>JAWWTY010000156.1:11837657-12359573 GCA_035222235.1 Margarornis squamiger
AGCGCCCCGGTGCCCGGCCCGGTGCCCGCCCCGGAGCCGCGCCGCGGCGGCTGGAGGGGGAGCGCCCCAAGGAGCCGGAGCGGCGGCGGCGGCGGCCGCCCTCGGCGCCCGGGACAATGGTGCTGGACAAGGAGGACGGTAGGTGGGAGCGGGGCGCGGGGCTCGCCGGTCCTGCCCGGGCGCCCCGGTGGGCGGGCAGGGATGGAGGGACGGAGGGATGGAGGGAGCGGGGGTCGGGGGGAGCTACCCCGCGCCGCGGCAGGGCGCTGCTGCCCGGCCTGTCCCGCACCGCCCCGCTCACAAAGGGGTCCCGGAGCGGCGCCCCTTCTGCGCTCTGCGCGGTGCCCAGGCCGGGCGGGGCGGTGCGGGTGTCCCGGGGCGGTGCGGGTGTCCCGGGGCGGCGCGGCGGTGACCGCGCTGGGGACACGGCTGGCCCCGCTGCGGTGCGGTGCGGTGCGGGCTGCGGCCGGCGGGGCAGTGTGTGCACCCGCGGCCCCGCCGCCATCAGCGCCGGTGGCCTCAGCGTGTGTCCCCACCGGGCCGGCCCCGGTGGCACCCGAGGCCGCGGCGCCCAAATGCCGCTGCGGGCAGGGCGGCCCTGCGCGGCCGTGCGAACCGCACGAAGAACGTCCCTGTGTCGGGCTGCGGCGGGGCTGCAACTCGGGAAAGTGGATGCCACGCTGAAGATATGAAGAGACAAGTGGGAGATGCTTTCCTTCGCTGTTTTGTTGTTTAGTTTTTTTTGTTTGTTTGTTTGGTGGCTTGTTCCCCCCCTCCCCCCCCTTTTCTTTCCCCCTCCCCTTTTCTTTTGATCTGAGAGTTTCTGCCTCAGAACGGTGAGAGTCCTCCCGCCGCGACACCGCCGAGTCGGACGGGGCACGAAGAGCAGTGCCGGGCTCGCTGGTGCGATCGGCTGTGTGGGAGGGGGCCGGAGCGCTGACAACCACAAGGTTAAATGCTCACTGCCCCAGAGAGGTGCGTGAGGAGGGAGCCTCGCTGCGCGCTCGTCACATGCCTCTGGGCCGAGAATCCCTCTCCCAGCGTGTTTTTTTTTTTTTACCTCCAATTTCTTGAAGCCCTGTGAAGTAAACTGGTGTAGTGTTATTAATGGGGTCTGTAATGCTCCAGTCGAAAGCGCGTGTGTTGGAGAAGAGGGAATGAACTTATCTAACTGGTCAGCGAGAGATAACAGTAGTGAGACTTTTCTACTCCCTCTCCCCCTGTTCACTAAGGTTAGGTAATGACGGAGGAATTAAGCAAGGGTAATTTCTTGTATGTGGAGCAAGGTTTGTGTTTCTGTCTGACCTCAACTTTTTGGGATGACCTGCATTGCAAGAGTCCCCTGAATCTTGCTCCACTGTTGGAGGAAAAGGGAGGAAGGGCTCCTAACATCTCTATTAATACGCCTTAATAATAATAACTGGGTGATGTCTTCATCCCGGTGACTCTCTGTCAGGGGGTGCCTGCCAACCTGTATCTGTTTCAGTGTGATTGACGGGCTAACAGCAGGATGCTGCCTCCATTGCCGAGGCGAGAGACACAGGTGAGCTTAGAGGAAAAACTGAGATCTGAAGAGGGTTCCCTAATAGGGGTATTTGGGCTCTTTCAAGTGTCGCAGACATACTCATTAAACACAAGGAGCTCGGGGCCGGCGTGATGGTGGTGAAGGAAATGAAACTAGAGCCGTTGATTATCCAGACAGTTCTCAACAGCCTCCTTCCAGGAGATCTCCCGAGCAGCTCTGTAAAAGGGAATAATGGTGGCGATGGTAGAGGTAAAGAGGAAATTAGTGCAGGGTGCACTTAAAAAGGAGTAAAGTAGGCAACAAACCCCTGATGAGAGGGATGTTGAGAACAGAGCAACAAGGTGCACTAATGCCTAGGAATCTCCTGTGCTATTGATAGAGGAATTGTGCTCGAAGAGAAATTACGGTCACTTTTAAAGATACACTGGAGAAATGGGGGACAGGAGGTGAGCCTGAGACAAGAAACTTTTTTTTATGAAGAGGTTATTTTACTTTTGTACATTTCTTTCTGTCTGATTCAAATGGACTCCACTTGCCCGCTCATCTGTGAATGTTAAAAGGAGATGCTGGACCTGTGTAGGTTACAAATGGACTAAAATGGAAGCTTTTGCTAACTAAACCAATACCTTTTGAAATCAAGCCTGAATGAGCTTGTTAATAAAAATGGGTCTGTTTTACTCCCATAAATGACTCTTTTTATTTTTTTCCCCTTTTTTTCACCCCCTGTTTCCCAGAGGCCGGTCTGATTTCTACCATCTAAAAATCCTGGCGTTGTGGCTAGTATCCAATTCTCCCCTTGATTTAAGAGGCCTCGCCATGTAGGGTTTTTCTTTGAGGGGTTTTCTTCTTTTGAGGTCTCTGGCAGCAGTGGGGGTATTCATAGTTATTACTGTATGGAGAAGAGAGGATTTCAGGATTACCTCTCCCAGAGGTCCTGGTGCACTGCAAGGAGGACACTTGATGCCTTGTAGGTAGAGGTTGCAACGTGCCCCTTGCCTTTGCATCCCTGAGGGCTACTTGGCAAGCCTGGCCATGGCCTCAGAGGCAGCCGCCCGCTCCTCTGGTTCCAGGCCAGAGCTGTAATGGTGCCTTAGGGGTGTGTGCCAGTCCCAGTGTCACACCAGTATCGCCCGTGCAGTTCGAGAACTGCTACACAGTGTTGTGAGTGAAAAACTTCCTTGGCAAGCGTGCTCCGTGGTGCTGAGAAGTATAGAGACGCAATAATACTTTTCTGTGGTCTTTACAGGTATCACTGAGGATGAAGGGGCAGACTCAAAAAATAACAACAATAATAATGTTTTTGACTTGATGTGTTGTGGCATCGCGTCAAGTTATGTCAGGGAGGTAACAGCATTTTGTATGTTTGAAGTGACATAATATAACTTGACTGATGCAACATGACTTGATATTAGAAAATAGTGGTTTACAGTGGAACTTTGGCAGGTATCTTCCCAAAACAAATGCTAGGAACTGAAAGAAGAGACACGAGAAGGGTGGGGGAGAGAAAGGTTGAAAGTGAGAAACTTCAAGGCATGCATTTTAGTCAGTTCCACTGTGTAAATCACTGCAGAATTTGCTGTGGGCAAGCCAACCTACACACCGTGCAGCGCATTTGCAAATTTCAAGATAATGAGAGTTAAGATACTTCTCAAATACATAAATGTTTTGATTGCAAAGACCAGATTTCTGCTCAAAAAAGTAAACTGACATCAGGTATCATGATTAATTCCAACAGATTGTGTTAATTGTAGATGACTTTAATTGCTGTACAAATGTGGTGGGGGTTAGAAAACTTTTTTTCATTGTTGTTGTGTGAAATGAGTAAGTGGGTAAAGTGTTTAAAAAAAAAAATCTGTTTGCAAAGGGAGTAATCCAGCCTCTATGACATGATGGAGCAGTAAAGGAATGAAATGTACATTGATCCAGTACTGCGTATTTTTTCACGAGTGCGTTATGTCTGCTAGTTTGCTTTGCTGCAGAAGTCAGCTGCGACAGACAATGGCTAACTTCATTTTTATCAAAACCTTACCTTTCTTGTAGTTACCAAATAGTGTATGTTGAAATGTACCATTTATTTTGGGGTAAGTTTGTTATTTTTCAAGGTTATAGGGTGGAAAAGGACGCAAACAGAAGGATGGAACATTTTTGGAGTTCACCATTTCCTAATGGAGGCCAATAGTATATTGAAAGTATTAAACTACCTCAAATCTAGAAAAGTCTGTGTTCTTGTTAGTTTTTGCACAGATGCTTTTAACTATTAGACTTTAATCTTTGGGATAAAGTCCTCCTCCTTTTTAGCTTGTGACACTCGCTAAAAGAAAGTGATTATTTATGGTGGTTGCACTGTTACGCTAATATACATATTCAGCACTTGCAAACTAGTATCACTAGGAAACAGGAGTTGTTCGAAGCACTAGATGAAAACAGTTCAATGTAAAATGTTACATTTAACATCAAATATTCTCAAGGACTGTTAGGATTAAGTATTGTGAATGAAGGGGGAAGGAAAAGCCACTTCAGCTGGGGATAAGGAATCTAATTAAAAATCGGTATTAAGGATATATAACTTGAGCCTGCTATCATAGTCTTTGGAGTACCGGTGTATCAGTTGTAAAGGGGAGGAAGAAGTGTCATTAAAGCAGAAATGAAATGTTTTCTCGGATTAAAAGACCGAGATGAGTGAAATGGTGCTGTTGATCTTGGTAACGAAGTGTCTGATCCCGCAATCCTTACGAGAGCCATCGGAGACAACAGATGACTTGTCTGAAAAAGGATTGAGAGTTGCGAGGGGAAGGATAAAAGACACAGGCCCCCAACTTCTCACTTTATATTTGGGCATCGATGGCATTTCTGAAAAGTGGAGCAAACCTGTAAGGGTTTGTACCACATTTGATTAGGTACATTCATTTTAATATCGACCTAGTGAAAATGGAGCTGTTTTCTCTAGGGTATCCCCTGAAACTAATACCTACATGTGAAAACAAACCCAAAATGTTTGTACAGAAAATTAGTATCAAGTTTTAGGTCACCAGAGATGTGTGAAATCTAGCTGGGAGCAGCAGGGCTGGCGTAATGCAGCCGGGTCGGGTCGGCATCAGCTGCGGAGAGTTCCGTGCCTGATGTGACCTGCCAGAGCTCCTGGCTGGCTTCAGACAAAATCCCCGCTCTTAGGGGAGCAGATCCGGAGTGTTCCCGTGGTGTGGGTGCGGACGCTGGCGGGGACAAAGCGCGGCGCCGGGAGGGGCGGGCGGTGCGGGGCGGTGCGGTCCCCCCGCGGCCGGCGGCACCTGGGCGGGGGCCGGGCGGGCTGCAGGTGGTGCTGCTGAGCCGGGAAGCCGCGCTCTGCCAGGAAACCCTGGCAGGAGGACGAGAGGGGGCCCTGGGAAACGCGTGCATTTATTCATAGCAAGTGTGCAAGGCTCACCAATTGAGAGGCAGAGAGGCAGCAGTAGTCAGGCTTAGGTATTCTACCCCTCTCTGAATATAATTTTAGATTTAGATTCTGCCTAAATCCAAAGGGAAAACACTTTATAAGGCTGAAAGCTGTGTAGTTGCAACAGCCAGGGTTATGAGCTATCAAAGGCAATTACATTAAAATAGATTATACCGCGTAAATTGAGCCATTTAGAAGGTGAGAACCAAAGAAACAGCTCTGATCCCCCTTCTTTCTAAATTGCAGTTTTAGTTCCTTGCAATTCTGAGGCACAAAAGTAGGTGAGACTGCTTTTGTATCTGCAAAGTGCTTTATTTCTGAGTGTAATTCTAACTGAGTGCAATCTAGGTTAAAAGCTGGACAACTGGGTAATTAGAGCTCACTTGCTGCTAAAGGACGATCAGCTGTACCGTAGCTCATTTGTGTTCCCAGAGACTTGTTCTCTTCTCCCCTGAGTGGAGGCTGCTGGAGAAGGAGCATCTGTCCTCGGACTTTTCTTGATTGCGGAGATGATGGTGCTGGACAAGGAGGACGGTAGGTGGGCTGAGATTGTGTAAGCCTGTGCTTGGTGTCTTCTGTGTGCTGCTAACGTAGAAATAAATAGTTTTGAAACAGATGTGCGCTGTGCATATGAGAGTGCTCTGCTTTCAGCTTCTGATGTTTTTCTCTTGTGTAGGTAAAAGCATGCTTGCTCTTTATGATTTTTTTTATCTCTTCTCTGACATGATCGAACCAGTCAAGAAGGGTTTACCCCAGGCTCTGTTTGCTGAAGGACATACCAGAAACAGCTTGACTTTTTTTTTTAATATCTATTTAGATTTTTCATTCTGCAAGTTACTCTAATATATCCACTTTACCCTGTTTATTTTAACAGCTTTTATTGTAAATCTAATTTTGAGATTTTCTTTGCTTTTCATTGCATGTCATTTGGGTCTCTTTAATGTGCGCCTTTAATATCTATTTCTCACAGCTTTTCTTCATAGCTATAAGCATAATGACAATAACCTAATAAGCTGCTCTGGCAAAAAAACCCCGCATTGGTTTATTCTAAGAATTTACTCCCTTAATGGCAGAAGTGGAGGTTCGTTTGGAAGATAATTTCATGAATGAAGCTGAAGGAGAGCTTGACTTACTTTAGGGCTTCACATATACTTATTTTTTTAAGGCCGACTAGTCCTTATCAAGGATGCTTAAGGGGTGCAAACTGATGTAAAGAATAACAGTGTTAGTTAGTAGCCTGAATGACTCGATGCTATCTTTTACACTTTGCTGCCAGGGTGTGCAACTTAATTTCTCAGTCATCAATAGTTTCTGGGGCAAATGTGGTAAGTCTAATCACAACTTTTTAATGATTTTTTATAAGGACTGCTTTGTGGCTTTGGTCTTCCCTCATAGTTTGTACACTGAAAGCAAAGATTAAAACTCTGAGGCAGAGCAGAACGCTTCTGTAGCCATCCACATAGACTTCCATTGAGAAGGCTGCCTCTTGCCAAAGACCTTGGCAGCACCTTGTGTATAGAAAGTGGGAACTGTATCTTAACTTTTAATGCATATTTTTATCTTGTTATTTCCTTTAACCTTTATAAACAGATGAAATGTTCCATGTAGTAGATTTTCTGGTCTTTTAAAATTTATTTCCAAAAACTCTTTAAGTGTTAAGAAAAGGGTCGTAGGAAATTGTCATTTGAAAATAGAAGAAATTACTGAATATTTGTAAGACTGTAGACAGGAAACAGCTTTTCACAGGGAGCAAAAGAGCTTGGAGAAATTGGAAGTTGAGCATTTTGGCAGTAGCATTGATTTTACTTGAATATATGTATTGCTTTTTAAAATATTTATGAGCAAAATAACTTGTAATTCAAAGTCACTTACTTTCCTGTGTCAGGGTGGTGCTAATCGTGCTTTGTGACTAGTGCTGAAAGCTGCCCAATGCTAATAATCTGTCTTCTAGTATTTTAGAACTGAATTAGTACTGTATTGGCGAATAGCTAGGAGAGAAGGCTTGACTACAGAAAGACCAAAAGTCTCCTGCTAAAGTTTTTCTCCTCTCTCTCCTCGCCTCCCCAAAAAGGGTGAGGGGGGAATACTTCCCAGTGTTTTAGACCTAGGGTTTTGAGGTCTGCCTCATTATAAGTTTGATTTCTAAAATTATCAGTCTGGTGTATTCGTGCACATAGAATTTGAATCTAGTTTCTGGGATGGAATGTGAGGTTTTGTTTCATTCTGATGTTGAAGCACTTGGCACAATGAAAAAATGTGGACTTTTCTTAAAGATTTTACACCTTTAAAATGAGACCAGGCAGAAATACATCATTATCAATGCCCACTTTTATGCTGATTCAATCAGATTCTGACTAAGAGTTGATATTGAAGAGTGATATTGAAGTCTATGTATATGTTGTCTTGCTCTTCTGAATTTATTCCATGCTAATTAAGTTAGCATCCCAAAACCGCTAAATCATCTTATTCAGGGGAAAAAAAAATAAATCACTGGCTTTATTTCTGTTAAAATCTGCTAAGTTCCTTTGTCAACACAGTAGAACTTTAAAAAAAAAAGGAGTAGATGTGGAGCATCTGTTACACATCTTCTAGATCAGCTTTGCAGTTGACTGGACTGTGGATAAAAGACACGCTAAGTGGTTGAGTATTGCTTATGCTGGGAAAACAAATGAAGCTAACAGGGTTTCAAAGGCTTTGAAGCAGTGTCACTCTCAGAGGTGTTCAGTTGTTTTCTTTGGCAGTATAAGTTGAAGCAAGCTAGTTTACTTTATTAGAGGCATAAGGCTACTCTTGTAACCTTCCTTTGACTAAGATGAATTTGGCTGACTGACCTTGTTTCTTTCTGGACCACACGTGTTGTGCTGGGTTAGGGGTTTTGGGGGGATTTTTTTCCCTCCTTAGGACTCATCTCTTTTTAAGGACAGCAGCATTTTCCATATTTTGTTAAATCTTTCTTTTCAATTTGTGCTTCCCTATAGAACCATGTTCTGCTATGATGGAGCAATGCAAATCAAGTAGAATAGCCCAAATTAATTCTTCACGTTGGCGGCAGTGTGATTGCCTGCATGGAATCAATAATGCATCATAGAGGGATCAAATTTTGGAGTATAATGTGTGAATAATGCTTGACACAAAACAAAAATTCAGTCATCATAATAGCAATTAGGAAAAAGCTGCAGCTTATCCCAGCTGTAATCTCTACTAACAATGAAGCACAGCCTGGTAATCAGCATGTATGGTATGAAATGCACTAATAGAAATCACGGCTCTTTGTTATGTGTGTGGAGGGTGAAAGTTTCCTTTCAGCTAACTTGTGCTGTGTTAACTAGACAGTATCCTTCAACCAAATTGTGGAGTGTGTGTGCACTTGTAAAAACACTGATCAGCTGTGTGTTCATCCTGATGTTTGTATAGACAGTAGCACCCCAAATCGTGGAGCCTTTGTGTTATCCAGCAGAAATCTGTTTAAATAGATGGGAAGAGTAGGCCAAGTAAATAATATATTAGAGGACTCCATTAAACATGTACCTGTATACATACCCTTGGGTTTTATTTAAAAAAAAAAAATAAAAAAAAAAATCATAGTTTCTTTAAAAATTACAGATAATCATTGGCTGTATGAGTTGAGGTTGGAGAATGGGTCTTAGGTTGATGGGAGTTATTTAGGGCAATGAATATTAGGTAATTTGAAACTGGATTGTTAGCAGCAGTTGGGTTCCCTGTTGTGTAAGAGCCCATCTCACCCCATACAGAACGGGGGGAAAAAAAGCAGCATTTGGATTTAGAAAAGCAGTGAAATTGGTTGTATAATGGCAGTCACAGGAATTGTGCCACAGAGCCCTAGCCAGGCCAGCAGAGCTGTGGGTTGGCTTCCCAAATGAGTATGCCAGCTGCAACATGGAGGTACCTATAGATAGGTAGATGGATGTGGAGAGAACTCTATCTCCAGCAACATAAGTCCAGGCAATCCTTTTCTGTCTGTAGTAATAATTATGCACACAAAAATAAGGCACATACAAATTGTGCCATATTGGAAGAAGAGCTGCTCTGTGTTTTTGTTTCTTTTAGCGTGCTTTTTTCGGCTATACCTATTGAGAAATCATGCCGAGACAGAGAAGGGGAAATGGCAGAGTGGCTTTTCCTCACATGACGTGGAATTAAATTTTTCTTTTGCCAAATATTCCTGAAGCTATCTTTTTTTTTTTTTCCTCCTGTACCTCTCTACCTCAAACCTTCTCTATGGTCCACTGCTATCTAGCTTGCCATGTATAAAGAATCTTCCCAGACATCAGCTTATTCAAAGAATGATTGATAAAGGTCACCAAAGACCTTATTTTTGCCTGCTTAGCTGGGTTATCTGTTAGTTTTTTGAGGGCTTGATTTTGACACACATGATCTTAGTGTAATTTTGGAGCTTTGGTCTGCCTTTAGTTCATGACACAATGTTCTTTTGTGACTCAAATGTACAGGAGTGGATTAATATATTCATGAAGAAGAGATAGGAAGTTGTCAAAGCAGTAATCTGAATGAAACCAGAGCACATTTGGCAGCAGAATAAACCATGAATCTCGTTTTGGCCAGAAAGGACAAAAAAAATTTGGGCTGTTTCTCCAAAGCTAAGTCTGGAGTTAGAGGCAATCTTCCTAGAGGTGCTCTCTGCCCCTAAAACAGCAATACGGAAGCATGATGGAACCACAGGATAGTAAAGTAATTGCCTATACCTTTTCAAGAAATTCAGGGTACTGCAGTTGGAGCACTGATAACCTAGATACCCATTTAATGAAATCTTATCCTATGGGAAGAAGAATGAAAGGAGTTAGCAGGTCTAAGAGGAGCAAACTGCTTTGAATAGGAGTATTCCTGCCGGGCAATCAAATAGTTGCTAGTGTTTGTTCAGGACTAGATAGCTGAAGGATTTGGGTTGGCATCTGTATAGGGTGCCATCATACTTCATTCCCAGGTGCTGTTGACATGTGATAATTGTCTGGATGACATAACAAGCGTTAAAACAGTGTAGGGACACTTTTCAGCTTGGGTAGTAGGGCAAAAGAAAAAGCTGGTCCTTGGAAATTAGTTTGCTCTAATTTTGGTTTAATAGAGTAGGAAGTATACTTGATACCCTGGCAGCAGACCATAATTTGTCTTCTTTTGAGTTAGTGTTAAATTTTATTATCTTTAATAGATACAATGTGAACATATCAGCCTGTTTGTCATAGCCATTCAAAAAATGTTCTCTTATGGTAGAATCTTCGGAAAAATTCCTTTTAAGAGCAGTGCATTATTAATAAAGTAATCCATTAGGTCTGGTGATAAAGGGTCACAGCAGAGTCTGAAATACATTTCTTAAATGGTTAAGAAATTTATCATGGTTGGAGGATTAATTGATTTCATTTGGAGGCTTTCTTAAGGTTTCCAGGCGTTGTGTTTAGAGATGGTTTTATTCTCTTTGGAAATGTGCTTGCTGCTCAAAGTTTTGCTTCACTGTCATTAGCATGAACTATTACATTTCTGCTAAAGGCAAACTGTTCTTTTAGCATTATGACTGATTGCATCTGTGAGGAGTCCTACTTAGGTAAAGAATATGAAAGTTTATGGCAAATAAGGTATTTTACTTGAAATCAATTCAAAATCAGAATAATGGTATCAAGCACTAAGTGTTGCAGTATAAGAACAAAAAAGGCACTGCAGATGCTGCTAAATGCTGAACTATAAAACTCTAATGGGTCTATATCTTTTAAAAATTGGACAGAATTGTCATCATTTAGAATACATAGGCATTGTTTTAAACTGTATAGAAATCATTGCCCCCAACTTCAATAATGTGCGTAACTGTTGCCAGGGAATGATTTATTCAGTGAATGTCGCTCCTATTCAGTGAAGACTTGGGGGTGGAGGGAAGGGCGTTTAAAAATGAAAGTTGGTCACTATTAGATTAACATAATTAAACTTATAGATGGTCTGAGAACAATTCACCAGAGCCACTGCTTTTCAGCTCTCAGTGTGTAAGTGTGGGTTTTCTCTGCCCTCTGATGGGATGACTCCCAAGCCCAAGTTTTCAAGCGCGATGTGGGGTGATATCTCTGCAAACAGATGCTTAACTCTCCACTGAATGTTCTTGCAAACTACTTTCTACTTACATTGTGTATCAAAGCAGATAATGGATGCTCTTGTCTAAATTTAGTGGGTTTTTTAATTTCATTGAACATTTTTGAATTCTTTACACCAACGTTCAGAGTTCCTTGCATGCTACTCAAATTCTGAAAGAGTGATTTGGGCAGGGAAAGTTTTATTTGCCTTCTTTTTAAATTATTAACAGTTTTTATTTCTCTTAAAAAAAAAGAAAAAGTGGATGATTGTTGCATATTCATGACTGAACTGCAGAGAACTTGGACCAGAATTAAACAATTAACCCTCTCGCCAATGTAAACATCCATTTGAGTAGAAGCCAGGGATGTTCCTACTTGGTTTATTATGGATCTGAGATACAGAAATGTATTCTGGAGGACTGTGTTTCTAATAAATAAAAAGGCATAATGAGAATGTAACTGGGAAGGAAGACAAAAGCAGCCATGCTTTAAATTGTTAATGATGGTGCCAGTGGCTGCAGCTTTACCACAGCTGTTTAAATTGATCAGCTAGTGAAAATGTTTTGTTTTGGCATTTTCCCTGCATGTGCAACTCTTTCGAGGGGACTTCTGGAAGCTTTTCAAAGGGGAATCATGATCGTTTTTAAAACTAGGCTTAGAACACCAGAGTTTCCAGTATTTTTGAATCCAACATTTAAGGATGCAGTTCAGTATTTCTTTTGTAAAAAGTTTTTGGCTCATGAGCCATTATTTCCCCTAGATCTCCTTTACCACATTTTTTTTTCCCCTCCACAAATACTGCAAATTACTCACTACCCATAAAAGCTGAGGCAACAGCACACTTCCTAGCTGTCCTTTTTTCCCCCATCTCAATTTTACTGGTGCTGCTGAGCTTGATCAGAAAAGCAGAAAGGGGCTATGTCGATTTGCTATGCATCTTTTGGTCAAGCATCAAGTGTGAAATTGTTCTGTAAAATGTACTTCTTCAGAGGGAACTTGCTACTAATTTATTTCCTGGTTGGCTCTACCTTGCAGCTGACATGGGTTAACCAAGACCTCTTTATTGCCTGTATGCTTTCCTTCTGTTCCAGAGAAATGAGTGTATGTTTCAAAAGGAGGCAATCTCTTCAAGGCAAGTATATAGGAGAAGACTGGACTTTCTGTATGTTGACAGGCGACATGGTAGAGATGTATGGGTGGAGGACTGGCTTGAGCCAGTGAACCTTGGTGTGTTTTACGCCTCCTGCCTTGGGTTCCCACCTGAAAGAGCTCATGAGCAAACCTACCTGGGACCTTGTGTGAAGTCTGTTCCTTGCACTCTTCATGGCAGGTGACTTGTGGGTAGGCCATGCCTTAGATAATGTTGAACAACCTGGTTTCTGCCTAATGTACTCGCAGTGAGGGTGGGTATTGAACATCATTCAGAATCCATTATATATTTATCTTTATACTCCTTTGTGGAAAATGATTTCTGTAAGTACCCTGTTATGGTTATGAAAGCCTAAATAAGCATCAGTCTCAAACCCTTTGACCTGTCTGCACA
Organism: Margarornis squamiger; assembly: GCA_035222235.1. Classification (NCBI taxonomy): domain Eukaryota; kingdom Metazoa; phylum Chordata; class Aves; order Passeriformes; family Furnariidae; genus Margarornis; species Margarornis squamiger. The sequence goes on from JAWWTY010000156.1 coordinate 11,850,245, forward strand.
GAATGGAGATCTGTTTTGAAAAGGACTCCTTTATATCTGTTTTTACTCCATGCCCTTCCATTCATTTGCCTATACAAAGCAATAAAGGGTAAAACTAAAGTAACATAAATTGGTCTGTCTTCCTGAATCCATGTCTCGCTAATGTACCCAGATTAACTCAACTGTAAATTGTCTCCTTTGGATGTCGTGTCTTGCTAAAAGTTTCCTATATGATTCATGATTTGGATTGCTTTTAACAGCTATTGGCTAAGCAATATGGTAAATGTACAAGGTGATGCAATTGGCATTAGTGAGAGGATGCACAGGAGCATGTAATGCAGTCAATACTGCATTAACTACTGATGCCCAATTACAGAAACTGGAAGAGTGGCTTTTAGGAGCATTAGGACTTGCAGAAGAGCTGAGATCACCTGCCGCTCCTTGCCTAAAAGCTTCACCCTTTACGCGCTGGGATCAAAGCAAACATTTAGTTGCTATTTTGTCATGTATAACAACGAAGGTATTTTTCCCCCTTTTTTTTTTTCCAAAAAGTGTCACACTGATGCTTTTAACACATGTAAAATCCTATCTCCATATTTCAAGATTCTACTTCCATCTCCTGGGGCAAGACTTTATTTGAATAAAAACTCTTTAACCACCTCTGCATTTATTGTTTCTCTGAAGCTTACTACTTCAGCCAGTTTTCCTTTTAAAGAAATATAAGTGATGTTTCGAGTGTCCTATTTCAGTATGCCAGACTAGACTCCCCTTCGCTCCCCCCCAGCTCCTTCCCTTTTCTAATCTGTATATGATTGTTTGTGACCTCAGCTGGCTTGAAGTCTCTAAAAAGAGCGTTTTAAAATACAACCAGATACCACATACAACAGGATATTTGAGTGTGCGACCTCTCTGCAGTCCATGTTCAGATTAAGCACACATTGTTTCCGCCACTGCTTTTAAACCCATTTGCAGTAGATGGCAAAGGACCACATTACACTAAAAGACAGTGCATACTTTTAGATTGAGCTGAGTGTGATCACAGCTTCTAAATCTATTTTAAAAATAATGAGCAATGTCACTGCTGCATGGCGAAGCTAGCAACCCACAAAGTTCCTCTGGACTTGGAGTGAGATGGGAAATTAAGCGGCTCTAAGAACACTGAAATATTTTAATATAAAAGACAGCTGGCAGGTGGCTTATTGCTCTTGTTGCAGCATTTGTCTTTACTTCCAGCTATGATACTTGGCATATCACTGCTGTTTTTAATCCTCAAAGCATTTTGCCAGTATTAAAGAATTTGTGCACCCCAAGTCAGCATTCCCAGGAACCAGGGTCTGGATATCTGGGGGGATGTGCCTGACCCCCTTGAGGCGTAGGTGGCTTTTGTGTTTTAGTTGCCCCTGGTTTATTCATCTTTGCTTTCTCTTCACAGCCCTTGCTGCCTTGCCCAGCAAAAGAGGAGGGTGGGATCTGCAATACCATGTCTTGCTGTGGCACAGTGTTGGGCATGGGTCCCACCTTGCCTACTGCCCCATGCTGGGTTAGGAGGTCAGAAGAGAGAAATAACTTCTGATACAAGTTGATTTCCTTGACTGTGTTGGGAGGAGTTGTGTTGATCCCCTCTCAACAGGCAATTTTGGGTTTTTTATTATTTTTTTTTACCCTTGAGATTCAGTCCATGCCATTGCAAATTGTTGAAGAAAAACCTTTACTAGCCTATCTTCCTTCCATAATTATGAGCACTGGTCACATTCTCTTCCTATTCTTGCTGTTACTGTTTCAGTCTCATTCCCCTCTGCCATCTCACGGGTGCAAGAGCTAAAAAATGGGGTAAGACTGTGCTCTAAAACATCCTGACAGTCTACAGGTCCTTTCTTAGTTGCCCTTTTTTTTGGTTGATGGTGCCTTAACTTCTTAGCCAAGAGTTGTGTTGGTTGTCCATGGGTTCGCTCCAAGGCCCCGTGGAGCGCTGCCCCCTCTCTAGTCTGGGTTTTGAACAGGTCCAGGGGTGTTTGCTGTGGCTGGGGGCAGGGGCAGAGGAGGAGCCTGTTATTTTTAAGACGACTGTTGCTTTCAGGTCCCGATCGATGCTCTTTTGAACATCTTGGGGAGCAGAGCAGAAGGTGACCTGCTGGTTTTCTCCTTGCACTAATGTCTTTAAAAGGTGGCACCAGCAGTGGAGGCGTGGGGGGAACTTGACTGAGCTCTGCCTTCAGCGCGGTTGAAACGCAGACAAGTATCCTGTGCTTGATGCACTTTCCAAGCTGTACAAACAATGTTTTGAAAGTCTGAAGTACCCAGCAGGGCAAGTCAAAACGTCCTTGAGCAACTTTGTATTTAGACAGTGTTTTTCTCTTTTCCTTTGATCAGGAGGGAACAGATGTGTCTCTTCTTATGTGTGTGTTTGTGCACACCCCCTGTTGTACATGCATTCCATGTCCTTGTGCAGGGGCTGCAGTATTTAGGGTACGCTGTTATTCCTCTTTGTTCTTTCTTATTACTGTTTTTGTATTTTTTTTTCAGGGAATCTAGGTTGGAATTTAGAGAGGCCAGACTAAACAAGGTTTTAGCTTACTCTCACTCATTTCCTTATCACTCTTTAATTTGGATGGAGTAAAAAAAAAAAAAATAAAAATAAGGCTCCCTTTAAAAAAAAGTATGCATATGTATAATCGATTCATTGACTAGTTTTTTGGGGGGAGTTTAAGCATTCAGTCTAAGTGGGCTGCTCAGTGAAATTTGTACATTCATAAAATAGCTGATTGAAAAGCAATATTTCAGATAAATACAAGCCAGCGATCTATCAGCAGTTGTAATAAAAGCTGGGCTTCAGGCTGTGATTTTATTTTGAAATAATAAGAATTGCTTTATTCTTTTTACTTGAGTTACCATGGTAATTCTGTCGTGTAGCAGTGTTATATTGATTTAGAAAGTGGACAGTAATATTTCTTTTGTGTTATTCTGTTTCTAGGGGTTGATTTCTAATTTCCACTTGGAGATTACTTTTATAAATTTCTTAAGTCCTTCCACTTTTTTCTCTAGCAGTGTAATTTTCCTCTCACACATTGCTATTTTCTGAGCTTATTGGTTTGCTCTTATTTTAAATTAAACTTGCTGGTTTCAAATATTGAAATGACATCTTTGTCTGTGTCTGTACTTTGGTTTAGCAAAATATTACAGTCTGCTGTTTTATCCTTAATAATTTAAGGGAAGCTTTATGTCTGCCATCAGTGGTTGTTGGTAACTCATGACTAAACCAACACAGAGCTCAAACCTCTGACATTTTAATACTGTGTAATGGTGCTTCCACCCTTCACACTATTTAGGTTTTTCTTTAATCTGCTTTGTGTGTGTGTGCTAAAGAGAATGCCAATTAAATTCTGAAGAGATCAGGAGGAATTTTTGGGTGGAGCTGGCTCTTGGCCAATTTAGGTCTCCGTCACACTTGAGAGAACCACTGGTTTTATATATTGCACAGGTACCATTCCTGGCTACCCATCTTTCTCTTGCGATTTAGAAGCCTCAAGTTTTTTAGAAGCAAAATTTTGACTTGTAGATCTGTTTGCACATACTCAGTGGCTGGCAAAAAGCAATGAACTCCTTTAGCTCTGTACAGGATTGTTATATATGATTTTTCCAACCTTACCTGTTTTGATTCTTTAATACCTTAGCTATGGAGCACTGCTCTTAGATTGCAGTCTAAACGGGATGTGACTTTTCCTTTTGGCATCTCTTTCTTTTTTTGTGAATGAAAAATAATGCTTCTATTCCAAACCTGGGAGAAGAGGGGCAGTGAACCTCAAACATCACTGTCTTCAGAAGTGGTATTTTAGATCCTGAAACCAAAGCCATGAATTCTGCTTTCAAACAGAAGTCATTCAACTGACCTTTTAGTACAGAGGGTGGAATAGGTACTTTGTGAACACTAAGTACAGATTTCCTCATTGTGTGAAAACACCACTGAAAGGTTTTGTGGTACAAGTAACTGATCGGAGGGGGACTGAAGGATTGTGCTGTTGCCTGTTGGTTTCATTCCTGTGTGAAGCTCACAGCAGTAAGAAAGGGGTCCAGGAGCCCCAGCTGATCTCTTCTGGGATCACTGAACCATCTGCAAGCAGGAATTACTATCAGCTGGAAATGGCAGAAGAGGGGGAAAAGGTTGGCTTGGGTAGGCTGTGGTTGACCTCAGAAGGACTGAGGTATGAAGTAGCTCATAAAAGGCAAATGCAATCCTGGAATGAATTGAACAAGAAACTGCTAATAATGATCATTGTTAATCATTCTGGAGAGAGGCACTGATAGACCTTGTCTGCTGTGGGTAAATTGCAGGTCCCTTATGGACCTAAATCCTTGTGGAAGCAGAGGTAGAGAGGATGCTCATGAAGACCGATCTGTGCTTCAACTTGTCTACTTTTGCAAAATGAAGGCTGATTGGTCTGCCCCTTATAAGGACACTGAGAGAGGAAACACCAGAGAGGAAGGAAAATGGACTTTTTACCCCAAAACGTTAGAACAAGTAATTGGAAATGCCTAAGAATGTTTCTGGGCTAACAACTTAAAAGCTTCTGGGCTTCAGAGGAGTTGGTCTCTAGATCAGCCTTCCTCAGAGGATAGTGGAGGCATGAAGCTGACTTGCTTGGGTTAGAGAAAGAGATGGTAGGATAGCCTCTGGCAGCAGGACATGGGACTTGCTAGTTTGTCTCAGTCATAAGTGCATGTTGAGGCATTTATGTCCCAGTCTGTGAAGCTCTGTCAGTGTTTCCATATAATGCCCATATTTTCTTGAACATTCATTTATGGTGAAAGTCTGCACATAAGATCCTGCCTGAGGTTACCTCTTTCTTTCCTATTAAAATTTTATAAACCCATCACTTGGCTGGGAATTTTAGTTTTCTGTAAAAGTAGACTAGAAGGGGGGCCCTAATGGGGAAGCATGGAGAGTACAGTGTCATCCTCAATGCTCCCTTTAAAGAAATATAAATAAAAAGACACATGCTGCAGTCTTACAGGTGAACTCCTTGATGAGAATGGCAAAAACCATTTCTGCAGTTTCTGAACTTCTTTTCAATGATGTGATCTTGTTTCATCTGAGTGTGAAAATGCACAAGCAGCTGCTCTTCCCAGAAGTCTCCCATCGCTTTTCTACGTGCAGGTGTTGCCTGTGCTGTTCTGCTTGAGAGCAGTGATCCACAAAGTCTAAAATCTTCAAATGGGTCCTGACCTGTGAGACTGTAATGGCCCTTGGAGCCTTTACGGCCTGTCGGGTGATGTCTGTTACACATTAGTCTGTAATAGCTCCAGAATAAATAACTTTTTTTTTTTTTTTTAAAGTCAGTAATTATATCTCTCTACAATGGAGTGCAGTGGCTCTATGTGCTAAAACACAGTTTTAAAGTAATGTAACTGTTTAATGTCTCTGACAGTCTTGGTGGTGACCACAGGTCCTCTGCTTTTTTTTCTCCAGTATTTGCTTTCCTATTCCTTATGTATATTGCAGCAAATTCATGTTGCCAGGAGCTGACATCTCGTTCCAGATTATCTGTGATGTGGCAAACAAATACCTGATACTATGGGTCTCCTCAAAACAATGCTTTGGTCTTTTCCCATCATACGTGCTTCTCAGGAAGAGCTTCAGCTGATAATTTGCAATCTTAGTAGGGTTTTGTGCTCAAGAGAGCAATCTTGCCCTGGGAGGAGAATGGACTAGATGATTTAATAGACTTTTTTAATATTCATTTCATTCTGTATCTGATCTTTCCATGGGACACAGTGCTGCCTGCATCCTAAGCTGGGATTTGGGTTTGCTACCCCCTACCTAAAATATATTTTCTTTCCCTATGGTTCATTCAATTATAACTCTAGGATATATCTTCTGGGACTGAGTAATTGGCTAGGTCAGAAGTAATCTTTATTTTCACTAGAGAGATGTTTACAAACTGATGCTGTAGTATCTCTTTAAAACCCACTGAGAATCTGATTAAAGGCCTGAGGATCTTCTGCAAAGATTGCCTGCTCCCAGTTGACTTGAAAGGGTCAGCATGCTGTCACAGTTTCGACGACTAAGAATTAACTTAAGGCTGATTCAAATGCTACTCTCTGTGTACAGCATTGATTGGACTGCTTTCAGATGGCAAGAGGTAACTTTATACTGCAGCATGTGTGAACTCCATTTAGTTAAATAGGGAAGCTGAATGAATACAGTTGCTTGTGGCGCAGGAGCTCAAAGGTGAATGCGTTCTACCCCTTCTGCCCTGAATTAAATACTTTGGGGAGGATGGGAGAGAAACATAATTCTTGCGGTAACATACTTGGGATACTGACTGCTGCAGCTGTTCTCCACCAAGTGCAGCTCCTAAGTATCACATAATCTTTTCTTCTCTTCCCCTATGCACAGTCCACCCTGTAGGCTTGACCATAAGAGATGGGATTGCTTGTAGTGGGAACTGCAGCAGAGTCCTCTTTTGAATTTGAAAATAAACTCCGGACCCAATAAAATTAGCTTGGTGCAGCATTATCACCGCTCCTTTTTCAGGATTTGAAGATTTTTAACCTGGTTTCATGACAGCACCAGTGTTCAAAGGCATTGTGTGTTAATGTGGGAATGACACTAATGATGTTGGCGTGCACAAAGCTGTGGGGTTTGTGGTGTCATGCTTCCAGTTTCTAGCCTTGGAGTAGCTTTTAAAAAGGCCCTGCTGAATGCAACCCTGACGCAATGATGGTCTCCATGGGAAGCAATGCCAGGCTGCAGACTGGTGTATTACTGTGCCATGAGCATCTGGACCAAAGCAGGCAGTGCTGCTGCTCCTGCTGCAGCTGAGCCCATATTGTGGAAGTTCTGCTGAAAGAAAGCTATGGAGTTCTGGAAAGAAAATGTGCTGAGCTGAGGTGTGCTCCTGGGGACCTGCTTCTGCCTATCAGCCTCTTCCCCAAGCCAACCGTTCCTCTAGCTGATGGAGCATCCAGAAAAGGTGCTCCACCATCATTAAACCTTCAACCAGGACACAGGGGCCAGCTAGTGCAAGTCAGTCAGCATCTTGCTGAAAGTGGAGATTCCTGATTTGCTGCATCCTGTAATGTCTGGTACACTGAAGACCTTTCTAGTGGCAGTCGCAGCACTGAGGCCCTTCTTGGAGTTCGATAGAGTCATCAGTGCTGTTCCCAACTGAAAAGTCTTGAGGGTTTGATGCATCTGTATTAAAGAGATCAGATTTCCCTGACCAGTTTCTTGAAGATTCTTCTGGATTCTCTTGGAGTGCAGTGTAGCTGTAAGCCAAGATCTTAGGCTAACATAAAAAGTTGGTGTGGTTTTTTGGCTTTTTGTGTCTCATAACTGTTGTAATAAATCCAGGAGGAAGAGCTGCTGGAAATGCTGACAAGCTTTGAGTTAGAGCAAGCAGAAAGACTGTGCTGCGGTAATGTACTGCTCATCTTTAATTGTGGCTGGTGCAATTTCTATGTTCCCCATGGGCACTTGACCACACTTGCATCTAGAATTGCAATTTGCCAGTGGTCAGTCACTCTCAGAAAAAAAAAAAATATGTGCTGGTGGGATCCTGAGTGAGCTGATGGTAATAGCAACTGCACCAGCCAAGGCAGAGAATGATTTTGATGTCTCCTGTAGGTGACCAGCCACGAAGTCAGGCAATTTCTCTCGACAAGACTTGAAAAATGGCACCAGAGACTGACAGTCTCGTCCTCACTCCACTCCCAGACTGGAGGAGCTGCTGCCTTGTGGTCACTGTAGTTTAGTTTTGGCATGTTTCACTGTACACAACTGAACCCATTTTCTGTACAGTAAACAAAGCTCTGATTGCCTCTTGGGACAAATGTTTTGACCATCTTTTGCCATTATAAACTTTTTACCAAGTTAAACAGTTCATTGAACTAAGGAGCTGTGGACATGTTGCAGTAGCCCCCACACTACACTTAATGGATACTCAGCATTTGCTTCTGCTTCTTTTCATCGTGTCCTCTTTCTGCTTGGGGTGGTTGGCTCTTTCCTCATCACTGCACAAGCTCCAAGTGTTTTAGTCTCAAACGATGACTTGTTTCCCACCCTCCTTCCATCTCAAGGAGATAGATAAAAATTTGAGCTCAACAAACCCCTTGCCAAATCCTGATCTGCACTTAGGGTTTCTTAATGTGTGCTGTACTCATTTATCTTGTGAGCTTACAGGACTGGCTCTCCGAAGAATGCTCCTTCGTGCTGCATGATCAAAGAAAGCAAATATTTCTTGGTCTTGGCTCCAGTTTCTATTAGATCTGCAGAACAAGTCAGTTGTGAAGATTATTACGCCGGTCCTTGCTGAAAGAGAGTCATGTGAGTTGTTACAGTACCAGCTGTGAACAGTATGACAAGTCTCATTCTGTTTCAATTAAATGACTACTCTTCAAATGGTATTAACCTAGTTAAAATTTTGCTTATCAAAGCAAGATCTGTAAAGCAAGCCAGGTAAGTACCTATTAGTGTTTGAAGTTCTATGAGAATGTAAAAGGAGGAGTTGATTTTGAACTTTCCTCACGCTGCATATCATGATCAAGCGCTTGAGGCAACTTTAACATCTGAATGATTTCGTCATTAAAGGAGTAGTGTTGATAGCAGGGCTGTGTTTACTCAGCATTTCCCTGCCAGCTCTCAGAGCACTCCTTCCATTTAAGTGTTTACCCTTGAGTTTAGCAGAGATGCCTACCCAGTGAAGGAGAGGTCTTACACATCCTGTGGATGCTGAATGGCAGTATTTTCATGAAATAAATGCTGAAAATGCTTTTTTTATGTCCTGGAAGAAATCACTAAGACATGCAGGAAGAAATACCCAACAGGACGTGACCCTGTTTGTGTTTATATTTGTTTGGTACTGTGCTGTGTAAGGCAGTGTATGCAAGAAGAGCAAGAAATAATCTCTGAGTTAGAATGTTTGAATTAAGCAAGAAAAAGGTTGAGAAGTGCAATGAACGTAAAGTAACTTTTTCAAAATGGCAGCATTTTGGTAATCTATAGTGAGATGAAATTCTGGTCTCCAGATTTCAGGCCTGAATGCTACATGCTGAATTGCAAAAAAACATGTAAGTTCATGTGATTCTTGCTCCAGTACGAGACCAAGGGCAGATCAGCATGGGTGCTGGCTGTCAGTCTGTTTGCAGTTTACTTTGAGAGTAAGATTTTGTGTTATACTGTGTTAAATGCTAATCTGGATAAGGCTTTCTGTGTCATTTATAGAATTTAATACGTCATCCTCACCTTCCCCCTTACTTGATTTACTCTTCTGTATAATGTGCATTATGGCAAAGTGCTTTTTCTCTAAAATAGAGAAAAACAATTTGGGAACAATACACAAACCAAAAAGGCACATGGTGATGTTTTAAAAATATTAGCAAAGAGATACCAATAAAACACGTAAGTATCTTTGGAAATGTGAAAATAAACTGGATGTCTGTGTATAGGAGGAGGTAAGTGTAGTCACCAAGCTGGGGAAGAGGAGGAGAAGGGCATGCATGACTTGAAAGCAGGATATACTGGGGGTTTTGTGAGCTTCTGGTATTGCTGACTCTAAGTCAGAAGAACTGATACAGACGTAAACAGAAGTTACGTAAAACCTGCCATTTTAAAAATATATAGATTAAAATATTTCTAAGTATTTAAGAGTTTGTCAACATTTGGTCTCTGTTTTATATGTTGACTGGTCAACTAATATTTAGTCTTCTGAGTCATGTGTGGTTTTGGCTGGTTTTGCATAGGTTGCCTCATAGGAACCAAATCCAAAGTGAGAAAGGAGAGATGGTGAGCGTAGCATTGCTCCTTTGTGCCACAGTCCCATGCAGAAGGCTCAAAAGGATGATTCCATGCCCAGCTCTGCTATGGGGGACTGTGGATTACTTGCAAGCACTCAGTGCCTTCAGGCCTTGGTGGCTGTCCTGTGAGATGCACTGCCGAGGGAGCTGGTGGTGTGGGCCGGCACGGAGCTGGGAGGCAGAAATCCCTGATTCAAGCTTCAGGCAGGTGAAGACATGCCATGGGCAGCCCCAAGCCAGGGCCAGTGTCCTATGCCCTGACCTGCTCTACTTCACATGAGGTGCTTGGCACGGAGGCTGTGTCTTGCTCCTTCATGACAATGTGTGGCTGAAAGGCATGGTTTGATGTGTGGAATGAAGAGAGGAAGAGCAGAGACCTTCCCCAGTGCTGTGACAGACCCTGCTCCTGTTTGTCCCTGTGCTGGCTGTGGTGCAAACCATCACCTGGAGCTGCAGCCATTTGCCTTCTGCATCTGAGGAGCATATCCTGGCTTCCAACTCCATCTTCACAGCTTCTTTCAGACATCTCTGTGGCTCTTTACTCGTCCTGCCTCTTCAAAAAGACAGAAATCTTCATTTTCCCCTCCATTTTTGAAGAACTGGGATTCTTGTGTCCTTGAATCATTTGCCTTGCCCTCTGCTATGCAGCCTTTACAGCATCCCTTTTATATAATCACCGCTGCTCACAGTATTCTGTAATACAGCCCCAGTCCTCTCTAATAGACTGCTATGATGTCCATGACTTACATCCCTGAATTTTCATTACTACTACAAAGACTTTTATGCACTTTAAAAGGGAACAGATGGATTCTTCCCTATTTTGGAAGAGATCATTCGTGCCTGTCCACCTTCTCAAGTTCACCTATTTTCATTACTTTAACTTAAAATGATTTGTGGAGCCTTCTGAGCTCTCAAAATTAAACTGGAGCCTGAATAAGATTTGAACCTAGATTTCCCTCATCTAGCCTAAAGTAGATGATAGCTTCAAGGGAGGACCTAGAGAATAGTTCATTTTGGTTATAGTTCAAAACAGTAGTCAGTCTGTTCTTTCCCACTGTGCTCTTTCAGAGTTGTTCCAAGGAAGCTCACAAAGAGGCCTTTTGAGATTGAAGTGGGAACAAAGTGCTAATTGTTAAATTATCTTTTGTCCCCCCAAAACCTAAGGAAAATCATCTGAAGGATGTTAGTTGCATACAGAGTATTTCTGTCTCCATCCAGTGTTAAGTAGTCTGTTTTAGAAAACCTTTGTTTTGTTCTTTGCAGTTCGCAATAGGCTTTTGCACTCAAACAATGTGGACTCTAGCAGGTGGCATTTTTGGCAAATGACCTCTTCTCAATACCAGGATGTTCAGAAGTTGGCCTTTCTCATCTTTTTCAGAACTATTAAAATAGGAGGTGAAGGGCAAATGTACTTCTAATGGGGTGAAGATGTGCTAAGATCTTAGACCAGAAGAAAATCAGAATATCGGTTTCCAAAGAATTGAGTTACTGGTGAAGAGCATGGTCTGATAGCTGGGTATAGGAACGAGCAGCACTTCTCTCTAGAAACAAATGATGCATACTTACAAGAACGGGTCTTCTGCTGTGGCAGAGGTTAATTATACGAGTGGTTCTGCAACTTGCAGCTTTTTCTTCTGTGCTCTGCTCCCATTTGCCTTTCTGACGTGAACTGCAGTAATATGCACAATTCATGTGTCTCTGTCTGATTTTGGTTAATTGTAGTAGTAATTACTAATTTCCAACCCTTGACCTGCTTTTTTAATCGCATTTTTTAAATGATCTTTTTGTGCCATTTTAGAATTTGGTGTTTGGTTTTTAATTTAGATAAATTATGCTAAAATGTTCTTGAGAGAGCTGTGCGCTAAGGTCAAAAGCTTTATCTGCACCGTGCCCATTTTCTCTAACCTATTTTAATAATTGTAGCTGCTTTCTTTAATGGGTAGCTTTTGTCTGAACTATGCTAAATCTGTCCTGTTTAGACCAGGCTGCTGATGTAGCAGTAAAACAAAGTGCTGCGGAGCGGCCTTGAGGCTTCAGAATCACTGCATGGGTCGGGGAGGTTCTCGAGCTGGGTTTCCCACTTTTTCCCTCCTTCCCAGCCCACCTCGCAGCACACTCAGCCCCCACAGCATCCCTCACCTGCCTTGGCCGTGGGGCTGTGGTGCTCAGCAGTCATCCTGGGCTGTGTCTGCAGCAGCCCACCATCGGTACTTGCACATCGCTGGCCGTATTTGAAAGCCTTTCCCTCCCCTTTTCCCAGTAAGTAAGAGAAATGCCCTCTGCTGCTGCTGGTGGCCAGGGTCCCTCGCTGTGCTGATGGCACCATGAGTGTGCCTGAGCTGTGGGACAGGTAACATCCACCTCCACGCCGGACAGTCTGCTAAGGGGAGGTGTCCCTTCATCCCCCAGACAAGCAATGGTCAGGCAGCATCACGAATGGCAAGGGCTGGTTGTCAGCCGCCTCGTGGGAGAGGACTCAGTGTCTTCAGAAAGGACACATCTTCATCCCTCTGCTCTCCCCAGACACAGACAAGGGTATGTGTATGCACAGGCAGAGTCTCGGGTTGCTTTGGCTGTTTGCAGCAAACTCTGCTAGGTTTTGTGCAGAGTGGTTTTCCCACCTTTCTCTTGTCCTTAGGCTTTCAATGGGGAAGGTGTAACACGGTGCAATGTTTTCAAACTTGGAAACAGGTATTAAAGAGCAATTAGCTGGCCAGCCTCCATGGGTAAAACGGAGAAACCTTGCCAAAGATCTTCTTGTCTTTAAACATTTGTACAAATCTCTTGTCAAATACAGAAGTAATTGCCTTTCCCCCTCCCCTTTCTTCTTCCTCTCTCTTCAACCATTTTCGGTCCTGCATCTGGTTTAATATAATGGGTGTTTGCATGAATGGCTTAGTTAGCCAGAGTGGTAATAAAACACTTTAAATTTATTGTGACATTTGGATTTAATTAAAAAGTACACACTTAGAAAAGTAAAACATAATGTGTAGAAGGAGTCAGGAAGGTTTTTCTCCTTTTCTTCCAAAAAGCTAATTAGAGTTGTATTTTAAATTGTTTATGTGCTGCTAATCATTGTAATAAATCATTTATACTGAGAAAGACACACTCTAATGTGCTTGTGTAACTGTTTATGCTCTCAAGTTTCTATCATGAACAAATTGATCTGGAAGTGAATTTATTAACCACTAGGGAAGAAATCATTAGTGCTTTCTCTAAATATTCCCCAGGTACACTTTTATTATAGTAGTTTACTGTTTTAACTAAAAGTAACGTTACAGGGCCTTGGTTTAATTATGATGCAAATTGACTTTCCATCATTTAAAAGGAGGGAAAACTGCCTTCTTGCTGGTAAGATATATCTACGTTGTGCCTGCCAGAGCGCCTTACAGCTTCCAAAGGCTTTTTGCTGAAAAAACATGGTAAACTCATGTTTTCAGAGGAATTAGTTGTGGGGACTTTATGGAAGTTTTAGGATATTTCAGTGGAAAATTTAATCTCTTTAATCTACCTGGTCTTTGATAAAGGATTTTAGGACAAGGTGAGTGTAACCTGTCATGTTAAATCATTTGCATCTGGCAGCACACTTAATCTTACAAAACAACCTGGTGCTTTCAGAATGCCAGAGATCACTTGAAATCCCTTGGAAATAACATTGCGGGTTCCCTGTCGCCACTGAAGGCACCGATGAAGAGATTTTCACACGTCAAATCAGTAGCAGAACTGCAATTATAATGTGAGGTTTTCTGGTTCGTGGTGAAGTTCTTAATCCAAACTGGGGAACTACTGGCATCCCAGCTCTTCCTGGGGCTTTTTAAGGTGGGCTTGCCCTGCGAGTCTGGAGGTGGTTGCAGAGCCCCATAGGAGAGCACAGGGAGCTACAGTCCGTGGGGATTTGCAGCCCACTGCTTGGGGGTGTTGCTGAGCTAGTTTTCAACACTTGTACTTCCCCCATGGTAATAAATTGCGTTTCCCACCCTACCCAAAAAACCAAATCTGGGCATTGAAAGCTTCAGTTAACACTAGTAGGTTTTGTGGGTACTTTTTAAATTTAGCTGCTATTGTTTGAGTACTGAATTATTTATTTACAGGTCTAGCATCATGCCACCAGGCAGGAATACCCACAACATGTAGATTTATATAGCTGAATAAGTGGTTAGGCAGTTTTATTTGAAGTCCTTCGAATGGTGAACTACAGTGTAACTTGATGGGAAGGTTTCATTTTCTCTGGGATATTCTTAATTTTAAAAACCTCAACAACAACAAAATCAAGAAATACCCACAACAAGATCAGCCAACCCACAAAACTAACCAGTGTTCCAACTTTCAGTAAAGTCTACAGCTTTTTCCAGGAGAAAGAGGAGAGTGAATATAAGTAAAATTGTTCTTTTTAATACATACATTGTTTTGAGGTGAGTAAAAAAGGAGAGCTAGGAGGATGCATATTGAGACCACAAGAGGTAGTTGCAGAATGCAGTAGCATCAGGAGAGGAGCAGGGACAGGATTAAGCCGAAACCAGATGCAAGAACTGCTTGCACATTCATGCAGGAGCTTTCCAAAACCACTTGGTGTGGAAGCTGCAAACCACCATGCTGAACTGCCTCAGGGTTTTCAGCTTGTTTCTCCTGCAGAACCTTGCTCGGGCTAAGTGTGTGCTCCCACCCTTCCCACTTAAAGATTCGGTTGGGCTGGGTGCGAGCTGTCTCCATGTCAGTGCTTAACCATTCACGTCAGCATGACCACGGCTGAGAGTGTTGGAAGGGTTTGATGGCTGATGTATATTGCATGTATGTAACAAAGATGACCTGTTGCCTCAGGGAGTTGGGCACCAGAACACCTTTGGGCCTTAAGTATCTGGACTTTTATTTTTACTTTTTTTTCTTTTAAATATGGCCCTTACCTTCTCATGGTTGAGTTAATGTTATCTTTTTTCTTTAGCCTTAGGAAGGTTCAGAAGTGACGAATTCTTGTGCATCAGTCCTGGCCATACAGGTCCCGTGCCACCAGCAACCTGTGGGCATGCGTGGGAAGGATTTATTGGTGATTAACTTACAAAATGTCACTGAAGTGGCTTTCCATTTCTAGATTTCCTCCACCCAACAAAGAGTTTTTTCTCACAAAGATGTGAATTCTCTGACTCCTTTTAGATGACATTTCATATGTTTAAAATCCAGTAACATTATACACATTTCGCTCCAAAAGTGTGATTTTTTTTGAGACTTCTAGCTATTCATTTTTCCAGAAATCTACTGTACAATGTTCTGCCACATTAGGTTTCTCTAATAATCCATGGGAGGATGTGATCAAGATCTATTACTGTCTCTCAATGTGGTCATCACCTAATTTTGTGAGGAGCTATAGTGGCATTTCACTTTGCTGTTTGCAGGTGTTTAAATCTGTATTTGAAAGCCTTGCTGTACTAACCAGGCTTCAGAACTATAAGGATTCAAAGGACATCATGTGTCTTCTAGAAAATGTGGATTTTATTTTTTTTGTTTGCCTTTAGATCCTTTTATGGCCGTTTTCAGAGCAAAATAAGAGGCCTTCAGTCATTTTGTATTCTGCTGAATCTGACACTTAGAAATGTAAACGTGTCTATCAGAATGCCATTAATTGAGAATAATAAATGTCCCTTTATATGCAAAGTCTTTATATAGAGGTGACTCCTGCTGTGATTCCTGAAGGCATTTTTCCTTCAAAGCACAAATATATCAGCACTTAAAGCAACATTTGATATCCTCTTGCCGTTTCTGTGGCCTGAGCCTCTGTGTTGCTGTGGCTTCTTTTTCTTCTCTCAACACTATACCAACTGTACTATATCCAAATGTGGACCTTCTCTGCAGAATTGTTCATAAATGAATAGAACTCAGAAATTGTCAATGGCACTTTTATAAAAAGTCCCAGAATTCAGAACTGGCTTGTCCTTTGACAAGTGGGGAGAGGGAGAGGAACCAACACAGCCACGTAATAAATGTAGTTAGTAGAACAGAGCTGTTGCCTCTTTACCTCAGTGGAGCCGACGAGGACAAGTTGTTCTCTGCCACCATTTGCTGTGCAAGCACAGCTTTTGTGTGCAGGCTGCTCATGCAGCTTTGGCCTGTGTAAAAGCATCTTGAGTGATACAAGCATGTATCTTGCAAGCTACTTAAATAAATAGCCATGGAGAACCAGGTCTGTAAGTTTTGAAGCAGAGCTCTGTTGTAATTGCAAGCCTTCTTAATAACCTTGGTGCACAGCAGCATGGTAAGATTTAGAACCTCCTGTTTGAGCTTCATTTTGTCTCTTTCCGTGTTAAAAACTCCTTGTAGCTGGGCATGAAGTTACTTAGGTTGACCCTTCTGTTTGTAAGACTTTTAAGATGATGGTATCCCAGCACAAGGGGACAGTGGCTCTTGTGTGATGTGGCTGAAACTTTCCATGGGGTTGTGGGAGTGGTTCTGGATTGTGGAAGCAAGCACGGGCAGAATTTAGTAGAATTTACTGGCACTTCACAATTTAGGATGAAAATGAGGTAAACCCTGTTCATGATGAGTAAATGTGAGTAATAATTTTAATGTACTAAGGCTGTGTGAGAGGTGAGGACACAGGTTTGCTCCAGTTTTGTCATGTGGAATGGGAAGTGGCCCCTTGGTTTAACTTCACTGGCCTCAGAAGAGGGTAATGTGCAGGTACCCGTGCTGATTCAGACCTTAACAGGGTGATGTATAGTGTTGCAATATATTGCCTCAAGGAAAGCCACCAAATGGAGCTATGATGAAGCCATCCATGAACTGCATATCAAAGACTAATCATTCTCTGGTGTTTATAAAGCAGAGCATATGTCTTAAATGCTAACTTCCAAAATATTTCTCTGTGTGCTGATAATGTGATACTAAATGTGGAATGCAGCTTCACCATTTTTAATGTTCTATAACAAAAACATGAGCTCAGAGGTATGTTAGTATGATAATGCATTAACATAAAAATGCACCTTTTTCCTGCAAAAATAGGCATTCCTCCCACCACAACTGAACAGCAGAGAAGGTACTGTCAATGGAGGTTTGCATATTGTACTGCAAGTGTATTTTGACACTAGAAACTGAAGAAATGGGAAACTAGATATGTCTGGGGAGTAACTACTAATCTAAGTGTCAGGTTTGATACTGGCAGACTCTGTGGAACCAGTAGCTCAAATCTCTGGAGGGCTGGCGGAGCCCTTGACCTTCGTAGCAGCAGATGAACTGTTGTTATTGCTGAGGGTTGATCTCAGAGAGAGGGATGGGCAGATCTTAAGCATGGAAGTGGTGCCTGTTTTGCACAGATAGAGCATGTCTCAGAGCACTAATACATAGGAAGGGTTTCCCTTGATTTTCTTGCTGTTTAAATAGTGCTGCCTGTTGGCTTCAGCTCTCTCTGGAGATGGACACGTTTCACCCCCCAGTTCTAAAGTTGTAATATGGGGGTCTCTAGACAAAAGACATGCAGTGTCAGCACTGGAAGCATATATTAAAAAATCAAATTTTCTGGTTGCTCAGGTTGTAGAAATAGTTTATGGTGGAGCTCATTAAAATAAAAGGAAATATTGTGGAACTACCTGATTCATATCATTGGTGATGTCATATAATAGTGACAAGTTTTTGCTTCCCAGAGGTCAGAATATCGGTTGTGAGATCAGCTGTTGGCCTTTGAGAGCAAGATACATGCCCATCACTGAAAGTTGGCCAGCAGTCCTATTGACAGACTAGAGAGAGCCTAGCAAGTCCTTTTCAGGACCATCTTAGTGGCAATATGTACAGAGAGAGGCTGGGGGCATTGGGAGAGAGAGGAGAAAACAACAGGGACATGTCACCACTGGGCGTTTCAGAGATCACTGAGCCAAACTCTTCTCAGGGGGGAGCAGAGGCTCTCACCTGGGAACAGAATCTATGCCAGGTGCTTCCAGTGGAAAATACCCCCGACCCGGCAGCTGTCAGCATAGGCAGAGTCACGGTGGGATGGGCAGTGGAGGATACACGGCTGGTCCCACTACAGCGCTGGGAGGAGGAACTGGCTGGCTGCTGCCTGGGCTGCTTCGGTTTTCAGCGTGGATCTGCCACTCCTCTGGTGTTGCCTGATGGACCTGTTTGGGACTGGGGCTGGACTTTAGCTGCGGTAGGTTTGGGAATGAAGTGAAAATATGGCTGAACCTGCATAAAAACTGAGAAGTCTCTGGAGAAGTCTTCTGCTGTTTAATTCTCTGAAAGCAGAGTGGCAATTGCACACCCGGCAGTTGCTGTGAAATTGCCGCTACAGATATTCAAAAATGGGATAGATTTTTTTACTTGAACTTTAGGATGCCTGAAATGCAGATATCTATTCTTTTTCACCCAATTCCTGTTTGTAAGTTAAGTTCAGTTAAAAGCCCTAGTGAATCTTGAGCTCTGGAAATCCTCATTCACACAATTCCATTAGGTATTAGATCCAGAGCAGATGTTGTTTTTCCTTATCAGACTTTTGGTTCACTGTGAATTGGGAAGAAGTACACTGGTGGTCTGTAAAGATGAAGCAAAATAAATTAAGATTTCTATATGCACATTACCACTTCAAATACTGTTGGCACTTTTAAAAAAAATAAAAAGACCTCCTAGCACTTGAAGTAACAAATTACTCATCTCACGCTTTGCTGTGGCAGATCATGGCTTGCTTTAAAGTAACATTCTTTTTTCCTGTGCTTGGATAATTTAGACACTCCTTCTGAGAAGAGGTACTGCATGGAGTGCAGTAGAGTTGAGGTAGATTGGAGAAGAGGATTACATTTTGCATGTGGAAGCAATGAATGTAGGCTGCAGATAAACGACATGGGTTTAGAGCGCTCATTGCTGCTACAGCTTGATTATTTTTCTCAGGGACAGGCGCTGGCTCTCTCCTTGCTTTGAAGAACTATGGTATTCGTGTGTGTGCACTGTATTTTCTACAGTGTTTGTGCTGACTTCTGCTCCTCCACTTCCTACCTGCCTCCCTTTCTCATCCAAGAGCAGGATGCTGCTGTCATGGAACTTCTGAGTCTTCAACAGTGGCAACAGACTGCTGCAACAGGTTATGACAAGGGCACCCTATGGCCTGTGCAAATACCCATGTCATGTACTTCATGCCTGTAAAAGTGCCTGCTCCAGAGCTGTAAAAAAAGAGGGTTGCAGAGAGGCTGATGTGGCTGTGGGCACAATCAGAGCTAGGAATACTGTAGGGTTGTTCAGGAGCTGCTTAGGTTAATAAGCAAATGTTTGTGGCTGTTTTCTCACCAAAAGCTGTGCCAAGAGGCATCTGGGATTGCTCGCTTGACCCGAACAGTAGAGAAGAGGAGGGCATGGCAGAGCTGGATATGTGTGCTGGGAAACCAAAGCTGGTGTCTTGTGTACCAGCTAGATGTCCAGCTACATTTCTCCGGTACTGCATTTGCTTTATGAAAAGATGAGGCAGGGAAAGATGGAATACAATAAGATTTAGAAGTAATAAGGTGGACTTTGCAGTAGACCTGCCCTTAATGACTTTTATTTTCGCAAACCTGGTTTATAAGTATTTATAGTCTGTGAAATTTTTCTTGAAATATCAAAATATTTGTAGCTTTATTCTTTTCAGAGGGAGTAAATTACCTGGTGTCATTTGACACTGGTGGATATGTTTCTTTCTTTGATAAAGAGCAAATTTTCTTTAGATTCAGTTTCTTGATCTAGTTGAAAAATTGTGTAACATTGAAACACTGGGAATTTATCTAAATAGCCCATGTGAGATGAAAATGCTCCCTATGCTTTAATTGGCATGGCCTGGTGAAAACCAGCTCCCACGCTGCCCCCCTCGCTAACTGCCCACCCTGTGGCACATTGACATAATTCCCCTGTCCCTGGGGAACCATAATAGAGCACTCCCTGAAGTGCTCAAAATCCCAAAGGGAAATAAGGATCTGTTCTTTCTCTTTCTCTTTTTTTTTTGTTTTTTTTTTTTTTTTTTTTTAATGGGGTTTCTGGAGTGCTTACGTTCATCCAAAGGACTGTGGCTATTAAATAGAGGGGGTTTTAAAGGTTTTTCTAATTGCCACACTTCCCCCCTCTCCCTCTTATTAAGTGGCTTTGGACAGTTGCAGAACTTTGATTTCAAATTTGTCTAATCTCTTGAGGTATCTAGGTAGGAAAAACTATTGTAACTGAAAATGGCTCTGATTTTTTTTCTTTTCTTCGATTTTAATAGATATGTTTAGTCTACTTTAAAAGCTTTCTGGAGAACCTTTTCTAAATGGCTAATTTAAGCTTGTCAGGTTTTAATTATAATCTCTCTATACACAAGTTAAGATGCTTAATGCTAGTGAAAAGTTCTGAATACAAAGCAAACCTGTGTCAAGTTGCAGAGCACTCTTACCCGTCTTAATTGCTTCTGGTCTGAACTTTAACCTTAACTTTCCCATCTGTCTTAGACATTCTCTTCTCTCATCACAACCACTTTCTTTTCTGTAGAGTGCTGAGGATCTGTCTTAATTCAGCAGGAGTTTTATCTGGACAAAAAATGGCATCAAGCTGTGGATGTTCAGCTCCTGCATTATCCTACTGCAGCACAATGTGTGTTCCTGGAGTGGAGCCCTACTGCCTTGGAGATCCCAGTGTGCCCTTACCCCTGGTGGAATGGAACTGCTTGTGGGAGATGGGGCACCTCAGCTAAAGGAGAAGTGCTCTAGATCCCAAATGTCGGGACAACTTCTGGTCTCAGTTAAAATTTCTTCCCAACAACATCAGTATGGCTATTTTTTTTTTGGTCACAGTTTTACAGATGTGTACTTTGGCAGTTTATTCCTTTTTAGGACTGTTGTCTGCCTCGTTTTCTAGCTATGACCCAGCCTTTGTGGCAAAGGTTAGTTGCATCTTCTTTTTAGATAAGAATGAGTTTCATTCGAGCTTAGAAAATTAGCCTTGAAAATACTCAGTCAGTGCAGATTCCTTCTGGAGAGTGCATTTAAAAGTTTGAATCCAAAATTGATTTGGAAGTGCTCTAATCTAAAATAACCCTGATGTTAGCATTGTTGTCTGCAACTCCTGCTAGCCCTGGCGTTCCGGTTCAGTGTGTTGGCACACAGTTCCCTGATGCTGTGAAATTGAGACTCATCTGGAGATATAGCCTTTTCTAAAAAGGATTGCAGAGCACTTAAGACTCCTTATTTCATTAGTTCAGTGAAGGAGTTCTTTTCAGCAGGCAGGAATCTCATGATGAGGTGGACGAAAACTGAGCAAATCAAGCCGTAGACTCCCGTGGAAATGGAGCGGAGGAAAAGCTGCTCAGTAAGTTTTTTGGCCCGGAAGTGTAGCATTTTTGGAGCTGAAGGTTAGTGGTTTAGAATTTCTTTTTAGTCTGAGGTTTCAGGCAAAGCATTAGTAGATACATATCCGGGCCAGACTTCAGGAGGTGCATTTCAGGAGGCTTTCAGTTCTGCATGCTGAGCTGGGTTGTATGAGTATTGTATTTTTTCATTGTTTCCAACCAAGTGTAACCATCGGCATCTTCACGTATGTTGGTGAGAATTAAACGGAGCATAAATAACCACATTGAAGAGCAGGCTTCCACTTTAAGGGGATCAGTTGCTGCATGAAGCAGTGGTAATGATCCAGAGGAGCAGGATGCATTGAGGAAAAGAGTGAAGTGTGAGTACCATCCGAAGTGCAGGCAGCAGGTCATAAATTCTTGTAGTGGTAGTGGTCTGAAATTCAAGGAATAGGATTAGAGAGCTACAGTAGGTTAATGAAAATGGCTCCCTTAGGATCAGCTTGAATTCAACTCAGTGGTCAGTCGTAAGAGGAGGAATGTCTTGTGCAATTCCAACTTCTCATCCATATTCTGAATACTGTGATGCTCCTGAATGCTTAATAGAGTGGAATATGCTCTGTTATGGTATACTTCTTGTGACTTCTAAGGTGCTTTAAGGCAAACTAATTGTCACACTAACTTGCCACAAACCCTTAGTGCTCACTTTGTTCTGGAATATATGGTGAATTGAACCAGAGTTATCAAAGCCTTTCTTGGGAATTTAAAAAAAAAAAAAAAAGAAAAAAAAAAGAGAGGAACAAAAGAAAAAGTCTTGCAATTTTACTTGTGTCTTTCCTGTTGTCCAGGGTAATAGCACTCAAATCCTGCCGCTATACGTCACCTCAAAAGAACTCATTATAGAATGAGCATACAACAGCTAATGCCAAGAAACCACTTTTCATTCTTATCAACATATTTTCTTGTAAAGAAAGGTAGCATTAATGGCCAGCTGTGGCTTGTGAGCCCTGACTTAATCAGTTGTGAATAACAAAAATTAGTTTGAGGCATATAGTTACTAGCGAACTGCAGCTATAACAAATGTTTAATGAACAGCGTCACACTGGTGTCTGCATACCGTTTCCTGGGAATGAAAGGGGAAATGGCCAAGAGCAGGACTTTCTCTGTCCTAATTGCAGTAGCAAAAGGGGATAGAGTAAAATCTGACAATGGAAGCAAACTGTAGCTAAGTAAGGCTTAAGTTAGACCTCTGTAAACAGAAGAACAGAAGCAACAAAGTATTTAGCCTTTGCTTTCTCTGGCTTCTCGGTGGCATTAGGAGAACAACAACTTTGGTTGATATTATTTACAAGGTACAGCAAGTTCTTTCTGACAAGCTTCACCCTGCCATTTTTCTAGTCTTGAAATACTAAACTGCTTTTGTCAGAGCTGTCGAGTGAGAAGGGCGCTGTGTTCTCTGGGGTCAGCACTGGGAGGGGAAGAATCCTTCCAGTTGGTGGTGGGCTGTACCTTGTATAAACATCTCGGGTCTGTTAAACTGAATGCAAGGCCAGGATATCCAGGCTCAGACTCCTGAAGTCTGAGCATCTGCATTACAGAAGTCATGGGCTTTTGTCCGGTCCTTCTCAGACGGGAACAGTACCTGAATAAAATGCACTTCCTTCTGTCTCCTGCTGGAAAGGGCAAGACAGTGCTGGCTCACCATTCCACCTGAACTCTCCTCTGCTTCCCCACCACCTCTGGGTGGGTAGAGGAGTTTGGAAAGGGGTAGGACAAAACCTTTAGGAGCTGGTAGTAGGACTTTCAAGATAATTTTAGGCCCCTGGAGTCTGACTAGACATTCCTGTGTTGACTGCAGGTGTGGAATATATATGCAGTAAAGTTGCACTAGATGTGAACCGTTTTTGGCACCTCTTCTGAGACTTGTTCATGTACTGATGAATCTTATCAAAGAAGCTCCCCAAAGTCCACAGCCTTTCAGGAGGTTCTATAATGTCACTCAAAACTTCAGGACTTACAAAAGGTTAGGTATTATTTATATCTACAGTGATACAAATTCTGCTTCCCAAATCATTATTTATCTGTGGGTTACTTGCACAGTGCTCACCAATGCACAGCTAAGATCGAGAATCTCCACACAGAGACTTAACACTGGCACTTAGCACTGTGACCACCTCTGCCTCTCTCTTATGCAACAGGAAAAACATACCACTTGGATATAGTGAGCTGGGGAGAGATAGGATGTTCTCGTAACCTTGGTTTTTCTTTGCTACTTTCATGAGACAAAATTCCAGTCTGCTTTATTTTTTAAGTCAGCAAACTGATTATATATTGTAAAAGATCAGTGTTTTCATGGGTGAGTAGTAATTACTGAGTAATGGCTTAAAACATTTCCTGAAGGAACATAAAGCTGTTTTTAAAAGTCAAGAGTACATTAAAAGGATTACCATGTAGATTTGATTTTTAGATAACACTAAAATGGATCCCAAATGGACTTATGAAAAGGGATGCTATCTCTTTAATGGAAAGTGCATGGTCTGACAGCTCAGCATGCAAATGGTCCTGCAAAGGACTGTCTGTTGTGTTTTTTTTCCTTTCAACAAGAGGAGGAAATAGCTCTCCTTGCCCTCTCCTTTCAACTTTTAATAGCAAATGGGTTGGTCTGGCTTTGCTAGGAAAAGAAGAAGAGGGTAGGTTTGGGGGATAACTGCATCTTTCTGAATCTCTAGGGAAGTGTATTTTACTTTTTAGAAGGTCAGTCAGCAGCAATTGTCTCTCTTACACAGATTGCATTAAGCAGATAGACTCCCTCTGCATTTTCTACAGGCTAATCTTTACTTGCCTCTTATATGCAAATAAATTTTAGTCCAAGTATATTTATTACACTAACCTTGAGCAGGGCATGCACGTCAATACTTGTCTTGGCAGTAAGTTTGGACAGGGGCAGGAGGAGCTGTTATTTTCATACTACCATAACTTGCAATTACTATAGCATTCGCTGTTTCAGAGTTGCCAGCACAACCTTCTGGTGATTGATGGATTAAAATATGCTTTTGGCCTGAGTGGGATTTCTTCTAGAAAACATTTGAAGGAGTGTATTCATATTTCATTAAATACAGAGCACCAGGATTCCAAATTCTTCTGTGGTATTGCACAAATTATTACAGGCTCCAAAAGTCTTGAGAAATTTCTATAAGCCTGTGAAAGCTTTAGATTGGATAGTCATCATTGCCTGCATTAAGGGCTGTGACAGATTGCTTCATCAGTGTACACAGAGCAGAACATCAAATGGCCATTTGGCAGTGGGCACTGAAATTCTATTAAGGTTGCCGAAAGCTTAGGTTGACATTGTATATGTCTGCAAAGAGGCAGAAGAAAAGATGATGATGATGATTGTGCAATGATATAGTTCTATTCTCCTTAAAATATTCACATATATAGCATGCCAAATCTATCAGGGTGATGTTAATGTTTCACTGCTAAGCCTGAGCTCTGCTGCATTGCACATCTTTGTTTTTGTCTTGGAGCCTCAATATGTTAAACAGTCCATTTTAAGTGGAAGGTGAGAATTATGTAGTATTACACACGTGTCTGGAAATAACTGAGGAGATTTTACTTCTCAAATACTCTTTGGGTTATTTGATATAAGGTTTTTCTATTTGATTTTCTTTCCTTTTGGAGAAGGGAAGGTACACCAACCCTCCCTGTATCTAACTTTGGTACATAGGTTATTCTTAAGAGAGCTGAAAAGTGAGGGATGAGTTCTTAACCTTTGTGACCATTTGTCTCAGAGACTCTTCTTCCATTGCTTTGCTTTGACACACAAAGCCACTAAATAGACAATTTTTGAGCTTAGTGTCTTTCTAATGGTCACCTGCAAATTGATGGAATGTTGAGGAATATGGGATGAATTTCAGGCTAGTCATCCCTAATAATAATTTTCTCTTATTATACTTTTATCTTCTTATACTCCTGGAAAGGTGATTTGAGGATAGTCACTCCATTGAATCAGAATCTATGTTGGTACAGATTCAAATTATGTGAATTATTATTATTATTAATAGGGAATTACTGGTTTGGATATGCACTATCTGAGCAAATCCTTGAAAGCAGGGTCTCTGCATGTGAGATTGGAGGCAGGTTTAAGCCACTCATGAAGCTTTGGGTCACTTTTAGGCAGCTGAAACTGCCAGGAGACACTAGGCTCTATATTTCTCTAAAGCTTGTCATGAACTGTATGGCCAAAAAAATTGCTGTGTTATTGGGCACAGGAATATAGCATAGTTAAAATAGAAGTACTGATCAAAATGTTTCTCCTTTTAAACTGCCCTCTCCAACTACATTTTTGCCATGCTTGGGGAATTTGTTCAGGAATGATTCAGGAGAAATACCACAAATGAATTGCTAAAGCCACTGTAAAAATCACCTGCTGCATATTGCAGCATGAAACTGGAAATGAAAAAAGATTGTGGTTACTCATTGAATAATAATTTTGATGAATGATCTAAGGCTTATTCATAAGCATTTAGTTGCAAGTACTTGGTGTTCCAAATGTAACGTTTTAATTGGATATACAAATGACATGATGAGTTTCACCTTGCTGGCCATAATTCTTCAAATTAAATTCTTGGGGAAGATGCCCAAGACAGCGTGCTCTCAGTTCAGTGGAAGTGCAAGGTTTGACTTGTTTCACAGGGTGTAGTATTCATAGAAGGTGAGTAATACAATACTGAGAACACAAAGTGAGTTTCTTTTTAAGGCAATGAAATTCACTGCATCTTTTTGGCAGTGACTGTCTGCATTTACTTAAATGGGTGATGCAGGACTCTAATGCTTTTAAATGATATCAGATCCTCTGATAAAAGACATAAGACTGCAGCCTATTTATTGTGATGAGACAGGAGTTAATAAGATTACTCCTACCCTTCAGTTACTTTTTCATCTTTTGCAGCCAAATGCTGGGGGTTTTGTTAGCAGGCAAAAGGAGGTCAGCTCATTTAAAGGGTGTTGATGCTAGAAACAAACATTTTTTCCCTCAAGTGGAACTCTGAAACCTAGGCTCAATTGCCCAACTGCCAAAACCCTGGTCTTTAAACCAAAATTGCTTTTAGCACTGGAATGCTGGATCCCTATAATAACCACTTATATAAATCTCTTAAAAAAAGGAAAGGGAAAAAAAAACTTTAAAAGAAAAAGAATAAGTGTAACATAAACCTGCAATAATTGTAGTATTTGGCAGACGAGTGGTTCAGAAATGTGGTAACTGTGTCTGAAGGCACTTCTCAAGCAAGAATTTGTGGTGGTGAATAAAACCATAATTCCAGTGCTGTGTTGTGCAAGGTGCTGTACAAGAGGGCTGGAAGCACTGCTCTGAAGTGGTTGTCACAAACCTTTCAGAGAGTACATGTAGTGTGTGTGTGTGTGCACATGTAGTTATTTGCTTTGTTGTTGAGCAAGCTTTTACAGTAAAAGCATCTAATCTGAGGAAAAGTTTTGGGGTTTTAAAAAAAGAAAAACAAACAAAAAAACCCCCACCAAACAAACCCCACAACAACAACAAAAAAGCCAATGCCAAAAAACTTGTCGAGGGAAAGAGTTAAAGCCATCTGCCTGAAAGCATTGTGTAAAACATACACACAATGTTGGGGAAATAAGCCAATTATGTGAGCTTCACAGGAGGTGGGGGACTGACCTTTGTGTATAATTAGTTCTTTTATTTAAAGCAAAGATTTTGAATAGAATAACTAATTAGCTGTCATAAATGGCAAATTGAAGATTTTGGCCAGATTCCTTGGGGAGTGTGGGAGGACGTCCCTCCTCCCACCCCGTACTGTACGCTCTGGCTCTCCTCATTAGGGTTGTTTTTAGTTCTCTGCAGTGGTAATGAGGAGTGCAGTGGCGGCACTTCTCTGAGCCCCCTCTAATAAGGCATGAAATGCAGGTGGAAGAGAACTGCCTTCAGATCCTGCAGCTTTCACTCAGCACATGTGGGTGTAGCAGAGGGCTTGGGAGTGAGAGGAGGAGACCGAGGGGGGTCTGAAAAGTCCTGGTGATATCACCTGTGTTTTATGCTCTGGACTTGACTGTATAAAATACAGGCAAGCTGCAAAGCCTTGAGGCATATATCATTAGCTAGCAGTCCCCCATTAGTCTTTCAGACCAATTAACCTTTAGAGTTGCATTAAAGAAATTAGGAGGTGAACTTCCATGCTTTCAGAGGGGACCAGCAGCTCTCTTGCAGACCAGAACACTGTGGAGCCATACGCCGTAGGACCAGTGCAGATAACTGTTATTTAAAAGGTCTACCATTTATGAAAAGTTCCCAGGCTCTCTTGGAAACCAGGCTTTATGAACAGTGCCCTTAGAGGAACTGCAGCTGATTGCCATGTGAATAGAAATATCAGTAAAATGGCTTAGAAAAATTTAGAGGTGTACTTAGTGGACACTTGTGTTATAAAGCCAGCTGAGTCATTTTACAGAAAGACTCCGACTGAGAAGATACGGGCTGATTAAAGCTTGTTTGTCTGACTGTGAATAGAGGTAAAGTTTAGATTACTCACTACAATAACAGCCTCTTTAGACACAGACATAAATTTCAGTATGTCCAGAGGTGGTGTCTATAATTTTTTAATGTGTATTGGAGCTCTGAGCACTCAGAACAGGTTTAGTTTTGTATTTACCAGCAGCAAGTCTATTAAGTTGTAAAGGGCAAAGGAGGGAGTGTAGGTAGCCAGAAATAGAAAGGCTTCATCTGCTGTTTCTAAGAAAAGAGAGCACTGGATGTCTAGCAACAGGAGAGGAGAGAGCAACTTCATGGTACTTTGAGAATTTGACAATAATCTGTTCCCTTGTGATCACGTATTTAAATGTGCGAGTGTCTGGCTGTTAATTTTTCTAGTTCTGCAACACTACTTCTCATTTTCTAATCCTCGCCCACACAGCACACATGGAATTTGTTGAAGGTGACCCCTTTGTTTCTTGACGGCCCCAGTCAGACACCACATGCCCCTAATCAAATCGAACTGGGTATCTTGGCATTTTTTGGCAAATACTGGGGGGAAAATGTACACAGTGAAATGAAGCAGCATTGCAGTCTTGCAGTGGGAAAATTTCAAGAAAGAAAGAGCAGTTCTCCAGGTGGTTGCCGCCTGCACAGCCCAGACTGCTTGAGGTTTGCTGGAAGGGCAGGAAGAAGGATTTGGTGTTGGCTGTGTCTTCCCTCTGCAAGCCTTTGGCTGTGAAAGGGGTTAAGCTTTTGAGATGCTTCTCTCTTGTTGCTTGGAAATGACATGGCAAGTGTTTGAGGAACCCTTGCTGATCAAGTTTGGCAGTTTTTGAAATTTTGTTTCACAGCTTGCCTGCTGTGTCAACTCACCAGCTAATTGCAGTTGCAACTTTCAGTAGTGGCATGTGTGCTCCACGCAGACCGGTTGGTTGGGATGTCAGAGGGAAACCTCACAGCCCAAAATGTAATTTCAAAACACTGAACCTGACCAGCAGAGGCTGACCTTGCTCGTTATTATCTGAGTGGGAATAGCAGCTTTGAACATCATATGATCTCTGAAATGGTACCTTTTTTCATTAGAAAGCCCCCTGCTGAACACTGACCAAATACACAGCCTTTTTCCTTGCTTAAGGTAGTGCTTAAAAATATATATATATATCTGTTCCTTTCCTAGTTATTAGAAGCGAGAGTGTTACATTCCCCTTATTTGCAGAAGCCTCTCATAAGACAATGGTGCTCTTGCAATAGCGAGGAGCTGAGATGGCAGCAGCGAGCGAGGGCTGCCAGGGCCACAGATGGAACAAGAACTGCCACTACAGCCAGCCCTCGGCCATCCATGTGATTGCCACAGGAGACCCTCCTAACCTGCCCTAAAAATCAAACTAGTCTCTCCTAATGGTCCAGCCCTTGCTCTTGATTATGCTTCTGTTGCAGTGGAGCCCTCCCTCTGGGTGAGGACAGCTGTAACCCAGAAAGGGCACTGGTTCCAAAAGTGCTCAGGGGCCTTAGGAAGTCCCAACTGGCTGAAGAACTTGTATTTCTCAATCACAGATGATCTCAAACCCAACCATGCGGCAGCCTCTGGAGTGGGGGTTTAAGGTGCACTGGTTATCTCGAATCTGCATCTTTCCAGATGGAGGATCCTCAGGTTACCTAGATGAACCTTGAAGAAGAATTGTCTGATGACACCCGCCTTGTAAGGAATCCTCCTCTGCCTCTAAGGGCATGTAGCTCACATTTAGAGAGCCTGTTGGTGGCATGGGTGATGACTTGCTGGTTTCTGGTGCCTCTATCTAAAAATATATTTTGCACATCTAGGTCTTAGTTTTCCTAGGTGCAAAATATTTTCTTTCATCACTGGTACTGATCTTACACAGTTTGCAAATGCAAATTCGTGCACTCCCCCTTCTCTGCCTCAGAACAAGGCAGTCTCTTCTCACAGTGTGCTGTGTTTGTGGTGTGGAGTTGGGAAGAGCATAGAAATTACATGAAGCTTCTCTTTTCTCCTGAAATGTATTCTGAAGAAAAAGAAAGGAAAAGAAAAAAAAGTGCTGTGTCTAGAACCAAGGGGACACTTCTCTCATTTTCATAAGAAACTCTCTCCAGGCACACAGGATTTCTGCAGTCTGACCTCTGGTACCTGCAGTATATTCGTTCCATTGCTGTCACTTCCCTGTCTTTTCTCCCTCTTTCCAAAGTGTGGGTGTTTCTCTGTGGCTGTGTAGGTAGAATTTCTCTCAGTAGCATTACAGGTTGCACGTGTGGCAGTCTAACACAGATGTAAGTTTTCACTGAATTGCTACATGTTCGACACTGCTGTCAAAACTTTGCTCATGCCGACTTTGTGAGCGGGCTTCAAGTGTGCTGCAGCAGAGGGCAGGGGGCTTCTTTAAGCCTTTAGAGTTTTTCAGTGTTACTTGACCTGTCTCCATGCTGCTGAGACCACTTTGATTACAAATGGATCAATACCTCGCTGTTCATGTAGAGGTGTCTTAAGTGCTATTGTCATCCGCTCACAGCTCTGACGAAGCAATTATTACTGTAGGAGTGGTGGGTTTACATGCGCTGACCATTAGCCACTCTCAGGTCACCCTGGCTTTTAAGGAAAGCAGCAAATGTCACTACAGTGACACTGACTTGATCCTCTCCAGTTAAGGGATTGTTAATAATTCCATTATCAAGCTGCTATTTTCTGGGACATCTAGAGCTTCCTACAGAAACGGTGGTTTAACTTTGTGTTAGAGTATATAACCAGTGACACCTGCCACTGTGGCCAGAGTGTCCCCTCTCATCATCCCTGCATTGGTTAAGCCCACAGCATACTTGTTACAGGCCCAGCATTGTCATTTTCAGTGATTGGCACCAGTAAAAATAAAAATCATAACCAAGTAAAATCAAGGCTCCAGAGAAAATGGAATTCTGGCATCGCAGTGAATACTTATTTCACCATTTCCTGTCCCCTTACTCCCCAACAGTACAATCCTTGTTTATTTTTCCTCCTTGCCTGTTGATTCCTTAAAATTCTTTCCTGCCCCCCCCTTAAACTGAGAAAGCTGACAGGTGTCACAGCTGTGTCAGCGCTCACTATGGGGGGCACTTGTTGCTTGGAGGAGAGGAAAAAGCTGGAGACAGCACTGTGAGGATGGCGACCACAGCAAGTGCTCTAGCTTTCAGTGAGTCCTCTGTCACCAGCAGGGTTCACAACAGAGGAAAAACAGTAGCATACCACCCTTTTTTATACCCCCTCCTCTCCTTTCCCCCTCAAACTTGATCCAGCCAGGATGTTGGACTGGGGATACGTACAGTGGTGGCCCTTCTGGTCTTCGTAATTGCCTTTGGCAGGTAATTAACAACACAAGGGTACTGGTAATGAGGGGAAAAAGCAAATGTTAGTATTGCAGCCAGTTTATTCTGCTGCAGGATGTTAATTACAAAAAGTCTGGTGTGTTGTGTCAGCCATACCCTTAGGAAAAAAGGGCTGCATTCCTGCAAGTGTCGCACTCCCACTTAGCCTGTGACAGCAAATGAAGTTAAAATTCCTTTGACTGTCAGCTGCTTACAACATGAGCTTCTTGTAATGAAACCAGCAGCAGTGTTTGCTCACAGATCTACCTATAGCTCACAGTGCTACCCCAAATGCTGGTAAACTATCCAGGCTGTTTGGTTATCTTTTAAAGGACATGCTTTGTTTGCGTTGCAGGTGTGCCGATGTTATCTGTACAACCCAAAGGGAAGCAGAAGGGCTGTGCTGGCTGCAACCGAAAGATCAAGGACCGGTACCTGCTGAAGGCTCTGGATAAGTATTGGCATGAAGACTGTCTAAAGTGTGCCTGCTGTGACTGTCGTCTTGGAGAGGTTGGATCAACTCTTTACACAAAAGCAAATCTCATTCTTTGCCGCAGAGATTACCTGAGGTAAATAGAGGAACGTACTGTGGGCTCTTCCCAAAGCCTGTCAGCATGCTGCCAGCTGTCTGGGTTTCTAAAGCTCTCCTACAAAAACATGTGCTTGTGCGTGGTCAGCCCTGCCCAGAAGAGACTGGAGTTTCTTCCTCTGTGTTTTTTTTTATTTATTTGCAGTTAATGTGTTTTGGAGTCAGGGAGGTGGAATCCTGTTTTTAGGTGAAGGTAGAAGGAAGAAGTCTTTTTTTGTTGTTGTTGTTGTTATTATGATGAAACAGCAAGAACAAAGAGTTCTTGTTGAGTAAATTAGAAAAAACTGTTAAGTTTTCCTGCATATTGACTGAGACCTGACCAAATCTTTACCTTTTCTTTTTCAGTCATAGGTTTTAGACAGGCTTCTAGTGCTTCTGTTGAATAAGATTCCTCTCAAGGGGTTCTTGCTTCTTCCCTAACTAAACAGAGTAAACCTCAAAAATTACAGATCAACTTCAAAAAATGTTTCTTTATGAGGAAGTCAGCAGAGACCGTCACTAACTGTGAGTTAGAACTATCCTGTCAGTGTGTGTCTGCAATACATAACAACACATGGGATTTTTTGCCTGGTGTGTATGGGAGTTTTGTGCAAAATACTTTATATAAACACAAATGAATATTAATAAGACAGCAGGCCTAATGCAAACATTCTTATGAGGGTCACACGGCAAAACACTCTGAGTTCTGCTTTGTTTTTCCTTTGGAAGCATGTACTTGATCTCCAGCTTATGTGTGTGGTTTTATTTTTATTTTTCCTAAAGCACTGATAGCATTTCCCATGCAACCTCAACCAACAAAACATCTGAAGCAAAACAAATCCAACATGCTGTTCTAAGATAGGGAGGTAAAATGCCTTCTAACCTGGTAGTGTCCAGAGCCTGGCTCAATTAATGCCAGTGATCAGATGCTTCATGTGTTTCAATGTAAAATGTATTTCTTAAAATCTTTAGTAAATATTTTCTCAGTAAACTCGAACAAACATGTTTCTCCTTCTAAAGATGAGAGATAGAGCACTGAGCCAAACAGAAATGAGTCTATTATCTGCCATATGGGAGCTGTCACCTTGCCTTTCTGCCACAAAGGCAGCACTCACAGCCACACCTGGTTAGGCGGGATATGTTCCCAAAGTCGGAGTGAGGAGGAGCTTGGGTAAGGGTGAACACATGTGAAGGGGAAAAGACAGGATAACCAGCCTTTGGAAGATGGAAAGGGCGCAATGAGGAAAGACTTAACTATCTTCACTATAATGAAGTAGTTTTTGTACCTTGCTGAAGTCTTGAGTATTCACTCATGTCATAAGTCGCCTATGACAAGACACTTGTGGCACCCTGTCTGTGCTGAAAACACTCAGCTCCAGAAGATTCTGTAACACGCTGATTTCTAACCCCAAATTAGCATCTTGATGGTTCTTCTTCAGCTCAGCTCTACTCTTTTTGTGTTGCGGATGTAATTCTGATTTGTCAATGAAGCGTATAACAGTTCTTGATCTTCCCTTGTTGAGGAAGCTTTTCATCACAGTATCACAATTGTGTCATGCTAGGTACTATCACAAGGACCCCCAAAATCTCTCAGGAGAGCTGCTTCCAGGAATAGTCTTTTTTCCAGAAAGAATAGCTGCATTATTTTCTATAGTATTTCTTTCTATACTTTATCTTGTATATACATTATCTTATCTTTATCTTGTTTGCATCCAGCTTGCCAAGTGATCCAGGTCTCTCCATGTGTCACCCTCCATGTCATTATTTATCTCTTATCTGGAATTTCCCATTTGTGGTCTTGAAAAGTGTTATGTCTGTGATTTTTTTTTTCTTAATTTGACCCTAAAGATAGATATTCAGCTTTATTCTACATGTTACAGAACCCTGCCAGAAATACTCAGCTGAGCAGTGTTTCCCATTTACATTTGCTTTTTGAGACCTATGAGCTACCCCATGTTTTGTCAATTTAATAAGCACCATATTGATTTTGGTTTATTCTAGTTTCATAACAAAAATAATGTGTGGCATAAAATCAGACATGTTAAAGTGCCAAAGGACAGCAGTATTGATGCTGTTAAGTTTAGAAGAACCTTTTTATCATTGTAGTTGTAGAGCATTTCTTTCCTTGGTTTATCCTGAAAATGCTGCTTTGAGGTGGAAAAGCTAAATCTTCTCACTGGCCCCAGGATGATATGAATTTTCTGGAGAACACCAGAAGCCTGTGCTAGAGATGGAAAAGAAGCCAGGTATTGCATATCCCAAGGAAATGGCCCATGTCCCAACTTTGAGAAGAGAAGGCAATTCATGACATGAAACATGGAAGGCAGCAGTTGGGACAGGTGTTTGACCATGGCCATGCAGCTTCTCTCCCAGCAGCATTTAAATGTGGCCTCTGAAACAAACTTCTGTGGCTGAAAGGGGTCTTGTAATACCTTTGTCTCCATTTTTGTGTTAGAATAATTTCTGGCCCACCAAGGGGGGAAGTCTGTTCCTACTCATGCAGCACAGTTAAACTGTGAAGAGAAGACTTATGTGCCCTTTATTTTAATTTTTTTCCCTCAAGTGAACTTAGAATGTTAGCGCTTTGACCACTAGAAATATTTCTTATTTGTTTTTTGTTGAGGAGAACAGTATAATTGTCATATCCCAGGAAATTTGACCAAGACTTGGGTAGACAGGAATACCATTAATTCTGTGACATGGTTGTTAACTAGTGTTCAGCTGTAAGCTTTACAGCTATCGTGATTTGTGTTCTCACTAGTGAGTACATTTAGTTTATACTGGATTTTTTAGGGAGTTCTTCCAAACTCATGTGTTCTATTCTCCTGATGGTAAGGAACCCTTTCAAGCTGCTAGGATAGGAATAACAGCATTACTTTCCCATCCTGTATTTTATGAAAGTTAAAAGCAATTTTTTTACTTTGAAACATCTTGTATTGCTTCTAGACATAATATTTCTTTCTTTCTCAATTTTAGCTATTACTTCTATTAATAGAAGGAGCTAAAGCTGCCCATCACAATCTTCTGTCTGTTCGCTCCTGGTAATTTGAATTCTTCTTCTTGGAGAATTACCCATTTTTATCATTAGGTAATTCCTTCATAGTTTCAGAGCTTCTATCTGCATTTTTTTACCCATTAAACAACTCATGGTGTTTGGTCTACTAGTCAAATCTTAACAGAATTCATTCCTAAAAATAAGTTGTCATTGCACCATAAAGGGAGTGCTTTACCTGGAGGACAGTCAAAGGAATTCCTTGTTGGCCACTTACTCTGTATGTGAATATTGCACTGCTATTTAGTAGGTCAACCATCATGTGAAAAAATTGAAAGCTAGACTGTTCTGTACCTTGAAATGTAAATATGCACCTTTTATATCTGTAGTTCAAAAGGAATATTGCGGTGTAATGACCAGGAAAAAAAAATGGTGTTTCATAATCTCTTTATAGACCAATGTTTCTTTGAGCTGATTGTGTCCTTTAGGAATCCATATGTGAGATGTGCTGCCCCCTCCCCATTCTCCATCCCCATCTCAGAGCCTGCAGCAGGGCTGTCCCTGCCTGGGACTGCACAGACCCGGCACCAGGCACCACTTGCCTCATTGCTGTGGAGGTGGCAGTGTATGGCTCCGAGAAAATTTTGTTGTTAATTTGCTGGTCTGGGACCCTCCTGTAGGCAGGTGTCAGTGAGACACAACCACTGCAGGGAAGGGGAACAGGGATGAACTGGGCTTCTGTCACTGGTGTAGGGTAGAGGGTCGGGACAGGGTGGCTGGCTCCTGCCCTGCTGTGGTGGCATGGCTTTGGAGCCAGCTTTGTCCTGGGTGTCAGCAGCACAGTGGGCTGCGAGCCCTGTCTGCTGATCCTCAGTGGGTTTTTAGCAGGAATTTTTCCAGTGTGTCGCAGGAGCTGCTAGCAGACCATAGCCTGATCATTTGTTTCAAAAGATAAACTGTCGTCATTGCTTGTGAAGGAACATTTGTTAACCTTCACATTTCATAAAACACTTTCTTGCTCATTTTTTAATCATGAAAGATGAAATTGGATCTCAAGTTGTTATCCTTGTGGTATCACCTCAGTCTCCAGCTGTGTCTAGATGTATCTTTCAATACATTTCGTCTCAGCAAATAGATTTACCATTTGTTTCATAATCACAGTTCCAGCATTCCTACCTCTAATTATTTTTGATAAGCAAATGCTATTGAAGAAACTGCTTCTGGGACAGAGAAGCTTAGCATGCAGCTCGGATGGCTCCTCGCAGCCCCCACGCAGCGATGTGTGTTTGTTTCGAGGCGTAATTAAACATTCACCAAGCTCCGCTTCACAGGGACGGTTTGGGTGTTGCATCAGGATTTCCCGTGAGGAACTGACAACTTAAATTTCACTGTGAAGTGCTGATGAAGAACATGATTTTTCCTTTTTACTCAGCATGGTGCCCTCACACGAGCAAAGGCGAGTCAGGCTTGCTTTGACAAGAGCAGAACTGTTGCTTCTGTGTGTTTGATATGCTGGTGTTGGGAAAGTTTTTCATAATTTAAACTGATTAGGGCCTTAATTAGACTCCAAAGAAAGCTCAAAACCTGCATTAAAAAATGATGGCAAATCAGTGAGAGAGAAGGGCTTTCTGGGAAACCCTGATGCTGTTCTCAATGGCTTTCATGGAAGTTCTTTTCACCCCAACTTCCCATGTGTTTTGATCAATGCTGCAACCTGCACCTGGCATTGGTTCCGCCAGCGAGCAGAGCAGCCCTGTGCACCCCAGCTGAGGAATGGAGACCTCTTGGCAGGACTGTCACCCCCTATCACCCTCAGCACTGTTTGTATCATGGAGGCTTGAACTCCAGTCTTCACAGCTCCCACTCCAAGAGAGTAGGAGTAATGGGGTGTTGAGTTGCTGGATACTGGTTTTTGCTCTATTCCAAATGCCCCAGCAGGTTCATTCTGATAGTGTATGAGTTTAGAAGCCCCTTAGATGAAGTGTTCTGTATCTGGAAAATGTTCAGGGTTTAATTTTGTTGTAGGATAAACATGGGAGGATGTGGACAGATACCCTCCTTGTGGCCTTCCCCGAGTCAGTAACAACTCCCCTAAGTCAAACCATTAAACCACAGTGGGATGTGTAAGCACAGGCCTTCAGGAACTGAGCTCTGTGTGCTGCGACAGGCAGAATTTAAGTTAATCTACCAAAGACACCATTGATACTCGGAATGTAGCTTCCAGAAGCTGCAACACCTTTGAAAGCAGGAAGGAGAGTGTTTGGGATTTTTTTCCTCCGGAGAAGCATAGGGTGCATACATGCACCGAGAGTATGCCCTGCCAGATTTTCAAGGGACATGTTTAGCGTGGGAAGGAGAGGTATAAATGCAGTGTGGCTGAACAAACGGGATCTGCTCAGAAAAATGTTGCTAAACTGAAGTGCTGCTCTTGCATCGCAACAGGGAGCATCTTGCATGCTACACAGGACACCCTCACTTCTACACTTGGTGTCTATACAGATTAAGGAGGATTAATTAGGCTCAAAATACAATGTGTCTTGGCAACATTGCTGTACTTTGTGATGTTAAAGTACAGATTTATTTTTTTTCTCTGTAGTAGCTGTTCCAGGAATTTCTCACAGCCTATGATCATACTTTGTTCATTTGCTTTTTGCCCTTTTATTTCCATCTCTGCATCTCTCAGTGTGGAGGAAAGCTTACAGGGAGTAATTCTGCCGAATTGTGGTACACTAGCATACCCCCAGCACTTCCAACTCTGCAGTTTTCTAAGAGGGCATTGTTGCATGTGTGTTCAGCAGTGCCAGAGACAGCTACGATGGGTCAGTGGCTGGGGCAGGGGAGTAGGACTTGGACATCCCTACCTGCTGAGTCCCAGCCCCACTGTAAGTATCCATTGAAAATATGGCGGGAGAGGCCAAAGAAGGAAAAAGAACTGTACATTCAGATGTGTTCTTCAACTAAAAACAGATACCCTTGAGCAATCTTGAAGTTTACAGCCAGTAATCTCTGAACTAGTGCGGTCACTCAGCCAGGGGGCTGTTTTGTAGAGTGCTGGTTCAGCTCCTCCTGCAATACTATCTGTGAATGCCAAACCCTTTGGCATGCAAGATGTAAATTCTTTGGGATTGAACTTGAAGGCTTCATGAGAGGACAGCTTGACCAATTTCATTAGTATCAAAATGAATTTCTTTCCCTTCAGCTGACATGACATCCCACTGTGGCACTGACAACTGCATCCTGAATAAGGATGGTGCACCAGTTAATATGTATTTACAGTGCTGGATTGCCTATCACTGATCCTTTCTCTAATATTATGCAAAGGCTGATTACAGGGAAGTTGTCTGAAGTTGCTTTTAAGCTTATTCTTTTTATCTTTTTAAGTGATGTTCAGGCTTTCCCTGCAATTATTGGTATATTCAATACTTTGGTCAAATCAGGCTTGTAGCTCAGCATATTTCTAATATCCACAGATGGGAAAAATACTGATTGCAAGCTGTTAAGTGCCATCCTCTCTGAAATACTTGTTGTTGATTTATTTCAAAGGGTAGAGGCATAACCTTTTCATTATGGTGAGTTGCAGGTATGTAAAGCAAGTCTTGTTCTATAGCAGGTCCTGATGAAGCTAGGACATAAACAGCAGCAGGCGTATAGGGAAGGTGTAAGGGAAAACCTCTTTCACCTACTGGCTGGAGAGGATATGAGCATAGGGTTCAGTAGGTCTTAAAAAACTTGTATATCCAGATAATCTGGATATCTAAATAGGTAGAAAACTATGTAGTTTCTACAAAAATAGATATTTATCTGTAGGTAAGTGTTTAGTCCTCTTTCAATTCATAATTCTTACCTTTCGGTGTTGAAAAAACCCCTCTTTTTTGAGGGGAATTATTAATCTCAACTCAGCTGTTTAATTGTTAATTTGTTTTGTTCTTGTGTTGTTTAAAAAAATCCAATTGACACTGCCAATCTATCCTTTCTGTACCACTCATTATTTATATGTGTCTGTCCTGCTTCCTCTCTTTTTGTCTCCTGTGAAGTCAACAGCTCCAAAATTTTCACTTTATGTGAAGGGGAGATTTTCTCCTCCTATTTTGATTTCAAGCTGCTAGCTAGTCAGACACAGGCTTGAGTGGGGAGAAGAAACGAGGACTCTCTCCTTGTAGGCAGTGACTAAGCCAGATTGTTGTTCCTAGTAGTGACAAAAATAGACAAGAAGGTTCTCAGTTTAGACCCCCTGCACATTTTGGTTGAAGGAAAAAATCTGTTAAAAAGTGCTAAAGTTAACATGTTAATGAGAAGTTTCTTACTGTTTTCCTACAGTAAGGACCCCTTACCATTCTCTTTAAAAAAAAAAAAAAAAATCTTTCAGGGTTCTATGACTTTACTATAGTTTGAATTAACTTCAGGTGTATTCATGGAGCTGTTGAGGTCTGGATCATCCTGCAGAAGATTGCCCAGACTACATAAAAACCATCCTTTGACAGTTGCCTACTGCCTCCAGGAGTGCTCCCTTCTTTTCCCGTTAATTCATTTGCATTCAGGGCTGCTCCTGTATGCCAATTATCTTTAATTTTTACTATACACACTGACATCAATGGCCAATGAGAAAAGAGCATAGCGGGGTTTTTAGTGTGCCCATAAACTACAGAAAATTGTCCTTGGACAAACTCCTGCTTTTAGACTGGCTGACAACAATAGATATGGTTAAGTTCAGGCTAAGAGCCATTAAACATAATTACTACCACAGGGTAAAAGTTTAATTGTGCTTAATTTTAAATCTGCATAGTCTATGCTTATTTACAAGCTGGCTGGGCCTTCCTGTTACATAAGGAGGAATAAATCTGTACTTAAAAATTGTTGCCTTTTAACTTCAAAGGGAACTGAAAAAAATAGGGGGTTTAGAAGAAGCAAAACAACTCCAAACTGAAAACTTTATGTATTTCCAGCTTCTTTTATGCCAATGGCTTCAAGCTGGTAAGTAGATGTTGAGCATCTTCCAAAAGATTTTTCTAATGCGCTTCAACTTTGTGTGCATGAATGTGTGAGAGAGTGTTGCATCTGTTATGAAGGTGTCTGGGGGACAGAATGCAGATCAGTTTGTTCATGTGGGGTTATTTTAAATATAACCACAGATGGGGCTTGGGGTGGAATATTTTTCTCCTGCTTCTTGTCTTCTCTCCATCCTCCAATAATGTTAAGCTCCCCAACTGAGAAAGTTCCAGCTCAAGTAGCTTCTGGATCAGTAGATATGAGAGATGGCAGGTTTTCTACCAGCAAACAAAAAAGGCAAAAGTCTGTATTCATTTTGCATTTTCTTCCAACAGATTAAAAAAAAAAAATATTCACTGAGCTACAAGTTACAGCATATTTTTAGAATCATGGTGAATATACGGGACTCTAAATCACTCCCTGAAAAGCAGATTAAAATTAGGAAGTGCTAGAATAAGTGTGAAATGTTCATCTGTTGGGAGAGGGAGGGTATGGAGGACTGTGAAACTTGATAGAAGAGAAAAAGATTAGCACACTGACTAGCTGGAAGCTACATTTATGTAGACATTAGAAGGCAACACGATTTCAGCTGGACAGAACATAAGCTTCAGATCTTATGCAAACAGTCAAAGCTGTTTAACAATTGGTTTACCCCCAAAACCCCTGAAAGGAGACAGGTGAATACGATGCCAAATACATTTTTCATGTTTCTTAAGCTAACTGTTTAAATAGTTAAGTGAACATCTGTCCAAATTTCCCCATCATTTCCATTTAGAAAAGTCTCCTATTTGAAGGCTGAAGAAAAGCACCTGCTTAACAATGCAAATGGTGCTGTCTGGGGCCCCCTTTATTTTGTTTAATCTAGATTGAGCTCCACACAACTGTGATGCTAATGAATAATGGATATTTTATACTTGTGCATGTAGCAGTGCTGGGCACAGAGCAAATCTAGGATTAACCTCCCAGTTTCCCTGCCTAATGCATTTGACTCATTTTTTGAGTTTGCTGTGACTTGGATACTCTAAAAACGGATGCTTGGTTTTATGGGAAATGGGAAAATCCTGGCAAAAGCTGTTACGTTTTGCTGTGCCCAAGTGAGGTACTGTGGAAAGGGGCAGCTATGCTGAGGAAGGGAGGGATGTCTGTAGCAATGGCTTGATTTGTGAGAGGGTGCTCAGTGAGAGCCAGGGCGTTTCAGGGTGGAGACCTGGATGCTTTTCAGCACCACATTTTTTCAGTCTGGTCTGCTGGCGTTAGGCAGCCAAGCCCTGTGCTCAGCTGGCTGCCCTGCCTGCAAGGGCAGAAGCAAGCAGGGTCAGTTTGCAGGGGAAAAGGTTCTGCCCCATCACCGATTATATGGTGTGAGTTTGCCAGTGCAGACTATAGAGCTGAGGTTTCACTCTGCCTTTCAGCCTTCATATGATGGAACCATAAGGGAAGAAATTTTGGTATTCCCTTAGCAGATTTTCTGTCCTGCAGAAGTGTTTCCATTTGGTTTGCATCGTTTAACTATCAGGGAAAATGTGGTGCTGTTTCTTCATAGGAAGGCTCGGGGTTTTCCAGCCAAGCCTAATGAAAGACCACTGATACCACGTCTAAAGAAAAATAAGGGTAGCCTTTTTTAAGCTGGAGACCAAGCTGACTTTGGAATCACTGCACTGTGGGAGGGGGGGAGGGAAAGCTGTGTGGAGGTTTCTATAACACAGCTGGGTGTTTTAATTCACAATTACTGGCCAGTAATAATTAGTATTGATTAGCTTGGCAAATTGCAGGTTTAGAAATTGGTTATAGATTTTCCTGATGCTTCTCATCTCGGTGTTGTGGAATCAGCCAGAACCAATGGCTTGAAACAAACCATGAGCCCAGATGTGTCTGCAGGCAGCGACGCGTTGCGTGCGCAGAGCTAATGGTCAGCAGGAATCGTACGTCTTGAGGCTCATCACCCCAAGAATACGATTTTTATCATCTTCTAGGCAAAGTAACTGACCACATGCATATTGACCACAGTCTGGGGTGAAATTGGTTTTGTCAGCCTGTTGATCGGTGCCCCCGGCTGGTTCCTGCGGCTTTAGCATTGCAGTGGCGTGGTGCCCCTGGCATGCACAGGGGTCTGCAGGGACACCTCGGAGAAGGGGGCTGGGGGCTGGGAAGAGGGTGCTGCAGTCTTGGTTGAGTCCCCCGGCGGGAGCTGTAACAGCAGCAGACATCTGGGGAGACAGATAGTGAAAGCCAAGATGAAAATGGCAAAGCTTCCAATGCTGAAGGGCTGTCCTCGAGGACTGGGGAGCTGAAGTGGAACGGCTGAGCATGCTGTTCAGGCCACCGTGGAAGGGCTTAGCTGGCTCCTGGGAGGGACGTGGATGTGGGAGGAGGGGGGCACAGCCAGAGGGGGAGGGCTTGCACTCTGAGATGCCTTGCAAAATGCTGCATGCTCATTGCAAGGGGAAAGGTGCTTTTTCATTTTAAACAGCAGGTAAGTGAGGTTCTTCCTGAGCTCTGTTACAGCACTGCCTGCCAGGATTGGCAAAGTTTGCAGGACTTCTGTGTCTTGCTGCAAGCGGCTGTGAGCCTGTCCCTCCATCAGGTTGCGGCCAAGCGGAGCAAGCCCGTGTAGAGGAGGATGGGCGGCTCCGAGCACCTACCCCACTGCTGCAGAGAGGCAGATAGTTTTTGACTGAAATTTTGTGAGCCCCAAAATAGTACTCTAAGTGTTTAATGCTTTTCTCCATTAGACAGCAAATTAGCCCTAGGCTGGCAAACCAAATGAAGTTTCATCTTGATGGTCGGAGCCTGCACACCAGGCAGTTTTATCCCAAGTTTCTGCACGCTGGTTGGTCAGTGAAATGGAGACTGCAACTTCTATTTATTGGTGCAATACAGTATTTGATACTGCTAATTACACTTAATTAGTCCTTCCACCATTTAATTAAAATGGCTTCTAATGATTGTGCTTCTTTGGCAGGCTCTTTGGTACCACCGGGAATTGTGCTGCCTGCAGTAAACTGATCCCTGCCTTTGAGATGGTGATGAGGGCCAGAGATAATGTTTACCATTTGGACTGCTTTGCCTGTCAGCTCTGCAACCAGCGGTGAGGACACAGTTATTATACACACAAACTAATTTATACCTTTGCCTGCAAAATAGGGGAAACATTTGACCCACACTGCCTGTCTGGGGCTCACAGCCTGCTGGCGTGGCTCAGGCTGGTTTGTTAGGCTGACCTGGGTGATGCATGTAAGTACCTGTAGCCCTTTTACCACAAATCCCCTTGGAGCTGGTGGGAGTTGGAGGGACAAGGGGGAGCACACAGGCACAGACTGTACGCGGCGCAGCTGCTGCTGAATAAAACAGACTGATTCAGCGTCCTTTCAGGATCTACCCTCTTTGCAGAACGCAGACGATGGAGAATGGACCACCTCTGGCAAACTGATGTTATCTTGCTTAAATCACATTTCTGACTCAAAACAGGGGATGGCAAAGAAGAAGGATGAAGAGAAGGGACAGGAAGGAGAAAAATACTCTAGCTAAGCTGTTTCCAACACTGGGAACAAATCCGTTTAGTTCTTGTGTAATTAATAGGGTATCTTGGTGGTTAAATTTTGAGTGGGGTATGTATATTTCTACTGGGTTTTTACCCAGTGGAAAATGCTCATTGAGGAGTATAATAAAGTCATGCACAGTGTTTTAGACTACCTGTAGCCAGTTGAATTCGGGAGGGCTATGAGAAATCTTCCCAGCACTGTGTTTGTTGGTCATCGTAGGCAGAGTGGAAGCCCACAAAACCAGATGTGATACGGTGTCACCTTCTGATGCATCCATCCCTCCTTGTCTAAGATAGACCTGAAACTGCTTGCTGTTCTTACTGCTTGTTTAGTCAAGCTGTAGTGACTGCCCAGGGTCCAAGGCCTGTGCTGGGGTTCCTGTTCTGGATCTGTGGTTGTGTTTCCCAAAGATGAAACTAGGATGCAATGCTTCACCCTCTGGGAAGGTGTGAGAGAGATGACAAGACTTATGGGAAGATAGAGAACTCAGTTCCTTAAAAGTCAAGCTAAAAGACTGACTTAAAAATTCATTGCTTACTTTAGAAAAAAGTCACAATGGGATCTCTCATGAAGCAGCCATACATGTTACGTGCCTGAATGCAAACCTGCCACGTTCCCCCTAACCTTAGGACCTTAGGGCATGTCTTCCATGCCCTCTGACAGTGGCTTAGCCCTTGAGATGAATGGGATTGCAGCTGGTTGGTGCCAGAGCACCAAAGAGGTAAATTGGGTGGGTTGTGTGCAGCCCAGGTGGCTTTACTCGATCGCTCACTGAAGGCAGAGGCGGTGTTTATTCCAGATACAAAACTCCCATCAATATTGTCGTGTCCACAGGCACGGTGGCAGTGCCGGGGCGGCAGTGACATCTAGTGGCTCCTGGCCTTGGGCTCTCTCCGGAAGCCCCGCACAATCCTTCAGTTGCCAACTCTTGTTTTGTGACTTTTGAACATGCTCCTGCCACAGCCATGATCCCTGACCAGGGGTGTGTAACTGCACAGGGCTGATGCCCTTATTCCCCGAGATGCTTCTTCCACACTGTTAAAATCACCAGTCAGTTCTAGGGTTTGTCTCCAGACTGGGAAGTGTTGCAGCTGCTGCCAGGCTCAGCCCTCAGGCTCAGCTCTCTTCAGCCTGCTGATGAAGGTGAGGCAGGAGAGGGGTGCTCCCAAATTCCACGCTGGCACTAGGGCTGGAGCATCTCAAATATCCCTTCAGGTAGAGGCAAGTCATGACTCTGGGCTGCACAGGGAAAACTGCCGGGTTGGCCTTGGAGTCTGAAGGATGACTAGCTGT
Organism: Margarornis squamiger; assembly: GCA_035222235.1. NCBI lineage: Eukaryota > Metazoa > Chordata > Aves > Passeriformes > Furnariidae > Margarornis > Margarornis squamiger. The sequence continues at coordinate 11,894,507 of JAWWTY010000156.1, forward strand.
CATCAAACCCCTACTTTACCCTTCTTCTCTCATGGAAAATCCTGGTGATGCCTAGTTTTCATTTTCAGTAATTTCTTTTAAATGTCACCCTTTATTTCAAAGGCTCCAAAGCACCTCTCCCCCTCCCTTCCCTCTGTGACTACTAACACTGTTACTGCACTCAGTGCAGAGTGCTGTCCTCCTCTGCCCTTCACGTAACCTCCAAGTGCTGACACTGCCCGGCAGGAGAGCGCAGGTAATCCCTCCGTTCTGGCACAGTTGCGCTTTGATGCACAGGGGATTTGCTGCCCAGTTTGAGAGGAGCTGAGTTGTTCTGAAAGATGGGCTGAGTAGACAGTGTAGAGCTATGTGTAGATTGTTATTTTTGGCTGAGATCAGAGGGCTACGAACTTTTATGACTTATTCTGTAGAGATTTTGGCTTGAAAGGGCAGAGTGGAAGTGATCCTGTATCAGACAACATTGGATGCTGAACGGAGAACTGTGAGATTAGGTAACCCTAAAGTCAAAATTGCAGAGGTGGATGGCAATACTAGTTCTGGATTCGAAACCCCACTGAAACCCCTTCTTGTTCCTCAGCTATGAAAAAATTTGATGATGAAGACCTTTCTTTAATCCTCTTCCAACTTACTTGCCCTTCTATAGCTGGACTCTGCATAGAGTGTTAAATCTATCAGAGGGAAATCTGTAATATTTTTACCAAGTGTGCAGTGTTTTCATTAGTTTCATTCTCTGAAACATCAGGTTTGCAGCAAGTCCTGCATTGCTACTCAGCCTGCCGTGCTTTAAACTGTTTTAAAGTCGACATGGTTATCATAGTGCTGAATAAAAGCTGGCCACTGCTGTAACTGGCTAATAGGTCAGTATTACAAGGGTTGCAGGAAATCCAGCTGCTTCTGTTGCCATTAGCTGAAGTGTGGTTTTGCTCCGAGGAAAATCACTCTGTAGAAATGGCAGGGCAGGTTCAGCACCTGTTTCTCACTGCTGCTGGCTGGAACATGATCAGCCAGGCGGGCTCTGCAACATCCCAGCTCCGAGCATGGGGGCTGGTGGTGCGGTCCCACATCTCGCTCTGAAGAGAGCTCTGGGCTTCGACATGTGAAACTGGATCTGAAGTTGCCCTGTTAAATTCTCTGTCTCCAGTTGTGATGCACTGGCAGAAGAGAGCCCAGTTTACTGGTGGGTTTGCAGGACTGGCAGGTAGAAATAATTGTCTTTCCAGTGAATCAAACCATTCTCCCAAAACTTCACATTGTATTGGGGTACCCCTGCAGTGCATTTTAGTTCTCATGTACTTGTACACACACCCTCCAGTCTTCCAACTCCCTAGTTCTCCGGCTTCTCCTTTGGCTCCTCTAGACCCGAAAAAGGTTTAGCAAGAGACAGCTGTTGATGATGCCAGTGGTAAGAGTAATTTTTGCATTTCTCTTCCTGGAGATTTATATGGTACGTAAAGTAGGGATAAGTAGTAAAAAGCAAGCAGCTGTGTCTGTTATTTATAGTGAGTAAAACCTGCTGGTGGGGAAGGTGGTGGTAAGGAGAGTGTATGCAGTACAGTTTTCAGCATAAAAGCTGTTAATTTAAATTGAGAATAATTTTTTAGCTTTTTTATATACAAAAAGGGCTGAATTTCATAACTACTAAAGCATGTGCCACAGAGGGAAGAGGATGGAAGGTCTCCAGTGAAATCCTATAAAGGGAGTACCAATGCCCAATTCTATCTGCACCGACTTGGCAAATTAATCAGCTTATTTGCAGGTGTCCAGTTGGAAAAAACGTGTGCCCATGTTGGACCTATAAAGGAGCTCTAAAATTATCAGTCCTGGTTTTTTAGCAGAAAATACTCAGTTTTATGGAGATGCTCTGCCTGAAGCTGTCCAAGTTAAAAATGAAAAAAATATTTTAGACAAGGAGTATACAGTGCCAAAGGCCTGCCTGGGAGGAGAGGAAATGGGCATTTGAGATGTGCCAAGTCTCCTGAGCATGGGGTCATCTCCGCTGATCTTCCTTCAAAGCCTAGTAAATATTTGGCCTTGCCAGAGGCTGATACCTATTTGTTCCTCACAGTTCTCAGGTGCCTCAAGGCACAGTCCCCGACCCAGGGTGCCTCTCTGCTTTAGGGACCTGAGGTGGATTTCAGACATAGCTCTTGAGATTGGGAGGCACAGCCTGGTGCCCTGGTCTGTCATTGCCTTGCCAGTGCAATGGACTAAAACCAGCCCCTAAATTGGGTGCAAAGAACGTTATTTGTTATCTTAAGAAGTAAAGATTAGCTTCTGATTCCTGAGCAAGCAGACAGGGCAAAAAAGCTATTGGCTGTCAATTCACACCTCTCAGATCTTATATGTGGAACTTTTCTGACCTTAATGGTCAAATAAAATTGTTAAATATCACAAGCTTCTCTGTCAACTTCAAGACAAACAGAACAATTTACATGGTATATAGAGAGCAGTGCCCTTCGCTCAATGAAGATAAAGGTTAGGAGTCCAGCCACCGGGAAATTTCTATTTATTGTTCAGCACTGTACACAAGGGGGTGAGGAAGGACTTAATAGCCAGTCCTTGCCTGGAAATTAGTGTAAATACTGCCTCACCTGAGGGAACTGTGGAAATGTGGATACCAGCAAAAACTTTAAATAGTCTCTATGTAATATCACCCGTTTGATTTCTCGGTTGTGGAGCAGACACCTCTCGTCTGCAGGGACAAATCCCTTAGCTGCTCCTGACCTGCTGGTGTGGGACCTGGCAGAGACCAGAATCTGCTCCCTGAGCTGCTTTTTACAGCTGTGTCCTGGAGCCAAGCACAGCTGTGCCAGGGAAAGAGATGGTAAAACCCTGGGGTGGAGAGGGGGAAAGGGAGTGGGGGAAGAAGTCCGTGGGCTTTCTTGGGGTCCAATGACCCTGGCAGAGCTAGAAATCAAACTGGCCACTGGAGTCACCTTTAGACACAAAGAGCCTCAAATTCCTCCCTGTTCTAACCTCTGTGCATACTTACACCCGCTAATTATTTTTATCTTCCAGATTCTGTGTGGGAGACAAATTTTTCCTGAAGAACAACATGATCTTGTGTCAGATGGACTATGAGGAAGGGCAGCTGAACGGGAGCTTCGAGTCCCAGGTTCAATAACAGACCCTGCTTTGCTGAAGCACTGTGGGATGGGCGCTTGGCCGCACGAGCAGCGAGGGCGCCTGTCAGCTTGCCTGCAATATTTTTTTAATTCTTGGTCCAGAGAGGACTATATACATTGTAGTACTTTTCCCCCCCAACACAAAGCAGTTACAATTTTAGATGTACAGTTGTGCCTGCTTAGCTGAGCACTGCATTGCCTGTATGTTTGTGAGTTTTTGGGGTCTGGGGGAGGGCTCTGTACAGTCTGTTTTCTGTATATAAACTGGAACATTTATTTTATGAAAAATGTAATGCAATTTTATTACTGGTGTGAATTAAAAATTATGAATGTTTCCTGGTCATCTTTGCTGTGGTTTCTTCCCCATGTGGGAAAAGCCTGTATTTCCTGTGCTTTATGTTGAGCAGATTATTAGAAAGGTAAACACAGATCCCTGGGATCACATGGATCACAGCAGAGGCAGGTTCACCCACACCAACTGGGGGAATTGCTGCTGCAGAGTTAGACCTCTCTGCTTGAACTGTGCAGAGACTTATGTGCAGCCACCTGCTGCTCTGTACAATGGGAGGGAATGAGCTGGGGACAGGTGATGGTTGGGAACCATCAGGATTGCTGGCCAGGTCCCACCAAGGCTGCTGAGCTGCTGGCTGAAAGGCACCTCACTTTGCACCTCTGTGAATTCAGACAGAGCTTTTCCATGGCCAGGAGCACTTGTTGGCCAGCTGATAGAGTCTCTCCAGTCTGGGCTGTGAGGAACAGTCTCCCTCCAGCCCTGCCAACAGGTGCCTGGGCATTGATCAGCATATTAATTTCAAGGCAGTGGGATTTTCCCACAGGGCATTTCTTGTCCAGGTCAGAGCTGCTGTGAGGGCTGATGTCAGGGTTCGAACGTGACTGGGCGCTGATGCAGCATCATCCCTTCCCACAGCCCTTTTTGCTTACTCTGTGCCAGGTGTTTTGACCTCCCACGTAACAAAAGCGATCAGATTTGAAGCATCTCCCGGAGAAAAATTCTGAACTGTGTTCCTGCTGCGATGCTTTGTGCAATGATTTTCAAGGTTATGCAATTCATGTGCAACCCACTGGACTGTATCAAACACATTTCTTTGTATGGTGAGTGTCACTTTAATATAGTGCACCAGTAGCTGTAAAGGATGGCTGCAATTCTATTTATTTTGTCTTCTTGCTTTTTCTTAGAATTACCCCCCTTTCCTTTAATAAATAGACACCAAGTACATTTTTTCTGATGTGACTTAATTGGTTGCTGGTCCTGGGTCACTTGTGTGTGTTCTCTGAATTGCAAATGCCAAATGCAATGCAGCTTGGTGCTGCTCTGCCTGTTGCATGCAATGCTTTTATGTACGCCTGTGCTGAATAATGGCTAAGCAGAAGTGAAACTCCACTAGGCACTTAGTATGCTTCAAAATACTGCCTGTCATCTAAAGCTGCCTGAGACGTGTGGATTGATTGAGTGATTTTACTTCATAAGCAGACATTTTGGGTTGGGAAGGTCCATTATAAAATGTGTGACCCCATCCCCCTTTATTCCCATAAATGTGGAATAGAAATTAAAAAGCCACCTATAGCTGCCTATGGATATTTGGTGGTTTAACTGCTGCTCCATTTTAGTGCTTTTTGGGATTGGGGGAGGTTGTCTTTTGAGAAATTGTAGAGTTGACGTTCTTTTTGTAGAGCTGTCAGAGGTGGCCATGCCAGGGCTATGAAAGGAATAGATTGTTTCCCAAATGTTTTGGTTCCTTGCTTTGAAATGGGCTGCCAGACAGTCACTGCCTCTGCCTGTGCTCCAGAGTGATGGCTCCTCACCTGCCTGTGGGATTTGCTGCAATTCAGCACACAAGGGAAGCACAAAGGTGCTGTCCCATGGTGAGGAAGGGAGCAGTAAAACCAAACCAAAACCACTCACCAAACAAGCTGGAGGAAGCTATTCAGTCTTAGTTCAGATTCTTAAGGACAGTTTTGGTACCAGTTTAAAAGCTGAGTTCTTTGGAGAATGGTACCTTCTAGAAAGACTTTTTTTTCTTGGTTTAGGTGGTCTACTTAATTCAGAATGAAGGGCAAAGGATAGTGTAACTTTTCAGAGCTACTTGGCTAATGTCAGCTTATGGGTCTGCAGCTGCCAGATCTCTTGTACATCTCTGGGAAAGCTGCAGAAATGTCACCCCACAGGGAGAAGGATGCTGGAGGAGAGAATCATTTGTGCCAGAAATCCCCCTCTACTTTTGCATGAATACAAATGGCTCTTGGATGGTGTGAGCCATGTTTTGCTGCATACCTGAGTCCCCACACTGGCTCCACAGGGGACGTGTATCTGAATTGGGCCCATTTGGGCCGTGACTTGGATGCAATGGCTCTCCTTGCATCCCTGCACTTGCCCTTGCTGTGAAATGCAGGTGGTACTCCTGCACTGGGGTGGAGGGACTTCATTTCTTGTGGGCAGCCCACTTGATTTGTCATCATGGCTGTAGATCTGATTGCTGATGTCTAACAAGGAGTTTCACAATGCTGGTTTGTGCCAAAGCCCCAGCTTGCAGCTGGGTGGGTGGGAGGAAAGCCTGGGGCAGGACACAGCTTCTTGCTGCCGAGTGGGGTGTGGCAAATGTGCAGTTGTCTTATATTTCAAAAGATAATACAAGGGACGAATTGTGCAGTATCTGTATCCCTCTTTTCTGAGGGATAACTGTAATTCTGTAACTGCACAGCAGACAAGGCCTGCGTGCCTGCCACAGCCCATGCCCTGGAGAGCGTTGGAGGTGGGATACCTTTAAAAATAAAAACCCCAGGAGGACAATGCAATCATGAATTTTTGTCTGAACACTGCAAATTTGCTTAATAGAAACAAGTGCTGGAGTGCAGACTTGCTGTTGAATAATCGCTTCCACTCTATGGAGCAGAGCACAGAAACCTTTTGATGGTGTTATAGTCATCACTTGGCATAAATATTCATTCAAGGAATCAGAGCAGAGTAAATGGCATTTTAGCCGCTAATCATTTAGTATTAGCAAATAGCCTTTTTACTGCTAAAGATAACCACTGCTTAATCAGTTTAGTGACCACTGGCATATAGTATGACATTTAAGCCTGTGCCTCAGTCCCTACACTGAGGACGCAGCTGCCGGTGACCCCTCTGTCCAAGCCTCCATCATTCCCAATGTCAGCCCAGCCACCGCCAGCTGCCAACTGCACTCAGCTGGCTTTAACTTCTGCATTATCTGTCATTTGCCTCCTTATCTTAGATCAAAGAGGTATTTTAAGTTCACGTTGCAAATGTTAAAATCTAGGATCTTCTTTCTATTTTTTTTTTTTGTAGTCGGGGCTAATGGCTGATCATAGCACAGTCTGATTTTGAGATTAAAAACAAGCCAGTATTTAAAGGCAATCAAAATCTTAAGCTTCTTCTCCATTCATCTTTAATGGTGGTGTAATTGCTGCACAGATTCTGGCTCTTCCTCCAGACTTAATTTATTTTATTTTTGGAGCGTGCCCCTGTCTGTCAGAGGGATGTTATACTTCCCTGAGCAGCATTAGCGCTATTGAGCACTCCGCCATCGGCAATCCAGCTCACCCCATTTCATATCTTGCCAAACAAGTTAATCTAATATTAACAGCGGTTTGTTACCTCGTTGTTAGCTTAATTTACTGTACAAGAAATGCTATATTTGCATTTCATCCCTCTGTCATTGGCTTGCGAACCACGCTTCCCAACGCCAAGAAGGGATGGTTTGCGCCGTTCGGCGCCAGTCCCTCAGCACAGCATTGCCACACGGAGGAGGGGGCCATCACCCCTACCAGGCATTTTTCCTAATTGGCCAGGGGGGATGTGGGGAGTTGGAAGGAGGATTTCAAAAGCCATAGAGCAGGTCCTGGAAATGCAATATTCAGAGTAGCACAAATACCGCTGCTGCTCTTCCAGTAATAGGGCTGAGTCGTAGACAGTAGTTTTCCCTGGTGGCAAACATATACAGTAAATGTCTTTAGTATGGAAATCAGCAGACATAGGGGCATAGGAGCAGACATTTGCAAGACCAAGAGGTTCCTCAGGCTTTCAGGGGTGCTTCCACACCAGCCCCTGCCACATTCCAAGGTCTCTCTGCCAGCATGGTGAGGGCCTTGAGCCTCATTCCAAACTGCTGTGGTGGGGGAGCTGTCAGCAAAGTTCTCCAAGCAATCACTCAAAAGCTACTTCCCCAAATGACCCTCAGCAATTCTCAGATGGGAAGGCTCTTCTCCAGCAGCCTCATGGAGCTGTACCAGCTGCAGGGCTTGAGGGACCATGGGACAGGGCTGGGGTTGCCCTGTAGTGGCCATAGGTAACATTGGTGATTTTGTAGCTGGGGCTGTCCCTCCTAGATTAGGGAATGTGGAGTTGTAGGAGAAAGTTACTGAATTTAGTTCTTGATTAGCTCACTCTGTGTCCCATTGCTAAGCCCTGTCCCTGTTTATGGGGTGCTGGCTTCCAACCTGCTATAGCAATTGTTGCCTTCCCCTGTGCCAGCAGGCAGCAAGGGGGTTACCTGCAATGAGTTTGTAACATTATTGCCGAATGGAAACAGCAGTGGGGTGATGCCGCTCACCCCGTCCTCTCACTCCCCTGTGTCCCCAGACATCAGTTTCTCCTACAAAAATGGACTTCTTAAGCTGAGAGGCAGATTGCAAATATTTTTCTAGGGGACTCCATTCAGGCTGGTCTATGGCCACCTGTCCTGTTGCACCCAACTCATCAGGTAGCTCCAGCTTTTCTGCTGGGCAGGCATCTCTTCAAGACTCTCCATCTCTCTTGTTCATTCCCAGGCATGGTATTCCCTGCAGAGCCCTCCGGGGCAGGGTTGAGCCCCCACTGGAGGCACAGTGCCAGGGGAACCCTCGGTTTGCACAGCTTGATGTAGGATCACTGCTTACAGGAACGGAATGACTCCATCTGTCTGTCTTGCTTTGGTTTTAATAGTAAAATACTGAAGGGTGCCAAGGACAACTCTGGCCAGGCTTAGATGTCTGTCAGGGCAGCTGCTTTGTGGTGATGAAGAAGGTTTTTAGTGAAGGTCTGGGTGAAAACAGGGCTGGAAGCACCAAACATGGTGAAGCAGCAGAAGACGGAGAGGTGAGTTGAAGAAGATCAGCTGCAGATGAAAGTACCAAATATTAGTAGATTATTGTGAGCAATTGGAGGACAAGTGCCCAAAACAGAGATCAGTTTTGCTCCAAAAGCACTATGAAACATCTCATAAGGAATGTAAACAGAGTAAGTGTAAATATAAATGCCATTAGTATATTGCACTGGCCTCAGCCTTGAGGCCAGTTGTCCCAGCAAAACATGCCCAGTGGAGAGATGATTTAACCTGCTGCTGCATTGCTTGTCCACCATTCCTCCTGATGGCCAACCCTCCCTCCTGCTCACGTCCAAAAATTCGCTCTCCCTGGGGTTTTTGCCTGTGTGAGCAGCTGAGAGCCAAAGCCAGGGGCTCCCACACTGGTGCCCAGTGCCAGATCTGCTCCCACCTGCCCACGGCACAGTTAGCTCAGCACATAAGGATAAATACCACTGAGAAGGTAAACAGGTTGGATTTTGGACAAGAGGCTGACTCAGACCCAGGTATATGCACATGTATGTTCTCTGAACTGTGGGCAATTTTTTTCCCTCCAGGTGATACAGGGGGGAAAATGGGGCTTGCCCAGGTGAGCAACTTTGGAAGCACTGTAAAACAAAGGTGCTCTGGCAAGAGGAGGTGTGATGGCCAAGCCTGTGACCCAGGCTTAGGGCTGCTGGAAACGTCAGCCTTCACCCTCAGTGGGTGCCCAGCAGCTGGAGCTGCATCCAGACCCTGGTGCCAGCCCATGGGCACAATATGGCAGCACCTGCAGGCTGTTGCATGGCCATGGGCATCTTGCACACCCAGGGCAATGCAAAAATAGACATTTAGGATCCCCTGCTGACCAGCCACATAAACCTGAAGTCCCAGGTGCTTCCTGGAAGGAATTTTTCACTACTAACTTAAAGAAATTAATTTGAGAAGAGCAATAAAGTGCTGCCTGCTGTCTGCCTGTGGGTGTACAGAGGAGCTGGCTGCCTGTTTTAGTCCTCGGTGATAACACTCTTGGAAAGAAATGTTGCTAATGCAACCTGAGCGTTTATGGGTGATTTTACTAAGAAAATTACCTTGAGAATAGCTTTATTATTATTAAATAGAATCAGGTATTTACTTAAAGGTCTTGACATCCCTGTAGAAACTGCAGAAAATTATGGGTTTATTTAATGAAAATCTTGTTGCTGAAATCAGTGTTTCACTCTGGGGCTCATCCTGAGGCTCCGTGTGCATCCCAGCAGTGCGTGCCTTTAACCTAAGTGATCCCTTCAAAATTCAGCACTCAGGTTCAGAAGGAGGGGCTTCTGTTTGCAGTTTGGTTTTCTGAAAAGCAATTGTCTTTATCACAATTTACTTTTTTAAATTACTTTTTCTTAAATTCTTGCTGAACACAGCCCAGAGATGCAGTGAAGCATCTTGCCTTGGTAGGAGGAACAGCAGCAAATGGGGACCTGTGGCGATGACCTCTCTGCCTGCTGCAGAGAAGGAGGAAAGGTGCCAAAAAATCCCAATGGGAACACAAAGGTTCAGAACACAACACCCTCCAGAGCAGGATGCCTTGCTTTAGCACCCCAGAGGAGGCTTTGGGAAACCCCAGCCTTTGGCAAGACAGAAATATTAAGACTGTGGCTCAGCCGTGGCCGCAGCAGCAGCACAGGGGATGCTCAGGGCTGCCCTGCACCGTGTCCCCTCACCTCGCTGGGGAGCAGCAGCCTCATAAATAATTCCTCAGTGTAATGGCAATGTTGTAAAACATGAATATTTAGTGCATGCATAATAGTTGTTTATTCATACTTAAATGTCAGCTGATGAAAACCTATTTTAAAGGCTTCATTCCCAGGGAAGCACAAGCAGCCGGAGGAGACGGGATACAAAGTCACGATGTTTCTTGCCACACTGAAGCCCAGGACTGCTGCGACAGACCCCTGCACTCTCCAGCTGCATCATGTTCCCACTCCCTGGGTACCAGACATGTGGGAGCCAGCATTGTCACACTCTTAACAGATCCATCTCCCACCAACAGTGGGTCTCACATTTGTGCCGAAGCTGAATTTGGCTAAAACTCTGCCAATTTTCCCGGTGTTCCTGCGTAACCCACACAACCGAGCCACGGGGACGCCGCTGGGGCGGGCTGGGAGCCTAATTTTGGTCCAACAGTTTGCAGGACGGGGATGCTGTGACAGCGGGTGTGGGGATGCACTGAGGGTGCAGTCAGGCAGTCCCCCCTCAGCCTGACTGCCTCCTGCCCGTTCCCGCTCACTAGAGAAAACATTCAACACTTGAGAAGGGGAAAAAAAAAAGAGAGAGAGAGAGAGAAAAATAAATTATCAGTAAAGTAAAGCAACACAAACTTATGAAGGACAATTTTTTTTTGCTGTCAATACACACAGAGAGACAAAAATTGGAAGCTTTTGAGGAAAAGAAATGCGTCTGAACTTCTGAGCAAGAGAGAAAGTACTGAAAAGCCCTGCCATGCCGAGCTCCTCTGAGGTAACTTCTGTGCTTGGAAAGAATATTTCAGAAGACATTTTATTCTTTAGAAGATGCCAAAAATGCAAGACTTGGCACTTTAACAAAACAGAAAAAGGAAAACACATAATCTTCTTAACTAGTAAGTCTTTGAGCCCAGGATCACATTGTTGCCATATAATAAAAAAGGATGTTATGCAGTAAATTGGGCAGTTAAGAATTCTGTGCATACTCAAAATCATGACATTTCAAGGACAATAAAGTTGGTTGGCTCGTGGCCATTGGCCATATGAAGAGAAAACAAAAAATCGGATTGTCAGCTGGTTATTCATACCGCATTACAAAACAAGTCTCCCAACAGGCAAACACTCTTTATTGCTTGTGTTTTTGCTCCAGAAATATATTTTTTAATTAAAAAAAAAAAAAGAGTTCTTGCAGCATTCATCTTACAAATGTTAACCCCTTAAAAGACAATTCTGACATGCTTTGCCGCTGGCTTTTCCACTTTATAAATGTTCTACAGACAAGCAAAAAATCAGAAGGAAAAATTTATTTCTCACAATGTACGAGCTGTCTGTTTCTTTATTGGAGGAAAAAAAAAGAATGAAGGCATTCTAGACAGCTATTAATCATGTAGGATGTGATTAATCATGTGGAATATTTTGATTTTGGGGGTGTCTGACTTGAAATAATTCCTGGGGAGTTGTTTTCCAGATAAAAAATGTGGAATCTGTGAGCACATGCCAAGTGGTGTCCCCAAACATGCAGCCAGGGCAGAGGATGATCCCCGTTTTGTGACGGGCTGAAGAATGGAGCTGGTGACACCGGCGTGCTGGGTCAGTGGAGGGGCCAGTCCCACCCCAACAAGGCACAGCAGGGGAGGACACCCACCATGGGTAGGGCATTATTTTGGCTGTGGTTGTATAACATCACTTTACCATGACCTGCTGGGCCATCCAGGCTCCCTGATGGCTGTATTGTTACTACAGCCTGTGTTTATGCACAAACAATGATTTCTATTTCTCCCATGGTTGTGTTATGTGCTGGCAGTAATGCTGCTTTCTGGGTGCCACTGCCTGTGCTTTCCACAGGCCCTGCTTCATCAAGTTAAGCAAGGAGCTGGGAAAGCCAAAATCTGAGCCACATACTACTTAACCCCACACTTTTATCCTTTCATGGCTCTTTATTTCCATGATTTAATTTCTCCCCAAAGAACTTGATTCTGGCTTTTAAATAAAGATAAGCTTTCTAATAAGTCCTTTTCTCAGAGAGTCACTGTCCCTTTTAGAAGTAGCTGAAGCACTATGATTATTACATTGCTGTGCAACATTGGGAAGTACCAAATCCTGAAAAACTACTAAGCATCTCACTTGAGCTTGATTGAAATCCTGACTGTCCCTCTGTGAGGCACACTGAAACACCAGTTAGGGCACGAGTGTCCCCAGTACACATGGGTACATGCTAGACCCTCACTGGAGCATGCTGGGGGACCACATGGCCACAGCATGAAAGTGAGGTGCTGTGGGACGGTCCCCTCCTGGCTGATGTGGCTGCCATGAACAGAGCTCTGTGGTGCGACTGCCACAGGCCAGGACCCAACCATCACTTTGGTTTTTCACTTCCAGCAGGTGACCAGTTCCACTGGTGTGACAACTCAAGTGCTTCTGGTCTCTGGTGGGTCTTCTTGATGAGGTTTTATAAAAATGATGATCCTCGAACTGTATTTATTCATTTGTCTGTAGAGAGGCAGGCAGTTGGAGGGAATTAAACAGAAGCCCTTCCTTGCTGATGGAGAGGAAAAGCAGGTTTCTGACACACTGTTTCTGATAGGTCCTGATCCTGTCTCTTTGATTGTCCCAGAGGGTTGTGCTGGAACAGCTGTGGGTTGTTTGCAGCAAGATGATCAGGACTGCATCTTCTGCAGGTTATAGGAAAGCTGCATTGGGGTGTGGTGCTGGGAGAACCTGATTGGAACAAGCAGGGCAGTGGGCTTTTGTGGGCTTTTGTATGGGCTGGAGAAAGAGGAGGAGGTCTCTACAATGCACAGGAGGAATGGCTTGGGCCTTGATGAGACTGAGATGAGCACATGGTATGTGCTGGTGCTGCATTGTTCTGGCTTCTAGCTAAGACTTGTAATGGTAAGTAAGAAAAGAAATTTCAAATAATTGGTTAAGTCAAATCCCCTTGGTTGAAGGAAAAGTCTTTGCTGTGGGAGGGAGTGACACCCCTGTTTGGTTATAGAGCTCCAACAAAATTGCTTGCCTGCTGCTGGGTATGTGGGTGGAGGGAAAGAGACTGAGTCAGGCTGTTGTGGTAAGAGTTTTTTCCCCTCTATCATTTAACTAAATTTTTCCTGACCACAGCTTATGGGAGGAGTTTGGCCAAAAAACTTCTATAAATGTTTTTTGGGAATTGCTTGTTGGTTGTTTGTAGAAATGGCACTGGACTAGATCCTGAACTGATACAAATAGGTTCACTGCCTGTCAAGTCACAGTATTTCTCTCATCTTCTGAGTTCTATGTCAGCTCCCTGCTCCTCCATAATAACTCCTGCTTTCTGGGCCACTCTTTCCACACAAGGGCCTTGCTTGCTCCTTTTGCTTTTCCCTCTCCTTCCAAGTTCTTGATCATCTTTATTCACAGTGTGATTTGTTCAACCTTCGTTTTGTGTTTTAATCCACTTCAGTCTGTCCCCTGGTCCTGCCTATGTCTGTCACTGCCCATATTTGCCTTGTTTTGATTGCATGTTCTGTGGGACAAAGCACAATGATGCCATTTTGTGGATAATTAAACCCTTCTGGTTGTGGTTTCAGTCAGTGGGACAAGTCGCGCTGCATTGCACAGGAGGGTATAAATGCCTGGATTTGCATGCAGAGTCTGTCATCTGCCGTGAATCATTTTGGGATGCTTTTGCATGAGTGAAGCTGTTTAAAAATAAATTGTATTGTAGTAGACTAATGGAAGATAATAAATTCGTCTGGTCTCTTAGCTTAAAATTCATCAATGTCTGGAGCTGGAAGGGGGGAAGGAGCTGGAGGACATCGACCCATTGGGCAATTAATGGGCAGGAGCCTGGCACTTGCCAGCCTGCCATGACGCCCATCAGTGTCACAGCCCTGGCAGCATGAGGACAGTGCAAGCATTAAACGCCTCTTAAAACGGCAAAAACTACAAAAAAACCCTCCCTCTTTTAAGCATCAATTAACAAGATATCCCTTAATCAAAGTCTGTTCTAAGTGGCACTGTGCAAAGGGATTATTGCAAGATCAAAAACCTTTGAATTATTTAAGACTTCAAACCCTGATGGTATTAGCTATCCTCTCCCTGTCCCCTGTGCTACAGCAGGGGGGGCCCTTTTTTGTTGGGCATAATTTCCCCAAGATCAGAATGTCTCAGGTCTGCTCTGATTTTGGCCAGCAGTGTGGGAGAGGGGTGGCAAACTCAAGCCCAGACTCACTGGGCAGTTTTGGGAAGATAGCACGCAGAGTGCATGACCTGTCTCTGTACTGCCTTGCTGCTGTGACAGGGCTTCTGGGATAGTGTCCCTTGCAAGGGGTGCCATGCAGGCTTATCCTGGCCATGCAGGTACTGCAGGCAATGAACTTCCAGTGGGGACAATTCACATCCCATAGGAAAAACCATGCCAACTGTAAAGTCAGCTTTGTGGTTACTTCTGGGCATCATCAGCTGCTCTGATCACCTGTGTCCTAAGCTCCCATTCCCTCATGTCCATGTCTCCCAGCATATGCTCTCTTTGGTCTCCCACTATTAAACTGCTGCAGACAGACTGCAGCACCAGGTGACTCCGGCATTGCTCCAGGACAGCATTCCTGCTCTGGCATTTCCCCAGGACAGCATCCCTGTGGAGTGGCCCTGGGCTGTGGCAGAGGATCCTCACTCATGTTGTCTGCTGGCTTTTCCCCTCAGCCCCCTGATTATGCCTTCTTGTCCTGCTGCTATTGTAAATTTGGGGTGATTCTGGTAACACCTGCAGAGCAAGGCCTGATTGGAGCCCATGTAAGTAGGAGGTGAGGTAAGAGTGAGACATGGAGGGAAAGTAGCTTGTTAGTAGAGCAAATAATTCACAGTGAATAATTTCACAGCTCATATTTTTGAATATCTGCAAAGGAGCTGTGCTCTTCCTGAATCTGCTGGTACTCAGAACTAATGGAGTTTGCTTTTTCCTTCAGTTTGGGCTGTGTGAGACTGTGCCAGTTGAGTTTGAGCTGTTCTGGCCAACTGCAATGGCTCACACCAATTGCCACTCTGGTACCTCAGCACTGTCCCTCTGCCCAGCCATGACAAAGGTCATCCTTTTTCCCTGAAAATATGGCACATGCAAAAACTTGCGTGGACAGACTTAATACAAGACTGTGTAGGCAAACCTTGCACCTTGATAGAAGATGAAGATGAGCTGCTCATGTTTAAACTCACCTGTGTGTTTGAGACAATGACCTGAATGTGTTTTTCCAGTAATTTTTATTTTCTTTTGTTTGATCCAATATAGCTGTTAGTTTTCTTTCAGTGGCACTCAGCCAGGGAAGCTAAGAGTGTAATTTATGGAAGAAAAAGTGCAGCAGATAGATGTTTTGTACTCTGTGAAGTACTTCTGCCACTTAACAGCCTGTTTGTTGAATGGAACTTTTGGTTGATGTCATTTGCTGGTTTGTGAGCAGCTTCTTCCACAGCCTTGCTTTGAGGAAAAGTATATTTTAAAAAAAAAAAAAAGTGTGTGTATGATCTGGACTCTGCTGTTATAAATGCTGAGGCTCAAGGCCCTGGAAGCTCAATTCCATTGTTGCTGGTAACATGATCTAGCAGCACTCTGGAAGCTTTCTTCCCTCACTCCCAAAACGTTGCATTTACAGTCAGAGTTGAAGCCTATGAGAAAGTTACAGGTACAAACACATTGTGCTTTGAATTGCTGTAATATTTCCTTGCATACAGATCACTGGAGGGGCTGATATGGCCAAAGCTAACTGCTCATCAATGCCCAACCATCCCATATCAGGGTCCTAAAGGGGTAACTTTGGCAGGCACTTATTCAGCAGGAGGGTGCGATGGGCAGCACCTACTTGGGGTTTGGTGATAGTTGACTACCCCAGGCAAGTAAAATAAGCTCAGATTTTATCCCCATTAACAATATCTCACACCAGTGCACCTTTCCCATGGCTGGTGAAGGGCTGATGCTCTGGAGTAGGCTCTGGGGCTGCCTTCCTTGCTGCAGCTCTGGGAGGTGGAATTTGGGATTAGGGGTCTTGTCCCTCAGCATCCTGCTATGAGCCTGCCTCCTCTCATGTCATCCCTGCCCTGCATTTTGCAGGGGTTTCTTGCAGAGGCACTCCTGGTGACTTCTGTGTTGTAGATCACCACCCAGCAGTGTGGCTGCCCCCCAGGGCTGTGCTCAGTGCTGTTCTGCAGTTAAATCTGCACCCACCTGCTGTGGGATCACTGGCCTGGTAAATCACACTGCTCAGGAGTTCACTAGATCAACTTTCTAGTCATTCCAGGCCTTTTAAAGGGCTCTTCTTTTTTTATTATCCAATTAACTATACCCATTAATAAAAAATTTTCTTTTATATAAAACCAAGCAAATTTTTTTCTCTGTCTGAGTGACAGAAATAGACCTTTTCATATATAGCTTCAGTGTCCTGGGACTGATTTGTGGATATATATTGCTGCTTAGAAAGACTGTAATTTACAGGTGATTGTTTGGAGGACTTCAAATTACTACCATTCCTATATATGGATATATAAATAAAAAATGAAGCTTCTCAGGACATTCTACATAAACAACTTTCTTGGGAAGAAAAAAGATTCTCAATAAAAATACGAATAATAAAAATCCACAAGTTTTTTTTATATCTATGCCTCTACATAAAGTAGGGGTAGATTACTTCAGTCCTTCATTTCTATTTCAGCATTTCTGGAGAATTTCCTCCAACATTTTATCTTTTTTTTCCACATCATATATAAATAAAATTCTCCTCTATTCCACTCCTGGAGGAACTGGCAGGTTTGGGGTTTGGAGGTAGCAGAAACCATGCTGCCCAGCCTTGCCTACCTGCACAGCCTCCAAGAAGAATAGGAATGGGAAGGATTAGCTCCAGCTGCCTTAATGAAATATCACTTCAGCTTCTAAGTCTCTCTCACAGAAAAATACACACATGCACAAAGAGAAATACTTTTTGAAGCTGCTTGTGATTTTATGGCCCTGTTGCTGGGAGTTGCTGACAGTGTCTGCTCTCAGCAATCAGGCTCTCTGTTAAAGCTGGATACCATAAAGTCACTATTTCACTTTGGAAGATATTTCTATAGAGGTTTTTGGCTTTCCTGGTCCAAGACAGAGCTGTGCCTCACCCAAAGCAGGATCACAGGTCTGCAGGAGTGGCCAAGGACACATCTGCAAGATGAGCCCTGCAGCAGCACCACTGCACACCCAGGGCTGTGCATCTTCCTGCAATGTTGTTCTAGCCTCCAAATGTCTGTGCTTCAGCAACAACTGTAAGGGAGAGTCATATCATAAGGTAGAGCAATCTTTTCTGCGCCTGATTTGTCTAGTTGCCCCGTTTGTTTTCCTTCTTTTTTTTTTTTTTTAACCTCTTATGAACTCTGAGGCATCTGCAACGTCTGTTCCATGGTTTTGTGATTTTTTTTTTTCAAAGTTGTAAACAGATTAATGCAAGTTTAGATGACTTTATGTGACCTGAAAGTAGATTGTTTAGTGTTACTTAATGCTTCTTTTTGCCCATCAGGAAACAGGTCATTTTTAGTCCCTTTATTAAAGCAACAGTCTGTCTTCAGCTGCCAGCATGCATTTCTAATGTAATTTAAGGGGTTAAAAATGACACAACTTGTGTGGAGGAAAAGGGATCTTGAAGAGAAAAAATCATGCTTTTAATTGAGATTAGTTGATCCCTATTCCATTACCAAATCCTGTCCTGTGGCCACTGTTCCTGCACAGCCAGGCAGGATTTATCAGCCTCGGTGCTTGCAGGCTCCCTTGTGCTGCTGCTCTCCCAGGGAGCCGTGAGGAGTGAGGCGGGACAGGCTGCTGTATATCACCCATCTCCTGCTCGCCAAATGATGATTCAGATTCACACCGAGATCTATAAAAGTCAGTGGTTTATTGCTGTCTTGTATTTCTGTATTAACCACCTCATTATCATCCCAAATGGAGTATAAATCCGAGGGTATCCAGTTGCTCAAGCCTGCGTGCTTGTGCTCCTCTGCCTCCTGCCATATAAATCTCGGCTCTGGGTAACAGAAAGGACCCTGCAGTTTCCCAGCTTGGGAACAGGCAGTGTTTATACAGGACCAGTTTCCTCTGCTTGGGGCAGGCCAGGCAGTGCTCTGTATTCTCTTGACTGTACGTCTCTGCTCCAGTGGCCGAGCTGCCATTGTGGGGGAGCAGCAGCACTGGTGCTTCCCAGGGACCACAGGAACACAAAGCTGTCCCTGCTGCCAAGCCACATGTCTCACCCCTAAAATCTGGGACGTGTGCTGGTCCCTTGGAGAATGGTCTGTGTTTGGGGCCTGGGGCTTTTTGTAGGCAAGGCGCTGGCTTTGTTGAGCCCTGTGATGTGACACTATTTGTTAAGTGGCTGGGAACCATTTGGAGAAAGCCCTGTGCATCCTGGCCACTTTGGGCACTCAGTGTCTTGGCCTTGTGATGGACAAAGCCTAACAAATAATGAGGCTGGACTAGGCTGACTCAGATACTGTCATAAGCAGCAGCAAGCAGCTATGGCTAGGCACAGGATGCACCTTGCGGTGCACGATGGTCTCACTGCTCCAGAAAACCCTGAGGATGGCCAGTGCACTGAATGCCCCTCCCATGCACTGAAAACAGCTCTTATGCCATGTCCATAGTTCATCAAGTGTCAGAGTCAGAAATAACTGGCAGATTAGGGGGCATGATCTTTTGATCTTTGCCATGATGTCGCATCACTGGGAACCCATGCCATTAGCAGGAGACTTTTCCTGTAGTTCAAGGCTAACATATATTCTTCTAAGTATCTGTGAAGAATACTATTCTTAACAATGAAGTATAATTTTCCTTTAATACATCAGCAAAAAAGTGCAACTTTTGGACCAAGATCTCGCAAAAGTGGCAGACCTGTTGACCTCAGTATGGTGTGTATCAACTGGGACACTTGTCCCACAAATGAGAGCTCGTGCAGTCATTGCTCAGCTGTTAGCTTTGTAAGGACTTATGCTGCTACAGTTTGGGGCAACTCAGATGAGGCTAATGCAATCTCGCATCATGGCTTCATTGCCATTCCTTCATCCATCCTGTTTCCAATTTGAAATAATGAATTAATTATTTAACATATCCAAACTGCTTCAGCTGAGCCATCTCCAAACTGATCAACTCTTGAAAAAATAATTTTTTTAAAAATCCCTCTCTCAATGAAGCGTGTGGCCTTTTTCTTCAGGTTCATGTTAGATACTGAACAACTCACATCTGTGCAGGAGCTTGGTTCACTGTCCCTCCTTCTGCCCAGCCACTCAATGTTTGCATCATTCCAGTTTGATGTGATGGAAACTACAGGTGGAGAATAAGACCAAAGGTATTACAGAATCAAATAGACTAATGTAATTGCCTGTAAATAGTGGGGCAAGGCATGCTGCTTTTCTCAGAGAGCTTTTCTTTTTTGTTTGTCTCATTCATTTAGTGAGAGGAGACCAAATGAACACTGGCGAAGGCAAAATAATTTAGAAATTATAACTATTTCCTGGTTTTGCATAATTCAGAGAACTTTTTGAGTAGCTGCCTCTTAAAACCTGCACATCACTACTGACTATTTTTGCTGCAAGTTCCTGTCCAACACAAAGTGATGCGTTTCCCAGAATTTGATAAATTACACCCCTCCTTTGCAAATTATTCTCCTTCAGTCTTCCACCACCTCTGGTCTTGACACACATGCTGGAGAGGGCGACAAGCTTTTAAACCTCATTTAATGCTCATACCCGAGAGTTGCAGGGTTTTCTGGGTTTCTCAGAGGTCACACTTACTTCCCAACTCCACATATATGCATTTTCAAAATTATTATTGTTATTTTTAATCACAGTGTTGCTGCCTCTGAGCTGTTTCAGGCACCCTGGTCATGTATATTCTAAAGCAAAGCTTTTGATGAGGGAAAAAATGTCAGGGGCAGATACATTAGGGACTTAACAAAGAGACTGTTTGATGCTGTGACCAATGCTGAGACTGCCATGAGGATGTGGGGGTTTTCTTCTCCCTTTCTCCTTCTTCACCTTGTCCATGAGCTGCTGAACACCCTTCCTTGCCTCCCCTCTGGCACTGGGTTTCTCTCCCTTTGTTCTTCATCACTGGACACTGAAACATCATGTAGTTGCACCAGGTGGTTTGTTCTATGTCTCTTATTTCCCTCTTTTGGGTCTCTTCTCCTCACAGAAATGACCAGTTCTTATTTGGCCTGTTCTGAGCTGTTGTCTTCAGGCAGGTTTTCCCTCCTTAACTTCTGAAGATACATTGGTAAAATGTCAGTGTCATACTTCGTCATGAAATGAGGTCTGTTCAGTGCACATTGTTATTCCTGGATTCATACCTACACCATCTTTTTGCCTCTCTGGGAGCCTCATGTAAAGATCAAATATGATGTTAAAGATGATGGTTAGAAGGAACAATGTTCCTTCCCTTTCTGCTCCTATTCCTTCTTTTTGTTGTTTTCGGTGGTAGTGGTTTTTCTTTCGTTTGTTTTTTTTTTGTGGGTTTTTTTTTTCTTTTTTTAAAGTTTATTTATTTCCCGCTTTCCAGTGGATCTTTCTTTCATCCTCATTATAACAAGCAAAAGCAACTGGGACTGGCAGCACAGTCCTTCAGGGTGTTGTTGGAGTGTGATGGGGAAACTAAAATGCTGGTAGAATATTTGGTGGTTATGGCTGTCCATGGGCCATTTTGGGAGCTGGGCTGTGAGGAGGGCTGAGGGGCTGTGCCAGTGCCTGCACACCGGGGGGCAGCCAGGGTTCATGTACAGCAGCCTTCTAGGTCTGACACTGGGTCTGTAGCACCGACTGGCACATGAAGGAGTGTTAAACTATTCCTGCACATCACCTGCTCAGGTGTGCTTTTAATAAACTACTCCTGCAGTGGCTGGGATTGCCCACTGCTTGGGTCACTCCTGTTGGTAGCTGCCAGGTGGGTTTTCGTGTGGGAAGGACAGGATAATCCTGATTTGGAGCCTCCAGAAGGTGCCCAAAGCACAGAACTTCTACACTGTCCTTCTGCAGAACAGAACATTTAGTTCAGATTTATCTGCAGAGAACTGGAGCTTCTTCATCACTCCATTGTCTTTCCAGAATGCTTTGAGCACCTTGGCAAAACATTCATCTTGGGAAGTCTATGGGCTTTCCTGCAAGGAATGTAGGTTACCAGCAAACAGGAGCATGAACTCAGGCATGTGTGCACTTACTTGTATGCAGCGGAGGAGGCAGAGGGCACACCCCTCATGCATGCAGGTGTTAAGGACAGGTTCCCCTTTGAAATGTAGTGCCAATGTCTTGCACCTTCACACTTGGTCTTTTTATTTTTCTATATGATTATACAGTGAAACAAAAGGTAGTTTAATTTGGGTTCACCAGTTGTCGTATTGAGTTCCCAGTTTGGTATCCATAGATAGAGAGGTTTGCTTTTGGGTAAAAATGCTCCCAGTGGCTCAGCTGAGTTAATTTGGCTCAAAATAAGACCCATTGGTGCAGGTAAACCAGTTCAACTACTGGCTTACTCTTTCATGGACTGAAACCTGAACTCCAAAGCAAGTGAAACATCTCCATGGCTGGGCCATGTAGGCTGATGCAGAAACATGCAGAGTAATTCAGCAGCAGCTGCAGCACCCTCACCACTGAGCGACACAGCTGGCTGCTGGCCCCTGACCAAAATGTGGAGGCACTGGTTTGCTCAAGGGGAGGGAGAGGTGTGACCCTGCTGCTGAAATTTTGGAAATTCATCTCATGGATACAATCTCATACTCTTTTAAGCCCTCATCCAGCTGCCCTAATGTAATTTTGGACTCTTAAGGCCAAGTCAGCAGCAGGAGGGTAAGAAGAAAGGAATTTAATCAGAAATGAAGATATTTCCCCAAGCTTCCATTCATTTTTGAGTATACATTTGTGGAGTGTCCCCACAAGCATGCTCAGCAATGCTCTGGTCACTGCAGACTCCTCCAGGCAAAGACGATTTACCCTGACTTTGGAGCTGTCACGAATGAAAGGCACTTAACAAATGCTTCTGAAATAAGAAAACCTCTGTACTCCTCTCCTCGTCATTCACTTTCAAATTGATAAGTTAAATACTGTACTCCAGCCTAAACATTTCTCAGGGACAAAGTATAAACATTTCTAGTGGAGTGCACTTAATACAATTTTGTTTGCCAAGTGGCACTGTCTCCTCCCAAGCTACGTCTATGAGAGGGTTTTATTTAAATGGAGATATAAATTAATTGCACTCAGCACAGCCTCTCATCCCAGCTCTCTCCTGGATCTGTACCCTTGGACTCTGTGAAGGAAAGGGCAGGTGGGAGATGTGGCAGAACAGCTTTGCTGAAATCCTGGCAGGACCTGTCCACAGCCATTCTTCTGCCTGCTGCCTCCCCAGGCTCCCTTGATTATTTATTTTTCTCCTTAGAAAAGATGTGACTATATCTGCTTTAGTTAGATGGATGTAGATGCAATTCCATGAAAGACCTCCTTCCCAAGGCAAGGGTTAATGCAATGTTTTGTGACCTGGCTATACAGTGATGGGCTACACCAACTCTCAGACAGCTGATTAGATTAATATATGTCAGATATTTTAAGGTTTCATTCAGGAGAACAAAACCTAATTTTAGACTTTGATTGAAAGCCCCTCTTGATAATAGCATGGCTAAATTCCTTTCAAAATTGGAAAAAAAATTAAGTTTTGACAATATTTTAAATTGGGCCCAGTTACAAACATGAGCTTTCTGACATCTGTCTGTCCCTTCTTTATCCAAGTTCCCATTCAGGTGCAATTGATACAGAAAGTGGTCAAACCTGACTTTCCTCTGATTCCTACTCAGTTATGTGTTTTCTTCATCTCCAAAATACTTTGGAAGAAAGTATGGAAAAGTGCTACCCTTGTGAATGGAAATCTATTTTGCAGTCTAAACTAAAATTTCTGTATTTTGCAAAGAACTGCAGATTACCACAGCCGTGGGCAGGTGCTATGAGTGCCATGGAGTCTCTCTGCCCCGTCACCCCCAGAGGAAGGTGGGCAGACTCAAAGAATCACAGAATACTAGTCAGAAGGGGATGTCAAGGATCATCTGGTCCAACTTCCTTGGCAAAAGCACAATCTGGAAAAAGTGGCCCAGCATCCCATCCAGCTGAATCTTAAAAGTGTGCACAGTTGCAGAATCTACCATTTCCCTTAGGCGATTTTTCCAAAGGCTGATTGCTCTCATTGTGAAAACATTTCCTCTTGTGTCTAATTGGAATATCCCCAGGAGTAACTCGTAGCCATTACCCATGGTCTTTCCCATGTGACTCCTTGTAAAAAGGGAGTTTCCATCTTCTTCACAGTCAGGAGCTTAGTTACTGTTTTGGTGTTTGTTTTCTTTTCTCTGACATGCCAGAACTGCTGCATGGAGAATTTGACTAAAAGGCTTCTTGCAAAGCAGTTTGACCTGCTCGTTATGAAAGCCACGGGGAGGCTTGGGGCTGTGGATGGAGCTCAAGCAATAGAAGGTCCCATGGATCCCAGCCCACTTGAGGCCCCTCTGAAGCTCTGCACAGTTCTTCCCTACTAGGAGATGCAATCTGTCAAATCTTCAGAAATTAGCTTGTTCTCACAAAACACATAGCAGTAATTTTATGGTATGAGAGGAGAGACGTACAGCCAGGATCCTGCTGCTCATCAGAAAAATGGCAGCTACCTTTTGTAAGACTCTTGCCTTCTTTCACTTTTTTTACCTTTAAGATTAAAAACCTCCCGAAGAAGGCCTATAAGGTTTATGGCAGAGTTATACAAGAAGCAAATTAAAATTCCATAAATATATTTGCTGGCCAAAATTTATATATCCTGTATTCCTCGGGTATCTAATTAGATCCAGGAAGAAAATAGCCCTGCAAAGGATAGGCATTTTGTTCAAATAATTTTTAAAAATTGAGCTAAATAATGGCCATTTTATACTGCACACAATATAATTGTTCGTCTTGTATTAGGGAGCAGTTATAAATTATCTGGTATCCCATTCAGTCTTGTTGCCACGCCGAGTACCAAACAATTGGGAATGTAGTTACTGGGCACGTAAATTCACGGCTTTCTGACAGCTATACCGTTATTGCCGCTGCTAACTAACATTCTGCATAAAAAATGCAATCCCTGGGAAAGAAGGAGCATTTATCTAAGTGCTGACATTGAAACATTCTGAATAACTCTTTGAATCATTTGTACTATTATGGGGAGAAAATGTAATTATTGTAATCAGCCTTGAGTTTGAGGCCATGTTGTTTTAAAAAAAGAAAAAAAGAAGGGAGAGGGGAGGGGGAAACCAGATCTGAACAACGAAAATGAACCTTGATAATGGAGCAGCCTTGAATTCCACTTCATTTATCACACTAATGGATGTCAAGATGACCTCAATCAAACATTTTGTTTTCCAGTTTTAAGCAATGGAAAATGTTTTTTTTTTTCCTCTGGGAGAAAAGAAAAAAAAAAAAAAGAAAGTTATTTAAATTGTTCCTAGTAATTACATTAGAGTAGAAGGTCAAAGTCAATATGAAGTAATATCAACCAACCTTTTGATGAGTCTAGTCCAGGCTCTTTGCTGGCACAGTTTACATATCTCTATAATCCTAGTGCAAGTTTTGTGTTTGTCTTTCCCTATTCCTTATGTTTTTATACTTAAAGAGAAATCACATTTTGTGGTGTTTTTCTTAGTTTTCGTTTGGAGCCCCACTAGTATTTCATCTAACATTTTTAAGTAAATGATCATGTGGCTTAAACACCAATTTCCCAACTAGAATTTTTCAAGATTACGTATAGCTGTAAAAAAGGCAGGGAATTATGAATAAAAAATTTATGACAGCAGCACTTCAGGAAAATATCTTGATTCTCCTAGGCCAGTTTTGTGAGGCACATTGCATAGGACCTGAGGCAGGTCCTGGGCAAAACATTGTGACATGGGCCCTGTATCCAGATGGCATGGCAGGATATGTTGATGAGGGGAGAGCAGTAAATGTTGCCGACCTCGACTTCAGCAAGGCTTTTAACACTGCCTTCCACAACATCCTGGTAGGTAAGCTCAGGAAATGTGGATTAGATGAATGGACAGTGAGGTGGATCAAGCACTAGCAGAATGGCAGATCTTGAAGTGTTGTGATCTGTGGAGTAGAATCCAGCTGGAGGCCTGTGATCAGTGGTGTTCCCCAGAGACCAATACTGTGTCCAGCCTTATTCAACTTGTTTATCAATGACCTGGATGAAAGGATAGACTGTACACTCAGCAAGTTTGCTGATGATACAAAACTGCAGGGAGTGGCTGATACACCTGAAGGCTGTGATGCCATTCAGTGGGACCTTGACAGGCTGGAGAGTTGGGTAAAGAGAAGCCAGAAGTTCTACAAGAGCAAGTGTAGGGTCCTACACCTGGGAAGGAATAAACCAAGCAACAGTACAGGCTGGGGGATGACTGACTAGAGAGCAGCTCTGCAGAGAAGAACCTAGGACTCTTGGATGACAAGTTGACCATGAGCCAGCAGTGTGCCCTGGGGACCAGGAGGGCCAATGGTATCCTGGGGTGCATGAGGAAGAGAGTGGCCAGCAGGCTGAGAGAGGGGATCCTTCTCTACTCAACTCTAGTGAGGTTACATCTGGAATGCTGTGTCCAGTTCTGGGCTCCTCAGTACAACAAAGATAAGCAGTTACTGCAGAGGGTCCAGGGGTTGGACACAAAGATGATGAAGGATCTGGAGCATCTCTCATACGAGGAGAGACTGAGACAGCTAGCCATGTTTAGTCTAGAGAAGAGAAGACTGAGAGGTGATCCCATCAATACATATAAATATCTCAAAGAGGTGTCATGAGGATGGTGCCAGGCTGTTTTCGGTGGCGCCCAGTGACAGGATGAGGAGCAATAGCCATAAACTAAAACAAGAAGTTTCACCTCAACACAAGGAAGAATTTCTTTACACAGAGGGTGGCAGAGCACTGGAATAGAATGCCCAGGGAGGTCATGGAGTCTCCCTCTCTGGACACACCCAGAACCCACCTGGACACGTTCCTAAATAACCTGTTCTAAGTGAGCCTGCCTTGGCAGGGGCATTGGACTGGATGATCTCCAGAAGTCCCTTTCAACCCTAAGAATTCTGTGATTTGAATATTTCAGTTCAGTAATATCTCTGCAATGGACAAGAGTATCCAGATGCCTGTGCTTCTGCTCCCCATGACTGGTAAAACTGTTCGCTGGATCCAAATTTAGCCAGGGTCCAGAGCTGCCTCTGATGGCTTGTCATCTTCTGGGTCAGACAGCTTAGTTCTGGACATTGAGTGAAAGTGTGTCTCCCCCTCAGAAGTGGTGTGACAACCTGTTTTTTTACACTGATGTGCAAGTATAGTCCAAAATTTGCACCAGTGTCACCTGTACCAGTCAAGATGCCCAGTGGATGTATTTTCACTCGTTTAATTTTGCAGACCAGCCCTTCTGTGGATCCACAAAGTGTCCTGAGTGATCAAGGACCCATTTCACAAGTTTTCAAACACAACTGCAAGCTGTAGAAATATGAATTGTTTAGAAGCTAAAGAATTGTTTCATTGAACACTGGCAGTTTTATTTTAAGAAAAGAAAAAGTAACAGAAAAATAATCAGTCTTAGAAGGAAACCGAGGAGGAACTATCTGTGAGCATTCACCATCCTTGCACTCCACTGTAGCTGTGGCAGGTATAAGATTATCCCTCTTGTATTCTCTGCTGTTTATGGGGCACAAGGCAAATGCAGTTTCACTTTTGTAGGTGCCAAAGAGTTTTTCACATATCTCTTCAGGATGTCTCTTTTTGTACTTTTTAACCACACATTTAATATATAACTGTCCTGGTGTGTTTAGACAATTGCCAGAGAAGGAAGATACAAGCCCTAAAGAAGACACTATTAGAAGATCCAGGTCTCCGTTTTGAGCCACATTTGATACAGCAGATTATGCAAATCCTGCCTTTGAACACCTAAGTTCAGGTGTATGGACTTAAGAGATCTGTACACTCTCTTGTACCATAAAAATTGTAACTTCTTTACTCTCTAATGCAAGATTATTTCTGTCTTTTCTACTTTTAATGGGATAACCATGTTCTCTGTTGACACTTTCCACTATAGCTTGTAACGTTATCAGAATATCTGTATTTTTAATACTAGAACTTTAAAAAGTGCTTACGTTAGTTTCTTTGGACAGCAAAAATACCATGTCTTATTAAAACAACATCTTGCTTCTTTAGAAAAAGATATGATGCAGTAAATGATTTGTAAGTAATTTGCAACAAACCCCTCACCCTAGCAATAGCACCATGTCACAGATTGCTGCGGGCCCCTGCTCACTTCAGTGTGATGCTCTTGGAGCAGTCTGTGCCAAATGAACTTCTTTGAAACAGTCACAAATCATTCGTATGGTAAAATATCCCCTCACTTCTCTTACCAATAATTCAATATTTAGAAAAATACTTTGCAAAACATAGATGGGGCCTTCTTGCAGGAAGGGCAGAGCCCGGCTTGCCTGAGTCCTCTGCCCTCCCCAGCTGGGCAGAAAGTATCTGCATGGCAGAAAAGAGCAGGACCAAACAGGTAAGAGGAGAGGAATGACGAGCAATGCCTAAAAGGATGTATAAGGAAAGGCAGGGCACAGACCTCAGTGTCTTTCCTGGGAATAACAGTGCACTGTGTAGTAACCTCAGGCTAAAAGACAGACCAATGAATCATAATAGAAAAAAAAAAAGTGTGGACATCTTTAAGTTAAGCTTTTAAGAATAAATAAATCTGTAGAATGGGATATAAATCAGCTGCCTCTTTCCCCCTCCCTTCCTTCCCCACCCCCAAACACTCGCTAAAGCGATTGGAAACATTTGGGTCTGAAAAAAAAAGAGAAAGCTATAAGTGCTTTTTCTTTCTTTTTTTTGCCAAATCATGCAGAAGATGCTGGCAGCTGCAAAGATTCAATTATACACAATGCAAAAAATAATTTAAAAAAATAATGGCACTTGAAAAAAAATTGCCTCTCCAGAAATTGCGTGGAACAATAAATCTGTTAATTAGCTAATTAATATTCAATTGGGGTCAGTGGGCTTAATAGAACCTTTTTCTGAGACCCAAGAAATTTTCCAATCACAATGTTAAGTCTGCCCACTTTCATTATCATCTAAGCACAGGCAGCCCTTATCAGGCCGCCAGACGCCCGGGAACAATGCGGCACCATTATCATCCCGGCGCAGCGGGTGCGGGTACCACAGTCGGATGTTGCAGGCTGTGAAGTAAAAATGCTTGAGCATTTAGGGTAATTGATATATGGGTTCTGCTGTATTGTTTAGGGCTGTTTGTTTGCTCTACTGGTATTTAAGGCAGTGGAGCATCAGAAGATTGATTTTCATTGGTTGCCATTTTTTATCTTTTTTTTTAGTGGAATCGATGACAAGTTGTCAGTGCGGGACCCTGACCAATAGCATCTGGCAAATCCCCCCCGTGGCACAAGGGCTGCTCTTGGCCAGGCATGCATGGAAGTGCTGGGGCAGTGTGCCTTCCACCAAGTCTTGTCTGGCAGAGATGCTGTGGCAGTGCTTGTCTCTGCGGGGCGGACATTAAAACCCACATCACTATAAAAAAGGACACATTTAAACCAGCATTGCTATAAAAAATGACAAAATGCAAGATCTATGTTATGAATGGTGGTAGCTGCTTTTATTTATTTTTCCAAGGGACTCCAGTTTTCTGCTGTAAGGCCTGCTATCCTTTTTTTCCTTGATATCAAAATATGAAAGTGGGTCTGCTGGCTTTGGGTCTCCCCACTGCCCCCCAGGTTAAAAGAAGGCTGTAGATTACAGCTTTCGGAGTTCACTGGACTGAATACCATTGTTTATGGTATTCCACAACATTTCATAAAACAGTTTGTGATTGAAATTACATTTGTTGTTTAGCTGGCAGTAAATCCTCCAGGTTAGCTTAGAAAGGCCATCTAGGTCCAAGCAGTTTGACACAGACTCCTTAAATCACCACCCCAGGCCCCTGGCATGTACCATACTCTTCTGATGATTAGGTTGTAAACGAAAAATACAGTTGGAGTTACCTCTACAGAATGGGAACTTGATCTACAGGACCTGCCTGACCCTTCATTTCTTCACCAAGCTTCATCTCCACATACTATTGCAAGTGACACCAAAGAGGGTAAAAGTTGCCTGAATACTTTGCAGCTTAAAGTTTGTCCAAAACCTTGTCCATCAAAGAGCAATTCTGCTTTCTCCCCCTTGGCATAAGTTCCTCACCATGCCTACTACATTTGTCTGAGAGATGGTCTTGGAGAGCTGAAAAAGAGGGAAAGATTTTTCACTGGAAATTTGGAAACTGGGAAACCTTTTTTCTTTCTTTGTTTCTGTTTCTCACAAAGGATCCCTGTAACCAATATTCAGGACAGAATATAATTACCTAAAAAGAAAAACTCAGAGTTTTGCAAGCATTCCCCAGGTGATGTAGCTGTTCATTATTTGTGTACTTAACTTGAAACTAGAGACTCCTAGTTATGGATGGTTTATCCCTGAATCTGCTGGAAAAGACCATTTCCTGTAATTTCTTGCCAGTGAAGCTGTAGTTGAAATGGTTTACAGGTGTGGGTTTTTCAATGTGGTGGCTCCTCTGCCTCCTGCAACCCACAGAAGTTTTGCCTTGACACATGGGTGTTTGTTGGACAGGGAGCTTCCTGAAGGAGATGGGGGGACACCAAGAGCACTTCCCAGCTGTCAGCAAATGCTTATGCTTTCCCTTCAGTCCTACTGTAGTCTTTCCACTTAGCTTTTTGAGACTGACTTCACAGTGCTCACAGACTTTATTTTAGGGGCATGGGCAGGGGGGAGGAAAATCAATTTTTTTATTTCTCCTTCAACTTTCTTGCAAGTCACTGGACTTTCATATTTATTTTCTGCGTAGCCTATGTGCAATTATTCTGATTAGATCCCTCTTGTCACTTCTCTGCTATAGCGCACTTACCCTAAACCTTAAAAAGAAAATAAAAGCTGTTATTTCCTATTTTCATAAATGAAAAGATGTTTCAAGTATTGGGAGACACTGAAAGAAATTCTGCAGTTTGAAGATACTTCAACTTAACTACTAATTGCAGGGGACCAGTGGGCGTAATTTTGGCACTATATTAGCTTTGCCACTCCATGAATAATTTGCATACAAAATGCTTTATTTTGGCAATCTATTAAAGAGCTATACAGTATTTGTGGCTTATCGCATTCACGCAGGAAGCAGGATCCTTGGCCATCTCGTTAAATTCTGTTGATGCATAACAATTTAAAGCATGGCACAAGCTGGTATGACATTTAAAGATGCCTTCACTTAATTATATTACACAAATATTGGGTTGTTTATCCTTGGGAATAAAGTCTTTTTGAAGTCAAAGTTGGCATGCGTATAAAGGAGTAAATTTTAACTGATCCCTCAAGTGGGCCTCCTAGCTGCAAATTGGGGTTCTTGCATTTTTTAAATTATTTGTGATAAGAAGCATTACACTTTGAATACAGCCACTGGAGTTTGTTTGGTACTCCCTCCCTTCTTCTCCTCTAATGGAAAATACGGTCTTTAGCAATAAATCGGCACATTAAACCAGAGGGGTAAGTGTAAGCTGGGGTGAGAAATGGGACAAACAGTGGCAGTCACAAGAGTTTGTGGCTGCAAAAAATCCTCACTTTGGTCTCAAACAGGAAGAAGAAATCATGTAAGCGTGTGTACAGACTGTTTGCATAGAAGCAATGGGGAATGAGGGTAAAAGAAAAATCAATGGTGTTTTGTTTTGTTTTGTTTTGTTTTTTATCCCTAGAAGGATAATCAGCATGAAGCAAATATGAAGCAAATACTGGAGTTTGGGTTTCTCTGTAGATAATAAATTGAAAGATTGCAAATGTAAAATTCATATGTTCACTTTAGTGGGGTGATCACATTTTCCTCCGCAGTGAAGATACTTTTATATAAATATATAACATGCAGAAGCTGAAGGGCAGAAGACAAGAGAGCAGGCTGGGCAGAGGGGTCTCCAGCCCAGTAAAAGGGAGAGATCCTACATGAGGAAAATGAAATCGTTCATTTGCCAGTGTTGCAAGGAAAGTGTGATTTTTTTACTCTGTATATGATGTTAATAATAGGGAATTAATCAAATTTTAGCTCATTGGACAATAAAGGAGAAGATTGCTGTGTGATAAAAATGCTGTATTAGAGAAGGAGTCTTCCTCTGCTTCCTGGCCTACTTTGACCAGGAAAATGGAAAAAAAAAGGCAAAACCCCACAAACTACTGAACAGTGCTACCTATCTTTACTCATAAACAAATGGGATGAGCTCCATGTATGGACAGACCATCACACAGAGGGTCACTGCGCATCAGTTGAGCCATGTTAAATGTCTACCTGTCCCTTTCTAGAATTACTTTAGAAGCATAAATGTGATTGCTAGAAATTACTCTACATTTGTTGAGCTGGATAATCAAAAGCATTTAGTTCACTTAATTCTTGTGTAATGTAGGAAAAATACATGGTATTTCACTCTCACCAAAACCAGTCATAGAGAAGGCAATCACTAAACCCAGCTTAGAGTGCTTCTCTGGGTTGTTGTAACTAATACTTTTCTACCTTGGTTTAGCTGACATACTCTTCCAAAAAAGTTATATCCCATTCCTTAACATACTCATTCAGCTATTTAGAGGAGGTTAAAAAAATGGTACATACATATATATATATATATATATATATATATATATGTTAACTGTAATTCTGTTCTTTCTCTTACTAAGCCTTCTTACTTGCCCTTTCAAAGTTGCATTGCTGTGAGTAAGTATCTTGAAAAACACACAGGCCAGTGGGAATTGGCACCACTGTACTGGAGACAGAGCTGCTCCTTTTGCTTAAGGAGAAGTTTGGGTCCTCAATCTACTTTTGGCTTTGTTTTGTGTCCTTCCTATAATTAATTAACTAATGAGCTGATATGAAGTAATTTTATATATCATGGACTATTGATAAAATCAGTGTTGAGTATATTAGCAATTAGGAAACTAAGAGGATGGTAGGAATCCTTACGTCCAATTAAGTGCTCTGATTTAAATTACCGTCCTCCCATTATCCTCCATTTCGATCTATAAACTGTCCCTTATTGAAGATGGATGTGTATAGATGCACTCCTGGAGAAGCTACACCACGTCTTGGACTATCTGCCAATGCAGTAGGATGGATCCGTGCACTGGCACTACGTCCCAAGCCCCAGTCAGCCAGTCAGACAGCCTGAGGCGCCTGAATGTCTTCAAACACACAAGCCTCCTCAGCCTAAATCCCATTTGGCGTTGGTAAGGTTTAAGAGCCCCAGCTTTGTCCTTAGATCGTTGCAGCTTCACGAGTGCTGCCACATCCTGTCACTGCTGGTGCCTGTGGCCAAAAAGCACTGGGATGTGCTCCTGAAATGGGCAGACATGGAGAGGGTTCTGAGATTCGCTGGTGTCCCTGAATGGTACAGCCCCACTGAGGTGGCCTGAAAGCCACTGCGGGACTGGCCCAGGGTGCTCTGTGAGTTAGTTAGGCACATCAATAGCTTTTAAAATCTGGCCTTAGAGCTTTGGTCCTCAAAGCACCAGCCTTTAAGTGGTTATGGCATTTCCAATGACTGAAGCACAGGTGAGAAACTCCCACAGGTGTAACATTTTACTGGGGGTTGAACATTACCTAACTTTAAGGGTCTGCACCAAAGGACTGGCACAAGTTACTGTCTGAAAGTACATAAGCATTTTCAACCACTCATCTTCCCTATAAACTGTCAAAGCACTCATCTGCTACTTAAAGGAAAAGGTAGTAATTTTTAGTCCTTCTAAGCAAAAAAAAAAAAAAAAAGAGGGGGGCAAGGAGGGAGTTGCACAAAATATTCTTCTGTATCAGAGAGGAAAAGTCTCTGATAGCAGTGCTTTGTAGCCACGTAGTCAGGCCTCCTCCTGCAACTGTTTCTGACACGAATTAAACAGCATTCAGACCTATCCTGGTAAACAGCATATTCTTTACTGTTTTACCAAGTGCAGCCCTAATATTTATCTTATACTTTCTATTTGTTGTGAGATTTGGTTGAATAAATTCTAGCCCCATAATAAACATCTCTCGGAGTTAATGGACCAGCAGAGAAGCTGCTGAGCTCCAAGCTGCACCAGCAATGCCAGCAACTCCCAGGGAATTATTTGCAGGTGCAGGCACTTGGCAATGGTGGGGTTTGCCAAATGCAAGCAGTAATGAGTGGCATAAAAATTTTGGCTGGTGTGTTAGATAAGCTGGGCAGGCTGCAAAGCCGTGGCTTGCAGATCTCCTGTCTCCAGTTCAGCAGCAGTTCCACCACATATCTCTCTGCCATCAGGAGAAGCACGTTGTTGCTGTAGTTGTAACACAGGCTGCGGCACAAAGCGATGCTCTGCTGCACAGCCTAAGGATATAATGGTGATGACACGGGGACAGTAAGGAAAACCTGTGCCATCAGCTCAGTCTCATTAATAACTCGGGAATTTTTGCACTTTCATTTTTCTTTCTTGTATTTTTTTTAATTACTTAATGTAAAATTAAGAGCACCGATTTTTGTAGCTACATCAGTTTTTAGCTGTAACAAGTTAGGCAACAGATGTACCTACTGTCATCATTTGTCACTGCTATGTGAGCCTACAGTCCCAGCCCTCACAGCCATCTCTCCCCAAAAGGCAGGTGCCCAGTCTTCCAGGTTTTCCATGGCAGTTGTATCAGGCACACCCAGCCTTGGTTCTTGCAGGATCAGCCAACTGCCTTTTCTCCAAGTGTTTTTCAGTGTGTAGCTGCATACATGAGCAGAACCACAGGCTTGAGAGTAGGCTGTGATGGTGGCCAGGACCAGAGCTGAAGGACAGGCAGGAAGTGCTGGAGCATGGAGCCTGGTGGGAAGACACACACAGGGTGAGTGCCAACCCACGTGGCTGGGATGATCTTGTGTTCTTCAGGGGCTTCTTAATTTCAGTGGATGAAGGCTGATTTGCAGACAGAATTTGGGCCTTTGGGCTAATTTTATTTAATCTTACAAGATCTCCTGAGAGATTTTTAATAGGAGCTCTGTATTAACTGTCCCTACAGCTGCACATCCAAAGATTATTTAAACTTGAATGTCTTCTCAGCCGATCACTGAAAATCATAAGCTATCACTTTTACCCTTTTTGCCAAGGTCTTGATTCCTCTTTCATCCCTGTGCTGTTGTAGCGTCAGTGGCTCCCTGTGACGCTGTCTCCTCTTCTTACAGTTTCTGAGAGTGAGATTTTCTAAAACAAGACATACTCATGTCATTCTTCTTTTCCTCATTTGTGGGAGCCATCTATCAGTAGTAGCAACACTGGTGAGCCCAGAGGCTTCAACCAAGCTTTAAACATATAAAACGGGGACTATAGCTGAAGTCCTCGTAGCAATTGGAAGAACCCAACCAAGCAGAAATAAAACATACAGAGAGGTTGAATAACTTCAGTAAAGACCCATGGAAAGTGAGTAACTGCCCCAGAAATAACAAGTCCCATGAGACCTTGGTTAATGTTCTGCTCTTCGATCTGCCTGTCTTTTGGTGACTAATCCTACCTGGGGCTGCAGAGGGATGGATGTGCTGTATGGAGTTGGGCTGCCCATGTATTTCTTGCACAAGAATGGCATTTGAATCACACCCCAGAGTAAGCTGCACTTGAGCTTGTGTGAGAGGTGCCTGTGCTTCAAAGGTGTAGGGCTTTACTTCTGAAAATAACCTTGGTGATAATGGATGACTATAAACACTCCCTCAGTCTTATTTTTTATTGTTTTTCATTTTGTTTTTTTTTTTATTTTGGGGGGCGGGGTGTTCTTCCAGGATCTGGTTGGAGCTTTATGGTCTGTATTTACATGCTGTCAGGTGTGTGCATGAGAAATGTTTTACCCCGACACTTGGCTGTTGCTCTTATGTGACAGAAGCCTGCTGTGCTCTTTTTGCTGATTCTGATGTCCCACACTCTACATGTACTTGGCCTGTTTTGTGCTTTACTATTAACACATTGCTGTCCACACATACACAGTAACACCTCTGGATAAAATGGTCTGGGACACCTGTCTTGGCATTGCTTGCACTAAATGACAACATTTGGTTCAAGCACTGAATGAAATCCTGAGTGGATATAAACTGAGGTGGCTTTACTGATGTGCAGTCTTCAAGCCCTGCCTAGCCATCTTCTTACCCAGCAGTGCAGAGTCATGACATGGTCTTCATGAGGCTGGTTGAAGCTCTGCTTAGTCAGAAAACACTGTGATTGATAATTTCCTTCTTCCTAACATGATGGGTATCAGCATAGGACCTGAGCTTCTGTTTGATTAGTTCTTATTGTTGACCTGTCCTATTCATCTGATACACAGTTTAATATGTGGAATTATTTGAAAATTTATTAATTACATACCTTATTTATGTGGGGGTTTTTTTTGTAACGTCTAAGTAATAAATTAAAAGGGATAAATAATGGGGAGATTTGCTGCAATGTACATTAATTTCTTGATATATTTATCATGTATGTAATGCAAAATACCATTACCGGTTACTTCATCATCATTATTAACACTGACAATTAAAATTTACATATAAAAATATTATTATACAATACCTTCATTTCCTTCTTGTATCTTGGTTATCTCCACTATCACAAATTATACACTCCCTTCTACCATCATCCACCAGTGAAATAGTGTTCCCATGTAGTATGGGACAGGATTCACCACCATGTAGGAGGGATGCAAATGATGTAACATGTGCTTGTAAGGCTGTAAAGAGCACTGAGGTGCTGCTGCTGCTGTTACAATAAATGAGATTGCTGTTGACATGGCTTTCCACAAGTTCCTATGATTTGCAAAAGATGATGTTGAACAGCCAATTACGTTATATTACCACTGACTATGAAACAAGGATCTAATCTGAATCTCATTGATGCTAATGAACATTTTTACACTGACTTCAAAAGGTGCTGTTGGATCAAGCAGCAAATTATTTTCCTCCAGGGTATTTAAATTTTGATTGTGTCCCACAAAACTAGAATCTCTCGGGTCTAATGAGCAGTGTGTAACTCTTGCCCTGTTACAAGGAAAACGCAGAGGCTGACATGGATGAAACAAGGTGGATCTTTCCTTCTGCCAGCTATTTGACAGTTGCGACAAATTGTCTTCTGCCATGAGGTCCTAGTAGAGACTCGGTTGTTGGTACAGAGGGCAGGGTCAGCAGTATAAACTTTCAGAGCTTCAAAAAAAACTCCAACCACAAGGTGTTTCTATAAAGCACATATTTCTGGCCTACTTGAATCCAGCTGTGTGACTTTCAGGTCAGGAAGAGGAATCACAATACAATCTTAGCTAACTTTTGATTCTCCACAAAAGGTCTTAACAAAATTGGATGAGTTTTATATGAATATGTTAGCAGGGTGTAGAATAACTCTTTGCTTGCCTTCTTCTCACTGAACTGGTAGGTAGCCTTTCTAGTGTGAATAGAGGCCCTTTTTTATAATGAAAGACTTATGAAAATATAATAAGTGAATGGAAAGAGGAGCACAGTAAGTTCTGCATCTTTTCGTTGATCTGTTATTTTTAGTAAATCATATGTAATCATAACACAAAATCCGTGAAATATGATGTGACAAAAATAATCAGAAATCAAGCTCAACCTGAAAATTAAAGGCATCAGCTCACACAGTTCACGAAAGCAGGAATATATTTTAGGCAGTCTAGTTAGCATACTGCAATCTATTTAGCAATGTAGTTTGCATACAACTGCATCTGG
Organism: Margarornis squamiger; assembly: GCA_035222235.1. Classification (NCBI taxonomy): domain Eukaryota; kingdom Metazoa; phylum Chordata; class Aves; order Passeriformes; family Furnariidae; genus Margarornis; species Margarornis squamiger. The sequence goes on from JAWWTY010000156.1 coordinate 11,931,236, forward strand.
TGCAGTGCTTTGTCCCCTATTAATTTTCAATACATTTATTCACCTGCTTTACACTTCAGATCTGCCTGGTGCTGCCAGATGTGCTATGCCATTTCCTCGGATTGAATCCAGGGTTTACCATCTACTTGCCTGATGCTGCAACTCTTGCAACACCTGCCCTTGCCCCAGGCAGGGGCAGAGGAGATGGGTGTTAGGAGGGCAGTTCAACATACAGTGTGAACACGTGAGGCGAAAATTAATTATAGCATACACTATATGTGATAGAAATGAGTTACTGCCTAATTATGTCTCCGGTTTCCATTCAGATGATTTAATGCTTGTTGTGAGCCCTTGGGAATTCAGACACACTTTAAAGTTGTAATGAGTGCTATCATTATTGCTTTTGACAGTCACTGAAGTATAATTATCTGATCATATATTTTAAAAAAAATCAAAACTTGTTATATATGAGTTTTAAACTGACAAATTACAGAATAGTCACCTTAGAAGTGCAATCGCTCAGCTGTTTTCTGTAGTGGCACTGCCATCTCCTGGAAAAACCGAAGTTGTGCTTCCAAATTTTTCACCTTGAAAGAAACTTTTCAAGAGCAAGAGAGAGGTTAAGTACAAAAGCCAACAAGCTCTTAAATGTAAGGCTTTAGGAGTTGCTGGTTTCAGTGCAGAAGTGGCTGCATGGCTCTTTGTTATTGCAGGATTTTTCTGAGGAATAAGAATGGATGTGTTCAGAGTGTTGTGGGCTACTCCTATCAAAGGGAGATGGGGAGAATGACTGTAGGTGCTCCAGTGGTTTGGTGTTTCTTTACAAAGCATAAGTTCCCTAAACACATAATGAATTGTGCATTATCACATTATTAATGCCTACAGCATTGAAATGGATGCTTTCTGATCACAGGATTTTAGCAGTAAAGAGGTCTGTATTGCAGTTTTCATCTGAAAGGAGATGGCATTGTATATTTTTGTCAGCTTTCTTGGCCTTTCCTCAGCCTCCCTGGGATAATTAGCATTGACCATCCTACCAACTTATTAAACAGGGGTTCTGGCTGCTGTTGAAGGATTTCCCCCAACTCCAGACACACCTCTCATGTTTCTAGGTGCTGCATTAATTTTCTTACTCAGATTTTATGTTTATCCATATCCCCAGATGTCCTCTGTCCCAGTGCCACATTTTCCATCAATTAGTTTGGACCTTGGACTGCCAGGTGTGACCTTCAATCTGAAGGGGAACTGTAGTAAGAGCCACTCACACTCTTTCCAGGCTCAGCTTCTCAGACTGAGGGCAAGATCAGCTGGAGGATGAAGCTGTGGCTCTGTCCACAGCAGAGAGGGACTCTGCTTTCTGCCTCAGCTCTCTCTTGCAGAAATGAGCAGGAGATGGGCGCCCACATCTCATCTGGAGCTGCCCTTCCTCAGGGGACAGACGGCTGAAACACGTTGCTGCTCAGCTGTGTAATCTCACAAGCAGGGCTGAAATCCCCCTCCAGCTACTTCACCCCTGCCTTTTCTCTTTGCATAGTCACAGGGCTGTGGGAAGAAGGCTCTTGTTCCAGCAAAGTTTCTTAAAGCTTCCTCGAATTATGGATTTTCATTCAACTACAGAAGATTGAATCCTTCCTCACTTGCTTTTTTTACCTATGAGACCATGCATATTACACCGCACTCCCCAAATAAGAATACAATTCTAATTACTTTTAAATTTACCAGGCCTTGTTTTCAGGATATTTTCATATTTTCATTATCCTCACTCTGCTGTAATGGTGGCCCATCACTCTCACACCTGCCTCAGCTGGGCCCATTCCCATCTCCACAGTGCTGGAATACAGGTACGTTGGCTGTTTGGTCAGCCAGCCACACACAGCTCCATATGAACAGTTCCCCCTCCACCACACTCTGTATGCTGCAGGGATGCTGACCTCAGAAACATCCAAAAATTGGAGTAATTTTTCTTTTTTTTCCGCCTGTAATGCATGTAAAATATCCAAGTTGCTGCAAAGGAAGTTGCTAGCACTCAGTTCCCCAATCTGTTAATTTCTTACTGTGCATAGTGTTGAATGGCTCTCTGAAATAATTCTGTGGACAGTAGGATTGTGGAAAAGTGGCATCCACTTTTTTGACTATTGTCAAAGCAAAAGTCATGTCTGGTCTGTTGAGGATTTTCCTTTTATTAGGAACACTTAATCTGCTCTGCAAGACTCTAATGTCCTACCTTCTCACAGACCTTTTCCTTAGACAGAAGTTTTCTCTTAGGCAAGAAAACTTTTCCTGTGGTATTGTAGGATGAATTATTTGGCAGTCTCTTCCTGCAACTGCACCACTGACAGATGAGGAACACTTGCATGTCTGCAAAGAAAAGAGAGGCAACAAACTCTTTTCCCTCCCTGAACACATTTATTCCCTTCAGTCAGCAATACTTTTCTCTCATGCTTAGAGCAATGTTTGATATTAGTTTCACAATAAGCCTATCTGGAGACAACATCAGCAATGCACAGTTTTTACCCAAGACAGATTGTGAAACCAAATTGCTTCTGCTTTTCTAAGTATTCAGATGGGCATCTGCCAAGATTCCTCAGTCACAAGATACTGCAAGTGTAGTTTAAACTGGCCTCATAAATAGGGACAGGAATTCCTACAGCACTCCAGAAATTTATTTCTGAAGAGCTCAGATTTTTCTAGCAAGTCGTTATCCTCTCAGTTCTTCAGCCCTAAGTAGCCAATAGTGGCCCCAGAGCAAAAACACAAAACAGAAGCATTCTCAGCATCATTTTTTTTTTTTTTCATACAGCAAATGTTTTTAATAAGCTGATAGCTACTGTTTGAGACCACCTGCAGTTCTCAGATGAAGCTTGAGGCTTCCTTGGTACTTCTGATGCTGTTTTGAACTTATGCACTCATTTTATGATCATCTTTTCCTGGTACCTGTTTTTAATTGAAATGCTTCTTTTAATCAGTGCTAATGTCACTCCAAAATTAATTATTTTTTTGCAGTACAAAAATGGCTCTCTTAGAAGCCCCTATTCTATCGTGTGTGCTACATACAGGTTGATGCTGAAACACAGTGTTTCAATCACAGCACCTCCATCCTCCTTTTCCTCAGCAACTCTGCAGGCACTGCTACTTCATGTCATGCTCAGCAGAACTAGATACACATTTTTTCACCCTGACCTAAAAAGTAGTACAATGACACAACCTGTTCTCTTTGTCATTAGCCGATTGCCTGTCCGAGGGGGCTACAAGAGGGCTGACCTCAGCAGAAACTCTGGGCACAAAGAATGGCTTCCTATGGAAAATGTAAGGCTGGTGCTTCTGGTCTGTCAGTTCCAGCAGGCTCCCCAGGTGCAGCAGCTGGGTGGATGTGAGAGGCACAGCGAGCATTTACAGAGGCACGGGCACAGATTTTCTACCAGTCACTGCCACAGCCATCCTGCAAGGGGCTCTTGCTGCAGCAAACATCAGGCTGTCAGGCTGAAACCTAAAGGACTCTGGCAACTAGATCATTCCCCAGCTGACACTGATATCAATTGAACAGAGGGACTCCAAAAACAGTGGGGTCTCTCTGCATTAGGTCCATTTTATGTAATCTATATATACTTTTTTATCTTCTTTTCTTTTTTTTAGCAAACACTGTGTAGATGCTTATCCTTCTTAGTAAACAATGATTTATTCTTCTATGAAATATATCTCTTGTTTTTAATCATGTGAGAACATGCTATTGGCAAGTTAAGCCTACAAAACACTTGATTGATTTTCTTTGAAGGTCTTTCTCTCTTGCCTGGCTTCCAGTAAAGCAAAGGCCCTGAATGGCGAAGCAGTTTTATAACAGACACAAATGTTTATGTCACAGATAGCCGAAGGCAGTGACATGAATCCACTTCTCCAGTCTCATCCTTACACAACTCCCAGCTTTTCCATTGCCTGGTTCTCCTTGGCTTCCCACAGTAAAAGATGCTCCCCTATGACTGGCAGTGTGGACCCAAAATAGTTTTCTCCTTTTGAACAGTGACAGTTCTGCCAGTCACACTGTGCATGGAATGTGCCTCCAGAGACCACATTAGAAATGTTGACCCCAATTATAAACCCAGGAGATAATCGAAATGGTCTCTGTACTGGAGTTCTGTTGATGTCAGTGAGAATTTATATGCACCCCAAACATGCTGGGGTCCATCCAGGTGCACCTCTCAAAGACAGCAGAGCTCATCATACATGTGACTGTACCTACAGCCACCAACAGAGCCAGGCTTTGGGAGGGTGGCACCTTCCCCCACACAGCATTTTCTCTAAGGGAGGCTTCGCATCATAGTCAGCATGAATAAACAATCCCTAAATTATCTCTACCTGAGCCATGATGAAATCAATTCAGGATGAGGAACTTTTATTTCTAAGTAAAGTGAAAGTTTTGCCTGGTAATGGATAAAATTGTAGTTTAACTGGCCCTAAAGGTGGCTGGCATGCAGTTAAGAGGCCATGTTCTCTGGTTCCTACTGTACTCAATGCATCTTCTAGCCGAAAGAAAACAGTGATTATCAGAAAGTCAATTGTCATTCTGCCTCTTTAGAAAAATTCCCATTAAAGATAAAGCCAATTTTAATTAGATTAAGTATCCAATTACTGTAATTACATTTTTAAAAAATTCACATCATGAGGATGACCCTTTTAAAAAGGGTTACAAGAATAATTAGTGTATTCATATTAACCAAAATGTATTGGATAATATTTATACCCAGAAGGCAAAGTACATTACACATATTTCACCTTTGGGGAAAGCTTGCAAATGTTTTGGCAGTGGTATGAATATTTATAGGGAAGAGCGTGCTTTAGCAAGATTATATGAGAAAGCATTTAAATGCTCACAAATTTTTACCCAAGGGTAAAGTATACATAAAATGTAGTGCAGAGATTATGGATATGCAAAGTATGATTTAAGCATGGAATTTATATCAGTTTGTTTAATTAATTGGAGCAGAATACTACTTCCCATATTTATTTTTTTTGTGACAGAAGGGCCCACAGAATTCATCTGAGCTTTCTTTCTGCTGATCAGTGACACCAAGAAAGATGAAGGGAAAAGACCCTTTCCCAGCATCTTTCTTGGTGTCATTGATCAGCAGAAAGAAAGCTCAGATGAGCAAGGCATCACCTTGTTCATAGGTCCATCCCCTTTAATGTGTTCCTGATCACATTGTGTAAGCAATTCCATCTGCTACCTGATGTTACCTGAACAACTCACCATGGAGTAGGAAAACACGCGGGCAGCCTCTAGTCAACACTGCTCATTTAGGGGCAAATCCTCCAGCCCTCAGTAAAGAGAAGACTTAAACATATGCCAGATAGTTTTGCTCACGCACAGAAGACAAGAAACCACATCCATGTTCCAGGCTACCCACAGAAGGCACAGAGGATGTGACCCATTTTTGCTTCTTAGGTACAGTGGTGGCTCAGCACGCTGTGAGGGTGGCAACTGTGCTGGCTCTTGTGCTGTGCACAAAATCCTCACTGCAGAACAGAGAGCACAACACGCCACAGAGACCTTCCCAGAGAACTCTGCCAGTGCAGCCTAGCCAGTGATTTTTGCCTGCTCTGAAGCTAATCAACAGATTTGGGAATTACTGAGGAATTACATTTTTCCTCAGAAAAAAAGCTCCCAGGCTTCGTACTGGTGATTGCATTTGCCTACTGCAGTAGCATTTGGTCCTTTGCACACTAACACCTCCCTAAGTGAAGATGAGAGAAGCTGTGGTAGACAGCTTTTGACAAGACCCAGATATATGAGGAGGCTCTTGTGTCAATTGTTAGTTAGATTAAGAAATTTCTTCCTGATTTACATTTATATCAAAGACTGTTCATTTTTATAGCCATTTATATGTGGCCAGTCAAGAATAAGTAGACAAAAAGAAGACAGGCTTAAAATGATTCATTCAATTTCTTTCACATTAATTTACTCCTCGCTGAATTATCAGCAATCATTCTGGAGCATTCACGCCTTTCCTGGTTTTCAGAACTGTTGAATATTGCTCTACATAACCCAGAGTTTAGTATTCTTTAGGCCATAGACTGCAGTTCATGCAGATTCCGACCCACCCATCTGAGAAAGGTTCCAACTTCTGAAGATGACCCTTCCCTTATGAAGGGAAAAAGTTAAAATAAGTTGCAAATATTTGTGCAAAGGGATGATATCAGCTTTGATGCTGATAGTGCCAGCATGGATAGCTGCATGAACATGTACAATTTCCACAATCCACACTGTCATTTGTTGGGTTTTGAGCTTTCTTGCAAAATAAAATAGCCCAAGACATCCTTAGGGAAAAAGCACAAAAACAAGGGGGGAAAAAACCCAAAACAAACAAAAAAAAATAAAAATAAAAATAAACCAACTCTGATTCATACTGGATAAATTGCCTTTAAAAATTTTGTCCCACAATAAGGAGAAACTGGGAAATTGGTAAGCATGGGAGAGCAGAGAGAAATGTAAGTGGGAGAAGATTAGGGTTAAATAAATAGGAATAAAATTAAATCAGTTTCTAATGTTTCCTTCCAGAAGTTCATAATAAATAATTTGTCAGAGATTTCTACTGATACCTGCTGAATATCTATTACACCAGCTGGAGGGTATTTTGCTATGTAAGAGTTGCTTCTGAATATTATAAAGACGGTACTTATATCAGTTTGGAAACATAAGTCAAAGAAGACATTTAGGAATACTAGCACTTACGAGGACATCATTCTGTGAAAACATCTCTTTCCACATAATAGCAAACACAGTTCAAACCAATCTAAATACAGTGAAACCTGCTTGACAAGGCCCATGTGAGCAATCAGGGTGTTCATGGTACTCAGGCTGTGGTCTGGAAAAAAAATATATTCAGATTAGAATATATTAATGGTATTTTCCCTTCCAAGAAGGTAAAATCAACTAAACATCCTCTTGATCTTCTCTGTTAAGATGCTGTTCTCAACACTGGTTTGTAGAATTAGAAGTGGGTTCTCAGCAAGCTGAACCAGAAGGATTTCACCTGTGACTTTCACAGACGAAGGACTAGATCTGTCCCTACAGTGAAGTTCAAGAACCCTAGGCTTCCCCTGCAGGAATTCTGTCTTTGGCTGTAGAAAAAAAATGGGGTTTATCAAGTCCTTCTTTTTTATTTTATTTTTTCAAAGTAACTCTTGATTGAATTTATGCTGTCTCTATGTATAATCCCAGTATTAAGCTCCTTGCTTTGGCTTTGAGCTGCTGTAGGCTTCTTGAGTGGCCACGGACCAAGTACCACATTGGAAGAAGAAAGATGTGTTTCCACATGAAATGCTAATTGTAGATCGTCTCCCCATTCCTTCTTGGCTTTGAATGATGTGTGAGAAAAACACTGAGAAAACTTCCATACAGCATTTCTCTTCCAGTGACCATCCTAGGAACAAGGAAAGAGTGGAAAGGCAATCTGCTTTATCCAAACCTAATCACCAAGGAAGCCCCCAGGTACCAGTGGTTTGGATCAACTGGCTTGACTACACTTGGAATGGTGAAACCACCCTTTGCCAGTAGCAGCTAATGCCTAGATAGACTCAGGATGTGGTGCTGGTCTCCAAGTTGCTGTCTGTCCTTCCTGCACATCCCAAGAGTTACAAGGGAAAGAGAAGTGTGCCCCAAGACTGCTGTGCCAGGCCAATGGTGTTCTCTTTGTGGTCATAGGAGGTTGTTTTGCTTTTGGCTTAAGGACTGATACTTTGGGTAACTTCAGCATCATCAGGCACTGAAGATAATGGTCCTAAGCATCTGCAACAACTCACCACTGTATGATCCTAAAAAACTTTTTCTCCTCAATGAAGAGACAAAAGTTGCTGCTCATGGTAGCACATCCGTTGCCAGAGAACAACAACATATTGTCCATGACAGACTGAGGGAATTATTTTTTGTTAGTGAACTGATGACACATTTCCGATCAAGGAGATGCTCCTTTTGATGCCCCTGCCTGTTAATTTGGCCTCTGGAGGCATCAAGACCTGCTGACAAGTTTAGGAAAGAGACACAGACGCTGAAACAACAGCTCCCACAATTCTTATTTCCAGGGACAGAAATCCTATTGTGACTGAGTGATGAGTGAAGGAGCTGTGGAAGGAGACAGTCCAACCAAATTAGTTTGTAAGGGTTGGTGGGGCCTGGCTGAGGGCTGCCATCTCCCCAGGGCTGAGGTGCTCAGGAGGAACAATTTCTGGAATTGTCCACCCGGTTCCAGCTGTTCAGTCAGCAGATATCTCTTTTGAAGTAATTTAAAAGCCTGTGGTATTCTGCTGCCGTAGTGGTCTGCAGCGTTAGTCAAAGCAATTCTGCTCTCAGCTCAAGTCTAATTAAGGGTAGCTCTTGCGTAAAGTGAGTTAAATTCAGTAGTCACAGCCCAGACCCCATGGAAAATAGTCTAATTCAACTACAGTAATACAGTGTAATATAAATATAATGGAAATACAAAACCATATAATTTAATTTGACATGACTGGCAGTATTTTGCTTAAGTTGGTGAAAATGCATGAGTGCAAACACTGAACTTCCCTCTTTACTTCGATCTTTTATCATTAGTATAGTAGGAAGGTGGATTCAGGATGACTTTGCACAGCAGCAACCCAAACAAACATGTTGAAATATGCATCGTTCAGGTTCTCTTTTGAAAGTATATGCACATTTATAATTTTTAAATGTCTTATACAGTTGCAGCAAATTGAATTACTTTTAAATATGGTCTGGACTTTCTTACACTTTTCCCCTGTGCTCAGAGAAGGGAAACATATCCACATGGAGAACCCAGGAGAGCCCGGGATCCCCAATACCTTCATCCCGGGATCCCCAACACCTCCATCCCATGATGCCAACACCTTCATCCCGTGATCCCAACACCTCCATCTCTCAGTATCCCAGCACCTCCATCCCACAATCCCAACACTTATATCCCGGTATCCCAACACCTCCATTCCGGGCTCCCAATATGTATATCCTGTGATCCCAACACCTCCATCCTGATATTCCCAACACCTATATTCCCAGCTCACAACACCCCCATCCGACAATCCCAACACCCACATCCCGGTATCCCAACACCTCCATCCTGTGATCCCCCCACCTCCATCCCAGTATTCCCAACACCTCCACCCCGGTATTCCAAAAACCTCCATCCCGATATCCCCAACACCTATATTCCGAGCTCCCAACACCCCTATCCCACAATCCTAACACCCCCATCCCACAATCCCAACACCTCCATCCTGTGATCCCAACACCTATATCCCGATATCCCCCCACCTCCATCCCGGTACCCAAACACCCCCATCCCTCTATCCCACCACCTATAACCCCGTTATTCCCTACACCCCCCCCATCCCCCCCCCGCCCTCCCTGCGCCTGCGCGCGCCTGCGCAGTGCGGTGCCCGGGGGGCCATGGCGGGCTGGCCGCGCTGCCGGGTGGCGGCCGCATCCTGCCTGGTGCTGTGCCTGTCGCTGCTGCTGCCGCGCTGCCTCCTGCCCCGCCGACAGGAGCCCCGCGCCGCCCCGCCCGAGGGTAAGAGCCGCTCCCCGCCCGCGGTGAGGCCGCTCCCCGCCCGGGGCGAGGCCGCTCCCCGCCCGGGGCGAGGCCGCTCCCCGCCCGCGGTGAGGGCCGCAGGGGCCGGGGCCGCACCGAGGGGAGCGTGGCCTGGTTCCCCCGTCCCATCACTCCCCCCTCAGGGACTGCCGGAGGATTAATCCCTTGTTTACCTTTGGTTTACCTGTGGTTTTACCTTTTTCTATTTGATTTTTTTTTATAGTTTAAAATCCCGATTCCGTTTAATTTCGTTGTGGGATATTAAAGCTACTGAAAAGTGTCATACTCATACCACTTTGGTTTTTTTCATTGCGATGCATCACCTTTTTGTTTGAAAACTTCATTGCTTTCTTATTTTCTGTACACAGTGCTTGTGTTGTCGCATACGAAATAAAATTTCATTTGAATCGCCTTCATTGTTCAGTGTCCTACTCCAGCGTTTTGGGTTTTGTGTTCATGCTTAGGTTCTGGTCATTCTGTGCCATGCGATGACTCATTGGGGCTCACCTCCTGTCCCTCCAGCTGTGCCCTTCCTGCCTGCCCTCCCACCCTGCATGGCCCCTCTGAAGTTCTGGAGGAGTGGATTCATACAGGCATCTCCCCTCCTTTTTATGCACATTGCCTTCTGCTGCAGGGCACTTTACAAAATTAGCTGGTGTCGTAGCCCCAGGTGTTGGCAGAGAAGGAGTTTTGCCCAGGGTTTCCCTCAAGCCAGAGGAGAACTTTCTTCTTCTGTTGGAAGGAGAGAACTTAGAGGTTCTGCTGGATGCTGTCCCAAGGCACTCATGTTCAGTGACTTCATCTTGTGCATCCTTCCAACAGCTTGGCTCTTCCATTCTGTGTCCTTCAGTAACATTGATTTCATTTACCAGGGTTTTCTAAGGGCATTCAGGCTGAAGTTACTGCTAAAACAATGTTATGTTGAACTGAAATGTACGATTTTCATAGTGCAACCACCTTTCCATGGTTACTCTGTGTGTTCTTGGCCTTTAAGAACTTGAAAATTGGTTTGTCAACACTGTAGGTCTGCAAGTTTAGAGTTTCATTGCAGAATCTCGTAAGACTGAAAACCTGAGTTTTTTGATGGCTCATAAGAGCAGGGGTGTGAGGGAACTGTGCTGGGCCCTGTAAAGGCACAGGGGCTTGGTGAGGATTGTGGAGTCACCTGCCTGAAGCAGGGATGGGAGCAGGTGCTCTGGGATATGCTACCCGTCTCTCCATTAACTTCTGTCCCTGTGCAGCTCCCAACTGATCCCGCAGTGTGACTGGATGAGGGAGTTTGACACCCCATTTTTCCACAGCAGTGCAGTCCTAGGCAATTGCCAGTTAATTTTGGGGTGCTTCTTTCTTTGCCTGCAGGTTGATCTGACAGAAAAATTAGCTCTAAAAAACCCAAAACCAAACTTCCCCTCAAATTACTTCCAGTGACATCTGTCTGATGGATGATGCTCATACCTCTGCTAGCACGGCTTTGAGCAGTGCTGTAGTAACTAAGTATCGCTGCCAGAGTTAAATGCTTAAGGTCGCTAGTATAAATACTCTTTCAATCATTCTGCAGAGATCACAGTACAGAGCAAGTTGGTGTGTGCCTGGTGCAGTGCGAGCACTTGACATGCTCTCCTGTTGCACCCCTGTCTTTGGCTGTAGCACCTCACCTCAGCTGATCACTTTCAGATGAGAGTTTATAGTCCATATTTTCAATTTGATAGCAGGAATTTCATTACACCCGCTCTTCAGACCAAACTTTATTTCACCTGAAGTTATTTTTTTATTGGAAGAATAAATCTTGATTGAGCAGTTCAATTCATATCTCTGTCATTAGTCATCCCCTTTGGTGCAGTGATAACTGCAGTTACCTAATGAGAGTTTCAGGGTCTTGAAGTAATCTTGTCATTCTTGAAGTTAATAAAGTACTTTTTGTAGTCTTGGGGGCAAAATGTCTCTGAATAAAACATGCTTAAAGTTTACTACCATTTGTTAGAACTCACTGTTACCAGAAGGCTTTTTATTGAAACAGGTTTTAAGCATGGCACTTTCTTTAATAAAGCTATTTTCAGAGGTCTCTTTTAGGAGAGTGGTGAGCATAGAGCTATAGCAGTTAGTATTATATTCCAGGTGGGAATGGTGTTCTTTTTCACAGTAATAGTGTCATGTATATAAAAAAGCTTATTTAAAGACCTTATTGTGCATGTATCACATTTCTGGTCTACTGCATGGACAGGCATTGGAGTTTTTTTTGTCTTTTGTAAAAGGGGAAAAAAGACCTACTTGGAGTTAAAAAGTACATTTTAAGTCTAGTGTTCATAAATATATGCCATGCATTTTATAAAGCTACTTTCTAAGTTGGTAGTTTCAGAAAAACTGTACAGCTCCATGACAGTATCAGTCTGTCTGCATTGTTATGAACAATCAAGTGGCATCAGCTTTAAAGAAAAATACTTGACAGTTCAGGCAATGCCTCAGCTCAGCTTGGATTTGTGCAACGCACAGATCAGTTGCCTGCAGGTGTCCTGAAGAAAATGGAGATTTTTCCTTTTGGGGTAGTTTTTGTGTTTTTAACCTGCACCTGCAGTATTTAATAAAAAATATTCAAGTTTGTTTGCCAGTGGCCATTAAAAACACCTGTGTGGTGGCTTAAAGTAAGGATTTTAAAATTGTCATTCTTTCCAATCTTGTTGGGTAGGTTTCTAAAGTGTTGTTGGGAACATAGTTACAGCTATTTTGTAAACACCACTAAAAGAAGTAAATAATTGCATACTCTTCATCTAGGTCATCTTGATGTTAGACTGCCAGAATGAAAAGTGTTTATAAAAACATTTAGAAGAGAAAAATATAAATTACTGACATGTAAAAAATCTAAAACATGGGGCTTGTGATAATGTATAATACTGTACTAGAGAGTTCCCTCAACAGTGAAACAAATGAACTGGCAGTATTATAAAAAGGATTAATTATTTGGGCTTTCTGTGAGAAGACATGGTCAAGAACTTAGTGTTAAAGAATAACAGTAGAAATTATGTAATAGCTTAAAGGACAGAATAAATGTTAAGAAAGCAGTTTCTGTGTAGATCATTCTAAACTATTATACCAAACATGGAGATTATGCAAGAAACCCTGGAAGGACATTTTCAGGCCAGACAATGTAAAGTTATGTTACCATGGAGTCCATGTGTCTTTCTGTATGTGCCACTTCCAGCTTTAGAACCCTTTGCCCAATTCAGCTCATTGGATAGAGAGAGAGAGAAAATAAATAGTTTATGAAAATACATGGCTGAGAGGGGCTAAAGATTAATTCAAATGTCCTGAGGTTAAGGCTTCAACCAGAGAGGAGGGTCCTGCATATCCTACTTAGCAAAGCTTTGCTTAAAGCAGACATCATTAAATACCAAGTCAAACAGCGCAGGGGAGGACAATGTACAAAACTTTGGAGTTCTGAATCTTAGGGAAGTGTATTTCATTTCTGATCCCTGTGACAGTCTGGAAAAGTGGTGTGTGTTCTTTTCTGTCACTATGATCAGCATTTTACCAGGAAAATGTCAATGGCACCTAAGCATCCCTAAACATGGGAATCAGCGTACAGTTTGAAGATAGGATGCAGGACTGGAATTTACATTGCTGAAGCAGGGGGTAGTTCTGTATCCCACCATCACATGTTTTTTTGTCTTAAAGCTGGTCTGTTCTCAGGGCTGTGTTTTTTTGTTTGGTTTGTTTTGCATACAGAGTAAGAAATAGTAAACGTCTTACTTGGAAAAAATACATTTAGTATTTCCAAACCAAAGTAGTGTAAAGATGGGTTTGGAATGGAAACAAAACCAAAAAGGCAGAACACTGCTGCAGAATATGAGCAGAACTGTGATTGCCCCTGAGGAGCCGCTTTGTTGAGTTTGGAGCAGCAGCAAGAACAGCATCCTTTGCTTTGCTGTCAGCTTGGACAAGTCACAGCTTCCCAGAGTGACATTTCCTATCTCTAACTCTCCTCCTACACTTTTGGGGTCTGAACAAGGTGCACATTTTATAACTGCGGTCATGTGTCATAAATCTCCGGATGAATAAAGTGCAAACGTCATGTAGCAACAGCCTGTATGTACTTTATGTCAAACTTTTATTTTTTTATTATATGTGTAGTTATGTATCCCAGCACTTTACAGCTGGTCAGATGTTGCAGAAAGACATACCACCTAGACTAAGAGTTGCTGAATTGTACAGTAACTTAAGTCTAAATAACTTCATAAATAGTCAAGGCTGAGCTGAATAGAAATTCCTAAGCCACATTAGATAGAACATGTAACAGCTTTCTTGGAAAAAAGATGCTTCAATGGTCTGAATATCATCATCTGGTTGGCTGTTGTATTTGTTGTGTTACAGTTTTTAAGATTTGCTTCTGTTTCAGTTGAGTGTTAGTATTGCTAAGAGATTAAAAACCCCACAGTCATTCTAATGTGAAAATGCTATTTAGGACATCTACATTCAGAAACCTACAGTCTTTTAAACAACACAAATGTTTGCTAGGGCATGATTTCATTTTTTCACTTAAAGCTGTTGAAGGGATGGGATTAGACAAAACGTGCTCTGCTTGCCCTGTAGCTGGTTTGCAAAGTTGATTTGAAGCATTAAACTGACAAAATTATTAAATGTGTTGGCTAAATCTTAAGTAAAAGGACTGCAAAGCCAGGTAGGGTGTATTCGGTGGAGTTACCACATGAAGCAATCAGGTCTGCATGAAGGCAGCCCTCAGGCTGTCTCGGGGCAGCTGAGAAACATTTCAAAAGCAGAGCAGCACTGTGGCACCCTTCAAAGCTAAATGGAGTTAGTGCTCTTCCCACAGCATGGAAAATGTCCTGTTGAAGTACACACCATCAGCACTGGCAGCTGGATGGTGCATCAAACAAGGACCCAACACGTACTCTTCTGTGTCGTGTGCAAGTGTCACTTGATTTTATTGATGGAGAGCATGTTGTCTCCCTTTGAAAGTGTTTTGGAAATGTGGAATCCAGCCACATCACCTACTGGTGTGTGTGCTGTGGTGTTGGGATGTTTAATAGCACAAGGTATCCTGTTCATTTAACAGTGGCATGCAAATTGTTATGATTTCCATTTATATACTGTGTATACTGTGTATTTAACAGTTGCATGCATGTGATACTTTTAAGTTGCCTGTGCCATCAGTTTCATCTGTAATTTGCATGGGTTCTTCACAGTAAGAAGCTATTGCAAACAGTATTTTTTTTTAAGAAAATAATTATGAAATTTTAAAAATCAACAAGGAAGACTTAGAATTAGGAGCCATGAAATTCCCCTTTAAAATTATTTTGATAATGAAATGTCTATTGTGTGTCCCCTTGGCCTGATTATCTTTAATTGAACTGAATCTTTTAAATCACAAAGGAGGCCTTATGGATAATTTAGAAAACTATTCCCTTTAAATACAGATTCACCTCTGACAATTATTTTCTGCTTTCTTGGTATCTCTCTTTTTTTAATAAAGAATATTTGCATAAGTGTAAGATGTTTTACAAAGGTTTATCTATCCTGCTGCTTCATCCCCACCCCAGTGATACTGCTCTCTGCGTGACACCACGCTTGTTTCCACAGTGACCTGCTGCTGCAGGGCATTACTGCTGGAGCAGTGGGACTTGTAAATAAGGTGCTATGCTTTCCGTCACAGACTTTGAATAATTCACCAAAATTTAACTGCAAGATAACAGCTTCCTCAAAGTCAAGCTAATCTGAGAGTCAGTTGGTCAGTAGTAGTGTACCGTAGCAGTTTCACTAAAGAATTCCTGGAATGTGTGCTATCATCACAAGAAAAATGTGGTTTTAATAGCAGAATTTTGCAAATTATTGATACCGCTTCCTAATAAGTATTTACTGCAATTTTCTCTGCTCAGGAATTTATTTTCGTATGTTGATGTTTCCTAGCAACTCCAAATGTTAAATAAATTTTTCTCTCAAGTTTCATAAAAATATTTGCAGCTGGCTACTCACAGAAGTAAAGTTAGTTGTTTTCAGTGCAATTTCAAACCAGCTTTTCATTTTCTTTCTGCAAGCACATGCAGCCTGTCCCAGCACCAGTCAGCAGTGTCCAGGCTGTGTGTGCCAAGGAGGGGGAGTTTTACAGTGGGCAGCAGGGAGTGAGCTGCAGCCCAGCCTGGCAGATCCCATCTCTGGTGCTGCCAGACACCGTGGCGGACTAGCTGCGTAATTCACTTCAGACCTAGTCAGTGGAAGGGAGTGCAGGTGCACATTCAGTCTGGATATGGAGACAGAACGCAGGATGTCAGCTACACTGAGAGTGAAATACTGAACTTCATGGCAAGATTGTTGAATTGATGGCAGCAAGAAAATAGAACAGTGAGTGAGCTTAAATTTATTGAGGCTCTTGTGCCTTTCGGTTGAATGAAATTATCTGCAGCACTGTTTCAGGCTCTCTGCAGTCTTACTCTAGCATCTGTACATCCATTTATGCTTGCTCCCCTTTCTTGTTTATTATCTCTGCCTAGAATTTTTTTCCTTCTGAAATGCCAACGATAATATGCCCCGAGCTGTATTTCTTACCTTGCTTTACCTTAGACCTTTTTAAGAAGAACAGCTTGAGGGGCCACCACTTTTCTTTACCATTCATTACTCACTTGGTAAAATCAGGTAAAATACTATTTCTTATGGCAATAACTGAAAATCTGTATTGGGCAAACACTGCAGCCATGTACGAGGATGTTGGGTGGGTAGTGATTTATACACTAATATGCCTTTGCATAACATTGAAAGATCAGGCTCACAGCAGAAAACCAGTATGTTGTTGGAGTTTTTCTGAGCAGAGAAATAAGAAAGAATTTGGCATTTCATCCTGCTGGAGATGCTGATTTGTAGGGTATTCGGACAAGTATATACCTGTTAAAATCCATGCTTTGTTAATTGCCGTGCCAGCTTTTTCCCTTCTTAAAATCAAGAGATTTTAGTAGTGCAATTTTACTCAAATTTTGTAGGAGTAAAATTGCTATAAGTAAAACGTAACTCCTAGCACTGCACATCATAAGTACCAAGGACTGAGTTTACAGACCTAATATTTACAGTCCAACAAGTTATTTATTCATCAGTGGTGGTGCATTTACAAGTAGAGAAAATAGATCAGCTGTACCTGCTGCAGTTTTAGGCTTCATTTAGAAGGGTGAAAAGTAACTGAAGAAGAATGATTGTTGTGTGTTTTTTTTCAGGGAAGCTCGGTCACTTTCCACCAAGGATGCATTCCCTCACCACTCCCGAGAGCCGAGCTGCCCCTCATTTTCCGAGGTCTCACCTTGCTGAAGCAGTTGCCAAAGCTAAGGCAGGTGGAGGTGGCAGTGGAAGCACTGGTGGAACTGGGAGAGGTCTTGTGGGGCAGATTATCCCTATATATGGATTTGGCATCTTCTTATATATCCTGTACATTTTATTTAAGGTAAGACTAATGTGTCACGTGTTGCTTTATGTATTTAAAGTGGGAGACAGGGAGTAGCATAACTGCATACATTTTAGGACTAAAGCACTATGTTTTTAGAGAGTGGGAGTTTGTAAGATTGTTATTGACCATGCTGTAAATGCACCAGCTGAAGAATTGGTTGAAAGCCAGTTTAAAAAAGCACAGCCCCAATTCCCCTCAAGTGTTTCACAGGTGACTTGAACTACTCATAGCTTTTTGTTACACGGATATGATTTGCATGTAAGCAATGACAGTCAGCTGTGTGGGAATATGGAGAAGTGGGCTTGTGGAAATGTGGATTTTTTTCCCTTTGAACAGGGGTTAAATCCATCCTGAGCTGTGTCCAAAGAGTTGAGTCTGAGCAGGACAGAGTAAAGAATGAAGTGAATTGGGTGAACCAGTCACAGAAGAGATTAAAAAAAAAATAGCCTGCAGCTTTTGTCCAGAGAAGGGCAGTTGAGCTGGGGAAGGGTCTGGAGCACAGGTCTGATAAAGAGTGGCTGAAGTAGCAGCAGGTGTTTAGCCTGGAGAAAAACAGGCTTGGGGTGACGTTACAGCTCTCTACAACTACATGAAAGACTGTAGCCAGGTAGGGGTTGATCTCTTCTCCCAAGTAACAACAATAAATAAGAGGAAATGACCTCAAGTTGCACTGGGGGAGGTTTAGATTGGATATTAGGAGAAATTTCTTCACTGAAAGAGTTGTTAAGCATTGGAACAGGCTGCCCAGGGAAGTGGTTGAGTTGCCATCCCTGGAGATATTTAAAGGATATGTAGATATGGCACTGGGGGACATGGTTTAGTGGAGGACTTGGCAGTGTGAGTTTTACTGTTGGACTCAGTGATTTTAAAAGTATTTTTCAGCCTAAATTATTCTATGATTCTATATGGAGCCAGACAGTATATGTGCTGCAGGTACAAAATTGGGAAGGAATAGTGGCAGAAAGCATTGCAAGGGGGACAAGTGGGGTAATTGTAGTTCCTTCAGAACCTGCCCTTCATTTCACAGTAACTGCCAAATACGGGTTTTTCCCTCCTATACACATAAGAATGGAGTTGAAAATTCAGAAGGTTTTTTTTATGAGTTATTCTTTCACTATGCTTAAAAATATCATTTGTTCCAAATGTCTTTTAGAAGTTTTCAGCTGCCAAGATCTCCCAGTTATCTTTCATGGCTGTCTGTTTTTACTGCTGGGCATGCTTTTCTGTGGTTGCTTTCTGGCATATTTTAGTTTTTTGTATTTTTACCTGTTGCTTTTGGGGCTTATATGGTACTACTGGGGTAATTCATAGAAAAGTCATCTCTTTTGACTCCTCAGCTGGCTTCCAAGGGAAGAACTACTCCTGCAGAGCGGAAATGCCCTACTGCTACACCTGGAAACATGAAGAGGAAAATCAGTGAGTATGACTCTGAGCTGTATCTGTGTAGCTGTTGACTCTATAGAAGCATGGTACAACTGCACACTCTAAAGCTGCTGTTTGCCCTCCATAAAGAACAAGCCAGAAGCTTCTGTGTTGGAAGGAGCAGGAGTTTAAGTGAATTACTGCACCGTCACTTTCTAATCTCATTCAGCTAATGAGACTCTGCGATAGTGTCCTGATCCCAAGCCCCTCTGGAAGGAATGGCTTTTCAGGAGGTTTGCTGAATTAACTGCACGGATTTGCTGAAAAGCTGTGTAGCTAATGATTAAAAATGGATAATAGGATGTCCATCTATAATTATTCTATAATCCGTAATAGTCTAGTAATAGTACAGAGATATATTATAAAAGCTAGTTTCATTTTTTTAAATTTGTGAATTCTTAGCCTTTATCAGGCACTTCCCTAATTTGTCCCTTCTTTTTTTTGCAATGTACAAAATTTTCATACATCAATAAAGAGAGCAAATAGTATTCTGAAGTGTTATTTTGACTTTACCTAACATTGGTGAGATATGTTCAACTATTTGCAGACACTTATTAGATCAATTAATAAGTTTATATTGAAGATTGGAGGAGTACTTAAAATAACAGTATTTAAATGTGTTGTGTTTAGCTGGTTAAACTGTAATAGGAAAGAGGAGTACTTAGTGCTTTGTAAGATGTGCTAGCAGTAAGGTAATAAGTCTCTTAACATAGCTGTAATTATCTTGACATTAACGCGCACGTTAGGAGTACCTAATGTACTCAGTGCCATAGACTGTGTTTTCAGTGCACTTGTACTGCATTATGCCTGGCAATTTTGTGCAGTTTATTAGCAATTGTATTTTTTTCTCTAATGCTTGGTAAGTGAAACTAAGTTTGCAATAAGTTAAACATTTGCTGTTGTTATAACCCAAACAATTAGTGATAAAAATTATTCTGCCTTTCTCTAGAGCTCTTCATTTGTATTCCTAATGCATTCATGGCAAACTATAGCAGAGCAGGGGACAGGTCACTGCACTAGGAACCTGAAGACTGAGTCACCACTTACATAGAGACTTAGAGGGAGTAACTTCCTTTCTCTTTGCCAATTTCCCTTCCTCTGTTGTTAAAGTCTCAGACATGCAAAATAATTACATCAGTGATACATTAAGTAATGACATTCGGTGCAGAATAGAGATCTTTCTAAAAGCAGGATGCTCGTGGATGGATTTCTCCATTCCTACTATGCTGGAGTTCCACTGGGCCTTTGTGCTGCTTAAATGGGTGTGCCTGTAGCAGCTGAATATTTAACTCACCCGTGCTAGTTTCATTTTGTTCTGCAGTGGGGAAAAATGGAGTCTCAGTTACAAGATTTTGAGCTACAAAAGCCCAACGAGGAGCTCAAGCATTTTTGTTGACATCCATACTGCTGCTTCTTGACTGTTAATGCTTTTGGCCAAATGAAAGCCAATATGGGTGTTCCTGCATGTGTCTACTATTGTACTATAGCCACATTTTTTTAGAAAAAAAATGCAATCATGGCAATGCTGTGCTTTGCTCCTCAGGCAGACTCCACGGGGCATCACCACTGATCATCCCAGTAAGGCTGGCACACCTAGGCAGGGTTGGATCAAGCTGTCAAGCCCATGAACTTGATTCTCTTTGAGAAAGAAGTGGTTTCTCAAATCTTGGACCCATTACAAAATGCTCAAATGACCTTTTGTTTCTGTTCCCAGGGTCCTAAGAGGGAAATTCCTTGAGAATATTAATTCTGGAGTAGACAGCAAAAAACTATGGCTTCCTTAGGGAAAAAAACCAAACAAGCAAATGCACACATAAAAAATTTTTTCCCCTAACTTCAATCTCCAAGGCATTTCCAGTGGCCCACCTGCTCTGTTTATTGGAGGTAGCTTGGGAGCATTTCAAAGAAGATGCTTTCTGTGTGTCCTGTTACTATTGACCATAGTCTTCACCTTCTTAGGCCAAGAAAAGTAGGTAGAACTCTCTAAGCTGCATGTTTCAGTTTCCTCACAGCCAGTTTGGTTTGGCGCAGCATATGCTACCTGTGATAATGGGACAGGGATACATTTTCAAAGCTCCTACTGACACATCTTGGGATTTTTTTTTGTTTTACAGCTGACTATGAGCTCACTCAACTCCAGGAAAGACTGAGAGAGACAGAAGAAGCTATGGAAAAATTAATCAACAGAGTAGGACCTATGTATGACAAGTATGTATCAAATTACAGCATTTTAAGGAGAGATCCTGCTCTGATTGGAAATTAAACTTTCTTGCATTATCTATATTAAAATTGCATTTTTATTGCTACTTCAAATTGTAGAAATTTGATTCTACGCAGCATACTTTTTATTCTGCCATTTTTTTCTTTTCAGCATCAATATGTAAAATAAATAATTTATTCCAACTTCATTTTCCTTAAACAGAATAGCAACTATCCCTACCTTCCCCTTTTGAACAGTGTGTTATTTGGAAGAAAATGACAGGTATGTGCAAACAGAAGATAAAACCTCTACATTTAACGTACATAAAACAACCTGTCTTAATGTGACCAAAGTAATATCCTGAATTATTCTTGTCCAGTTCTATGGATTATTTTTCTAAATTGAAATGCTATTATAATTTATGTAAAGTACTGTTAGAATAACCGTAAAATATTTCTTTAAGGGCAGAATTGTCTAATAATCTGATTACAAAACTTAGTTCCACCCTGTAACCAGTAACTTCTTGCATTTGCTTCTAAATATAAAAGACAAAGAGTTGTAAAATTGGCTTTTAATTTTTTATTATGTTTATTAATGTTTGCTACAAACCTGATACCGCTATTCTACATTATAAAGAAACACTGGAAACAAGTTTATGTTTTCCATAAGGAGTATAAAGAACAGATCAATAGGACACTGCATAACTGCAGTGTTTGAAAATGGACATACCATGCATATCAATGTGAGGTTTGCAATCCAAAACAAGAGCTGTTCATATTGTAATACAGTTGACCAGCCAAGGCCTGTTTTAACCCGTTCTGTAGGAGCAATTCTATGCTGACCTTGCACATTTTCTTCATTTATTCTTCAGTCCGTGTTCTCTTGGAGTGTGCAGTTTTGCACACTTTGTGCCATGCCCTGTGTTGCAGCTTGCACTCCTCTCAGACAGATGAGGTACTGAACTTGCCCATGTCCAGCCAGGTTGCAGCAGGAGAACCCCTGAGCTGCCCCAGTTTTGTTAGTGGAACAGAAGGATACCACTTTGACTATTACTCATCTGTTTTGGAGAGCTAACACAATGCTCTGAGCACACCTTTAAGCTGACAGGCTTATGAGCTGCTCAGGCATTGTGCTGACTCTCAGAATAGGATTTTTTTTTACTGAGAAAATTGGTTTAGGGTCTGATCCAGTATTTGTTCCACTCTGTGTTATTGGCTCAAAGCCTCTATTTAGTAGGACTTCCCTTCTTTGTTCAACCAAACTATTTATATAGATGGATCTAAAGGTCTCAGGGGAAATCTGAATCTAATAAAGAATTTTGTATGTAACCTCTTTGAAGAGGAGGGCAAAAGCACCTCTAGATGGAGCAAATAGCTGTTTTCAAATACACTCAGACTTGGAAGCTTTCTTAATCTACACTGTTATTAAGTTCAGTAATACTGGATGAATATATTAAAATAAAAGGTATGGTTAGAAAGTGTAATTAGAGCACAGAGTACAGAGCTAGGCTTATTCAATCTAGATGTTGATAAATATAAATTAAAAGGAAAGAGAGCAAAAATTACTTGAGTTCCATTTTTTGATATGCAGTTAAACAGAAATCTTTGCAACAGCAGAGTCAGAGGCAGAAATAACTGGTATCAAGTTTAAACTAATGCTGAAAGACCTCAGGTGAGACCATGGCCCTTTATACTAGATATGGCAAAGCAACAGCCAGCTGGACGAGTGAAGTATTAGTAACCAAACTAAAGGTCATATTTTGCTTTGTCACAAAGCCCAATGTATCACCATAGTGCTTGTCAGAGTGCTGAGGTCTGAGCTCATGCCTCAGTGTCCTCTCACTGTACCTCAGGAGCATTCTCCTCCTGGATGAACTGCTCCAGGATTCATTCAGGCCACCTCCTGGTGAAGATTCTTAAAATTCAAAGACATTGTAATTTTGTATATTTTCTTTAAAAAAAGAGTTATCTTGAAATCTGTATGAATTGGGAAGGATAGCTTATTCTCAGAGAATGCTGTACCATAGAAAGAAATTCTCTTTCAAAGGAATAATATGTATTGTGCTGTGTGATTTTATTCTGATTGCTTTTGTAGCAAGTTTACATGTTTTCTTGCTATCGCTTGTCCTGCTCCATTTCTTTTCCTTTCAAAATCATTTGAGTGAAGTGAGGCTGGAAGACCTCTCAGTACTATTAGCATGGTTTTCTCAGATGGGATAGCCAGTATTACCCAGGCCTGTGTTGTAGAAAGCAGCAGGCAGAAACTTGGATTTGCTTTTCTTTTTTAATGACATTTGAAGATCAGCCTCCAAACCAGAGGAGACTGCCTTCCAAACCAGTATAGCAGTTGCAATTGCTACAGCCTTAAGTTCAGAAACAGCCTTCCAGAAATGAGAAACTGTCAAAAAATGCAAGTACAGATACTTTTAATAAGGTCTAGCATGTTTTAGCACAGACAAGAAGCAAGGTAAAGAAAGCAAGAGGAAGAAAGAACTGCTTGGCCAGGTCCTCAGCAACATAACCAAAACTTTCTATTTCTGGTAATTAGGCAAGAGGCAGAAATAACGCAGCTTGCCTATCTGTTTGCCAGGCTGTCCATTGGAAGAACTTTCCTTTTTACCATAAACTGAGCAAGTGTGATATGGAAGAGTGAGAGGCTCTGTGGGATGATATTTTTGGGTGATCACTGCATTTTAATAGTTATTAAGATCATGAAACTAAAAAAATACCAGTTAACACGTCTGAAATGCCCTGTTAGATTATGGATTTTCCCTGCAGTCGGGATGGCTCTTTAGGAAATGTTTTGATCTCAGAGTGAAAATAAGAAACCTGTTAGTGAACACTGTGGGACTCTACAAAATGTAAGCATTGCCATTATGGAAAGTAACAGTTGTGTTGCAGCTACAAATACAGAGAGAGCAAAAATAATGACCTTTTCTTACACTGTAAACCTTCTGCATCTGTTGTCCTCTTAGCATTCCTAAGTACATTATATCCTGGTAAATCTCCCATATGCAAGTCAGCCAGATGTCTTTACGTTGCCAGCCTCCTACAGTAAGTCTTCCTAGAGGCCTTACATTAAATGGCAGCAACACATAGGCTTTAGTTTCTCCCTCGAGAGGGAAATTTGTCTTTTAATCAAGGAGTTTGGAGGAGAAATATTCTGAAATACAGACGCCTTCTGTTGCAATATGGCAGTAGTATTTTCTAATGAGAGTATCCTGCATATTAGAAATTTTCCTATATGAAAAATATACACAGTAATGCAGCTGCATTGACTGATCCTATTATCTGAGCTAGCATATCTGCTCATTGTGCTAAACAGATAGGCCTCTCTGTCTTCATCCAAGTGATAGATATTCAAATACAGTTTTGTCTGTAAAAGGAGCATTAGTTTGGCAATTCTGTTACAGCTTCAGTCAAAGGCAGTTAGCTGATGAAACCATTCCTTTTTGTGGGCCTCTTAATTCACATCTCAAATTCTACATCTGCATGACCCAGGCTTTTGAGAAGATGCTGCCTCACATCTTCACTTGTTTTATGGAACAGATTGCCAGCACAACTTGACAGGACTCAGTGCAACCTCCATTGTGGTGGGATATCAACTTTTCAAAGTGCCCCTTAGGGCAAGTGCAAAGAAGGGATGTTTTGCCTTGTGATCTCAGTCAGTTTAATCTGGGTAGGTGCTAATGAAACCAGCAGGCCTGCTCCTGAGCTAAGTTCAGTTACAGACAGCTGTGTTTGCAGCTGTGCACAAAATCTAGCCCAGGATCAGCATTGCCATTACCATCACACCAACCAGCAGCATGATGCTAACCCGCTTGGCTTTAAACCAGTGTTACTCTGCCTTTAGTGGAGTAGCCATCATGTCACCATCATTCCCATATATGTGGACTGGCACAAAGTCCCTATTAGAGTGCTGCTCTAGTTCCAGCAGCTGGTAAAACAGAAAACTAAAGATGTACACCACAAGTTTATGAGAATTCAGGTAACTCAAAGAAGGTTTCAGTAGATACTAACTATCTAACACCAAAATCATTAATCTGTTTCCAGCTCGTCTCTTCCCATCTCATCCCTAAGATTCACTGAGAATTCACTCTCAGACATTATTTGTCTGTGTGACCTCCAGTCCAGAGATGACCAGAGATCATCTCTGACTTCACACACCACCTACGGTTCAGCATTCTGAGCATGCCAAGGCCCACCCACTCCAAGTAACTGGGAGCAACAGATCCTGACTACAACACAGCGAGATCCAAAAGAGTGCCAGAGTATTGCCTCAGACCCCTGAGAGGCTTGAACTTGCATGAAAAACAAACACCTACTCAAGGACAACTTAAAGCTCAAGATATCATAATTTTAAACTTGAAACTCAAGATGAAATGAGCACCATTGGTCAGAACCATTTTCACCCCTAAGTACAGCCAACATCTTTCTTACTCTGACCTACTGAGTTCATAGAGCGCAGACCACCACTCTCCAAATACTACTTTTTTGTCAATAAGATTTTTAGGAACCCTTTTCTTTCCAGAGGAAATAACATGTAATGACTGCATGATCTTACCTGTTGAAAGCATTTTTTTACAGCAGTAAGTAATTATGTTACCTGAGTTGTAGTAATTACCAGGTTCAGCAGTGTAGAAGCAGTCAAAATCTTAGTTTGTTTCTAATCTGATAAAAATCTCAGTTCTCTCCCACTCTCCCTCTAATCATAAAAGGCAAGTTTCATTTTTAAATCTTCCTTCCTACTTCTCCCCCTACCTCCCCACCAGGCAGCATTGTTGACTCTCTATAGTAACAGCATGATCTGTCCAGCTAATATTTCTTAATGAGGCCTTGCAAATTGAATGGTTATAATGAGGGATTGTAAGAATCTTGAGACTAATGATGTTTGAGAAATTTCAATCAGCCCCCCCAAGCTATAAATGCAGCATAAGTTCAGAATTACATTTCCTCATAATACTCCAAACAAAGCACTGTACTCTAATTCTTACCTAACACTCTCATAAAGGCAAAAAATGTCTGTAGCATCTTTTGTACCATAACTCTTGCTCGTGTGTCACTTTGATCTTGCTCTCACAGTGGCTTTACCTGCCTTCCTTTACCTGTTTAAGTGTGCAGGCTTACTGTATAAAGGGATGAACTATACTGAGCTGAAGTGCAGAGCACATGCACACGTTGAATAGGTTACAGACACGTTTCTTCAGACTGTGCTGCTGGATGGACCAAACAGTTTGGTTCAAACTCTTAATAGTTTGTAATAACAGTGGACTGAATTCTGGTGTCTAATATTTTCTAGCAGGACTCAAAATGTTACAACGGACCAGGAAAAAATGTTACTTCAACAACTCCGAGAAATTACTAGAGTTATGAAAGAAGGAAAATTCATAGATGACATTTCTCCTGAGAAGGAAGCTGAAGAAGCTCCTTACATGGAGGATTGGGAAGGTAAGTGAGAGCTTTTCTTACCATTACCCTTACGAGAAAAATTGAATAAAGATTACTTACAGTTGTGGTTAACTTTGTCCATCCTTTCCAGAAGTTAGTGTTCAAAACTTTGCAAGAGGTACATTTTTTTCTCAGCCACAATAGAAAAAACCCAGATTTTTGAGGCACCCAGTACTTCCTTTAGTGTAAACACTACACTGTCTGCTGCCAAAAGTGGCATATGAATATTCACATATGCTCCATCTGCTGCTGGGGCTTGGCTGCTCTAGTTTTATATCTTTCCCTTTCTTTGCTATGCTGGATTTCATGACAATCATAAAACCATGGGAAATCAGAATCAGTATGTTTTAGATAACTTACAGTTTCTACTTTTGATTAGTCATTCTTTGTTTGCTCCAGTGTTGTAAAAGTGAACTCCAGGAAGTCTGTCTCTTAAAAATTATTTATTTTAATGTCCTTTCCATTCCTTGGTGTTTACCTGTTACATAAATGTGTTTTCAAGATATCTTAGTTGAGCTGCTCACTGCCATAATTTTAAATGCAAACTTAATTTCTTGCTTTTTAAAAAACTTTCAAAAACGATCCAATACATAAAGCATAAACAGTAGCCTTGAGCTCTGTTCATAAAGTGAAGTTCGTGATGTTGTTTCTTAAATGAAATGCACAAAGCCATTGATATATCCGGTTTTTCAACTTCCTAAGTAATGCTGTCTATAGCAAAAGTCTTCAAAACATGAATCAGTCAATCTGTAGACATAAAAAAAAAAAGAAAAGATCTATTAAAATATCTAACTTCTCATTCATCATTTAAGTCAGTACTACTTTTAAATGCTGATAATACTTCAAGCTGCATATCACTTTATTCCTAAGGTTATCCAGAAGAGACCTATCCTGTCTACGATAATTCCAGTTGTTTCAAGCGCAAACAGGACACGATCCTTCTAGACTACCCTGACCTGAGCCAACCCTCCCCAGAAGAGCTTGCAGAAAGAATGGAGGGCATGGAAGATGAGGAGTGTCTGTGTGAGGAAACCCTACTAACTGATCTTCCCATGGGAAGGGGTGGTCAGAATTTAATGCAGAAAAAGGATGAGACAATTCTCATTGGTGAAGAGAAGGGGGACCTTCATCCCAGCCAAAGCATTGAGGAGTGCTGCTGTTGTTATGCAGATGATCCTGCTGTCATAGCAGAGAATGCTGGATTCCACTCTGAGAGCTGCAGTGAAGCAGAAGAGGCAACCCAAGAGGACCTCTCTGTGGAGTCAGAAAACGAAAATGCAGCACGGGAAGAGCAAAAAGCCAGTGATTCAGATGAAACAGGCACACTGAGAAAGCGCAACACGAAAGGACTTGATTCATAGGGATCATAGTGGATGTTACCTGGATGTTAAAGGTAGAGGTCATAAACTGTCTTTCATGTGGGTTTTGTTCCCAGTGAAGACTTCCCTGTGTTCATCTTCTTGCACTGAATTTCATTCTCATGGTACCAGTCACATCATCTACCTGAACTGGGAGCCAATGCCTTCTTTCTTGAACTTTCGTCATGGGTTGCCATGATGTTGCCAACAGCGCTCTGTCCATGATTTTTGAAGCCTGGTATCTTGGAGCAGATGATTTGGAGCAGATATTTGTGACCCTTTCCTTTCCAATTTCAAAAGAACAGTACTTGTTTTTTCCCTTTGTCGTCTCAGAGTTACACAATTGTCTCTTCTGACTTTTTCAAAAACATCTGTGTGCTACCACTTAGGAAAATTAATCAAATCCATATATATCGATATCTATATCTATATGAGGATGCTGAGGGAGAAGGTATGCCTTCTTCTTTTACCTGAATGTTACCTGATCAGCAGAAAAAATCATAGTCACACATATGACTCTTTCTCAACTGTCATTGCTGCTGTATGCCCAAGAAGCTGTTGTCATTACAATCCACAAAATTCACATGCCCATTTCCCAGTCATTCTGTGTTGCAGGAATGATAGCCTAATCCGTGTTGTGTTACTTGTGTGAGCAAGACTGAAGTGCTGTGAGTTGTTCTTTAACTTTGCCACAGCTGTGGTGAAACTCCTAGATGAGTGCCGGAAGGGGACTATGTATGAGAGCACTGAAAATATGTCTAGAGATTAAAAACAAAAAAAGCAGTGTTAAGGTTTGTGTGTGAAAATGGAAAACAGCACGAGGGTGCCCCTCAGACTGAACCCACCCTTTCCTTCTTCCTGGAAATGTGCAGGGGTTTTTTACCCTCTTGGAATGTTGTTGCCACCATCTCATTGAGGGGACCCCAGGCATGGGATGAGGAGGGCGCTGTAGCTAGTGGCTCCTGAGGGCAGGTGGTGGGTGGTCCCTGTGCCCAGGGGACAGCCTTTCTTGTGCAAGCAACATGGCAGATGGGAACAAGCCCCAGGAGAGGGACTCTCAGCCCCTGGGACCCTCCTCCTTCTCCAGTATCTGGGCATTTTTCAGGACACAGGCCCACCACACCCAAGGCCCAATGTATTGGGTCACACTCAGTGGCCCCAGTCACAACTGACATCACAATGGCGTGTTTCTGTTGTCACATCACCTCACTGCTCCGACACTATAAAAGCAGGGCCCCTGCAGCTGGCCCACAGCCCACCCAGCTCTGAGGCCCTGATGGATGCCTGGAAGGAGAAGGAGCCAGAGCAGCGAGGTGGGTGGCTGCCCACCTTTGTGCAGGACAGCAGCACACCGCCACTTCCCATGACAGCAGAAGAGGAAGGCAGGAGCCAGAAGGAGGCAGCGAAGGCAGCAGAAGGGGAGGAGCAAAATCACCCCTCTCCTGTGAGTACCATCGCCTTCGCTTCCCTGGTCAAGGCCATGCAGAGCTTGACTCTCTGCCCACCAGGGATCATTGCGCAGCCCAGGGATATCAGCCAGCCAGGGAGCAGCCAGAGCAGTGAGGTGGGTGGCTGCCCGTCTTTGCATGGGACAGCACAGAGACACTTCCCACAGGCACCAAAGAGGAAGTCAGCTCCCCTGGGCCTGAAACATGGCAATCGACGGTGCAGGACAAGGAGGAGGAGGAGGAGGACAAAGAAGAGGAGGGGAAGTAGCATCAGCCCTTCCACCCTTAGAGCCATTGCCAACACCCATGCAACGACATCCAGCACACGGCTCTGGGCACACCGGCAGCCCAACCTCCGTACTGTCATTGCTGAAAAATAAAGACAAAGATAAAAGTGCTGTAATCCTCTCTTATTTGGCACTTTGGTGACAACATCTGTGCTCCTGTGGTCCCTCAAGGAGGAGGCTTTTTTTGGAAACTTTCTGTTTCCATGTCCACATCCTGCTTTGCTGGTGCCACTTTAAAATCTGGGGGGTTTTAGGCTGTAACATCAACAATTGGAGACTAGCTTTTTTAAATACAGTAAAATTATTATAATCAATGCATTGAGCCCTAGGAATTTCTCCTTTCCAAATGTGCTAGGTGATATTATGGAGGCCGTTCTAGGACTCACTTGAGAGACAGTGCAGCCATTGGTCATAGACAACATGGGATCACGTGGGGAAAGTGATCACAGCATCTCAGGAGTGCTTGGCCAGGACCCTACAGTCAGCCCAGCCTGCACACCTGTGATCAGCTACAAGTCCCAGGCCCCATCCCTGGCCATCCTGCTGGCTCACTCATTCCATTTCCCTGCATCAACAAATTATTTTGCTGATTACCATGGGTGGTATGAGCCCTTCCTTCCCATCCCCTATCCCCACCTCTCCTGAAGGGGTGCCAGCTCCTCTGCTCTGAGCCTCAAGGACAGGGAATGAGTTGAGTTGGCTTCCACCAGACTGCTGTGCTGAGGCAACAGTGTCTCTCAAAGGGCCACTGACGTCCCTGGGGCCTGGAGATGGGGTTTTTTTCAGTCTGAGGATGAGAAGGTTCCGCAGTGAATGAGTGAAGGTGAAGTCAGACCCTCTGTGGCCTTGCATGAAGAATAGTAGGAGATCAATCTGAGAATGTAGACAGCTGTTCCTTTGGAGAAGCAGCAGATGGCAGTTTTGCCGGGAAGAAGTGCTGGCCTTTGGCATGAAGGTCCCTTCTAGCTGCTTCATAAGTTCTTTTCAAGGTTGGGAAATAAAACAAAAACCCTCAAACCAATAAACCAAGAAAATAACAATAAAAATGCTTTCTTCTTCTCTTGGTTGGGACTTTGGTGACTGCCTATGGATTATTCTGTCCCCTTCTGGTCTCCCCAGCCCAGGAAAGACACTGATGCATGTGGTTATGGGCCCAGCCTTGGTGAGGAGATGGTGAGGAGTCAGGGCTCATGGCACACAAGGGCAGGCTGAGGGAACTGCCTCTGGGCACGAGGGTGGGGAGGCACTGGAGCAGGTGGCCCAGAGAAGGTGTGGATGCCCCATCCCTGTAAACATTCAAGGTCAGGTTGGCTGGGGCTTTGAACAGTCTGGTCTAGTGGAAGATACCTATCAGCCTGCAAGGCACAAACCCAAGAGCACTGGGCAGGCATCCCATTGCACCTGCACCCACCATGGGCCTTCATGACACTTTGCTTTAATGTAACCGCTGGATTCCCCTGCTCTGCACCAGCTGAGGTGATGTGCCAGCCCAGGGCCATCCCCACAGAACAGCGCACATCCGGCCCTTGGCGCTGGGTGTGCACTGATAGGGACGGTGTAGGTAGAGGTGCACAGCAATGCCACCCACAGCAGCTGGGGCAACCCATGGGAAGGGCCTGTGCCACATCCAGAGTCAGTGCCCAGCCCCACTTCACATCCCAGCCTGACCAACCCAGTGCTCAGAGCCAGTCTGTATCCCCAAGTTATGGGTCTGGCCCACTGACTACCCTCCCCGACATCCCAATGTGCCAGGTGCAATTGTTCCAAATGTACCAATAATCCACATAATCTGGGAATCCAACTGCCAGACATCGCCACACGAAAAGGAATTTGCATTGACCAGAAGTTCCTCATGATGGCTATCATTTTGCCAAGCTGCCACTCCAGGTTACAGCTGCCCAATCCTCTTGGCACAGCATAATTCCATGTTCTGGAGTTCTGCTGTATTCCAATTCTGCTGTACCATACATTTTCAGCCAATTTTGCAAAACCTCAGCCAAGAGTGCCATGTCTATTTCCCACTGTTTCAAGCACTGAGGGACGTAAACCCCCATGTCACATGAAAAAAGGGACTTGAACTCCCTTCTACATGTGCCTTAAAAGGGACTTTAACCCCCTACCCCTTATGAGTGCACCTTTCAAGGGATTATAACCCCCTGCAGTATCTTCAAAATCTTGAGCAAAATGCTGCACCACAGGGCAGAGTCAAACCCACCCTTACAATTGTACTAAATGCACAGGGAATTTTAACACTCACCCTTTGACTCCTCCGTGCTCCAAAGCTCCCAGGTGAACTCACACAGTGCCAGCAGTTGGATGTTTGGAGAAGGGAGGCTCCGAAGGTGGTGGCCTAGGCTCCCATCTAGGTTGCAAAACTAAGGAAACTTTCCTGTTTGATCATTCCAGAGCCACTCTGGCAGTCACACTCCCACCACCCAAGACTTTAACTGCTGGAACCAAAGCCCTGTTTTACTCCCTACACACACCACAGTCATACAGACAGATAAGTTTCCCTCACAAGCCTGACCCAGGTTTTCCCGTAGCAGAGTGCCAGACATCTGGTTCCTCTAACTACGTTAATTGTGGGGCAGTGATGTAATGACTGCTCAAACCGGGTGCCTCCAGAATTCCCTGGCTTTTGTGCCCTTACAGTCTGTGCACCTGTTCCCCTATTATGCTCTTCTCACCCCTCACATGTGCCTCCTGGTCCAGTGGTGTTGTTTGGTCCGGGGTCTTCTCACTGGGTTCTACAGAGTGACCAGCCACCACCCGGTGCTGCAGGTCCAGCTTTCCCTTTGTTAGGCAAAGGGTCAGCACCTGTTCAGGCGTCACACACCAAACTACCTGCACCAGGTGTATCCCTCAAGAGATGACACACACAAATGTTACTGTTCTATAAAGGCTGCATTAATGAGGACCCTTGCAACAGCAGTGGGAAGCATTTGTGGATCCTCACACTGTGGTGTGGAACAAGGACCAACAACTTAAGTTGTCCCCTGAGGTTGGAGTCAATCAGCATGCCCTTTGGAGCTGTTCCACTTGGCATTGGGAGTTATATTCTCCTTGTACGTATGTGTGTGTTACATACTAAGCTTCCTAATTAATTAAAAACTTTTAATTCCTAGCTCCTGGTTCTGTCTTTCACCCTCCTACAGTCCTTACTGAAAAGATTCTTACTTCTAGATTTTCTTTTCCAGCCTTTTAGCATAGGTAACCTGGTCCCCAGACTCACCAAGCACACATTGCTCTGGAGTGTGAGTCAAGAAATAACTCTCTCACAGCATTAGTGGAAAAAAAAAACCAACAAAAAACCAACAAACCAAAACCAAAATGAAAATCCATAGTTTTCCTCTACTATCCTTTACTATCACACAAACCAGTTGCTAGGAGACCTTTTAACACCTGTGACAGAATTAATGGCTTTGTATTTCTTTGCAGCACCAGCAGGAGAGAACGACGCTAATGCAGGTTGGCTCTGTGGTGTCTGAGAGTCTCAAGAGTTCAGCCCGGAGATCTCAGTGGCCTTGGCAGCCCCTCCCCAGGTACCAGTAAGTGTCCAGTGAATGTAGCCAGCCATGCCTTGTGCAGCAGCTTAACAGCAGTCTTCAAACTGGGATTCCTTCTGTTCATGTAACATTTCCTTTTTTCCCTTTGCTTCAGCTTTCCCCCCTCTAAAACCGAAATGTCTACTTAGATGAGCATTTTAGAAAAGGACCATCACATGTGTGTGCCCACCTTTCTTAATTATTAATTGTTCACTCCTAATACAGAACATTCATTTGAAGGAGAGCTTATCTGAAAAAAATCAGGATTCTCAAAGAACTTCTATTAAATAAGTAAATAAAAATCATAGGTCAGAACATCAGCAAACCTGTGAATTTGGGAAAAAGTTATGGAAGCTCAGCTGGACCCCCGGAGGAAGCACTCAGGCTTAATAAAAGCACACACTCCTTTACTTCTGATGCTTCCCACCTAGCAAATTAAATGGCTGTACTTTTTGTTGAAGCTAAAAGAAACAGCACGTGTTGTCTAAACGCAACATTCTAATAATGGAATAGTAGATTTTAAAACCTGCAAAAGGGCTTAGTTCATCCTGGATATTTGATAATGGCAGGCATATGAGGCACTCCATGGGACCAAAAACAAAGCATGAAGTACGATCACTGCTGGCCCAAAAATACTCTAAAGTGCACTAGTTAACAAATAGTATTCAGAAAATAGATAGACATAACAGAAGTTTATGACCTAACTCTTTGCATTAGCAATTAGTGTCCATACGTTGGATTTTTTAATTTTCCATCTGACTAAAAATAGGACAATTACACTTGAGACCACAGAACAATCTAGTGCAATAATCATCTATTTAAATTATATTTACTTGCATATTCTAATAAAAATAGTTTCTAACCTCATGTATCACAAACACTGGACAAGAGAACCCAGGAAAAAGTTAGAAAATTACCTGTTTTTCAATGGGTTTATACCAAACACATATTTCAAAGCAAATGAATGCAACACTACATCAGATAGACCGAGCATCCTGTGTACAAATACACCTGGAAAGGCTGGTCTAGTCAAAGTGATTTTTCTCAGCTTTGGGGCTTCACCAGTTTTCAGGGTGGGCAGATTCCTAGATAGCAAATAGAAACCTCCCATTTTTCTCAGTGATATTTGACAGTGCACAGAGGCCACTCCTCCTCTGCTGGTAACTACTTGTTGTGATCAAACACCTGCCAAAGTGCAAGATTACCCAAAGCTATATTGTTCCTGATAGAGGACATTGTGAGTCTCTTGGCACTGAAAGGTTCTCAGATAACAGGTCTGCCAAGGTTCCCTACCCTTGTATTCAGAAAATTTCCTGATGTCTAAGCTGAAGGCAGTTTTGAATCAGTTTTATCAGAGACATGGAGGACAGACGCTTCTCTCCTGCTTGCCAACAGCTTTTGACATGTTTGAAGCTTGTGGGTTTTTT
Source organism: Margarornis squamiger (assembly GCA_035222235.1). Classification (NCBI taxonomy): domain Eukaryota; kingdom Metazoa; phylum Chordata; class Aves; order Passeriformes; family Furnariidae; genus Margarornis; species Margarornis squamiger. Next base: position 11,965,359 of record JAWWTY010000156.1, read on the forward strand.
ATACTGGGCAGTTGATCATTCCTGTCTAAGCATAGTTCTTTGCTCTTGTCCTAACTGAACTGCATCCTGGGTTTTTCTGACCATTTTCCAGAATGATTCCAAAATCATGAAATGACAGAAATGAGCAGGCCAAAAGTTCAGTCTTTTAACAACAGGAAAGAGTTGGTTTCTCTCACAGCAAAGAGCACTGACACAGCAGGAAAGGGTAACTGAAGGCAGCAAAAAGCCTCTGCTTGGCCAGTGTTCGTGAGGAATCTCACTGTCCTCTTTGTGGAAATGGGAGAGGAGTATTTCTACAGCGTGTACTCATTTCAAGACCTTGAGCTCACAGATTGAGGAAAAATTTACAGACAGAAAATTACTACAGATCTGTTAAAATCTGGACTGATAGTGTAACATCCTATGGCACTTCTGTTGGTGTTCAAGGTAAAAATACAGTTTAAATGGCACTGGAAACTCCTTATGTTAAATAACCTCTATACTCGGTGTAGGTAATTTATCAAGGTGTTTCTAACCTTGGGGAGGGAAAGACATACTTGTTTCAAACAAATCAAGTTTAATATTTCTGCACAGTGTCCTGTACTCACAAATGCCGGGACCTCTATGGCATACAGAAGGTAAATTATGTGGAAATACAAAAATCAGTTGTTGCACATACTGGTAAATAAATACATTTACTCCAGAATAACAGTTTCTTTAAAAAATTTAATTTGTAAAAGCACATTCTTGCAAGGTTTATCTTAAATTCTCTATAGGTCTGAACAAAAAGGAGATGCCTGAATACTCAAAACAGGCTAAGACAGTCTTGTGTGCAAACAAGCGTAATGTGTTACAGCCACTATTAAAAAAACCATGTCTGGTTAAATACTAGTTCTCACAATTAAGTAATTTTTTTGTCAATTTTGATATATTCCACTCTTTAAACCCCACAGAATATAAAGGAAATCCAGACCTTAACATATTCAAATTCTACTGTGTATCACTGGTTTATTTAAGAAAGGCAAAGAGATGAATAAGAAAATGTTTGCTGTGGGAATAAAAAATAAAAAAAACCCACCTTAATTAAACTGCTTTTTCATTTTCTACTTCTTGAAGTAAACATATCAGAAACAAAGGTTATTTTTCTTTACAGGCAGGTATAGTCACAACACATTCTAAAATGGGTATTTCTACAGTTGCTCCCAAACCCTGGATCTTTCACTGTCTTCAGCTGAATGGTGGTGGAAAGTACGAAACCAGCTCAGTGTCTGGTAGGAACTCTCAGAAATGAACCACCTCAAAACTATTTAGTTTCTGAGATATTTCTTAAAGGTTCAACAAATTACAAAACATCCTCCACAGATATTTTTTCCCTTGTTCCTCGATCTTAGGAAATTGTTCAAAAAGGAGAAACAAAAGCCCCAGTCTTGTAATCACGGGGTAGAAATTGACTCACTGCATGGATCAATTCCACTGAAAAGTCAGCTCAAAGGAAAAGGAGATGGCTCTCTGTAATGCATACAGACACTGGCATGGAAAGCATGAGAGAGAACTTCACTTGCTCAAAATTATTATAGAAGAGGTTTCAAATAATTGACTCTTAGAGATATTTTGCAATAATTAACAGCAAGGCAAATTAATATCATGGTTTATACTGTTCTGTGAACAGAGGGAAAGAAGACTGAGTAATACCACCAAAGGAGTTTTTTTAAGACTATATGTGTATTTATATATGTGTGTGCACAGCAGAAATATGTGCACACTGACCCCTTGGAACATATTAGAAAGTCATAAAATAAGCCCAGCCCACCCCTAGTACTGAGGATCCTGCCATACTGGGCATGTATATATGCTCCCTTTATGCTTTGTATATAACTGCCAGATTACCTGATTTTCCTTTTACAGAGCACAGGGTTTTAATTTGAAATAAATTATTAGTTTCAATCACAGGAAAGATTTTTACACTTTTAAGACACTAATAATAAAATTAATAAAGCCCCAATATTTGTATTTTTCAAAGATATTTCTCAGTAATCCACTGTAAAAATTTTGTTTCTTAAAGACCTTGTTTCTTAGGGAAACTCCCTGTGTGATTTCCTAATTGTTACGCAGATTCAGTTATCCACCATTTTATCCCTTCAATCATGGGCAACATTTTGGTTTTCTAAATGTCCTGTTTAGTTGCAGTAATGACATCATAGAATTTGACAGCACATCTAATGGAAAAGGTCAACTTCTTCACCAACAGACATTCTAGATCCCTCTTTGAGTGTCACCAAGTCTTCATGGGGTGTATGTAAGAACAAACTTTGGCCTCCTTTCCAAATCCAACTGCCTAAAGTATCCATGCCAGTAATGGCCAATTTTTGCAATCCAGTTAAGCCCACTTTTAAACAAAGACAAACAGGGAAACATCAGGACTCTGGTAGAGACACAGAAGTGTGGCATTCTGGAGACACAACAGGAGTTAGTAAGAAATGTTCAGTTACAGCAGCAGGATCGGGATTAGGCCTGGAATAGAAATAAATGGGTGAAAGTGTTGTCATGAAGAAATCTACAGGTAAATCAAGCTGTTTAGGAGAGAAACAAGTGGTGTGGGCAGAGTTCTTACCAATGTAACACAACATAAGCAGTGACCATCACAGTCTATCAACGAAAATGGAAATCCATGACTTGCTCTAAGCGATGCCAAGCGGTGTGGCCAATTCTCCAGCAAGGAATCACCCTACTGTCATTCCCCAGCACATCCTACTGCCTACTGCACACTGGAGTTCCTCCACATCTGTAAATGGAGCTTGCTTGCACTTTGCTTCTCTGTAGCTGCACTCCTTGAACTCTGTGATGCCTTTTTCTGGGCTTAGGGCTAAAAATAATGCAAGTATAATAAAAAGGTGACATCTTCTTATACACAATGCAAACATACAGAAAGTTCGAACAACTTAAAGAACCACAGGTCCCAATTTTTGCCTTCAGGAGGAGCTCTTTCTTCAGTATTGGGAGAACTGTATTTTAATGGCTTCGGTTCAGCATTTTCTTTGCTAAGCTTCCATGCACGTCTTTTGCAGCCATGTCCTCTGACTGGTGACAGACACACAAGGTAGGAAACAGCACACAGGGAAAAAACATGCACTGTTACAGAGCAGGATGACAGTAAGCATGTAAGAGTTGCACTGCTTAGTGATAAACCCATCCGTAATAAACCTGTTGTGTGTGTTTTTCTGATATGGTGGCTGCTTGCATGAATGCTAAAAGGGGCTGTCATCCTCCAGATCCAGGCAGATATAAATGAAGAAAAAAAAGAAAGGAAGATTATTTTCTGAGAAACAAGCATACCTCTGATGGGCACTGTAAAAATAAACCTGGCTATACTGGCATCATTTACATCGTGCTCCTAGCATCAAGCTCTGATACACTAGTAAAGCAACTGCTTTCAGTATACAGTCCCCCAGACCCCAACATCCACAAAAACCCAAGAAGAAAGTCCACTGTTGTCAGGAAGCTTAAATTCACCATACAGGTGGCAATAAGTCAGAGAGTGCAGAAAACTACTGCAGTAGGAAAAAAGAACTTCAGAAACATGGCTTCTAGGGTGAAGGTGCTGAGCTTGGCAGGTGCAACTCAAGGAGCCAACTTCTAGGAATGCTGTCTTAAGATTTTTATATATTTGTAATTTTAATATAGCTCTATAGTTTCTCACACTTAAGGCAGCAGCTGACAGTTTCTAAACCCCTTTCTCACAGTTGTGCCACATTCTTGAAATTCTGTTCAATGTTCTTTTCAAGGAAAAAGATTTTAGCAAGGACATCTTGTTTGGGACACATGCACCTGAAAGGTATCTTGTAGTCAAAGCAAGACAGAAGGCCCAAAATCCTTGCAGATGTGCCAAGGGGCAGAACTGAGGGAGGTTCTGAGGGGGAATGATTCTCAGGTTGGATGTATCCATTAGATATGATAATTAGTGTTACAAATTTGTAAGAACCCTACACTGGGTGTGCACCTGTGTATTGTGTAGCATCTGAAAGTGCTTTCATTAAAGACCAGCTCTCTATTTTATCTATACTAATATTGTCTGGAAAGTTCTTTTGTCCCATTTTAGGCAACAGAACGGTAAGTCCTAAGTGCCACCCTGAGAGTCCAGAAGGGTGAATCACTTTACATGTGTTGTCCAATATCTTGGTCAGAAACCCGTTCAGCACTTTAAAATTCACCAACGACCTTGAACTGCACCATGTGATGAATACCTGGGTGGAGGATTACACAACCGGAATTGAAGGCCACCCTACTTCAGAATGAGAACATATACACAGGGATTTAACACACTTTAATTCACAGACATTGACTTTATAGAGGTTTCACTGACTTAGTGTTCTGGAGTGTCCCCATATGGAAAACCTGTACATGTTTGAAATGAGGGAAAATTATAGATGGGGGGGAGGGATCAGGGAGTTAAGAACAAGGAAATTGCAGTAACACAGATTGCTAAGAAGCTGAAAAGCATCTACCACCTTCAAAAAAGTATTTGAAGTGATACCAAATAGGAATTCATCCTCATGGACTTGTGCAACATAGTCCAAAAGACAGAATAACCAGTGCTTTTAAAAACAAAGGTTTGGGTTAGTTTTTTTTAAAGAAAAGAAAACCAACAAAAACCCTTGTCATAGTGCCACTGAATTCAGTAACTCTTGAGAATTCAGCATAGCTAAAGAACCATATTCCACAATCAGCTTTTTGAGATGCACTGCTACAAATCTCCTAAGAGAGCACATCGCTGCTGCAGCCCTACTTTAAACCAGAAGTTAGAATTAACAGAACACAGAAATTCTATCTTTTCAGCCTACGTTATAAAACACTGAATGTACAAATAACACAGTTAGGAACAAAATAGAACCCTGTTGGATTTTTTTTTTTTTAATTAGGAAAACCCAGTGGACTTAAGTTTTTTGCAGAGCAAGTTTTCATTTCCTGACACTTGCACAGCACCCTCATGTTTATTCTGGGCCATCTTCATAAATTAATTTGCATGAAACTTGATTTCAGTGCACTTTCAATTGCCTCATGAGATCTCTGTAGTTACATGGTTTGGTTTTCCAGTATTCCACACTGAAGGGAAAATTTAGTCTTCAGGATGAAGTTCAAAATGGAGACCCTCTGTCTACTAGTGGTGACCCATGGCGATAGCTGGAACAGAGATTTAGGGACTAAGAACTTAGTTCTAGTGCTGGCTCAAAAAATAACATTTTGTTTGTTTGCTTTTATACACTGCAGATCACAGCTTCACTGCCCTTAGAAGGATAATAGTACTCACCTGCTGCTCCCACACTTATGTGAGGCTTTACTAGGGCCTTTCTTAAGTGCTGTTTTTAGTTTGGGGGTGTTTGTTAAGGCTGGTATTTACTAACCTAATCACAGGTTGGCCCCAAGATGGAAGATACTGCAATAAGCATAAAAGCATCAACAGAAAGCACCCCCAAAAAAGGAACATGGTTCTGGTTTGGGGAGACAAGGCTGTATCTTTGCACCAGGCCCTCACACTGTGTCCCAGCTGCAGTATGCAATAGAGTATCATAGGATGTTTCATGGCACACACTGCTCTGCCAGTAATAACATTCCTGGCTGGCAAAAACAAACCCTCTGTCAATCCAGGCACGTAGTGCTAAGTGTCAATGATTTTGCCTAGAAATCCCGTTTTTTTTTCTTGCATGAAAAGTTTCTATTTTTAGTATTAAATACCAAATTTCCACATGTAAGGCAGCAGAAAATGAGACAGAGACTTTATTAGAAAACACTGCTCTATTTGCGTTTAGCACTGGAAGTACGGCCCTTCAGAAATAAACGCAGAGGTGCACAAACCAGCAGTATGGTAAGGCAAAACCCAAGGAAAGCAGATTATAATAGCTACGGTATGTTTTTTCCAGCACGACTATCAAGCACTGCTCATACAACAACTGAGGAAATGGCTGGAGGAGGCAGCTGCCTCCCAGCTAAATCAACTTGGTATACCTATAACTACACTTCAAAGACTATTTTATTCGAGCTTAAACCACACCTTTGAAAACATTTGTAAAATAGCTAAAAAATGCTGTAATGTTTAAAGACACATCAGGATCAATACAGTTCTACTTCTAGCCAGCAAGGACAAGAGAGTCTCCCTAGGGAAGTGAACAAGATAATTGGGTAATAATTGGGTTATCTGCAGCTGTCCCAGACTGGAACAAAGACCTCCTGTTACAAGGTGCCAGAGCTCACAAACTTGTTTGAACACTGAACTTAAAAGCACGTCAAAGGCTGGATTTGATGATCTTGGAGGTCTTTTCCAAGCTTAATAATCGTATGAGTAGTGCCCAAAGCCCACCATCACCCAACACACCCAACATGGTTTTGTGTGCTGATAAGATTTTCTGCACTGGCAAAAAAAGTGATCTTATGATACAGTTTTCCAAGACAACAGGACTAAATGTTGTTAGGATTACACTTACCTAGACAGTAGGTATAGCCTTTAATTTTTTTTTTTAAATTCAAAGGGAATGAAAATATTCCTGCTATTGTTTGGTGAGTCAACATAGGAAAGGTACATGATTTCTTACATGATGTTCAAGAGTGCCTAAGAGAATTAGGAAGGACGCTCTTGTTAGGACTTTGGAAATCTCATCACTGTGTCCTCATCACACTGACAAACTCCTGCAGTCCAAGTCTGGCAGTCTGCACAGGCCAAACTCTATTTGGCTTGCACAGATGGAGCTGCAAGACCAGCAGCTTACATCGTAAATGAGAGCTCAAACTTAAAAACAAGCTTGAACAAATAATCTCCTTGTAATTTCATCCAATCTGTAAGCATTAAAATCAGACAGATTTTAATGTTAAAATTTACAAAAATGTTTATAAATTACATTCTGCTTCTTTGATAGAGTTCACTTTATAGATTACTGCCACTTCTAATGCATTGTGCCAACTGGGATAGCCTTAGTAAGAAGCCACAGATAAGGGGTGAAATGTGAGAAACACTGCATTGTAAACATCCTACTTCAGAATAAAGTTAGTCATAAATCATGAGACTCATTGTTTTTAAATTAAGTGTGTATGACAGAATCAAAGTCTGCAGTAACAACAGTTCTGAACAACTGAGTTGCATCCAAGTAAAAAACCAAAGTACAAAAAGGCAATTTGCAGCACAATGTGCAAGTGTCTCAGTTTGCTACTTAAAAGCATAAATAGGTGGCTGCATTAACTGGACCTCTGCAATGTGTTCAGGAATAATAGTTTTAAACCAACTGATGCTGCAAAGTAAAACACAACAACACATCACTGTGAGAAGGAAAAATGTATCAGATGGTTTGTCCTACTGTTTTTCCTGCACTTCCAGTAACCAAAAATGACACAAGGAATGAAACCTCACTGAAATCTTTGACAAGATTTCCACAGAATTCAACAGCATCTTGATTTTATCCTAAGAGATTGGTTAGCTATTCAGTTTCTACACAGGTGGCAGAAAACATCATATTTTACTGCTGTTCCTTCAGTGAGCATTAAAAAGGGTTCTGAGCACGGCAACACGACCTGTCATCCACCAGCCTCAAAAGACTCCTGAGGAACCTCTCAGCAGAACAGAGACAGATGCAGGCAGGCTGAAAACTAGTATTTCCATTCAATGCGTTGGAATGGAGGCACAAAGAGGTTCCAAGATTTGCACAAAGTTAGACAGTCAGCTGGGATTAACAGCCAGGTGACCTGGTCCTCAGGTCTGTGTTTTATCAGCTGTTGGACAACCGAAAAGACTAAGCTGATTTTAACAAAGATTTTGACTCTTCAGGACTTTCTTTGCATGCAGGCAGTACCCAAGCACCAAAACAGATGCAAGAGTATCCACTGGTACTTGCTAAGTTCTTACTCACAAGGAGGACTTCGTTCCAGTTCATGTGCTTAACAAGCTTTTTTTTTACAGAGTAATTTTCAAACTGCCGTTGCAGACTTAAATAAAACCATGATAAGCTTCCAGTGTTATCGTGTAATCCAATTATAATGTGAATAGGAAAGGTTTTTTTCTCGAAAACATAAGCATAATTTTCCTGAATGGTGTCCTCTTCCTAAATCCATCTCGCAAACCAGAGTACTGGTTCTATTAAACAGTTTCAAGAAAGCCAGTTAATTCAAGTCTTCTCATCAGTGAAGGTACAGATAAACATACCCTTACTGAAAAAGGAGATTCTGTAATTTCTAGGCAGTTAAATAAAATACAACATACAAAATAAGTTTTAATGCATTTTCATCCAATATACAGGCATTTGTGAGTATCAGCTACTGAGCTATAGTTCATAGCAAAATACCAAAGCATTGAGATAGTTGTGCAAATTCTTTTCTTAGTTCCTTGGCAAGCAACGAAAAGAACTGAAAAGTGTCTACACATAATTAATTACAAAGCAGAACCCTGGAAGGTACTTTTCATACATGAGGAGCAACAGAAACGTGTTTTCATTAAGTAGCACGTACAAGAGAAGCCTGCATCTACAGTTAGATTAATCCTATTGCAAGATTTATGTGTATAAAACTATTCTAGTAATCAAAATGAGGCCTTTTGAGAAATCTGAGTTATGAGGCCACAATTCTAATAAAGGTGACCGCTGTGCTGTCCTTAATTGCCAAGCAAAGATATTTTATTGGTGAGCACATGCTTCTCTAAAAGCAGGAAAAATCTTGCAAATGATGTTTTAGGAGAGCAATGGGATAGTATGGGGCAAACAGTTAGAATGCCACAAACCCAAAATCTTCTGTCTGATACCTGCTACGCGTCAGGAGAAACCTTCCCTGCCCAGAACACCAGGCAACCCCCTGTCCTGTCCTACTAAAATAAACAAAGACAAAATATTCCAATACTGGTCTACACTCATCATCCCCTCAGGGCAAGAACTCCTGTTTCCCAGTCCTTGTTGTAGCCTGTGTGAAATCTCTAATAAATTTATAATAAAATTTATAAAAACCTAAGGTACTAGAACTGGGAGTGATTTTCCCTGCTAAGGACTGCATTTCCTTCTTTTTTAATGGGCAGTTCTCAGGTAGGGGCAAGATTTTTATAGCAGAAAAGTAGGTCTAATACTCAATACTTTTAGAGACCTCAGTGGTGTCTCTGCTTGTTTAAAAACCCTCCTTTGTTCACCACTAGGGAGTAAAAACTCAGAAAATTTGAATTCATGGCATTGGTTCACCGTGACTGATAAAACTCAGTGGTGTCATTTGACTCCACAATAATGTTTTTGATTGTGCAGCCATAAGATTTTATTATAGAGCCCTTTTCACTACAGCTCCTTCAGTTGTAGTACCTCATGAGGACAGCCAGCTGGGAACTCCAGCACTATTGTAAGGCAACTTGAATAGCCAGAGATTTGCCCAGTAATTATTACAAAACCATTCTCACAGGTTTCTTAGCATCAGAATTTGTAACAATAGCCTATGACATTACTATTTTATGTGCCATATATTATCCTACAAAAGGAGCAGAGCGATGCCTAGCTTCTAAAAAATAAACTGTATTTTAGGCCACCAACACACTTCAGTTCACAAAATCACTTTCAACCTTTTGAAAAAAGGAAAAATAAGGCAGCACTACAAAGTGAATCTAACAGCCTGCCTCCAGGCTTGTGGACAGCTCTGCTCACTGATTTGCAACCAATGGTTTGGGAGCTCCAGTCACCAAGTGTTTACTGAGAAAAATTCTGATTATATTTCAGGCAAGGTTTTTTATCTACTACCTTTTAATGTGTTAATTTACTCTACTGAAAAGCCAAAGGGCCAAATTCCCCTTCTGATAAGGCTTCTATTGTAGGAGCATCACTGAATGTGCACCAAAGGCATTATTCATCTGTGGAGAGATCACTGAGTAATACCGTCAAACACTTTTGAGTTGCACATCCTTAAAGAACAGATAAAAGAATTGTGAAGAGAATGAGAAGGAACAGAACATCAGAGATGAAGAAAATTAGATAAAGGGCCAGGAAGAAACTGTTTGATGTAAACAGAGTGACAAGCTAGATTAAGAACTCTCATTAAAGCATGCAGTATTTGCCTATAAGCAATTCAGGCAAAGAATTTGTTTACAGCTCTGCCAAAATCAACAGCAGATGCAAAAAATCATCAATACTGGGATTTTAAATAATATTAAATCTGCTGTATCCAAACACTCACTAGGACTATGTGAAGGAAATACACAGCTCAAGGCCATTATATTCTTTGTTACACTGAGTAAACAAGGTTATGCCCTGTTGCACATTGACATGCAGGCCCAGCAGAAGTTATTAATATGAGTGTGCCATAACTACGTGTTGATTACTTTAGTATGCATATATCTCTGGAAATACTTTCTGGTACCAAGATTTTATTACTGGTCTGGAAGAAAATAGTAACTTTGTGAGGACAGTGTAATTTCAGGTATGACTCCATGCTAAGACAGAACCTGCTTTACTTTACCAGGTTAGGAGAACAAAATTTAGAGATGTGCTGGAAAACCTCTGACATGACCTTGCATTGAAGTGCAGTAGCGACCTTCGCCAGAAAATGCCCATCAGAAATTACGCATCAGAAATAATATTGATTCTAAATTAGAAGTAACTGCTTCCAGAGCAGATGGTGAAGGTCAGGTGAATCAAAAGACCCCAGTACTTTGCTCAACACCAGTGAGGAATTAGGGTTTTGGCAAAGGCCACCAGGAACAAATGCTATTCTAACTGAACCAGATTTAATGAGAGCTTCTCATTCCTTAGTCCCAGGTGAACATCCCCCTCTAGTGACCTCAATTTATGGTGGGGAACGTTTTCCTCAGCAGCTCGTTGGCTGATGGCCCTGTACAATTCTGTTAAGATGATGGGAATCTGAGTCACCACTTTCCTCCTGGCATGGTTACAGGTTAAAAAAAAATACCTGCCTGGGAAGAACATGCAGTGAGAGTGAAGTTACACAATGTGCTGGCAGCAACATTGTCCCAAGGAGCTGAACTTGCTGCCTTTTCCCCAGCCCCTCGTTCTCACCCTTGTGCAGGAGTTCACTGCACATGAGCTTCCTTCCATGCCAATTCCCTGTGGGGCCACGATGTGAGTCACACCATTGTTACCATCTGCGATAAAAATAACCCTTCCTAAACCAACTCCACTACAAAAGCCAGCAGATTGTGTATTTGCACCGTAAGACACTTCGTTCCTTTGACACAGCGCTGTGCACAGAGAGAAGCAGAAAACTATGTCAGGTGCCACTTTCTCAGGCTTTAAGGAAAGCATATGACTGGCAAGACACAGAATTCAAGCCATGCAGATTCACCCCTTCCCACGCTGCAGAGTTCTTGAAATCCACATCGCACCTAAATGCCAGCAGTGGGAATTCCTGACTGGTTTTGCAGTAGTCTAAACAAAAAATTCTGGCTGTCATTGGAGCTGGTTTTTTTTAAGACTGCTATGAGGTAAGCGAAGGCCTAAGGGCCTTCTCTGTTAAATCCAAAGTGAGATGACAGATGGGGATATGAAATGGTGGGAAACCACCAGGTACAGAGGAAAAGAGCCAAGTGCAAAGACTAAGGATCACACTACAGCTCATGACTCAACACTTTTTGATCATTCATTAAGGGAACTGACTGCTCGTTTCTCTCAAACAAAAGGTGTCTTTCCATTTTACACCATTGCATGGAAAAGTTTCTTGCAAAAAGATTCGGGAAATTAAAAAAAAAAAAGACAGAACTTCCTGTTAACTAAAGATAATATTTTACAGGCTGAGTCCATCAACAAAACACTTCAAAACCAGCAGACTTTTTCCCATAGATTGCTTAAAAGATTAGAAAAAATGCTGGCAATTACTTATTTTAATCTCTTTTATGAAATTTCTTTGTCTCTATAGTGGGAAGGAGACCTGAAGGCAAAGGTGAAGAAGAGAGTATATTTTTTTTCTTAGCTGAAATTATACAATTCAAATGGCACAACCTTAAGGAGAGCCTTGTGGCCTGTCCCCTATAGTCAAAAAGGGACTGACAACTATGAGACAAGCAGATTTGATCTCATTTTTGCATTACATAATCTTTGGTTGTGCAATGCAAGAGTCTATAAAGAGTAAAAAGGAGGACCTGAATACGCTCAGTCAAAACCACTACTACTTCTTCACTTGACTCACATTTCAATACCCTTCTGGTGAACTACATATAAAATCTATTAGTTTGTGTGCCATTTCGAATAACATTGTATGGAACAATGGCAGAAAGACCATTATTTTTAAAAGTGTTTTACAATGTGCTTTCAGTTGCAGCTCTAGGCTTTTGAGATGTTCAGGAGTGAAGATAATAGAATGGTTTGTTCTTTTCTTGTGTTTTGAAATGGTATTTTTTTTTATATATTCCAGATAGATGAGGAAAATATAACCAAAAAATCCACACTGTTTTAAAGTATTCTGTGTCCTGCCAGTGTCTCATTTGTATGCAGCATACACTAGATTTGCCTAGAAGGATTTAGCTCAGTAGCTGGCACGTTTACATCAGAGAACAACATACACAGTTTCAATCGATTTCAAGCATTCTTACAATGGGAAATAAATATGAAAAGTGGTTGTTGCTGAAAGTTCAAAAAATGCAATCAACAAATTGTGAAAGCTCAAAAGGCCAGACAAAATTTAATAAAATATTTCCATTTACCTTCCTCAGCTTTACACAGCCTGTTCAAAATAATAAGATTCTCTGCAGAGAGCCTTTATCCAACTGTTTATATCACTTCATACAAAATATGTGTTTGAATTACCACAGCAATACAAGGATATAAATTCCCAGCACATGAAATGCCAAAATCAACATAAGTTATGCTTTCTTGGCATCTAGATGTTTTCCTTTTCCTATTCTGTACTCCAAATACATTTTCATTTGAAACAAATTAAAAAGCATGTAGACGTTAAAATATAATGACAGCTTAGAATTCAAGTGACTTGTGCAACATTGTTTTGTGCTTTCTACTTCTCCATTTCCTCCTACTGCAACTGAAATTCATCATGCCCTATTACATGTACAATAGCAATGCATCAAGTTCAGTCCAGCATACGTTTTCAGCCTTCAGACTTGGCTTTATACTACACAAGATCCTTGCACAATCAAAAAAAGTGCATCTTTTTTCTGATCTTTCTTTAACGCTGGATGATGTGAAGCTCTGATTAGTTGATGTAGGAATGCAACCTTGAGGTATGATTGCAGCCTCAGAATAATTCTTAAATGTAAAAAGAAACTTTTCGAGCGTTCACGCCCTTTCTGGATTTAAAAAATACACCACTGTAATGGTGGTACTAGAGCCACGGTACAGTACATCATGGCACATATCCATAACATAACCAGGGACATGAGATAGAACTTCTATTTACAAAAACTTGATGTCACTTCCAGAAAAATATGTCAGAAAAAAAAAAAAAGGAAAATATAATTTCCTGAATGTCCTGAATTTTTAGAAGATTCCTTTTACTTTCTCTTCAACAATAGAGTAGTCCTCCACAACTGCATTTTCCCTGACCTTTCTATTATGGACCATAAGTGACACCAGCAGGAATTGGGAATCATATGGCAAACTGCTTCCTGTGAGAGGATGTTCACCCACGCCCCTTTACTCACAAGCCAGCTTGCTGTCAAAACTGGAAAGGGCAATTGCAAAGGCTTGTAGTGCACACATTGGGTAGTTGTAGTCCATGGTGAACACATCCTCAGCCACGCGGCCAAACTGCATCACTATATAGTCAGCTGCAAGAAAGGTCATAAAAGGTGACAAAGCATTATTTTTGTTTGCAGTCCTTACTAAATAAGTATGCATTCAACATCATCCTCTGGCCCACTTCAACAAAACGCAAACAAAACATGCTCACTCATGAAACTTCACAACACTTATTCATGGAAGTGGGTGTGCTGATAGCTGAGGGAGAAGGATAGCTTGAGTGACAGAGGATTGTAAGACTTGTTACTGTCAAAAGAATGATGCAGATAAAAAGTATGATTTGCAAGCACAGAGAGAAAATGGCTTCTGTATAGAATGTTCAAACCTCTTTTACAGATCTAGTGCCAAGTTTCATGTGTGCCAAGAACTAGTTAATTCTATTCTCACTTCAGGCAAGTGGACAAGCAAGGATAATGGGGGAAGAAAAGACATGATTATGATCTAGACCTAATCATCTCTCTCTCTCTTATAGCATATTCAGAAATTCTTCCCCAACTTTTTTTTCCTTTCTGTACTCCTTGTCAACAAGAGGAAATCTAAGCCTGATTCACAGTTGGAAATGTTTAATTGCACAAGCAGGTGTAACTGTTTCACCTTACAAAATGCAGCAAAAGCATACACCGGTGTTTCAAATTCAGTGTTGCTCTCAGAGACTGGCACAGCCACTTTCACCAGTCTTTCCCTGCAGTGTGCACGGCACTGGTGACTGCACCTGCCTAAAGTGAGCATGGCGGGGCAGTGCCACTCCACCTGAGCACTTGTCTTTATCCTGGCTCCAACCACTGTACCTAAGCTTGAGAAAAAAAGGGACCTGCACACTGATGGCAGAAAGCAGCCCATCAGTAAGGACACTGTGATGGTGTGAAAGGCTGTTCTGACACTGCCAGGGTGTTCTGTAGGGTTAACGCTACAAAGACCAGTAATGGCAAGGTGGATGTGCAATGGGACTGGTCTGACTGCTGCTGTCTCCAGCTGTGCAGTGTACAGGGACCAGAGCAAACAAAAAAACCCAGGAAGGATTATATAATACATGTGCTTGAGCACATCTAACCCTGCTGACTGCAGAACCATGAGGCAGCTCCTCTGAGAGCAGAAATTACCCTGAACTGTTGCTCAGTTCATAAGCTGGGCCACCATGGGAGAAAACTGAGATAGCACTTAGCTATCCCCCTGTCCCAAGCATGGGCATTTAAACACCCAGCTTGCATCAATGTCATGGCCACAAGACAGAGCAGCATTAAGCTGGACCCACAGAACTCAATTAAACCCACTCAGGTAACAACTGTAAGGGCAGAATCCCTCTCAGGCTGTGCATGCAGTACTCTTCCTACACATTACTGACTGAGAGCTGTACTTACGATCATTATCATGAATAATTTGGAAGTTTTTCACCGAGGCCTGTGTGACTCGACCATGGAAATTTAAAACATAGGACTGGGTGTCATCATTCCAGACTGGTGTTTTGTTATGCAGCTCAATGACACTCTCTGTGTTTTTGTTCTGCCATCTTGCAAGAAGCGTCTCATGTTCCTGCACACATCAAAAATACACACTTCAGTTCAACATGATCACATGACAAAAAATGCATTAAAAAAAGAAACAAATTCATAAATTCTAGCCCCAAAACTAAACTGTTACCCTCAACCCTCAAAACAGCTTCAACTAATGAAACTCTGAGAATCTTAATGCGAATGTGCATTTGAGTCCTTTCCATAGTTTGGAAAATGTCTGTTGTATCTTTTGTTACCAAAATACCTTATTTGTAGTGCTTTTGTGAGTAACAGGACTAGTCACACATCCCATTATTTTGCAATTGTTAAAATACCATTTTATTAACCTCCTGACCTTCACAAATGCAATTAAAAATCCCTGACTCTAACTGAAAGAGAACTCAAGTAATTTTTTGTGTTGGCTGATGGCATGACTTACATTTCGTGGCCTGATGGAAACTCGCTCATGGTCCATATTCATTCCTGGTATGATCACACTCATTTTACGAGGTCCTTTAAACCCCAAGACATTTGTTTCCTAAAAATATTTAGAAAAGATTTCATCACGTTCTTTATTTTTAAAGTTAATTTGTTCAACAGAGAGACACAGTGGCAGCCCAGAAAACTTGTTTGTTAGTCAATTCAAAAAACATCTTGAAACTCCCACCTTCACTGGCACTGCCAAACATTCTACCTTTGTCTTAGAAGCTCCAACAACAGGAAAAATAGAAATAGAGAGGTTTTCAAAAACACTCCTAGCATTGGCTGCCAGCAACCTTAATATAATTTAAAAACAAAAATCCCTTTGTTAAAAAAGGATATGAATTAACCAGATTGCTTGGCTACTGCTAGATCCCAAAATAAAGTAGTGGCAATTTAAAAACCATAAAATGCAGTCACACATTTTGATGCAAGACAAAATTAAATACATGGGACCAGCTCCATTTATTCCAGAGCCAGCACAAAAGCAAACAAGAAGAAGCTGCCAGTAAGAGCATCTGTTAGCAGTGCTGTGGTTTTCAAAGTCTTCAGATATGTTATGCTTAGAGATGAACATGGTAAAAAAACAAACACATTAGCATGAAGGCAAATTTTCTAGCTATGAAGACAGGGAAATAAATCACATGGGCAGCAAAAGCAAATCCATGGAAAATACAAGTTCTTCCATTAAACATGATCTGATGTTTTTGACCAGCTTTTTACAAAAGCACTCCAGTATTGTTCTATCCTCTCAAAATACAACCATCAAAATCTAAACCAGCCTAATGTCTTATTTTTATCTGACACTTGTTATTTTCTCCCACAGAAGCAACTAGGACCAAATATTTCACTATGTCATCATCTGCTTTTGAAAAAGAAAAAGTAAAGGGTGATGTTTTCCAATCTGCCCAGTAAAAGCTGATTTTAGCATTAATTCCAGTAAATGAAATAGTGACATCTCTAAAAGTCCATCTCCTCAAGTTTTGTAATAGTTTGTTTTTCTTCAGTTACATGCATTTTTTTCCTCTCTACCATTCTGAAGTGAAGGGCTGTGGACATACACTAAGGAATCTCAGGAAGGACATTTCCACTGGTGCTATTCCCAGCAACATACGACAAGATGCTAAGAACCAGATAGCTCTGGTTTCCAGCTGGTGTGGCTTTACCACTGGGACATTTAGAAGTGATATATTCAGATGTCTCTGCTTTTATATTTTTAATTGAAGTGTCCTGATTTTAAGGAACACTAAACTTTTTAAAACATCTCTACTTTTGCAAGTAGAAATCCAAGCATCTCAACTCACTGCAAACACCTGAAAAACACACCTAAAAATTACTCGCGCAGTCTTGTCATCCATCAGACCTTTGAGACAAATTTGGTTGTTTCAGCAAACCACCTCGAGATTTTCCAAAACTCTTTAGTTTTTCATGCATGCAAGGAAAATTCCACTGAGTTATTTTATTGAATACTCCTGAAGCAATCCAGGTATATACATGTATCTTCCTAACTCTGCACGCTAATAGGAAGATTCTGCCTCTTTTCTGAATCATTTATGTCACATCCTTTGGCAGAGTAAAACATGTTATCAGTTCAGTTGGAAGCATAAACTTGGTTCTGCCTTATGGTCAGACAAAAATTAATCTGGCTGCCAGCAGGTTTTATAAGCAGGAAACACTCAGCACAGCAGAGAACAAGTTCGAAGAAAAGATTCATGTTTATGCTTATTTTCCACTAACTACTGGCAATTTTGGCCTTCTCTGCAATGCTTTACAAGCTTTTCTTCTCATGAAGCTTCAGTTATGCTATACATAGTTAATTTAGATGCTGACTGGTTAAAGACATTGTTCAAGGTAAAATTAAGTCATAGCACTGAATCACTTCCCTCCCAACAAGCAGTATTATCACTCTGTAAAACCAGGACCATACTCTTTGGATTTACTCAGAAAAACTAAAATTGGTACTTCTGCCACATGAGAAAAGAATGGTTACTAGTTGCACATTACAACCATCACCAATTATCATACATTTTGCATTATCATACATATTGCAGATGCTCCCCTTTTGCTAAAATCTTGGTACCCAACTGAAATTACATAAACATGGAATATATGAGGAAAATGGTAGGGACAAAAGAGAAGCTTTAATTAAAAGCAGGCCTTTCCAATCCACCTGCATCCACATAAAACTAATTCCCCAACCTCCTGTCTCATTCCCTGCTTCTATTTCTCTTCTCCATGATTTTGTGTGTGTAAATTCAAGACTACAAACGGCAGTACTGGGGGAACATAGGCCAAATTCTGTTTTTACACCATTATAATGCCACTGGCAGTCTCAGTTTACACAGGAACACAAGTGTTGTTATCTGGCAGAGCCCCACTGACTCAACCAGGACACCAGTGATTGATAACAGCTAAGGACTTGGCCCAGTATTGCTCAGAGGCTGCACTCTCTGCCTTAGCCCATCCAGTCAGCTGTTCTGTGAGCATGCGTGGCAAAAAGCTGGATTGAAAGAACACAGAGCTTTTAAAACCTTACATGCTTTCAAAATATTATGTAAGCATCGTGCTTTAGTAGCAATAGCTGCCATGATAAAAGCAGCAAGGTGTATATCCTGGCAGCTCCCCGGAGAGTCACTGTTTTATTACCCCAATTTTCTTTCAGCCACTTCCCTTTGTGGACTGGTTTCACACATCTGTGCTCAATAGCTTCTGTAGAAACTATCATTCCCTAGAAAGCCCAAATTACAGAACCCACAACACTGGAACACAATGCAAGTGATGGAGGCCTGAGTAGAAACACAGGTTCCTGTTGCTTTATTGAAACCTCAATCAACACCTCAGAACGTCAGCTGAGCTCCCTAGATGCAGAATCTGACACAAACTGAATTGTGAGATACTATGGATATAAAGGAATCCAGCACAGAATATCCTGGTACAAATGGTATAGTTACATCTCACTGCTCCTTGATAAATTTTGCCAAGCGATTCTGCAATCAGCCATTAGGGGCTGCTGCAGGCTTATTAATAGGCTGGTCTGCCAGCAGTGGGGGAGTGAAAATGGTTAAGAGCACCTGAGAAACCTGTCCTTGCACCAACTCTGTTCCCGATGCTTGAAACACGCCCTAAGGTGAGCTCCACAAAGAGGCTCTTTGGTGCATTTATCTCACAGTTAACAACAGATGCACCGCCAGTTTCTGCCTCTGTAAACTAGACTGCTGAGATGATTAAGCAGGTCATGCTCAGTAAGTTGGTGGAAGTAGGTACAGCTTGCTCTCCACATGGGCAGATGAGCTGAGACAGAGTGAGAGGCATAGTGATGCTTTTAAACTATTGTTTTTTATAGTTTCTGCTGCAGGGGAAATCTCAAGGCAGGAATTACAAGACTGGCTTAGGACAAGAGTGTTTTCAGTCCTGCTCTTTCTGGCACTCTTTGTTGTGGTTCTGCAGCAGCCAGGAACAATAATCTCACTTTAGCAAACCTGGCTAGTAGTGAAATACCATTCCAATTTCCTTTTGTCCTCTAGTCACAGCACAACTGCAAGCCTGCTGTTTTTCTCCATTAGTATAAAAATATCAATAGAACAGGTAATTTTCTTATACAAATGTACAAGTTTCAAACTGATTACAAATACACACATAAAAGTACCTTATCCCAGCCACACTGTCCAAACAGTAGCCATGGGTCGGGTTCTTTCCAACATTCACACTTCTGATTACCTCTGCTAACCACAACAGCTTTTAATTTGGAAAAATTCATCATGCAAATATCATTGTTGTTGACTTAAACAAGCAATGCTTAAATTTTTCAATATATAATTTTTTTTTTCAATTATTTTTTATTTTCTTCTTGTATTTCCAGTTTGCACCAGAAGATTAATTGCCTGGCTCCAGGGAATGCTCTCCTATATAAATCATTAAAATTACCCATATTCAACATGTAAGTTCTCCTAGGTTTCTACTGAAACTTCAGTCAAACTGACATCAAATCCCAGAGTTTGAAATCCTGTTAGATGGATTTTCTGAGAGTTTCACATCTAACAGAAATTGAGTGATATGTATCTGTTTGTCTGTCTGTCTCCAGTCATAAACTATGTGTACCAGCACATGTGAACAAACACTCCATTTATACTATATCCACAGAAACACTGCATCCTAAGCAGCAGGAAAAGGACATGGTGGCAGCTAATACTGCCCCACTTCAGTACTCTTGGCACTTTGCATGGAAAGGATGGCTCTCTGCTTTCCTGTTCATCTGCTGAAATCTTCCAGACACGTTGCTCCCCACAACCCGAAGCTGACCTATCTGGGAACACACTGTGTTTGTGCACTGGGTATGTGCTGGACATTGATCTGACAGATTTCCAGGCATCCTTGACTAAGAGCAGGGCAGGAACTTTTCAGAAAAGTCTTTCTTGCCTATTTTTATCAGAAGTTGTTGCTTTGTGAAACCAGACAACTTTCTGTAGCAGTGTACATACCAAGTTTGACTAGAAAGGGTTTCTTGGGCCTACATACTTCTGGACAGACAGAAAGTCTCAACAAAACTGTTCCTCATCCAGCAATCAGGAAACAACAGCAACTGTGTTTCAAGTCTTGATTGTCTGCATTGCTCCTGACAAATGCTATTCACTGTCCTCTAAGAGGCTGGTTTCTCTCATTCAACAGAATTTTAGATTTCGCTTAGGGTTTGCTTGGGGTTTTTCCCAGTAAAAAGCAGTTTTAGATTTTTTATCCCAGTCTCTCAGTTGCTGCAGACCTACCTGTCCAGCTACCTATGATTTGGATGAGAGAAGCCTCCTCCAAACTGCCATAATAAATGATCATCTTAGAGCAGTAATGCCATGCACACAACTCTTTCCAGTTCAGGAGGCTCCTTCCGGTGGTGCCTGCAGGCTCTGAAGCACCTACTCCTTCCAGAGGGTTATGTAAAAGTCAAAACACCTTCTGACCAAAGGTGAGAAATGGGCAACCCTGTTCAGTGCACATTTTTAACCTCTACCTTCCACTCAATTTCCTGGTTTCTCTAGTGGAGATCAGCTGTTCAGTTACATCAAAGTATGAATGCTGATTTACATAATCACAAGTGAGAAGGAAATTCAGTGTGCTGTTTCAGAAACTGAACTGCCCTTCCTTCACATTTTGTCTGTGAGCAGTACTTACGTAACAAATAGCAGCTAGTTCCTGACGCAGGGTACTCGCCTCCAGGCTTGATGTTGTTTTCATTGGATTTACTCCATTGTCATAAACTGTAAACTTAGTTCCCATAAGATTTGATCTATCAAAAAAATGGAAAATCCAATCACCATTTGCCAGTAATGCTGCCCGAGACATCTATCCTTTACTGCACTGTAGTCCCAAAGGAAAGACAAGTATTGAGAACAGAGAGTTGTTATTTCTAATCCCAGGTAAATGGCAACTCCTGGACTAAAGGCCATAACAAAAATGTAAAGGTACAGTACAGCAGAGCATACTAAAGTTCCCTCATCATTATGCTGGAGGCTTCTCATGACATCTTGCAAACTAGTAAATTCAAGAAAGCAATAAGGAAACACTCAGGAGGTTATTTTGTTTGGTTTTTAAAATACACTTATTCTCTACAAAACTATCTGCTTTCTCACCTGACAACTAAACTTTATTAGACTATAAGGAGTGATTTTATAAAGTCATAAATAAGATAACTCTTTCCTGTTTAAATGGGAAGAAGTGCAAAATACAAAGTAGAATGTATAAAACCACATTATCCTCATTCTGTGTCTGCACTGCAATAGCCCTTGAAGTTCCAGGCTCCACACAGGCAAGAGCAGCACAGGCCCTTTCCTCAGGCACAGATGATCTAAACACACATCGACAGGCTCCACGTAGGTATCAACAACAGACTGGTGTACAGGGGGGTGACAGACAGAAAAGAAACTTGTGCCTCTGAAATAACTCCACTACCTGCAAATAACTAATTTGGATCTTAAGCAACAGGCAAAACCAAACAGATTTTCAGACTGTGTATACAGACAGAACTTCCATTCCAAGGTATTTATATCAACAGAGGCTAG
Source organism: Margarornis squamiger (assembly GCA_035222235.1). NCBI lineage: Eukaryota > Metazoa > Chordata > Aves > Passeriformes > Furnariidae > Margarornis > Margarornis squamiger. The sequence goes on from JAWWTY010000156.1 coordinate 11,987,058, forward strand.
ACACAATGTACTCATGCACTTCTGAAAATCCCATTACGGTAAGTTGTGCTTGTACACCCTTGAGAATCTGGTGTTTGAGCATTTCAGAGCTTCAGTCCTGCTGATTTTTAATAAAATGGGATCTTGTAAGTACTTGAGACATTTTGAAAACATGCTTGGATAGTGGTGATCTTTAAGACCATTATCACATGACGTATGTAGTCAAGCCTCTAATGAAGTCATAGTGGCTTACAGGCTTCTTAGCATCAAATGAACATATTATAAATGAAAATTCTTAAGATTTATCACTGCTTACCTCAGTTTTCCAATAAAACTCTCTCCACCCCGAGACAGGTCAGTTGGGTCTATAGAGATGAGGTAATTAGAGGTTTTACTCTTCTTCCGTTTCCTTCCAGCTAACAGAAACACCTAAGCAATGCAAAAAAACCACATTCTGGAATGCTAAAAGGGTTAGCACACACCACTTCCTGCTCTGATACATAATAAACCATAGGCAATTTTTCTGTCTTCCAGCATCATTAGCAAAGTAACAGAAGGTCTCCTGACAGAAGGTCTTCTGGGACTTTGCAAGACCAGGAAAAAATATCTGGAAAGGGAAAATTACTTCTATTATTTATGGTTTAAATAATTGAATTTGATCTATTTTGTTAAATGTTTCATTCTAAGTTGATCTGGCTCTTCCAGTTGAATTGAAAGTAGATGCTTTTCAGGCCACAGAATGCAGAGAGCCTCAACCACTGACAGTCACATAAAGGTGTCATGCATGGATTATTTAAGGCCAAAGATTAGACATGTGAAGAAACGCAGTGGAACAGGGGGATACTGTTGTTTTGCTTTTGAAAGACTGTAAAACAGACCTCAGTAAAAGTGAAAATATATTTAAAATATAAGATTACACTTGCTTTCTAAGACTTTCTCAGATTTATTTTCTTTTTTTTAAATTCAAACGCAACTGGTATGCCATTCAAGTTATTTTATGACCTTTTTACCATGCTCCCTTTCCAAGTGGAGGTAATAAGTGGGGTACATCCCTCGGTCCATTCCCTTCTTGTCTCTTGTGATTCTGCATTTGACAGTGACACCCTGTGGAGCAGGTCTTATGGCAAATTCCTCCAGGTCATCAACATCTATGAGAGGCTCATTTGTGGAAGGACTGGGGGCCGAGGCCGCTTCCTAAAACAATAAGCAAAATTCAAGTTTCTCAACTTTGATTTACAAGGTTTTAAGTACAAAGGAATGGCATTTGATAGCAGTTGCACTTTAAGAATAAAAACAAGGGACATATTGTCTTCCCCATTCTGGTTACTCAGCAGCCTTGAAGACAGCTTGTCAAGGTAAGGATCTCTTCCAATCCAACCAGTGAAGCTCTTGGCTACCAGGGAGCAGTTGCCTTTGCAGCTGATGTTCAGTGTACAGACACAACTGGCAAAGCAGAATGGGGTGGCTGCACAGACAGAATGCTGTACAAGTACACAGAAAAACCTGGCTCACACATTCCCATCTCACCGCACCCTTTTTTCCAGAAAAGCCAGCCTCAAGGATGTTGATAGCCTTTGATGAAAGGAAAAAATGGGATAGGGAGCAACAGTTTAAGATAGACAGAGATATAACAGAGCTGAGAAGTCAGTGCAGTATATAAAAAGAGTGGGGCACCATCAACTGGTTTAGCAAGAGCTTGTGATTTAGATTATTTGAACAAGCCAAAGTCTTATTTTATGTTCAGATGGTGGCAGCAAGAACAGGGTGGGAAAATGCCCAGAAAAAGTCAATGGCAACAAAAGATCCTTCTGAGCACCTGCAATTGGTAGAAAGGTAAATATTTATTGTTTACCTTTCTCTTCATTCACGTTCAGACAATATTTGCTATTCTTTTCTCCAAGTCATTGTTTTCATTGCTTGCTCCCATGAAGCCTGAGAGCTTTCACAGTAAATCACCTTGGAGATACTCTAGTGCATATTAAAAACAAAACAAGAAAGCCAGGCCTGTGCTGCCTGCAGTCTGAAATCCTGCAGTACACAGCAGCTTGCATGCCCTTTCTTCAGAACTCTCCTCTTACCTTATTGGATTTCTTGCTTGTGGCAGAACCAGGCCGGGTGTTACTGTTTAACTGGGAAGAACTGGAGCTGTCTTCATCTTCCTCATCTTCTTCTTCATCAAAATTCATGCTACTTGAAATGCCTGAGGAGAAAGCAGCATGCTTATATGAAATACTAATACACTAAAGCTGTGCATACTTGCTGTAAAACATCACTTATCATACTGCTGCAGCCTTAGGCTCTCAGGTGAGTGAGGGAGGTTCACTGTGCAAAGCAATGTATGAACACATGGCATCTGTCCTGAAAAGCCAAAACATTCCAGTAAAAGAGAAAGGAAACATCATGGTTTCCATTTCACACAGAGGATCAAGTTACCCAGTGACAGAGTAGCAAATATCCAGCTAAGAATTCAGTTCAGATCATCTTCATCCAATCAAGTCGTTCAAACACAACACAAAATCTTAAACCTGAAATTGGAGCTGAGAGGAGAACCTGGCACAGCCACTTGGAAACCTTAACAATTAAAATACAAGCCCTTTTACAGCACACTTTTAACTGTTCCCTATGTGATCTGCTGAAGAGCAGATCTTAGATTGAGAAGGAATATTCACATCAAGGAAATGTTCTCATGCATCTTTACTTCATGTAAAGAATAGCATCAGCCCATGCCAACGGAACTGCCTTACAGCACTTGAAAATTTGACTTTCTAAAAATTCAAATTCTCAGACATTACAAAGGGAAACACAACTTTGAACATCAAATAGGTCTTAGCAGGAAAAAGGATCAATGGTGGGACATTTGCCAGGCCTAGTTTTTCAAGGAGTATCATGCAGCTAAAGCAACCCCATATTCAAGTTCAAACTCTCTACGTTCCACATATTAGAAGCTATATTTTATCCTTAAAAAAAAAAAAAAAACAAAAACCAAAAACACTTGGTCCAGAATTATTGGTAAGTCCAATGCAGAAGGATAAATGAAATGCAGATTTCCAGAGCCAAGTAGCATGGGCATAATTAACTTTTTCCTTCTGTACTTACCAGGAACATGATCCAGGGCGACAAGACTGGATTGGGAGGTGGAAGAGGACCAGGATGTATTTGCATGGGGATCTGGGAAAGGAAAAAATCCAAGGGTTTGATTCTGCAAACCCTTAACTGAGTGAACAAGCGTAACTTGGCAAGAGGACTCTGCACAGGGCTAAAGGCTTACGGGATTGGGCCATAATGCTGCCACTTGAATTTGCAGTTATGGCCATTTAATCTTTCTGCACTGCACAATCAAATTCACCTTATACCTGCTTATATCTCCTGGGATCTCTTTTAGTACCTTGAATAAAGTCAGAAAGCCCTGGATCACAGAGCTGAAGCTTCAGAAAACCTCATCCGCACTGAACAGTTGTGCCACAAACCTTTCTGTGCATGATACATCCCTGCATGGTAGGGGCTTGGCCTACTTTTGAATTCTAACAAAAAAAAACCCCAAAACACCTCAAACCTGATTGACATAAGTGATACACATGGATTCTATGTAAGTACTCATTCAGTAACATCCAAAGAAGTATTCGGATTCACATTGAGACAGCCCTAATTCTAGCTCAGTCCCTGCGCCTAGTGTGTCCTCATCATCAAAACATAAAATCAGGCTTTCTAAACTGCTTTTCTGGGAGTTCCAGGGATACACATAAAGATTTTCATGCACCTTAGTCTTTTGGAAGACAAACTTGGTCTGCAACAAGCAGAGACTGAACCAAATTAATGTACAGAAATATAAACAGTAGATAGAGACTGAATAATGGTTTTCTTCAATTCACATTTGGAAGAGGTGGGGAAAAAAAAAAAAGACATTTAAATAGCTTTTGATGCCAGACAGTGAAACACCACCAGAGTAGTAAGAGCGAGTGTATAAAAGTAAAGCAGGAATGTAGGCATGGCTTGCATTCCATTCAGGTGCACCATGAAAGATCTCATTATCCACTTCTGCAGTTCCCCCAGCATGGACATACACCACAGAGCACGACAGCAATGAAGTTTCAATAGGACCTGGTTATGCAAGGGAGGCCTGAGTTCACAGCTCAACAGATATTTTCAAAGCCTGCAGAACTCGCTCATTATTAATGACACACTCACTAATCACAAGCGTTATTTCTTAATTATGACAACCAGGTTCTAGGCTCTATGCATGGGTAATAGAGACAGTCCATCTCCTCAGCTGGCAGCTGTGCAATAAAGCCACACTTCATATCCACAGACATAACCAGTTTATTTCTACATCTGCACTCAGTTTCACCACCAATCTTATAGTGGTGAAAATACCATGCCAGCTTTAGAAAAGTCTGCCCTCATGATGTGCGGGGAAGAACACTTCAGAGAGCTCCTGTTTTGGGTGCGAATCTAGACATCCCATCTATTCCTCCCTAGATCTTAAAACAGTTGTAACTTCAGGTGGCAAAGAAGAACTAAGATTAAATTGCTCATTCCATGTCTCTACAGAGGCATACTGCAAACTGATAAATGGGAGGACTACATGTTAGTTATTCAGCGTTAAAACTTATGGAAGTCTGGCTCTGTCCTAGTGACTCATTTGCCAGGGAGGAACTCTACAGATTAACACTTTGGAAATCAAAAGGACGCATATTTCCTGCAGGAAGAAAACTATGCTAGTATTGCAATTTCTAACAGATGGAAAAGTAATATAAAGCATTTGGCATTTTCTTGCAAGTGGCTTATACTTTTCACACTCAGTAGCCTGTAACCTCTTATCTTGTAACAGAGCTTGACTCATTAGGGTAGCAGAGACACATGCAAAGAGAAGCTTCTCTCTACCAAGTTAGTGCCAAAGACCAGAACAGGCATAAACTAGGGCTACGCAAATCTGACGGGACTTGGCCTTTCCCATTAGGCTGGTCAGCATTTCATAGAGTCACAGAATATGCTGAGTTGGAAGCAACCCATCAGGATCATCGAGTTCACCTCCTGGTCCTCTGCAGAACATCTCAACAATCACATCATGTGCCTTCAGAGCATTGTCCAAACGCTTCTTGAACTCAGACAGGCTTGGTGTTGTGACCACCTCCCTGGGGAGGCTCTTCCAGAGCCCAACCACCCTGTGGGTGAAAAACTTTCTCCTGATATCCAACCTAAACCTCCTCCAACTCAGCTTCATGCCATTTCCTTGTATGTTGTCACTGGTCATGGGAGTGAAGAGATCGGTACCTGCTTCTCCTTTTCCCCTCATGAGAATGTTGAATACCACAACAAGGTCTCCCCTCAGTCTCCTGGATCAACAAACCAAGTGACCTCAGCCACTCCTCATTTGGCTTCTTCTTTGGATGCTCTCTAATGGCTTCATGTCTTTTTTTACATTGTGGGGCCCAAAACTGCCCCAATATTCCAGGTGAGGCCGCCCCAGGGCAGAGCAGAGCGGGACAGGATTGTCCCTTGCCCGGCTGGCGATGCTTTGCCTGATGCCCCCAGGACAGGGTTGGCCCTCCTGGCTGCCAGGGCACTGCTGACTCACATTGAACTTGTCCTCGACCAAGACCAGATCCCTTTCTGCTTTATGTCTCTGTTCTTCTCCTTTCTTTCCCATTCCATGCAAGAGAAGGCCTTACAGGAGACTGCAATTCTAAATGCTTTTCAGACCAACAGTGACATGGCAGTAAGGACATGCCACAAGCAGTGAAGTGGCAGTGGGAATACACATGAAGAACTGATCTCTACATAGAGTGTCACATCAATAATGGGATACAAAAAACTTTCACAAGCTTTCTCTGCTGGTATCAAGCAGCAAACTATACACACATAGTAACAATATTTTACAGAGATGCTCCTACCATTGTTTTAACACCTTTCTTTATGTCTCACCCAGCATAGCTCTGCTGTTAATAAAAATTAATAAACCTCAGTATTCCCACTTTTAAAAAGTGCTCCCTCTGCCTCAACTTGAAGCATATTAGTGTCTGTTCTGATCAGTATACTCAAAACTGGTAAAAAAGGTCATATCATATGTTGAAGAATATAAAGAAACAAAGCAAAACAAAAAAAATTCACTCACTGCTTCTATTAAAAATAAAAACAAAGTTTGGGGAGAATAAAAATATATGTTAACCTGGAAAAAACAAAAAAATCAGAAATGTCCCCCAGAGTAAAAATCTGAGTGCTGTGACCTAATTTGAGAAGTCTGTGGGTAGTTTTTAAGTCAATCAGCTTTAGTTAGTAGTGTGCCTGATGATTAAATATTCTGAGCCATGGTCTAAGGCAACACAATCACCACACAGATCAGAACTTGTTAGTCATGCCCAACACCCCTGCGACTCAAATGCCCAGGAAATACCACACTTGGAGAAAATCTGCCCATTTCAGCTGAAGCTGCTCACATCTGCAGGGAAATGTCCCAGAAAAAATGAATCTCAGTGAGAACTGCTCTGCAGACAAGAGGCGGCATTTAGGTATGAATAGTCTATTCTACACGAGTCAAGTTTGCACTTATATTTTGCTCTTTATACACAAAGACTTTGTTCTTAAAGCATCAGAGCACTCTTGGCTTGAGCTATCTTTGCTTCAAAAGCTGTACACTGAAGAAGAACAAGTCCAAAGCAAATGTCTTCAGAAAAAGCTTTGTGAGGATTTCAGGATTTTTTTTTTTCCTTCCTACAGTTAATGTCTAATGAGAGATAACAAGAGTGCAGGAAGGAAGAGACAGACGCATGAATGCGTACATACACAATCTATCTCCCAAAGCATACACGCCTCTAGAAAAAAAATGTATTCCAGAACATTTGAGGACTCTGCGTGGGAAATGCTGCTGAATACACAGTGCTGTACTTTTCACCTCTGCAATTATGAACACACATTATGAAACCATGAACAACATGTAACTGACAGCACAACTAAAATGAATATTCTAGTTTGAATGTTGTTATTCCATGCTCTTTTTTTAACCCTCAAATAAGTGATTTCCAGAGTTGTACAATATAGAAATGTGAACAGATGGAAATGAGCATTAGCATCTGCCAGGTCCCTTAACAGTGGCACTGCACTGCAGATGGGAAAGTCACATCCCTGAGAGCCTGCAGAGCTCTTGTTTCTTGGGACAACAGAGAACTTCATTGGTTTTTTGGTTTTTTTTAGATAACAGAATAGAGCCTAACAGGTTCTGAGGAGGAGAAACACAGACTAACAAACTCCACTTAGGCTAGGGCTGAGAGTCAGAATAGGAAAAGAAGTCAATGTACATCAAGCGTGCAGTGAGAACATGAAGGAAGCTTTGGCTACTTACCTTTTTTCTGCATTGCTGTTCTAAGATCTTGTTTGCTTTGCTGCTGTTGGCCACTAGCCAGTTTCTCTCCATCATCTTCGTCATGGCTAGACTGCCCAACAGTAAGAATCTGCACTTGACTTCCTATCTTCTGAACATCATCTTGAAAAGCAGCTGGGCCATCAATCCCTGTCAGACAGCAGCAAAAGCCTTAGTTGTCTTTCTGTCAAGAAGGTACTGAAAAGAGAATTGCTCATTCACAAAAAAGCATCTTTTATAGGAATCACAGATCAGATGTTCACACTCTATAATATTTCTGGACTTAAAAACACTAAACTAGCCTCCAAGGCAAACATTTTACTTCCTACATACTACACTAAAGAATCTGCAAGAGGACCAGGATTTCACTGCTGCTCTCCTCACCCCAAAGCACACCTATCCACATACCAGGAACACTGAAAACTAAACAGAAAAGAAATCATTGGAGAAAACTGACAAAACATAAAACTTTCATAAGGACACATAACTGGTCCAGAAATGGATGAACCCAAGTCCCTGATTATGTCATATCCCTTAATAAACAATGCTCCTACCATGAAACAATGCTTTGAAATTTCAAAACCCTGGAAAATTCACAAGTAGGTCTAGCACTGTATATGTGCCAGTGGCAGCCAGTCTTGCCTAAGCCTAAATACACCTTTTCAGTTAGTAAAGTGTCATACAGTTAATACACCAGAGCAAAACTACAAAGAAGACATTACATATTCCCTGGAACCTCCATCCTCTGAGATGGTTAAATCCCAACCGGGCATTGTCCTGAGCAATCTGCTGTGAGCAGGGACGTGGGACTAGACAGCCCCCAGAGGCACCTTCCAGTCTCAGCCATACTGTGATCCAGTGGCTTCTGACCACAGCCAGAAAGAAACTATTTTACCTCCTTAGAACTGTAAATCACCTCTGAAGTCAGAAAAAGAAAATACAAGGTGAGGTGTGTTCCTATCACAAGCCAACTTGTGGGGTTTTTTTCCTTCAGGGCAGCAAGTTAAAACATTGGATTGCAAACATACTTCAGCTCTTAGTTAAGATGTAGTGCTGGAATGTGTTACTAAATTAACTATATAAAAATACACTTTTGCATTGATGTACATACATAGTATATAGCATAAGCTGTATACTGGTGTTGTTGAGAAATTTTTGTTAATAAGCAAGCAATATTGTAGAGAATTAGCAAGCACTACAAGTAGCTAGGTCAGTAAAGGAATACGGTGCTTCTCACACCAAAGAGAGCTGAATAAATCCTGTCAGAAGGAGCTGCAGGGATTGGGATGTTTTTCGGACTCTGATCTGTAGTAGAAGTCTCCAAGAATACCATTTCATCTTTCTTTGCCAGCAGCTATCAACTTGCATTAAAAGACAACTGGATTACACATTTAGCATGCTTAACTGTACGTTGCAATATCTGCTGCCACTGCCACTGCGATAAAAAGCATAAGTGGAAAAGAGAGTGGTCCACACCCTCAGGAACAGCACTGGCTGTGCAACTATCTAACAAGATGCAGCCCGACACTGCAGAAGTGTTACACTCACAGAGTTCAAGACCACAAGGAATTACTGATTCATCTCCATCACACAGACCCTGGCAATTTCTGCACCAACCCTGCAAATTCTGATTTACTTACAGCAAATCTAACAACAAATAAATAGTCTGCCTGTCCAAACTTGAAGGACTAAATAAAGTCCATGGAAATGTCTCTGTGACCTTGCTAGGTTGAAAATTTCAGAAGAAGCTCTGCATGATGCAGAATGAACAGTATAAATTCCTATGCTATATGGCAGTGAAAAGAATACTGCTTTTCTTAAAAGTTATCTCATGATAAGCATTACTGCAAAGGTGCTCTAGAACAGACAGGCAACTGCTCAGATCTTCTGTGGTATTTTTAACAGCTTTAACAACATTAACCATTATCATTAAAGTGGCTACCTAAAGTTAGGTTCTTACCTTAATACTCAGAATTTCAAAAGCGTTAAGCATCCATGAGTTTAACAAGATGCCTCATGCATACCTATCCAGTCCCTTATTAAGCTTTGGATGATACAAACCTAATTTTGAGAACCCTTTTCAGAAGGAACAAAACACCTTAATTATTCCTCTTCAAAGCAGACATTGATCTGCAGCAAATGAAATGCCTCTGACAGCACTAGAGATTGCACTGAGGCTGCTTTTTTTCAGATGCCTGCAGAACATCTGCGCTCACATCCCATGCTGTCAGGAACATCGTGTATTATTAGGCCTTAGGACAAAGGCTACACTGGCAGGTCACACTGTTAGAGAAGAAAAATCAATTTCAGTATTCTGAAGAGTGCATCACTGGTAGAGTGTGTTATTAAACTTTATGAATGGTTCCACTGGTGAGCACATTTAATGGGATGAAATATGTAGTCAGACAGAGAGGATTAAAAAAAAAAAGGACCTCTGCTGCATGAGAACACTGTAGACGGTTCATGGCAAATGTAGCACTAACTATTTAATACTTGTGTGTGTGCATACGTCTTTGTAGCTATACATGCACATGTAAAACAATATTAAATGCAAGCATATGTACACATTTTACTATATCATGAGATATAAGCGCACCTTTGTAAGTCATAGTTCAAAAGGCAGGTTTACCATCACCTACCTAATGTCTGAAAACATTTCCAAGCTTCTATAATCACGATAATCAAGACGGATCTCTCCCAGTGTTCTCACTTTCTTTGCCTCAGTGACTCCTTTTCATCCACTTACCAGAAGGATGGTTCTCTGTGCAGTAAAACAAACCACTCACCTACAATTATAAGTTCCTGAGTTTAAAACCATCGTCAAAAGAGACAAAGAAGCTGAGAGGGTTGTGCCAAAACCGAAAGTCTTTATTGCTATGGTGAGCATTTTTTACAGTGTTTCCAAAAATCAGGTAGGAAAAAAACCTGATCGAGATGACCTTGAATACCTGCTAAGTAAAGGGAATTATTCAGAGGCAACCGTGAAGGAAGGTAGGGAAGAAAGTGCAAGATTGAAGCAGTCCTCAGAATATCAGTCTCTTCAGTAAAGGCCTTCTGGTACACTTTGTCATGGTCATGTCTCAGACAAAAACCAGAGGTACCAGAAATGCAAGCAAAGCAATAGGGGGGGTGGGGGGGAAGCATCAGTAAATGAGTATTACTGGCATTTACATCCCATAAGCTACTATTTATTAATGTCTGTATTCTCTTAGCACCTAAAAACTTCTAGACAATATTTATAACTAGGTAGTACCAATTTTGATTATTTCATTGCTCAAAAGATAATTAAGAAAGAGCATTTCAAATTTTTAGGGGGCAAAGGGGTAGGGGGAGAAAGTCAAATGGGAGGAAATTATTACATACAAGCAAGCTATGTACGAGCAGGGAAAGTTCAGAGAGGCAGCTGATATGTGTGGCCATGACTTAGAGATAAGCACGAGATCAAGCAGGAGGAAAGACTCTGATATCTGACAATAGTGCACAATGCACAATGGTAGTCTTGAAAAATTTGTTACAGATGAAATATATGACAAACTACCCAGCAGCAAATTACAGGTGTAAGCATAGGGAGCCAGCTCTCCAAAACATTATTAAAGGATTTGACTATATACTACATGAATCCCCAGAAACTGGATCTTTCAGGAAAAGGAAATTAATAAAAACAACGTCCCTCTCTGTGTGTATTTATATGTGCAAACACTTTGCTGCGAGAAGATTTTCAGCAAATGTTATTTCCTCTATGTTCTTTTATGTGAACTTGTAAATCCAGCAAAGAATGATTAGCTGATCATTTAGAAAATGTTAGGACAACATGAAAATATATATTTCTAACTTATTTGAAAATAAATCCTTTAATAAATTAAGAATTTCTTTTTGGGATATTTGCAAACTAAGAAAGAAACTAAAAAGAAAAGTATGGTACATCAGAGAGAATTGAGCTCAGTGAGTGAATGGGAAATGAGATTATATATTAGGAAAGGAACATAGCATAGAAAATAAGTAATTCCGTCCCTGCTTTGCAAGTGAAGAACTGCAGGATACAAAAGTTCTTGTTCTCATTTTATATAGCATTGAAGGCATAAATTCAATGCGTGAAGCCAGGCATACTGCTCACAGACTAAGTTTCAAGAACATGATTAAGCCCTCTGCGGATCAGCTCTGAGGAGCTGACCAAGGTCAGGCAGGAGGTCTCTGGAAGAGAAAACCACATTTTCTGAGCTCAGTTACTGGTCTGACAAAGAAGTCATATCCATGTGGATAACACCCAAGGCTGTGGCCAGCAATAATGCTGCAATTGCTCTTCAAGAACACTGCAGAGCAGCTCTTCTTCCAGCTGAGGGACAGCAGCACAAACCTTCAAAGGATGGCTGGCCTACTCTGAGGTCAAGGACTGGGAATCTCAGAAAGATCTGAAACTAGAACAAATAGTTTCCATCCTTTAAAGAACTTGGCTTAAAGCAAACCCTGCTGTCAATATTTTCTAAGCCATTTCCCAGTATTCCTGTTCTCATAGGGGCTGTGCATTCACTGATGGGTTTGAACAAAGTCACAAAGGGATTTGTTTAGAAGGAAAGGGGACCAATAGAAATTTTTTCAAAAGGACCTCTAGGGAGAACTTTCATCAAAAGAATGACTATTGCTAACACCAGATCAGGTCACTAAAAGCAAGTGCTTGAGCACCAAACTCTACATTCACTTTGATGAAATCTAGAAAACAGTAGCAGGAACTGTACATTCATAAATCTTTATCCTGAGGAGGTCAAAATGACTTCTTCACAATCAAGTTCATGGGTTGCCAAAGCACAGCCTGAAAGGTTTGTCAGATCCAGAAATAACAGGACTTTTCTTGGTGGAAAGTCATTCATTGTTCCTCCTACCCTTTCTCTTTAATGTACAGGGAAGCCGAGATAAGTCTGCTCTACGTGAACTTCCCTCCCCCCATCAGAAAGGAAGTGTTACAGTGAGAAATGATGCTTCTTATTCAACAAAAGCTGCTGCTTTCTTAGCCAGCCAGTGTTAATGTAGCTGCTTGTTACATATAAAAATGGGACAGGATGCAAAAATCAAAACAGTCAGACAGGCGTGAAAGAGAGAGAAGAAACACGGAAGAAACAAACCAAATCAAAACATGAAATAGCCATCCTGGCAGGAAAAGAGCTGTGTGTAAGAGCAGCTCCTCTGCTTCCTGACTCTCATGAAGTCAGCAGGAAATACCCAGTGTACTATATATGTTTAATGTACAACATAAAAGAAAAATTTCTAGGAAGGTATTGTTTATTTCAACATTTTAAACACATCCAGATTCCTGATTTGACCGACAAAAAGAAATCTTCATTTATATTGTCCACGGCTGTTCAGAGCAGGGTTTTCCTAGGATATACTCACATGCTCTAAGCGTAAGAATGTTATTTTTAAAAAAACAACCAACCAACACCATTTTTTCCCAGAATGATTCCTGAATTTTCATATCACATTTCACTTTGTATTAACTTCTGGCTTTGCAGGGGTTTCTGTTTTTTTTAAAAAGTTCCAATTTATCTTCCTCATTTATCCCTTTCATTGCACATAGCCAAAAAAGCATTTAATTAATTTCTTCACCAATATATACTGAGGGGGGAAAAAAACACCCAACAAAAAACCCCCCACCACTATGCACCTGTAATATTTTCATGAATCTCCATTTTTAAAGAATCATTAAGGTATTTGATAGTTAAAGACGCTCTGTTTCTGTATTTGTGATACTCTGTGATATTCTGTATTTGTGTACTCTGCACACTTTTCACAGGTTCTTGCTGCAAATACTTTCACTAGTTTGCATTATTTTTCTATTGAACCACCTAGACATACTGTATACTGGGTTCACTAATATCCCTAATCACCCCTTGCTAGTGTCACAGATCAAACCAGAATTTGATCCACTGTCTCCATTGGAAAGACAACCATTTTACAGATCTGTTTGTTACATTTGGCTTGGGTTTTTTTAAGATACTGAATGTTATGTCAAACCATAAACTGGGAGACTGAAGCTTTCAGAAATATCAATTTAATGAGCTAAGCTACTACAAAATGTCATCAATTTACTGCATTTGCAGGCTCTGCCCAGCAAAAATTATGGTTCTTTTTAAAAATAGGCACAGTGTAAACTGCATACTGCCATTAAGAAATACCAATAATAACCACAGATTTAGAAAAAATTGCTGAATGCCATGCTACCCAACACAAATTACAAAATGCACTGACATGAGCAGTTAGCCACATTCCTCTTCTTGCCTTATATCAGTGTAACCTCAGTAAACCTGGTATTTCTCTCTTCTCTTTAGCACATTGTTCTGATCAGAGTTTCATCATTCTTCAAGCCACTTAAAAAAGCATTACACATTTAAGACCAGAGAACAGTCATTACACTACAGCTTCAACAGCTATTCATGTATAATTCAACAATTTTTCTCTGAATTAACTTGTTACTCATAGGATCTGGTCTAAACGTTCTTTTTTCTTAAAACACAAAGAGCTTGGCTATGCTTGAAAAGGTAACATTCGCTACAGTTAAATACTACAGAAACCTTTAAAATGATATTTTAGCATATAAAGTGAGTTCACCCCTCAGTGTTCGCCCTGCTCGTTTACAGGACTACAAAGGTTACAGTCAGAGTGGAGACAAACCCGAAGCAATTGCAAAGCTAAAAGCAGAACCCAAAATTTTCCAAGATTTTGTCTAATGAACTCCTTCCAACAAAATCTCTTGTGCCAAAAAATGCCATAAAACCACTCACCCTTTATTTACTTTCATTAGTTAGAGCTGAAGTTATTAGAAAATCCATTCAATACTATTATAAAATCTTTTCTTAAGACTCACATTTAAAAGTAACTGAAAAATTGATATAAGTTTCACCTCAGGGTTCTGTTAACCATTTGCATTTTCTTCAATCCTAAGTACAAAATTAACTATGCCTGCAGTGGACTTTTCAGTAAAATCCATCTGGAATTTTAAAGACGCACTTGGTTTTACTTTTTCATCCAATAAAAAAAAAAAATATTTTGGAGAATGGAAGACTGGAAATCCAGTTGTAAACCCCTGCAAACACTCCAAGTTTACCACACTGTCAAGGGTAAACCAGATATTATACCAAGGGTGATATTATACATGAATGAAAAGTAAAATACCAGTACAGAAAAAGTAGATGAGCCGGATGAGAAGCTGCCACGTGCACACTCTGAACATAATTTAACTGACTTTTATGTGTTACTAATCATCAACATGAACTTCAGGAGAGGAGATACTCAGCATTTTCTTCAGTATAATTGATGAATACCACCTCCAGTCTCTGGAAGCATACATAAGACGCAACTGATGGGCAAATGCTGAAGGCCAGGGAAGAGAATGCATAGCATAATAGCAGGATGAGCAATAAGAATTGCAATAGAAGCTGAGATTCCTAGAGCTAACAATATTAGTTTCCAACATGTAGAGCAGTATCAGCAAGCAAAAGTCTCAGTCTACACAAAGTGACATTAGTTTTACTGGCACAACTTGCTTTTATTAATATATGCCAACATTTGCCTGCTTAGGGAATTTTTCAGAAATTGACTAAAAATATCACTGGCATATGAGAAAAACACTGCTACCTGCTGCGAGATAACAAAAATCTGGGCAGCTCTTTCACAGTAAGCACACACCGCTCGTGGGCTAACCCACCTACACCTGGCAGAGCTGCCCAGCAAACACAGCCCCAGGCACATCACTGGGCTCTGCAGAACAGCCCAGCAAGTCACACACTCCAATTAGTGTTCCTTGGAATATTTTAGCCAAGAGCTCATAAGAAAACTGCCAAGGATGCATATCAATGTATACCCACAGTGGTCCTATACAATGCAGATTTGTCACATCAAACCTACTGTAACTACCAGCACAGGTTCTGAACACAGCACAGACACAGACATGCTGTAAGGCCAGAAGAGGCATTAAACAAGAGGAAACAGCCTCAAGGCTATGCCATAACCATGATCTAAGTATTAGCTTGCATAAGGCTCTTTTACAGCCTAAGAGAGGCTTTTTGTTAAACTAGTAAACTACTAGCAAGATGTACTTCAAAATAAAATTTGGCATTTGCATTACTATGCTGGAATGTCATTACCTTTTCCATTAAATTGGGAAACTCTAGCTTTCTGTTCATTTATTTTGCCAACAACTTTTACATTCAGTTAATTTTACCTTTGACTTTTCCTTATTATTCTAAGCCTGGGTACTGACACACACCATCTTTTTTCAAATATATGAATAAAGTCTTTAGCTCAGGGCCAGACTCTAAAGCCTGTCTAACCTAGGGCTTCCCTTGCAGCCAGAGGGACTACGGACAGAGGCACTGTAGATTCAGATCTCAAGAATTAAGCTGCAACACGTAAAGGATTTTACTAAGATGGGCTCATGTCCTGCAAAATCCCTATAGATAAGCCCCAATACTCTGACCTCAATAATTAACCTTATTAGTCATTGCTATCTTTAAACAGACTTTTCAAGGATATACACTATTTTCTTACTTAAGCAATAATGGAGAAACTGTTGCACATGCACAAGACAGGAATACAGTACAGGATAGTGTTACAGTGGCTTCATTCAAGAGCTGCAAATTATTGGAACATTATTTAATTTCATTAGTCAGTCACCACCAAATAAAAATTAACTGTATGTGGCATAACAACCTCTTTTTGTGAGTGTGCATACATATATACACACACAAAATCTGAATCCCAGTAAAGGAGCCTCTTATCACTACCAATATTTTTTATTATACCTAATCATACACAAAGTCATTGCAGAATATTTGTCGTACAAACACCACCCATACGTCAACCAGGTGGAATAGAGTAATGCTGAAGTAACAACTTGAAAAACCCCTTTGAGGTTGGTATCACAGTTTTGTTGCACTGATTTTCAAAATCTCCACTTAACCTCTAATTTGTAAGAGTCTGGACAGAAGTGACTGCAATTTAAGGCTGTTTCTCCAAATTACATTAGTTGCAGATAATCTAAAACCCCACACTGTTGTGAGATTGTTCTCACAACAATTGGTTCTTTAACAATGCAGGAACACACCAACATGTTTTCATCAGTACTTTCTTCCTCCTCTGCAATTTGAACAGACGCTCTCCTTTGGAAAAGACTCCATTTACAAGTTTTAGCCGTCTTTCACTCCCAGGCTGCATATGCCCAGATAAGACCAAGTCACCACATTTTCCAATCTCATAAAAATTTCAGGAAATTACTTTTAGACAACTTTCAGATTTTCAAAGAAATTAAAAAAGAGAGAGAATTGACTGCAAAACAATTGCTGTAATATCTGACATTCAGCTGCATGCAGCTAACCTTTGTGTTTCCCTTTTTTCTCCTTTCTGGTGCTGCTAGTCTGAGAGCTCGCAGCTGCTGCCTTGGCTTTTTTAGTTGGTTTCGGAGCTTGGGCATCCACTACCACCTTTACATCTTCCTGTTCGGCCTCCTGCACTGCTTCCGAGATTCAGGGTACCCCACCAAAAAGAAAAACAGAGAGCAAGAAGAGAGAAACAAAGAGAGAGAGAAGAGAGAATGAATTGAGAACTTTGTGAAGGCATAAAAGAGACCGCAGACATAGCAGAGTTTGGTATTTCAGACAATTCATGCAGTGAGGAAAGTCAAGTAAACCAGAATTTGCAAAGCTACAGTAAAAACCTGAAAGTGTTAAGTTAGTTGGGATATATTTCCTTACTTTTTTTCCTCCTCCCAATAACATATCAACTCCTAACTTTCAGGCCAAAAGTGACATCAGAATATTAATGTGTCACTGAGCTATTGTAGGAAGCGCTTTTCCTCATAGTAAAGCTCTGCCAGACTGATCATCAACAGTGGCAGCATGAAGGCCGAAAATTTTATTTAGACTTTGTAGCATTTATGCTTAAAGCTACATCTTATCTCTGTAACCAAGGAATCATCTGAAGGTTACTTTCAAAACACATCTTGCACAAATGTGTAACACAGCATGAGGAGTAGATTGGCCATACATTTTAGGGAGAAACTATACCCAAGCTGAATTTAAAAACTCTTCCTACTTTGTCACATATACAAATTAATTAATTCCTTAGAAGTCTCTACATAATATGCATGGCATAAACTGTGAATATAAGCATAATTCATGCAGTGCTAGTTGTTTTCAAAGTAAAAAGAGGCTTTATCATTTTCCTAAAAGCATGACACACTTTGACATCAATATTTGCATCGATGAAAGCAATGCACACCGTAATTCTTTCTTCTGGTGAGGCCAAGCCTTGAAGTCAAATAAATATCACAACTGCCTTTGTGAAATACACAAAGGCATTGTCAAACTTCACCCTCCAAACTGCAGGCAGGCACGAAGAAATTTTGGGGTTGGCTGCTGGTCACTGTTAAGTCCTAAGCCCTGCTGGCTTCACATGACGACTGCGGTTTATCTCCCTGGCACTTGGGCACCCCACCCTTTCTTTTTCCCAAAACTAAAGTGCTTTGTTTAAAAGGATAAAAAAAAAAAGGTCCACTAAGGACCCTTACTGGAAAGAACTGGTTGCCCCTAAAATTACATCAAAAATATCCTGACAAACTTTATAATCCCCCCAAAGACTAAATGACTCTCGATGACGCGTGGACTGCCACTAATTTCTCTTTGAAGGGGAAAATTCTCCCTAGGCTTCTGGTCTGTGAAGAAACTCCCCTCTTCACCAAATCCTTCATGTGCACGAATAGCAATCAAAACACCAAGGAGATTCTCAGAGGAGAAAGATGAAACAGATTTAGTCATGCCTGTGTAGACTGTAGCTCACAAACCCACAGCTCCCAGCCCCAGCACAGCAATCTGTTATGAATAGCATTACATTCACAACACAATGAGCACCTGAGGCACTCAATAAACACATGCTCTTTTTCTCATTATGCACAGGAAGAGTTCAAGTTTTATAGAGAATATACATTAAATTAGTAGACTAAAAGCCCAAAGAAACAGCTTGTCACTGCCTAACTTTCCATTCCTGTCTTTATCATATACTAATCATAGGACTGCAGTCCCTTTGCTGAGCGTAAAGGAGAACTGAAAATGAGTTAAGACATAATCAAAGGAGTGACTGCAGAGGAGGCCAGGGAAAATGGCACATAAAAGACAGTACACCGGGTCCTATTTCCACAGGTGTGGCAGCCTCAGAGACTAAACAGGAAACAAGAGCCCCCACTCCACAGTCTTTAAATAGGTGTGATTTGCCAATCCAGCATCTATGCCATATTTGTAGCTCAGTGTCTCTTTAAAATTAGGATATGTTCTTTTGTTTTGAAGATGATAATCCATGTTATAATCCAATTCAGTATTTTACAAATTACCTATATGAAATGGCCAGTCAGTTCTTTAAATAATTTTAAATCTGGCCATATTCATTCACTCAGAAGAAGCATCATTTGCTTGATCCAAAGCAATAATAATCAGGAAAGGATGAAAATTTCTGACATTGTTAATTGCAAAGCTAAAGACTTATCTTCACTGTCTTGCCAACCATTCTTTGATCTAACAAGTAAAAGCCTGGAGTTTTACGAATTACTTTTGTCTCGTAACTTTCCACAAGAGATATCTGATTATAAGTATAGTGAGGAAGCTCCAAACGAAGAGATGGAAGTATTTCCAGTGCTTTGCTCTATAAGGCAGAGAACAGGACTTCAGTCAGATAGCCATTTTGAGGATGTACCTACACTGCTGTCTATGGTAAATGGACACAAGTGAGAGAGGCTGCAAAATAAGATTTAAACAAACATGAAGCTATTGCAGCTGGGTTCATGAAAGGGATAGCATAGAATGTTCTACTTCTAGAGGATACATTTCTGAGCATTACCATTACATTTAAAGCACTACCTCTATAATAAATCCAAATCTAATCCCAGTATGTCACCTCCACCATAAAACCATTTTATGCTTACCTATTAGCTGTTTGGTAAATAGCAGACCTCAGCTAAGGCTCATCCACTCACTCATGTTTTCTCTTGTGCTCTCTCTCCAGATACCAAAGCAAGCATGTAGTTTGCTTTCCACACAAACTCAGTTCAGGACAGCCTGAGTTCCAGGAAAGTTGACTATATACTGGCATTTAAGCACAGCAAAAGCACTGCTCTTCCCTGCCCGTAAGTGCCAACATCCCCAAACACCTCACGTGTAAGTGCTGCCCACTGCAGTGTGGTGGGCAGGAGAGGTTTAGTCAGCACAGCAGTTCCTGCCAACAGGCCAGCCAGAACATGGATCCTTGCAGAGGACCAGGCAATGGGCTACTTTCTGAAGCCTGCTGACCCACAGAGACAGGTCTGTGAGCCCACCCTGCTCAGCAGGTCCAGAGGCTTAGATGTGGAGCAAAGTAAAGATTCTGTTTTCTATTTCCAGTGCTTTCTCCTGCCCTGGAGAGCTGGAAGAACAACCATTTCTAAACCCCTCTGTACTCATTCTGCAGCTGGTCATTAACATGTGGAGCTTTGAACTTCTCAAACCAGCAATTCTAGTCTGCCTTTTTGGAGATGGAGCAATTCACAGAGGCAATGTTTATCCCCAACCATGCTGTCAGGGGATCAAATGTCTTCCCCTCTGCCCTTTAGTACATCTTTGGATCACTAAGTAACAGCCTGACAAGAATTTCCCTTCTCAGCAGGATGGGAACCTTGAGGCAAACTCCATGGCTCTAGATAGCCCCATAAAACAATTTACAGTTCCCTGCAAGAAAGCCTGAATAAGGAAAATGAGATGAACTGGCCTCCCTAAATAATATTCACTGATACAACAATATGATTATGTCCTTAGTAGGATGTCGAAAGTTGAAAACAATGATAGGAAGTGCCACAGGATAAAGAACCTTAAATGTAGCTATATGGGGATGAAATTTCAAAGACTGTCACTGAAAAATGCATTAATTTCAGTACATATAGAAATTTAGGCAGCTTTAAAAATCCCTATTGATAGTTATCTTAATAGGAGACTACATTTGAAAATCTAGCCCAATATTCCATATGCCTCAGCCCAGATTATTGAAAGTTTCACTTAAAAAACCCCAGAGATT
This sequence comes from Margarornis squamiger, assembly GCA_035222235.1. Lineage (NCBI taxonomy): Eukaryota > Metazoa > Chordata > Aves > Passeriformes > Furnariidae > Margarornis > Margarornis squamiger. Next base: position 12,007,471 of record JAWWTY010000156.1, read on the forward strand.
TTCCTTTTCTATAAGAATTATTTGTTTGTACTAGAATTTGCATTTAGACAAGAAAAAAATGGAGGAGCAAGTGCTGTCGTGAGTCAGCAATCCAAACAGAAAAATCCACTGGACTCTCAGATCTGGTGTTTCACTCTCATTTGAACTTGTAAATTGGAAAAAATAGTTCTGATATAAACACCAAGCTTACAAATAAAACAACTATATGGTTTTGATTTCGGTGTTATTGGTCCATGTCCATGAAATCAAGTACTGACCTCAATAGAGTATTAGAAAAAAAATACCTTTAGAGACACAGAAAAGAACACAGATTGCAATATTAATTCAGGACCTGAGATGAAAAGAAATAAGGAGCAAATAACAAATAGTCTACTAACATAATACTAGGTGAGTATAGAAGGGCTTCCACAAAGCAGAGCAAGGCAGTGTCCCAGCTTTGCCTTGCACCACCAATGGCCTGAGCGCTAAAAGGGATTAAAAGAAGCCACTCCATGAGCCCAACACTACATGTTACAGGGATAAAGCTACAATACACAATCAAATAAAAGGATGCAATTTGGAAGCACATGAATAAAGTATGCTGCAGACAACTCAAACCTTTTTTTCAATTCTATAAGCTATCCACACATATTTATCTGAGCGAATGAAAATGGAAGGCATGTTTTTTCATCTGGCCTTCACAATGAGAAGTTCACACAGGAAATTAGTTTCAAAGTAGCATGAATGAAAATGCCGATTTTTTTTCCCCATTTTTATCACCATTTTTCTTGACAGGAGTGCTTGCAGACTCCTAGGATCTTAGAAGAAAAAAAAAATCTATGAATCATAACTTACAAATCTGTATCACATAAAAATGCCATGTGCTAAAAAAAGCACGCTCTTGATCAGTGCATTATGTGATGAATAAGTAAATGAAAAAACACAAAAAGAAAAAAAAATATAAAATTCTGTAGTGTGTCTGGAAAACACCTTAAGTAGAGAGAGGCTGAAACAGACAATGAGGTATGTGAGGCAAACCACTGGCTCTGCTGCATAAGGCAAATATTCATTCTATTTACCAATGTCCTCTCAACAGTAAAAGTGAAGCCCAAAATGAGTGCCACACAAAGAAAGATAAACTACAGCTCACTCAGGGTGTACCTTAACAAATCATTGCCAATTGGTTGTCCTTTTCTTACTGTTGCCTGAGATGTTCTTGTGTTTCATTGTAAGAATGGCCTGCTGCTTTACTTTATAAAGTTCTAGCCTTACTCAATCTTGCTGCTTATTTGGGCTCTCATTCACTAATTTAATCAAATTAGATTGTGAACCGGTCTAGTATTTCTACAATCATCTAAAAGACACTGGATTCTATCAGAAATATTCTGAAGATGGGCAAACCCACTATATTTTACAATGCAGTGAAATGCTTTTATTAGTTTTACAAAGGCAATAAAAATTGTTAAATTCAAAGGTCTTAATCAGGGCAAGAATTTTGGTGTGTTAGTTCCTATTTAATCACATGCAAAGATTTGATTTCTGTCTCAAAATGCTTATAAACAAAGCCATTACTCTTGCAGCTAGTAACTTACAGTCAGATTTCAGATTTCCAAAACCTTATATTGCCTACAAATTCCCTAAGGTTCTTTGCAGTTTATGCTTTCAACTCTGATGTGTTGACCAGGCTGATATTTAAAAGGTGAAAATATTCGTAAGTGAAATTGAATGTGAATGGGCTCTGAAAAAAGGAACAAGTGTACACGAAAAGCTGGTGCTGCTTAAGGACATTACTAAAAGCTCACTGGTCTAAGAGTTCCTCAGAAAGAACAACAGAAGGAATTAAATAAAAGATTCTTCTTTACTCCCATGTATCTGCTGCCTGATCCTGGGGAGGGGAAAAGGAAAGAAAGCATGTGAAATGGAGAGTTAATAGCAATGAATTACACTTTGGTAAAGCAGACAACTAATAAGGAAAGCTAAAATTACCCATGAAAAACCTATGCTAGGAAGAATAAGGACAGTAAAAAATTACATAATTATTTTGTGTATCAAGGCCTTAAGGGCACCACCAAGTTTTAATTGCCCTGACAGGCCTCCCTGGGGCTTTTATCCCCACCCTGCCCATGGACCACAGGCTTTATTTCATCTCAGCCCGGGGCCATGCTGTAGGTGTGCTGCCTCCCAGCTGTGTCTCCTGGGCGGATCCTGCCACTCCATGGACCAGCAGCTCAGCTGCTCCATGGACCCCTTGTATGTGTGCTGCAGTATCTTCTTTCCATCCTGACTGGCACCCTGGAGGGCCTTGGCCCCAGTTCATCCCTGGCCACATCTGGGACTGCTGAGGATCCTGTTGGTAGTGCCCATCTCTGCCTGCCATGTTCAAAGCCTTTGGGATGATGCTCTGCCAGCGAGGGCATTGCCAGTGCTGGGGTCACCCTCACCTCCTGGCCCCTCCTGCTGCCAGACACTGAGGTGGCCCAGGGCTGAAAATAACAGCTACATGTGAAGTAGTAACTGAAAATCAATATACTTTCAGTGGAACTTTAAAACAAAGAGAAGGGAGTTTTTCAAGAAGTTTTAGGCAATGGTCTCTTAAATTCCTTCTCCAATTGTGCAGGACCAAGAACCACAAAAAGACCTGTGAAATACTTGCTACCCACTGTTCTCTGATTCTTGCTGCTTGGTTAGTTTGTTTATTTAGGAAAAGCACTAGTGCAGTAGGGACTGCTGACAAATCATAAAGATGCTTTAACAGGTTAAGGTGAAGAGACTGCAGCTGAAATAAACATTTCAGAATGTATGCTTATTGGAAGTTAAGTATTTTGCCCACATGATACTTGGAGTACTGCCTGATCTCTCAGCATTAATAGCCCTTCGCACAGAACATTCCTTGCTATCTTCAAAAAATAAACTAATACCTTCTCGTCTCAAGGTCAGTGGAAAAGAGGGATAGTGAGACACTGTTTTGATAAACACGTAAATATGTGATTTTTAAAATGTATAGTTAACTGATGTCATCTTTTAAAGCTGACAGCTTGATACTCATCAGAAAACTCTCTCTCGTCATTCATGGTAAATCAGCAGAATGACACATCAAATTTAACAATCCAGAGCTATAACTTGTCATCAGAAGTCTGTTCAACACACCACACAACCATTGCATCTAGATGTGCTGCCAAATGTCAAAGAAGGAAAGTAAGAAAGTAATTTCGCCTTTTTTCACATGGTTAATCTAAATCTCTAAACTGGAAGTTGCCATGAAAATTACTCTGAGAGTATCTAATTGAAAACATTTTTAATTTCTAGTCTTTAAAAAAAAAAAAAGCCACAGCTGCAACAAAGTATGGCAATATTAATGAAAGCATATCTGGCACTCATTCAAATCTCTGCCTTCCTCAGTGCTGTGAAAAGAAAAATCACTCCCCAGTGGAAATTCACCATTTTCACAGAAGTAAAATTACTCTCCTCTGTAAAAATGAGCTTTCATCATTTGCATTAAATGTAATTAAATAATGTAATTAAATTGTTGCAGTAACTAGTGTATCTCTGCATGCTATTTGGCTCCAGGAATGCTCAGTACATACTTGTAATCCAGATTGAAAAGAACTGTATTCATAGCAGAATTCTGCAATGTCAAATCAGGCTAAAATGTTTGTTTAGGTTTTCAACAAACTCCACAAAATAAGTGGTGCAGAGATACATGAAAACAAGGAAGTAGATGTAACTCTGACATATTACAGAATGTCAAGTAAAATATTAAAAAATCTTTAAACAAACGGGTAGCAATATGTCCTTATGAAGGACATGAATCAAAAATAAATCAGAACACACGAAAGAGAAGACAAAACAATTTGTATATGATCTCTCATACAAAGAGGGATCAAATTTCTTCCAATGAATAAATGTCTTTGTTGTCTTTTATATCAAATTTAAACTTAATAGCAATACAAAATGTGCTGTTATTGATTCTTATTTTGCTATATATAATGATGAAATACTAATGAAGTTGTGTTTGGTACTGTAAGAGAGAGTGGCCTTCTTTGTCGTAGTAATAACTAGAGACAAACACCATGGAAGTCAATAGAAGGATAACTATTGCTTGAAATGGCAGGCAGATAATTTAGACCCTAACCTACAAGTGTACCACTGCTAGTACTCCAGTGTAAACTAACCCCTTAGGGACCCAAGTGCCAAGGATTTTTTATCTCAAGTTGGTCTATTCAGCTTTAATTCTTATTAGTTTTCACAGATAACTTTTGGTTTTATTAGTTAGTTAGGTATTACCAACAACCAATGGGTTTAAGAAAGATACACGACATGCAAATCATTTACAAGCTACAGTATCTGAAATCTTTTACCTGTAGGTGAGATAAAGGCAGGAATTGAGAAGAAAAAGTTCTGTCTATAGATTTCTGCAGGGTGCATTCTGCAGTCACTTTCTCACTGGAAGGGCACCCATCTCCTTAAAAGACTCATGGCACCCAGAGGAATTACCAGCAATGCTTGGAAAGGAACAGAAACACCCTTTTATCCTACCAGTGTGTAACTTCTCTACCTTGAGATTATCTAAGAAAAAATTACAGTGATTCTGGCAATACTCCTCCTTACTGTGGACATGTATTTTCAGCAAAGCCATTTTCTTATTTATTAAATTAACAGAAAAGAAACTGAAAAAAGCCCTGTACCTATTGAGTTTCATCCTGAATTAAACTTGTCCCACTATCTTCAATTCTCACCAACAAGTGTAGGAAAGCCACAGTGTAAGGAAGACTTACGTCCCCTTAGTGAGCTGCCTCAACCGAACTCACAGTCCTAAATTAATGCCCCTCCATCCTATTGCATCTTAGGTTTATGTGCACTTCTCTTCTTCAATCTAGATGAAGCAAAATACAGAGGACCAGCAGCAATCCCCCTGCAACTCCCTGCGGAGGTTCAAAAGCACCCAAGGCCTCCTTTATACATAAAAATTTAGGATTAGCATAACTAGTGAAGTATGTTGCTCCAGTATATCTACCCACAAGCAGCTCACCAAGCTGATGTTCTATTCCAGAACAAATATTACTGAGTTTTTACTCCACACTCTGATAATTATTCTGGAATTTAATGAGTTTTTATTCCAGAGTAAAGTTGCCCATCAGGGAACCATTGCAACACAGAAAACTGCATCAGAACAAGCTATGGCAGTGTATGAAAGAGAATTTCCCAGTGCAGAAAGCCCAGTATCTCAGAATTGCTGAGATGTTATCTCTGACCTACTTTGCTCAAAGTACCATAGAGATACCCTCACACAGGCATTCAGTTATTTGTTGAAATCAACAAGTACTTTTGTGCTACATAGAATCGGTACAAGCTAAAAAAGAGAGCAGAGCAGGATGATAGGTGGAAAGAACTGTTCTTTCTGTAGCATTTGCAGCACAGGAATTGATTTCACAAACATGCTCATCCAAGCAATGCAGTTCATTCAGTAGACCGTCAACTCCCATCAAAGAGTCATTCTTAACTTAAAATCAGCATGCCCATAACAGCAACAAATGAACGGAAAAGAGCAGAATAGTTCTTTAGAAACAGCCCAGCTGCCTCATGCATCCGACACTGCCACATATAAATGTTTTCATTGAAGGGGAAAAAAATGCCAGCCCTAAAGCTGAACACCGTAGTTAAAAATGGTCATCAAAATCTAACTATGCACCATGCAAACTGGGGAACTTAGGACATTAAGCACATTCCCAGAGGAGACCGAAAAAGGACACTTCTGGAGTTCTTAGAGTAACTTTCAAAAGCAACATGCCCAACAAAGGATTTTACAAGGCAATAAAACACTCGACTAGGTAATTAAATTCTCCTAAGCTGGCTTTTGCTAGCTGCATGCTTTATTACAATGAGAGCTATCCCAAGGGATTAACAAAACTTTGTGTTGGGTATGAGAAACATTATTATATATTTTTGCTCCTCTGAAACCTTGTGAAACATTGCAAGGGTTTGAGAGACAGATTTAGAACAAGCTGATTTAAGAAGAATAAATTCCTAAGTACTCCAGCAAATGGTGTGGTATAGTATTACAGGAAGGGTCACTTTTACCTTAAGAGCACAGTAAATCTCACTCATAGTCAGGCAGTCCACTCTGGTGCAATCTGGTGCAAAATTTGGCTCAGTCAGTGCAGATATGAAATTGGCTACCATTTAGGGGATGATAACGCCTCTTTCTCTGATTTGTGAAAATTAAAACCCTGATCAACAATACAGGAGGTTTAGTAAACAACAGCATCTGTACCTTAAGATACTATTTCTTAGAACAGCTCTGTACCTTTAATAAACTATTTAGTGAAAGAAGAAAGAGGGAAAATCGCTGGTTTGCCTGATTAAAAAGTAAACAAACTAAAATTTTGTGCTAAATCAAATTCTTAGGTCAGACCAGGAAGAAATTTAATTTAATCTTAAAAAGTTACATCCCAGACCCTGAGAAACAGACGGTAAAGAGAGGGAAACATTACTAATGCTTTTAATATTTATTAGAAAAATATAATTAAAATCATACCAATAGGAAAAATAATTCTCCTTCTGAAATCACTTCTTGCATCCTATCTGCTTGCAGAAGCAAGACAAAAAAGGCCCATTATTACTAAAACCTTAACATTTAAACAGTGCAATTTCCAGGTTCTAACAATAAATTCTGTAGCTGTAACCAACCAAAAATTTTCACCAATTGCTGACTGAGGAGAAAGACTCTGAAACCTGCACTTCTCAGAGAATGATTAGTTAGTCCATTAAATGCCTACCTTCTCCTTGTTGGAAGATATGACCACCAACTGAAAATGAAACAACAGGGCAGACAAAAAGCACAGCATGTGCAGTATACTGACAGAGATCCCAAGGAGAAGTATGCACATATGGTCTTCAGGGGGCCAAAAGCCATGGGCCATAGGAGCACAGAACTAAATAATGTCTGGTTTCCTTAGGATTTATTTCTGATTATTAAAGTCTTTGAAGTCTAACAATACAGAAACAGCATTATAATTTATTTCCCTATGGGTGTAATACTTGAAGTGTCTCTGCCCCTACTGGATTCTGTAATCTTTAATAAGAAAATAGAGACGTTGTACAAGCTTGAAATGTTCCTCTCTACCTACTCACCTATTTCAATGGATCTTGCAGAAACACAGCCTCTTGGAAATTATTATATTCAGTCTTAGCTGAAATTAGTTAACAGGTTTCAAATTTATCATTAACACTGTCAGGCTTAAGCAAAATCATGTACAGAGGAATACACAGAGTGGAACACATCAGCTTTACTTCAGTAGGAGCCATGCCTGAAGACACTTAAAGAGTCATGACAGAAGGGACAACTCTCTCTTCTCCACAGCACTGAAAGGGCAGCTACAACACCTTCTTCCTTCCTATTAGGATAGAATTTCTGGTTCTGATGTTTAGCCCCAAACATAAGTGAAGGATATCAATTATTTACTAAAATATACAAAGCAAGAATTTTTGTTCCCATGAGCATAAAATTAACAGCGAGATCATCATACTATGACTCACAGTACATATACATGCAATAGATGACATTCTTATACCATGATATATGGTGCTGCTGTTGCTGTTAAGATACGATTCGACCAATGGCGCCTGTTCTTCCGAATGTTTCATCCTGCGCGTCCTCGCGCGACTGTCCACATTGGACTGAACCATTAGTGGCTCCTGGCGCTTTTTCTTCTGCTTCTGTTCTAGCAATGCTCTCTGGAGAAAATACAAAGAAAGGCATCTGTTACCAGACTCCAAATTGTAGCAGCCTATGGTGAAAAACAATGGGTACTTTTACACCTTCTCCAGTTTTACAGTGGCAGCAGTTGGGACATTGGGATATCGAGCAATAGGAAATCTTTCCAAAAAAACACAACCAACCCACTGCTAAAACACCTTCTGCTGAAAACAAAAAGTAATTAGAATAGATCTTTCTGAGCAGGCTACCAGATGTTAGAGCTTGCTTGGAAATAACCCTTGAGAAAACAACAGTGTGAGAATACTGGCTGTGAAGCAATAGGAAGGTAAGCAAGGGCATAAGGCAGAGATGCCAATTTCACTTTCTGTAAATTAAAAGCAGATAATTGCAAACTAGAATCAAGTGATAATACTGGACATTAGCCTAATTTAACAGCTATAAAATATGAACTTTAATTAAACACTTAAATTTCTCAGCTAGACCTGCTGAAAACCAAAACATTCCGCATCCAGTGGCATCACAGACACATCTCTGAGCATCCTTCCACAGCCTCAGAGAATTCAATTGTTGATTTTACTTATCCATTGCCTTACCATTTCTTTGCTTCTGTACAGTGATACTTAAGCTCCTAGAAAGGAGATGAACTAAAACTAAAGAAAAAGAATGGAGAGCAGACTCTTTCAGCTCCATAAGTTATGTTGAACACCTCAACATGACTCCAAAGTAATCAGAATCGAGTACAGGATTATGGCATAAATAGGAAGTATTTGCAAATGAGATGCTGGTAGACATGCAAGCTGATAAAACAATGGGGAGAAAAATGTATAGAAAAGGATAAAACTGAACTCACAACATTTAACTATAAACATGAGTATTTTGAGAAGCGAACCACAGGAAAATCAAAGTAAAAGCAGAAACCTCAGCTCCCATTAAACCCTGATGGCAGAATTGCCTCAGATTTCATGGAAGAGGTTCTGACTGTCTTTCCTGTACAAGTCATGTAGGAATACCATAGCAAAACAGCAACACAGCACATAGTGCCTCTATGCTACAGCCACAAGGGTGAAATCCACAGAACAAAAAGTACATAAAAACTTTGTGGTTAACCTCTCTTGGCTGGCATGACTGCCAGAACCTTCTGTCCTTTCTGGTCCATCAGTGGGGGTAAAAAAACCATTCTAAGTCAGCTTAAAACGAGTCCAAGGCAGTGGAAATGAAAGCCACTCAAACCACAGTCCTAAGACAAATTTTAATGGAAGCTAGACTTCTAAGTGAACTATAACCTTCACAGACCTCTCTGTTGTATTCCCCACTCAGAAGATGTAACTTTCTATTACCAGATACCTGTGTCAATGGTTTCATTACTCCAAGATCTATACTACACAGAGCAAGAAGGTGCCCCTCCAAAATCTCACCTGCCTGTCAAGCTTCTGCTGGCGCAGGCTGCTCCCCTCTTCATCCAGAACACTGCAAAGACAGAGAGTATGCAATTGGAAACAATTTATCACTCAAAACAACATTTAACAGCAGTCACTGGAGCAAACCCTTGCAGGAGTTATCAATACAAGACTCCCACTATGTTGCACGGACGTTTGCCTGCCCAAACCTACAGTGTGGATTCCTCTCCACTCTTCTCTAATGCAAAATGTCAGTGTATACAGCAATGGGGTTTGATTGAAAGTTTGCATATAAAGCATAGAAAAAGTGTAAGAGAGCTGCTTAGCAACTCGGCAGTATTGAAAATTATGTTAGGAAAATTAACTGTCTAATCTTTTGCACACTGAAAACCATAATTTATTCCTGAATATCTGAAAAGTCACACTTATTGCCACACACTTCAACATTTAGAGGCTCACAAGATAAACAGCATTGCTCACTGCCATATTTCTTTCTAATTATTGCTAGTTGGGAGATTAGCTCCTGTGCATTCAATCATTTTCATTAATTAGATGTTAAAGACTGGCATTGAAATCAGAAAGCTATTTTTGTGAAGTATTTTATCAAACTACTGACTACGCTTTATTTTTCTGGAGAACAAAGGTCTCTATTGTAAGAACACTATGGTTAAACATTGAACATAGATAATTACATCTTTTAAACAGTAATGTGTAACCTACAGGGAAAACAGTGCTATAGAACAAAAACAATAGCCTCTTACAAGAAAAATTCATTTTCTCTTACACTACATTTTTACAAAAGGTTACTCCCTTCTCTTATAATCGCTCTTAACAACCAGAAAAAAAAAAAAACCAAGACAAACAAACCTGGATTCTGACCTACATGCAACCCAACTGTCTTGCAATGCTAATTTCATGCAAAATATGAATCCCATGTATTAATATATACTCTTTAGCAGACAGTAACATTGTAGTAGAGTTAGATAGGACAGCTAATAAAGACATGCAGAATGCCACCTTTCCAATGCCATTATCAAAGACATGTAACTAAGCATTACTGGTAGCATCAGCCTTTCACAACTTATACTTGGGTTATTTGTTACAAAATGCTGATGTTACACAGAATGAGGCTATGCTGTTCAAGTACCTCAGGTATGAAGTTACAGTCTCTTGCAGAGCTAATGCATTACCCAGAGTCCAAAAAAAAAAAAAAAAAAAAAAAATTGAAGGAAAAAACCCCTCACACTCAGAAAAATGTTCTGCTTTACACCAAGCATTCTTCATTTGATAAATTACACAAACAAGTTATAAAAAGAAGACACACATTCCTTTAGGTTTTCACAAGAGTGTTTCACTACAACTGCAACACTTATTAGCTGCACTGATAGAAAGTAAAACTACCTTAATGGATATCTTTGGCCAAACAATTGTGTAAAAGATGCCTAAGTATAAAGTTTCAGGCTTAATGGCCTGAACAAATCCTCCTCATTTCAGACAATGCTTGAAAAAAAGCCAAAACCATGCAATGATGCTAACACAGACCATAAGAACTGCAGAGGCAGCAAGGCATATACCACCCTAGCATCCACACTAGAACACACTCCACCTTGCCCTTCAACTGCAAGACATTGTTTTGAAACCTTCTGAATATATGCAATCAAAGCTGAGACCAACAGCATGCCTTGAAAACCAGATGACAAGCTCATTTGGAGCTTCCAGGTCTTTCATTCTCCCACTTCATATTTTATAAAGTTCCGGGTATAACAATCCTGTTATAAATATGCATTAATGAGAAGCCTTCTATTATTTAACCTCAGCATTCAACAACTAAAATGGAACTCCAGCTTTCTTCACTGATACCAAGGTTCAACAGAATACAGTTACTTCAACAATCCTCTCCCTCTCTGGGTTACTGGACTTGTATGAGGATGCTTTGTTGGCCCCTGCCAGCCACACCACTTTTCCAAATCCTTCACAGTGTAATGTAAGAAAGGCCTCATTACCACTAGCTGTCTATTTCAGCAGTTACCCAATGCCAGTATCACTGAAAAACTGCAATTCTGTCCTTTCTTGATGCCTAAATAATGCTTATGCAACACCAAATACAAAGAGGATTCAATTTAGCCCATATATTCTTCTGCTATAATAATAGAGCACTCCAGTTTCAGACTGTGCACTTTGTCAGTATTTTCTGCAGAGCTAGTGGACCTTGGAGTTGCTGATTAGCAGCCAACATTTCACATTCCCTGATTTTCAATAGAAAACCTCTCCTAGAGTAGGTGACTTCCAAGTTATGCCATTAAGGGATATCAGAGCTTAAATACACGGACAAATAAATAATATAAGCTCTGTTTCTGTAGCAATTCCAACAGGCTCTCACCCTTGCCACCTTGAAATACATCTGCAGCAGAATCTGAGATGGAAGTGTGTAAGCACCACTGACCCTTTTTCTCACACTTCAGCGAATCCTTGCAGAAAGATTTAGCAGATCATCTTGCCACAGCATCTGGCAGTCCATGCATTCTATCAGATGCTTCAGGGCCCAAGAGCTGAAATACAGAAAACCTACCCTGTTTTTCTTTGGAAAACACAGAGGTGTAGGAGCAGAACCACAGCCTTTGCCCTTCGTGGTCTTTCAAAAGAGCAGAAATCAATTGCTCATCCCTCTGGAAGATTTGTGCACACAGTGAGGACCCAGCCTGCCCTGCCCAGTTTTGAAAGTGGCCATGGGTTTGCTGCTCTGTGGTCCAAATAACTGGGATGGTCAGAGACTAAAGCCCAGTACAGAGGAAAAACTGTGACTAGAAATGGTAGGAAAGATGACAGGAAATACTCTCATAGAGCAGCTGTTAGAACAATTCTGCCTGCATGTTTGATGTGATGCTAGAAAATCCCAGGAGAAGCATGAAACTGTCAGTCTTAACAGAAAAATATAACTTTATAATTCATGAAAATTGAATTATTGAAGAGCATGCATACATATTAGCAATCTGCACAGCATGCTGAAGTATCCTGAAGATCCAGTACAGTTCATTTTCACTCCTATTTGATAAGAGTATCGTGCATCTGCCTGGCACCTTGGCTATGGCTTTGACCCATTTAAAATAAAAAGCAATTTTATACTATATATAATATTGTAAACAGTGCTTCAGCTCTGCAGTAATAGTCTAGTTCAAATTCAGTTGACAAATCGGAGCTTGTATGTATACATATATATATCTTTGCACATAATTATTCAGGGAAAAGCCATCCATCCATTCAGAATTTGAACAACCCACCCATTAGAGTTTACTGGATGTTGGGCTTAAGAAGTCAAGCTATATACTGTAAAGATTTATATTAGCAGCCTGGACCAAGGCCCACAGAGACTTAAGTATTATATTTAGATAGCAATACTTTCAAATTTTAAATATGACACTTCATTCAAATATCCCCACCTCCTATTTTCTATGAAATTAACAATCACCTTTGTGTCAATGTATTACTTTTCATACCACCTTTTTAAGACAAAATCAATTTTACTGAAACAGTTTCAACATTAAATTCAATTTACACAAAAACAGCCAGGCTTACTATACTGCTGCATGTCACAATGAAGATAAAAATATAAGCAAAAATTCCAGTATTCTAAGCTTGTCATAATCTCTATTCCTAAAAACTATTTAGAGAGAAACTGAAGACCTATCAGCTTTTAAGGATGAAATGTCATGATTACATGAAGCTCCACATTTACTGCTCAGATGAAGGCAGAAGATTCTGTAAGTCAACATCTTGCTATATTTTACTGTAATTCCACATGAACTGATTTCAATTTAAGTAAAATATGAAAAGCCTTAATTCAAATAACACATTTCACAGCAAGTACTTCGCCTTCACTCTTTGAACATGCAAACTGCTTGTATATTTGAGTAAGCCATTGCAAGAAAAAAGAATTACGAAGAAATGTTTTTAATTAGAATGCCCAAAATGCATGTAGTCACTGATTTTATTCTTAGTTTTTTTAAAAGAAAAAGTCTGTAAAGTCAGTAAAGCAGCTCTATTGTTCTTGCCTGACAAAACAAGGCAACGCTTTTGTTCCTTCCTGACACTACTTCAAAAAGGAACATTTTTCATGACAATAACTTTTTTACCAGGACAAAGGTCCAAAATCTTAGCTAGCACATCACTGCAGGCCAACATTAATTCAACCAAGCATAGCTGGTCAAACAAGCAGGCACATACTATCACTAAACTTTCATACACTGTTTAAGAAGTGTCACTTGCATTTTCTCTTTTTGCTGCTTCACGACAATACATTGCTAACAGCAGAACCCAAAAGCTCTATGTGAAATCAGGGACCTTTGCACAAGCCAAATGAATGTACCTAGTTAGGGAAAATTCCCGAGGCAAACAGTCCACATTATAAAAAGATGAGGAATTGGATAAGAAAATGTTCCTCCCATTTAAAACACTGAACCAGTAGCAATGGAAAATTAGAGGAGATATTTTCATCTTGAGTTTCTTCTGCCATATTGTGAACTGCAATTCAAAAACAATGGATGATCAAACCAGATAGAGCAGAAAAAAATACACCCCACCAGACTAATCTTCAAGATCACTCAGATCTTTCAGATGCATTCCTGTTGTGAAGAAAGCTGGTATGTTGCTGTGTCAAGAGAAACAGGTTATGAGATCTTTTAGAGCACGACTGACTCAAAAGCATAAGAATGGGTGTAATGTGCCATTTGAACATTACAGTCTCTAAAAACACATGAAATAAAATTCCTGTAAAAAGATAGCACTTGGCTTACTGGATACCATCTGTCATATTCACCCAATTACACTTCTCTATAATCTCTGTAAAGTCTCTGCAGTTCCATAAAACCCAACTGCTCTGGATAATGTTACTGTTAAGTCCTTAGGAACAAGCTTTCCCACAGCACTGATGAAATGCTACTGTAAAAGCCCATTAACAGGGTCAGGGACCTGCAGGCTGAAGTCATGCTCCAGAGGGAATGGCACACAGTTAGGTTCTTCAAACAAGTAAAATTCAGTGAATTCCTAACCAGTGAAGTTGGCTAAAATTCTAGCACCTGCAAGTCCCCACACAAAGTAAGAACTGCTCCCCTATGTATGCCATATGCCGAGTTCACCAGAAACCACTTGGGAGCAACATTATTATATCAGGCACACAGCCTAATCAAAGACTTAAAAATGAAACAAATCACTCTGAAAGACTGCAAGGGCTCCCCTCATGCTAGGAATTGTCAAGACTTTCTGACCCCAAAGCAGTTGCTCAGTCATCCAATTTAGAGTAAGACCTGCAGCCATCTTTATGGTAAAACGAGGAACTGCTTTCCTGGGCCACCAAAGCAAGCAAAAGTCTGGCCATTGAGGAGCAGCCCAAGGACATTCAATCTTAGTTTGCCCTTCGGCTGCCAACCGCAGCAACACCAGCTCTTGGATTTCTCCCATGCCATATTCACAGGGCAGAGAGGGCAACACCCTGCCCTTATCAGTCGCCTATGGATGACCACTGAACAGACCAGGAAAGTACAAACATACCAGGAACTGCTGCAGAAACAGAGACTGCATTTTTTTATGTGAAGCTTCAGAGGAATAAAGTGTTTCACTGCGAATCTCACACGATAAATGAAAGCATGCCTGCCCAGGAACACAGCATCACCTCCTCTGCCTGCACAGCTGTTCTGAAGACCCTTAAAAAGACTAAAAAGAATACAAAGCAAATGGATGGGGGAAAAGGCAGGAATGTGAACACTGATATTATTATGAGAATTATCAGCACCATGTCTGCTACAAAACAGAAGAAGATGCAGAGGATCATACACTGTGACGATGATCCAAATGGCACTAAAAGTAATGCCTGCAGGGCAGATGGTTGATAGCAGAGACTGCATTTGTAGTTGCACAAATAATTACAGAACCAAATGCTTTATTTTCTTTTCAAATCCTGGATGGCAAGCTAGCTTAAAAACCAGCAAATTAATGAGAGCTTCCTGAAAGGTTGTTGGTCCTATTCGCTTCAGTAAGGTTTATCTAAATGTCCTTTTCACATTAAGATCTACGACACTCATTATGTCTGGCAACAGTTCTGCAGACTAACTGAGAGCAAATGTAACAATGGGAACACATTCATAATTTTTTTCTTAATTCCATGTAGATAATTGTTAAGATGAACTCCAACCAAATCCTCATCGTGGCCACACAATTGTCACTGATCAGGTTAGGAAAGCTAAAGCTCTGATAGAATTAAATCTGGCCAGAGATGCCAAGGGCAACAACATAAGCTTCCATAGGTACATCAGTGATAAAAGGTATACTAGGAAAGATGTAGACCCTCTTCAGAAGGAAATGGAAGACCCAGATACCTGGGACATGGAGAAGGCTGAGGTACTTAATGACTTTTTTGAGTCAGTCTTCACCAGTAAGTGCTCCAGCTATACCACCTGGGTTGCAGAAAGTAAAGGGAGGGACTGGGAAAATGCAGCCCTGTTCGCTGTAGGAGAGGATCAGGTTCAAGACCATCTAAGGAGCCTGAAGTCCACAAGTCCATGGGACCTGATGAGATGGATCCGTGGGTCCTGAGGGAACTGGTAGAGGGAGTAGCTAAGCCACTATCCATCCTATTTGAGAAGTCATGGCAGTCCAGCGAAGTTCCCACTGACTGGAACAGGGGAAACGTAATCCCCATTTTTAAAAAAGGAAATAAGGAAGACCCAGGGAACTACAGGCCAGTCAGTCTCACCCTTCTCTACCCCGGCAAGATCGTGGAGCAGATCCTCCTGGAAACTATGCTAAGGCACATGGAAAATAAGGAGATGATTGGTGACAGCCAACATGACTTCAGTGAGGGCAAATTATGCCTGATAAATCTGGTGGCCTGCTATGACAGGACTACAGCATTGGGTACTAGATGAAGGATGAGAGGGAAGAGAAACAGATTTCATCTACCTTAAGATTTGCAAGGCATTTGACACAGTCCAAACACAATGTCCTTGCCTCTAAATTGGAGAGGCAAGGATTTGACAGATGGAACACACAGTGGATAAGGAATTGGCTGGATGGTCACACTCAAAGAGTTGTTCAATGTCCAAGCAGAGACCAGAGATGAGTGGCATTCCCCAGGGGTCAGTATTAGGACTGGTGCTGTTTAACATCTTTGTTGGCAATGTGGGCAGTGGCATTGAGAGCACCCTCAGCAAGTTTGCAGATAACATGAAGCTGTGTGGTGCAGCTGACACACTGGAGGGAAGAGATGCCATCCAGAGGACCCTGACAGGGTAGAGAGGTGGGGCTGTGTGAACTTCTTGAAATTCCACAAGCCCATGTGGAAGGTTTTGCATTTGGGTTGGGGCAATCCCAAGCACAAATACAGACTGGGCAGAGAAGGGCTGGAGAGCAGCGCTGAGATGAGCTTGGGGGTGATGGTTGACAAGAAGCTCAGCATGACCCGACAATGTGAGCTCTCAGTCCAGAAAGCCAAATGTAGTCTGGGCTGCCTGGGCTGCATCAAAAGAAGACTGGAGGCCAAGGAAGGTGATGCACTCTACGCAGCACTCCTGAGAGTCCACCTGGAGTACTGTGTCCAGGTCTGGGGCCCCCAGCATAAGAAGGATATGGACCTGTAAAAGTCCAGATGAAGACCAAGAAGAAAACCAGAGGGATGGAGCACCTCTCCTGTAAGGAAAAGCTGAGAGAGCTGGAGTTGTTCAGCCTGGAAGAAGAGAAGGCTCAGTGGAGACCATATGGCACCTTTCAGTACCTAAAGGGGGCCTACAGGAAAGCTGGAGAGGGACTTTTTACAATGGCAAGTAATGACAGGACAATAGGAAATAGCTTCAAACTGAAAGAAGGCATGTTTAGATTAGATATTAGGAAGAAATTCTTCCTTGTGGAGGTGGTGAGGTACCAAAACAGGTTGTCCACAGAAGTTGTGGATGCCCCATCCCGGGAGGTGTTCAAGGACAGGTTAGATGTGACTTTGAACAACCTGGTATAGTGGAAGGTATCCCTATCCAGGGCAGAGGAACTGGAACTAGATGACCTTTAAGGCCCCTTCCAACCCAAACCACTCTATGATTCTATTATAGCATTTTTTGCTCTGTTTTAATTAGAAGAGTTCATTAAATTAGATCTCCAATTGTTACACCTTTAGGTATACGAAACCAACAGAAACTGTAGAAATCAAGTCTCCTAAATGTTTCACTTAAACTTAAGTTTTAGAAACCATCATAGTCAGGCAAAAATATATTGTAAGACGGTGTATTACAGGATATATACAACCAGACACTGACCAAGAGCAATTAGGCCAAGAGATTCTCAGTGCTGAAGGGAACAGGAGCTCTACAGATACTTCAGATATGATTTGTAGTAATGACATACAGCTTTGAGTTAAATTAGAACAAAACTGTAGTCATTGTGAAAAAGAAACTACAGTTTAGTATCTGAAATGTCTAGGCTGACAGCTTTCAGGAAGATGGTAAGAAGCCAGGAAAAGATCTACTGAGATGAAAAGCAAAACTATTCCCTAAAGCACACTGCATGTTTTAAATAACTGAACTACAGGGCTGCCACTATTGCCCTGGAAAGATCAGGTAAACTAATATTTGTACAAATTCATTCTCTGCAATTACACAGAACTGAATAAGATAGCACATGGCAGTAAATTGCAGGTAATGAAAATAACACCTAAAGGAAGAGTGGATGGCTGGGCTATTTCTTGCCCTCCCTCAAAACACACAAATTCTGAATATAATGTCAGAAAAAGACTCTATATCCCAAAAGAGAGAAATGAATTCAATAAGCAGGAATGATGAAGCAGAAACACGCAATAGCCTTTGGCTGCTATATACTAAAATTGTATTTAAAGTACTTTGATGAGAAGTGCCTGAATAGGAGTAAATTGGGAAGGAAAAAACCATGACCTGGAGATACACTACCTGCAATGCAGATGGATCCAGATGACAAATGACATGACTTTCAGGAAGTGCCTTTATCGAAAACACATCGCTGCCAGCCACAGGAAAGATCCTGCCCTAGCAGCCAGACTTCTCTCTCAGTACCAAAATTCAGCCAATCTCAGTCATTAAAGCAGTAATATATATGCACAAACAAAATCAACCCATTAATGAACAAAGCATCCAACCACAACAAGCAGTAAATGAAAATTAGCAGAAATTAGGGAAAAGCATTGTCTGGATAAGGAGACTACATTTACACATACATACACTGCAGAACAAGAGTTCTCCACCTGGACCACAAGGATTCTCCCATTCCATGACTGCTGCACTGGTAGAAGATGTCACCTAGAACAGACCTCTGCATTTCTGAAATGGTGAGCCATTGCAATGAACAGAAAACCTGCACAAAGTGACTGCTGGCTCCTTTCCCTCCCCCTCCTATACCTGTTCTATGAAACATGGGTTTGTCCAGTTGGCAGCATACTGGACCACTGCAACCTTCCAAGACACCTGTAAAATGAGATTAACAAACAAACAAGTCTTAACTCCTCTTGGAACCACCTTTGTGAAGCAAGAATGAAGCCTTACAGGTACAGTAATTAACCTAGAAACAATGCTGGCCTTTAAAATAATAGTATAATTGTGAAGTGTTTAACAAACAAAAGACTGATCCCAACGATAGGGTCAATGCTGCAGGTGTTCAGTGAGGCTCCTCCCTGCAGTAGACATGTAAACACAGGCACAGATGTGTAGATCAAATATGCTGC
Organism: Margarornis squamiger; assembly: GCA_035222235.1. Classification (NCBI taxonomy): domain Eukaryota; kingdom Metazoa; phylum Chordata; class Aves; order Passeriformes; family Furnariidae; genus Margarornis; species Margarornis squamiger. The sequence continues at coordinate 12,026,291 of JAWWTY010000156.1, forward strand.
TGCTGAAATGGGTTATATTTGAGGTAATTCAGTAATGCAGCAAAGCACTAACAGATCCCACTGCCTACCTATGTGTTTAGGACAGGACAGAAAAAAAGGTAAGAGTTGTATTTACTGGACTTTTAGAGGCATAGTAGAATTAAGCTATCAGTTTATTCAGAATGTGAAGGCAAAAGAAAGTACCTAGTTTCCCTTAGCTGCTTTCAAAATCAAAACTGAAGAAAAACACAGTAAGAATTATAACTCTGATAAGAGGTATTAGTGAACTGAAACCGCCAAGCTCCCTTTTCCTTTTTACAGGTGGTTTTACAGTTTCTATGGAATACGGTTTCTAAGGAAAGACATGTCATTTCATGATAAATACTAACCGTGAAACAAAATATTTTGTCACTTCCCCCCCACACATACTATCTTTATAATCCAACCTAGTACTATTTTGCTGGAATTGAGGAAAGCAGATTTTTCATTTTGGTTTGAGTTCATTCTCTGTAGTTACTTTCTAGACAAGTAGCAAATTCTGACAATCCTGGACAGCCTTTTCAGTGGAAAATGAGTTTGTCGGATCCTGGTTCCTAACTACGTGATATGGATTTTGAGATTGGCAAGATGTTAATGGTTGTCAAGAGTAACAAACACCATTTGGCCAAGATTTTTTACCCAATAATGAAAACTAAGTCATTATTTCTAACAGCACTCTATGCAGATGAGGTATTCCATACAGTCTGATCTTCATACCTGGGCCCTGAATACCCAAACCCATAAATTCAATTTCAGGAAAATGTTCCCACTAATTTCACATTACATAAAAATATGCATATGTATAAATCCCTCCAGGTTGGGATTTTTAATTATAAACTCCTGAAGACAAAGAATTGTTTTCACAGTGTGCATACACACTGCTTGCATAAAAAGAGACTCTTTTTCAGATTCAGTCCTCCAGGTATTAACACAATCTTAGAAAACCATAGTAATAATAAGGTTGGGATGTTGACATTCCTGCCTTTTTTAATTTTTTTTTTTAATGAGACAGAGGTATTCAGTCCTGGTAGACTGATGTCTACAGTACTTAAGAGAATTTCAAAACAACTGACATATTTAATCTTTTCTAATTTATCCGTTCCCTCTGAAAAGATGATCTTGTAAGTAAACAACCTGAAGAGCACTGTTCTCCATTTCAAAACTAAGTTAATCTCCTTTGCTTCTGTGTGCAACAAAACATAGGTAAATGGAATCCACTGCCAAGACCCAGGAAGCAGCAGAAAATCTTTACGACGTGGTCAGAGAGTTTTCTGCAGCTGTGAAGCAAACAGTTAGTGAGAAGCAGTGGCAGAAAACCAACATGGGAGATTTACTCTTAACAAGTATTATGGATGGATTACCTAAGGCAACCCTCCTTCTGGGAGGTAACAGCAAAGCCAAAGAGGGTGGCCACTTCAGTTGCTTCAGGTTGCAAAAAACCAAGCTGATCTAGAGAAGCTTAAGGGAACAGACCTTGCTCTTTTAAGGGGAATTTACAAATTGACATATACATCACCCAAAGAAAGACAGAAGGGCTTTGTATTCATTGAAAAAGGGAAGAGCAGTGGAGTTGTTTAGCTGACCCTGCTTGATTAGTTTATGATGAGCTTTTAGGGGGAGTTAATTTCTTTTGCTTTGTGTAAAAAAGGTTGGTATCTCTGAACTCTTCAGGATTTCTTTAGTGCCACTGTTGTCCACTATGGAAGTGCTTAAAATCGTACCAAAGCAAGACGTGTGCAACACCCTATTTGTTACAGAGAAAGCCTATTTTCTAATTCATCCTTTGAAGGTCCCTTCCAACAAAAACCATTCTATGGTTCTGTGATATACTTTTCACCTTTCTCTCTGACAAGTAACTCCCTTTCAAAGATGCTATTAAGTCCAGGTGCTGTGTTGGAAGAAAGGTAGCGTTGGAAAGGAGGCAACAGAAATCAGACGACTGTCAAACAAACTGCAAATGCTCTAGCACACAGTTGGTAAAATTATTGCTGTTCTCTACGGGTGGAGGAGAAAAGTATGCATTCTTATAAAGCATGTCAGCTTTCATTTCTTTTTGTTACATTACATGATTTTCTCCACATCTGTGTGTAACTCCCAGTCAAGGAAGCTGAACTACCACAGGCAAATTTCAGCCTGTGTCAGCTTCCAACTTTCTCTAGTAAAATAATTGTAGAAATAAAATAAACAGGAGGGGGCAAACATAACACGGAATAATATTATACAGAATCACATATTGTAGGTTGTATTAGGAAAAGGAACAAATACTACTTTTTGACATGTTTTAGGAACAAACCTAACTTGTCCCATTAAACCCATATTTCTATATTCTGACCATTCTTTATTTAACCCCAAATACGCTGGCATTCTTTTTTCTGTTTCAAATTGAAGAAAATATAGTCCTTTTAACAGTAAAATGCATTCACTACGTTTACAAATACTTGAAAGCGCCCCATCAAATAACAGTCTCAACATTGTTACACAACATACGTCTTCTTGTTACATACTAAGATATATACATTTCATAAAATTTAATCACCTTTGTTTTGCATAAATATTAACTGTGCTCACCAGTTTGAATTTATATACCTAGTTTAGTATATCAGCTTTAAGTATTTCAAAAAAATTAGGCAAATTTAAAAGAGGTCAGATATTTGTTATTGCAATATTTTTAGTTCCACGTACAGTATGAATTATCTGAGTCCTGACTACTTCTTGACTACTCTGTGACCATTTTTGTTACATCTGGCAATCATTTACCTTTTACCCAAGTAAGTGTACTGGAGGAAGCAGTATTAGACACACAAGTGTCAGCTCTTCTTGTGCCACACAACTGGAAGATTTCAGCTGTTCAAGTCTCCTCCTTCCATCACCAAATTTGTTTACAAAATACAATCCAAAACAGGACCTGTCCAGTGAGAAAACTACAGCAGTTAATGATAATCTTCCCTGTGATTTTTGACTCCACTTCTGATGCTTCCTCACACAAAAGCTTTATTTTACAGGGATGTGATGGTCTTTCTTGATGCAAGAAAGATTCTAGCAGCTAAAGTTATCTGACTTAATACGAATCATAAACACATAAATCCACCCGGAGTGTACAGTTTTAAGTTCAAATCAACTATCAAGCTAGTACGTTAAGCCAGAAGTCTTTAATCAACTCTTTAATCAGAATCTCATGGCAAAGGCAGCACTTGACAAATGCTCAGTTCATAAGGGCAGTACCAGAAACTGCATAAGAAGGTAGAGCATACAAAATACAGGGAGGAAGGCACACATCAGGATTTCCTCCAGTGTTGTTGGTACAGTTGGTACATCAATATTTTAGCAAATAAGAAACCCAAAATACTCTGGCAATACAATCTTTAATTGATTAAAATTATCAAGTTGTCTTCATCTGGTTCTCTCAAACTGTCTCCAATGAAATTATCATTTGGCCTAATAATTACTCTAGATTATTCTCTCAACACTTTATAGTATAACATGTGCCACTACAAAGAACTACAAAGAACTAGGTGAAATGCCTTGCTATGGTGATAAATAAATAGAAAAATACTAAAACACATTTAATTAGTAAGAAATGTGATAACTTGAGAAAAGTAAAACATTATCTGCTATGTCCAGCTTTATCTCTCAACACATAACCAGACAAGACATTATTTCCAAGTATTTCAGTATATACACATAGATATAGATAGAAGAAAAAAAAGAAAAACTCAGAGAAAATCTGGAAAATCACTACTTTTTTTAATGCAGTCTGGAAAATTATCATCATTAACTGGTATGATTCAAATGCTGGGTTCCTTCAGCATTGGGCAGTTAATTGATATCACAATCCTTCCTTTCATGACATAAAAATTTGCGCTACAGGATGTGTAAGGCATGGAAGAATGTGTGTTGCCAGCAAGAAACGAGAATTGTGGGAAAGGCTGTGTCAGAGTCAGACAGCACACAGACTCACCATTTCAGAGAACTGGGAATCGGTGTCCTTAAAAAGCTTTGGATTTCCAGCTGAAAATCTCCTCTGCAGTACACAGCTTATAGCTGACACAGTTATCAAATTACTGAAAAATTAAGGCCTAACAATCATGACCCCAACTAATTCCTATTTCCAACTGCAACTATCTTTTCCAAATTACTGTTCTGGGCTTCAAACCATCATCACATAAACAGCGTGCACGGTGCAGTTTGACAGCCAAAATCAGTTCCCCAGGCAAGACATTTCAAACTCTACAGCACCATTTTCACTGTACTTGAAGAAGACTGAAGATAGGGTCTGATATACGTACACCTTCTAATTTTTATGGTTCTGATCCTGAACTGACTAATATAGCTTATTATTGCTGGACATAAATATTGCCATCTAGACCTGCTCAAATGGCTACGTACTTGCACTGTAAAATGTTATATTATGTGAAATGGTGAACACCAAAAGAAAAGGCTGCTAAAAAAATCATTCATTTTTATCTGTTTTCTAAATTGCTTGTCAAATATTCATCAGTTCCATCAAACAGCAATGAAGGAGGAACAAAAAACCAAAACAACAACAACAAAAAAAACACCAAACACAACAAGATAATTTTAATGATTGTTTTGAAAACTCCTAGGATTTCCACAAATATTTTAAATGCAAAAAGAGTAACCTTGCCTTTAAAATAAAGCAAGCATAACATTTAGATTTAAAATAGATTTAAAAAGGTGTGTCAACTCTAAATATTTGTTTTTCATAAACTGGCAATCAGCTGTCATCTGTGACTGTAACAAAATACCCAAAGACATTAGATGAAAAAAAGATCTCAGCATTTATCCAATCTACTCTTTTTTAAGCTGTTTTTACTTAGGCATTCTTTTTCTCTTTCACCGTGTGCCAATGGCTAAGCAAATAGGGGACCACATTTTATAAACCGGAGGACAGTTCTCATACAAAAAGCCACAAACATCCTCTGCCATTCATATACTGCTAAAGATTTTCAGTACATTTGACCTCTCAAAATACAAAAAGGACACGATACCAGCATATTATCTGAGGAATTAAGCAGTGTAATGCTCATTAAGGTTGTGCCACTAATTCCTGCACACTGTGTACTGAAAATTTATGCTTAAATGATATATTTCAAGATATTGGTCAAAATTACAGTTCTCTAGAATCAGATTGTAATTATACAGGATTGCAAATTGTACGTTTGTTGGTTTCTGGAAACAAAATGGACAGCAAAATCTGCAACTTTAATGTCTGTTTTCATGATAGATACAGATACTGAGAACACTGCAGTTGATTTTCCAAATAAGACAAAAAACTGTTTCCCTTTTTCTTCTCTTTTCTTTAAGATTCAGGCATATTATGAACTCAGAGAAAGGCAGGGATAAGTTTATTGCCAGAAATAACATAGGAAAAATCTACTGACTCTACTCATTGCATAGAACAGACAAACTCTGCTTTTTATAACATTATTCAGAAGATATGTTATCACTGGGTTTGTGTGGTTTTGGCTTTTTTGATTTATTCCCTTTTTTGTTTTTTAAAGGAAGATTAATGATAGCCTCACATTGAATTTCAACCTGTGGCGCTTAAATGAATCTCCAACATTCAATTACATTGTGACAATTACTGCTTTCTTATGTGGTTACAACTTAACAAAAAAGCTACCAGAGAGAAATAACCAGAAGCTAGAATTTAGCAAATGTCACTCTCCACGTTCAGAAAAAGTGCAAATTGTTTCCTATCCCAAAGGTTTTGATAATAAAATAAAAAACAAGTGTGTTCAAAACCACTTCCATTTCTAATTTCAAAGCCAGTACAGGTTAAGAGAGACACCCCTGATGCAGCCACGCTCTTGTAGCAGATTTGTTTAAGCATGACAGAAACAGGTCCTGAGGTAATTCAAGATACTACAGGTCCTGGATTTTGTGCTTTCCATTTTTCAACAAAGAAAACAAGCCTAATCTAATTTGCTCCCATGCGTCATTTAAAAATGTAACTAAAGGGATCACAGCTGAAGTAGATCAGATTAACTACTAAAGAAAGATTGTGTTGACAAACCAGCACAGAAAAGTTTATTAACACTCTTTGTGGACACAAAAATCACAGCAAAACACACAAATCTATTTGCCAGGAGGCTGTCTTGTGTTTAACTCACAAAGTGAAGGCTGGGAGAATAAGATGTAAAGCATTTTTACTGAACCAAGAGCTGTTCAGGTGCTGTGACATCAGTAAGAAACCGTTACAGGAAAGGGCTTTCACCATCCTTTTCATATTTTTTTAATATGTGGCTGAAGTTGCCATTTTAATTATTCCACTTCACCTGCTAGAATGCCTGTTAGCAATAATCACAGCAAAAGCAATCTCCATTGGGGACTGGAGCACCACATACAGCACTGTCCGTGCACACATTTGCAAACCTGCTTTTCTCCTATGAAACATTTTCAGTTAAACCGCAGCTAAAATGTGAATAGAAATATGTGATTATCAGACTGGCTGCTGATTTTCTAGAACAGGAAGCAAATCATACCATGCACGTAAAACTAAATTCAAAACATTTGGGTCTTTGTCAGAGAAGTATTTAAGTTATCTGTCTCTCATGAAACGTGTATGTTAATGTTATATGTTGTAGAAAGCAGGGAACAAGTGTACGTCTGGAAGTCTCAGGAAGAATTCTCATTTTTACAAGACTTCTGTAATAAAATTTGACCACAGCACTCAAACATCAAATTCCTTTACTGACAATTCGGTATCCATAAAATGAGGGCGTTCTGCCCAGTTACGCAAGAAGAAATGTCTATAATTTGATTAATTTCAACTAAAATTAAAGACATATAAATCTTTTCTAAATCCAACAGATTTCGTGATGAAGGTGGTGGCTGGTTAGAGGCAAAGACCTTAAACAGACTCTCTGTGGAGGAGTATTCGGGCTCAATAATATTCGAGCAATGAGAACGACAGCTATAGGAATTCTGGTTTCTAAAACTGTATTGATCCTAGGAGCACTTCTTATACATATGTGCAGAAGATTCCTCCAACTCCAACACGTTGTGAAGAAAGTATAGTGGGTTCATTTTATTCTTGTCTCCATACGCATAATTCTCATTATCCCAATTTGTATTTCTTTTAAGCAGACAAGCAGCAACATAAAGAAAATAAAAAAATAAAAAAGATAATCTTATTTAGAGGAAAGAAGGTTGGAAGTGGAATATAAAGCAAATATATTGCCCTCCCCAACCTTGCTACTGAGTTTTTATACTGGAAAAGCCACATTTGTGCTATATGTTCAGTGTCCCCATCTGTAACAAAAGGGTAACACACTTCTGCCTTTGCAATATCTCCCAGGGCTCTACACCAAGCAGGACAGGAGAGGGGGAGACACAAGACTGGCAGTGCACTACAGCACAATGCAAGGTGCATCCAGCCCACTGAGGGACCTGTCACACTGAGCTCTTGAGCCACAGCCACGCTGCAGATCACCAGGTGTGCACCAGGCAAAGCAGACAACAGCAGGCATAATCAACGAGCACACGTACTCTCAGACAGAGGGAGCTGCATCAGACAAAGCTGGAGACCTCTTTTAACCATATCAGATGTAATTAAGCCACTTCTGGCACTGTGGGAAGCTATTTCCAAATGCATTTAAGTAATGCAGAAAGAATCATTTTAGCTATCGGACCATTAAAAAAGAATGAAACTAAGATTCCCCTTCGGGTCTAATCAACACTTACACACCAGCAGATGTTTTCTACTCCTCTCTGCTAAATACATATGACTGTGTATCTTCTGATTTCTTTATGGAACACTAATTGCCCACTGCACAAAATGTCTAATTGATGTAGCATGTGATCACTGTTATTTGCACATTTCTCCAGCTCTAATACTTCAATGCACAACCCATGAGTTTGTGTTTATTGTGGGATACAAGGTGAGCCATTTCAGCTTGAAGGAGCATCCACTGAATATCACTCAGCTTCACTCTGTCAGACTCAGAGGGCTCCATTTTCTTGCTCATTCAGAACCTACCAAAACTGGAACAGGATTAGTTCAGCAGAAGAATTATGGAAGGAAAGCTATCTGGCACAAGCAAGCTAGAAATTTTTAAGACAGCAACAGCTTCCTACACATGACCCTTTAAAAGTGTTTACCATTCTGGGTAGTGTTCCACACTACCAGTGCACTTGCTCTCATCTTTATGTGTGGCAAACTGGGGGGCACACAGCGTGCCCCTCTGCACTGCCAGCCTCACAGCTGTGACCCCAGCAGGGACCAGAGACTGCTCACCCACACCACTGACTACGTGTGCTGGCAAACCACACTGCTCTCCAGAGAAAACATCCGCTCTCCCCTGCTCCCACCTGCTGACAAGGACCTCTGCTTGAATCTGAAATCTACTTTCTAAAGACTCCTGATAACAGTTCTTGGATGGCAGCACAGACCTGAAACCCTGATCAAATATTTATCTGCTTTATTATTATTAGAAGATTCAATTCAAGACAAGCTGAAAGATTATAAGGAAATACTGCCATTGATTTACTGACAAATTCAGCACAACCCATGCTATGTCCAGGCACTCTCCCAGCAGCACATACTCTACTCTCCCCAAAACCAGCATTAGCCATTTGAACAGTGTGCTGGACAGAGCACTACAGATAATCTTCCAGATACAGAGGACTCACACAAAATGGGAAAGAATCGCATTAACAAGCTGAATGAGTTTCCTTAAGTATTGAATATCATTAGGATACAGAGGCAGGCATTTAGTGATGTAAAAGGAAAACAAATGTCTTCCACTTCACAAAGCAAATAACTTAGGGAATTATTAATAATGACTCAATCATTTTTAGTTATAGACCTATTTTAATGGCATGGAAATAAAAAAAATTGCAGAAACAATATCATAGCCATTTCATGAAAAATTAGCAACAAGACAGATGCCATCAAGTGCAAAGCAAAAAGCAAAACTATTCAGAATACCATTTTTCTATTCTCTTTTTATTGCAATACACAGTCATGTTTGGCAGTGTTACTCCAAGTCCACAGCAAATGCAATTTTGCAGAGCTGGCTGTAAATTAAAACCCTTTGGGCCGAATTTTCACCTCAACACACAGGGAGCCTACTTTGAGGATGCTTCACAATGTCAATTGGGTGTGTTTACAGTTCATCATGAAATGCAGCAAAAACATCTATGCCTCTAATGTACCTTACATTTTTATTCAGAATAAGCCTTTTCAGATGAGAATGAGTTGTTCTTGCCAAAGAACACATAAGAACCGCAATGTGTTATATGCTGTTTGTCATTCTGACTAGGCAGCACAATAGTCATTCTCCTCTCTTCTCTCTCCACCACATTAAGTATTTTCAAAAGATCCTGAGCACTCTTGAAAATCCAGCCACAGACTCTTCAGGTTCCCCGTGTAATATTGCATTCCATCCTTTGAAAGGCATATACCAGTGTAAGGATAAAATACAGCCATTCTGCACGCGTTTTTAAAACTTCTGTTTCAAAATCTTTACATATTTTAATGGAATGCAACAAGAAATAAACAGAAAGTCCAGCAACTGGATAGTCATTTCCAAGGAGCTCCTGGTTGCCTATCTCCTTCCATTTTGATTATGGCTTATATTATGTGGCACCACATCAATGAAATGATGGCTTTCAGAAATTAGAATTTATTGTAAGTAAAATTAATTTTATAAGCCCTAAATTTTTTTCTTCCAAGGCTAAAGTTCACTGGATTCTTTTGCCAGAAGTATTTGTAAGAAAATGCCAATTATCAAATCCAAATCCTGTAAACTCAGTGGCTTCCAGTTTCAGAAGAAAAATTTGGGGGGTAGAGGGAGAGGCCCAGCCCCACCAACATATAACCTGAAAGTCCAGGCACTCATCTGAGGTGTGAGAAATACTTTCCTAAGGAATGAAACATCAAGGCAGGGACTTGAACATCTGAACTTGCCCATCCCACTTTTCAGGTTATGCAAACATATTTTCACATTTTTTCCAACAGAATAATCTAGAAATCACTCTGTCACAAGGTGCACAGGATTGGAAAACTTTCTTTCTGCCCACACTATTCAGAACAACCTCTGTACTGCAAAGCCTCAAGCATATAGTGTTAAATTAATCAATAACAGAACGTGCCCAAGAATCATATCAGGAAGGAAAAAAGGAGGGAAGTAAGAAAGGCAGAAAGGAAGGCAGGAAGGACCTTTACTTTCATTTAAATTTCTCCTGTGCTGGTTTTTCTCGATCTTTAAAAACTGAGAATGATATTCAAGCCCCAAGGAGGTAATTAAGGATTTTTCAAGCTGCATCAATACTGCCAGAATACTATACTATATTATTCTTTGAAATAGCCAATATTTAAAAGGTGTCTTCCAGGATGCCTCAAACTTCTAGTAATGTCATGATTTCTTTGTGCTGATATGATGGCCCAATTTCTCTGGATATTACTATAGTATATCTTAATTACTATATTTGGCATATCCAAGAATCATCCTAGTATTCTGAAAAACCAGTGCCTAGATTAGGTCGCTCAAAGGTGGCTAGTGCTCTTTAATAGCCAAAAATTAACATCCTTATTTTAGAGCAGATAATGACTTCTGAATTAAAAGTTATATCCACGTTGTGAACTGTGCTATGACAGATTCCCAGGTAGCTGTAAACAAGGTAACACATAAACTGGCTCCTCCCTGACTGAAGTGCACTGCTCCTCAAAGGAGTAACCCGCTTGTGCATTTCTGATGTGGCTGTACAGCTTTCAGCATCTGTGTTAGCTGACACACAGCTCACCCAAGAGCCTCTGTACTGCACTGCAGTATGCAGCATGGACATACCACAGGGATCAAACACAGAAGCCAAGGATTTAACCAATTCCACACCAAGCAAAGCTACAGGTTTCTTCATGTCTCCATGAGTTGCTAGAGTGAGTGGCTCTAGTGCCAGCACAATTGGCAGCAGAGCACTCCAGTGTGGTGAACAGGGAGGTTTCCCAAACTGGGGGAACTTTAGGTGGACCTGAGAGAGCCACCAGGAGCCTGCACTTCACACAACCTCAGCAGGGCCAGAAGCAACATTCACATTAGATTTTAGTAAAACCTCTGACACCATTTCCCACAACATTCTCCTGGAGAAACTAGCTGCTCATACCTTGGATAGATGCACTGTTCACTGGGTAAAAGACTGGCTGGATGGCCGGGCCCAGAGAGTGGTAGCGAATGGAACTAAATCCAGCTGGCAGTCAGTGGTGTTCCCCAGGGCTCAGTACTGGGGCCAGACCCATTTAATATCATTATCAATGATCTGAACAATGGGATCAAGGGCACCCTCAGTCATTTTGCAGATGACACTAAGTTGGGCAGGAGTGTTGATCTGCTGGAGGGCAGGAGGGCTCCACAGAGGGATCTGGACGGGCTGTATCATTGTGCCTAGACCAAGCCCATGAGGTTCCACAAGGCAAAGTGCCATGTCCCAGACTTGGGTCACAACAACCCCATGCACCATTACAGGCTGGGGCAGAGTGGCTGGAAAGCTGCGTGGTGGAAAAGGACCTGGAGATGCTTGTTGACAGGAGCTGAATGTGAACCAGCAGCGTGCCCAGGTGGCCAAGAAGGCCAGTGGCATCCTGGCCTGTATCAGACTGGCCAGCAGGAACAGGGAAGTGATTGTCTGTCTCCCTGTATGCAGCACTGATGAGGCCACCCCTCGAGTCCTGTGTTTAGTTCTGGATCCCTCACTACAAGAAAGACATTGAGGGGTTGGAACAACTCCAGAGACGGGCAACAGAGCTAGTGAAGGGTCTGGAGCACAAGTCTGAGGAGTGGCTGAGCGAGCTGTGGGAGTTCAGCCTGGAGAAAAGGAGACTCAGGGGAGTCCTTATTGGTCTCTACAAATACCTGAAAGGAGGCTGTAGACAGGAGAGGGCAGGTCCCTTCTCCTAGGCAGCTAGAGATAGGATGAGACAAAACAGCCTCAAGTTGTGCCAGGGGAGGCTTAGATTAGATATTAGGAAAAATTTCTTCACTGAAAGGGTTGTCAGGCACTGGAACAGGCTTCCAAGGGAAGTGGTGAAGTCACTGTCTCTGGAGGTAACAAAAACTGTGTAGATGTGGCACTTAGGGACATGGCTTAGTGGTGGACTTGGCAGTGCTGGGTTAACAGTTGGACTCAATGGTCTTGGAGATCTTTTCCGATGGAAATGATTCTAGAACTGCACAGATTTAACAATATGTAGTGTGCAGAGGCACATGAGCTCTGTTTTAAGGGCAGGCAATAAAACAATGCTAATGTTATTCTAGGGCAAGCACAAAAACTTTCCTTAAAACCTTATACTTCACTGTTTAAACCTGCAGCAAGCCAGTGAAATGATTTAAAATTCAGTAGCCTGGAAGAATCAATTACCAAGGTCTGACTCAGTGGTGTGTACAGACACCTTAAAAGTTATTTAACATTGCTCTACAGATGCAGTGTCCCAAAAGAGGCACTATTTACCTGTAAATAGTTTAAGGTAAAGTTTTAGCATATAAGACTTCACACAATCCCTAGGCTTGCAAAACACTGTTTAATGGAAATTCACACTCCTGGCTTCAATCTTGGGATTTACATCTGCCAAAAATAGTGGAATGAACTCCAGGATACAGTAAGTGTCTCAGTCTTTTGTTTTCCATTCAACCTGACCTGAGCAGTTAGTTTAAGTCATTCTCTGGACAAGTTATCTATTCTTTAATTTCCAAAATACATTCAATAATTTCCTCACATTTTCAGAAGTGAGAATTGAACATGATGCAATGTAATTTTTTTGTTGTTGTTGCTACTGTAGACAAGTGAAAATGCTTCTGTAGTAACATTGGTAGCAACAACCTGCTCTGGAAAAAAACAAACCCATTTTCCTTATGCTTCTTCCTGTGGCATAGATACTATTAATGGAAATGCCTAGCCTTTAACGTTATTCATTTTGCTTTCAAACTGATACTAAATTTGAAAGACAGAACTGTTCTGATCTCTTCCCTAAACATAGATCAAATACCAACGTATCTGTATTTCACTTGCAAATACAATTTCCAACTTAGTCATCATTTGAAGTTAATCAAGGAATTTCTTCATCTTGTAATTTCTCATCTGCAGGTAGTTAGAACTGTGATTACAATTAAAATTACCATTAAAAATTTCATGCTGTGGTTTCATTACCTGAGTCAAATGAGTTATATTAATCATGAATTAGGATATTTACAGGCTTGTGTTAACATGCCTCTCAACAGGAATCTTGAGGTTTCCACTGAAATTTGCAATTCAAGACTTAATTTTCATAAACATCTGAGAATTCAAGCTAAAACTCAACTTCATGAAAGAATGACTAGGGTACTTGTGTTGTCAGAGAGCAAGATAAGTGTGTCACTCACAAGCACATTCGCATATTCATGTATTATAGACCACTTGCCAGTTATTTGCTCAGCTAAAACATGAGCTCAGAGAAGGTGATGGCACCAATCCAATGCCCTTTTAAGTCAATAGAAAAGATCTTGTGGCACCTCTGTGATGGCTCCCTGCAAGTAACCACACAATTGCACGTATGGCAGAGGGTGGCCTTAGGCTCTACAGCATCCCTGCCTCAGGGGGAAGGACACTAGTCTGAATGCACAAAATCAGCATCCAGACCTGCGAAGTTCTTGTACTGGCAGATGCTGTTACTCTCCTCTGCTGTATAAGGCCCTACTGCATTTCCTCAAAAGGAAGCGTTTTCAACTGGATGACTTCTCCTCTTTAAGGATAAAAAGGATATCTCTTAACTTATTAGTAAGACAAAAGTACAAGTTATTTCTGCAGTAATCACTGAAAGGGAAAGTAAAGGTATATTTTAGTTTCTTACTAATATAAAAGAATAAAATACAAAAACATCTAGCAAGTAAGTTAATTACAGAGCAAACTGAGCTTTTGAAGACAGGCTCTGTAAGTGTCACAAAGGTACACAATGTAGACATAAACCACATAAGTTACATTGTCACCAAGTATTAGATAAAACAAGCTAGTATAAAACAACTACATCAGAAAAAAAAGTTTCATCTTTTATCAGTATAGTCATCCAAAATAATTACTCCAATCTTCCCACCTTCTCCAGTTATTACCTTTGTACACACTGTACACACTTCTCTGGGAGCACATTTCCTTACCTCAGTCACCATTCCCTGACTTCTCATTTTCCTAAGTACAGGATAGTCAAAAGAGGGTGAAGACCCTATGTCTGTAACAAAACTGAAAGCAAAAAGAAGCATGCCAACAATCCCCCTGAGCTTTTCACCTGCATTTTGTGCCCTTCTTTTGTACCTGTCTTCTAAACAGAATTTTCCAGCCTGAAGACGGTCTTGCTGTATACTTGCTTACTATTAGCATTATGCAAACAATTATAGGGTCCAAAGAGGTGTTACATTCTCAGCTGAGAGCCCTCAGAACTTGCTGGTATCATCCTGCCACTATATTAAGATAAAAGAGATTGCTAAACTGTGAGAGAACAGTTCTTTTGTTCCCCGGAACTTCCATTTGCATGACACAGACTGACTGAGAAGGGCATCTCCTAATCCCAGTTACTGGCCTTCGCACACCACAGGAACAAAACCTTGAGCAATAAATTAGATATAAAATAAACACCAATTTTAACATTCTTGCTTAAAGCAATAACCTTTGAATAAACTGCTTCAAATACTGAAATTAATTCTCAACAATCAAATAATTTCAGCTTTAAAAAATTGCAAATGTACTAACTACTTAAGTAATACAATGAGAAGCTGAGAAAGATTTATTTAAAAGCTACAAAAAATAAAATACAAATTAAATAGCAAACATTTACAGAGAAGGGTATCTTCTGCAGGCACCAAAGAGCTGAGAAGACAGAATCCAATTTTCATGAATAATCTCAAAGTGGGAAAGAGAAGAAAACAGAAAAAAAGGCAAGAGCAAGATGGCAAAATTAAAAATGTTCATATGGAGAAAGAACAGAAAAGAACAGAAAAGCATGAATTAGAAAATAAGTCATTAGTGTGAGGGGAAGAGAAATGAAGAGGAAGTGTGAAAAGAATCCAGCTCTCCATAATGGCAATTTTTAGTTACTAAAATTAAAAGTATCACCTTCCAGAAAAGCTACCGCTTGCATGTCTAAATGGCTGCTACTTCAAAGAACGTCCAAAACCCCTGAGGCGTAAGACTTAAAACTGCCCAACTCAGGGAAGTGCAAGAGAAGACATAACATTTCATATCCACTTTCCGGCTGTGATCCAAATCTGGCACAGATGGCTTGTAAATGATTGTCACTGCCAGAAACCTGCAAATGATCGTTGCTACCAGAAACCCACTGGCCTGTTAGAAAATGAGTTTTAGTCTCAATCTGGCTGCTGATGCCACCAAGGTGCTTGGGGGTGGTGGGACTTCAGGACAGCTGGTACAGCCGCTTACTGTCATAAGGCCCAAGGTGCACCCTGCAAGAGGTGGCAAAGCCTCTTCAGTCCCTTACTTAAATCCACCTTTGGCACACTGCGAAGCACAAGACAACTAGGTTTCACTCCCTGATCTGCAGCTCATCTCCCCTGAGCCTTGTCCCATTTCCATTTAAGCCAATTCCCTGCAACTTCCACAGGTCTCTCTTTCCCTCGCTAGTAAAACTGAAGTGATACTTGTTTTTCTCGCCTTTCTTTTCTGTCTGGTTGATTTAGGATAGCGGCTTCAGGGTGGCAATTGCCTCTGCCGATGTGCTGGTACAGCTCCCTCACACTGATGCTGAGCAAGCCAGGCCTTTGATCTTGCTGGAGTCTCCTCATTCTACAGCAGGAATAGCCTATGCAAGAGCACAAAGCTCCATTAAGGGAGAGCTCCAACTTATATGTTCTAAAAGCACACAACTAGGCTAATTTTATACATCACAATAACCTGAGATGAGACAGCCTAGTTCAGAGAACAGGAGAGAGATGCTCTTTGTACCTTTTCCTTAGAAAAAGCAGCTCTCATACATTATCCATGCCATTCCCCACAGCAGGCAGCTGAGAGCAAGCTTGCCTGCACCACGATGCACCCCAGTCATAAACTGCACCTTGTAGCAAGGTGAGCACTACACCTGCACTGCTGCCTTTAGAACGTCAAAGCATAGGCATAGATAATAGCCTAATGCCTCAAATACATGCATAGAAACAAGTGTGGGACACCCTTGGTCATCAAGGCCATTCTTGTTCCAGGACTTATTTACACATCACACTTTCAGAATTCTTCTTATCTGCCCTAATTGCCATGATTCATGAATTTACAGCACAGCTGTGCTCCGCACTTTTCATTCTTCCCTTTGCAAGTAAAGGGCTTGTGACTGTTTATAGCTGCGATATCTAAGCAAAGCCTTAAAACTTCAGAGCAAATTCAGGAAAGCTACAAAAATTGAGCACAATAAACCCCAACACAAATAAAATAATGTATATTATTACCATCATCATGGGCATATCAAGACACATTATGCCACTGCAAATATAGGCTGTGTGATCTGCTTTCTACAGCGCCCTCCGTGCAAAGTGCCAGGCCCCTCACGGGGCTACTGCAGGTTTATCCACACAAGCCAAGGCTCAGCACCATCACACAGACACTTTACAGAGAACTCTGGGGACTTGCAGCAAACTGATTCTTATGTGGATTGCGCTTTTTAGCTGACAGTGTTTATACAGTTCTCATGGAACAGTTTAAAAACAGCTGGTTTTTAAATTATAGCATTGAGATTTATTGTTAGAGAAGCATGTGAAAATATAAGAACAAATAATAGTAATAGGGACTGGGACCTTACTGTGACCAGGTTTATTGGTACTCTTATCTTAGCTTGGAACAGTTTCATTTGACTATAATTATATAGTACAATGAAGATCTTCACTTATTCAAGACACAGCAGCATAAAATAAAAATGAGTATGTTAATTTAAGAATTCTATAAATTAAAAATTAGTTCAGGAAAAAGATACGAAACCAAAACATATTTTTTAACAAAAAACTGAACTCCTGTGAACCTGCAATGATTCCCATATATTTCTGCATCATATTTTTACTGGAAGCTGCGGAAGGTTACCAAACTAAAACACTATTGTGCTTGAGAACATAATTCCTCAAGAAGCTATATCTTACTCCTAACTGCCATTAGAAATCACTTTTAGCTATGGGGGCAGCTACATGAACTGCAACTGATTTTTTTTTACCGGGTCTCAACTATTTTGATTCTTTCCAGTAAAGAACAGAGACATTGTTAAAAATGGGTTCAATTTAAAGAATAATTCCTAGCTCATTTTACCTGGTGTGTAATTTGATGCAAGTGCCTAATCATATGCTTGAATTTCTATCTATGAAACATGTTTCTTGAAAATAAATACAACATATTTACTTCTAAAAAACAATTTCCCAATTATTTTTCATAACATTAGCAAACCCAAATCTCATCCTACGACTATTAGTGTTTCAAAAGCAGAATACATAAGAGAAAAGGAAGACAAGAGATTAAGCACAAAATGTTGAAATGGCAAACTCACAAATAATATGAATCTTTTCTCCACCTCAGCACTAAAAAGCTAGCACTGACACTGAAAGAATTGCCTGCTATTGAGTCACTCAAAATGTTCTCAGCATCTTAAAAGGGGAAGTAGAAGTTTGTGAGTTGTGGACATACAGGTGGATTGCTTAATGAGTTGTGCAGGACACACATGGAACTAATTGCCTCATTTAACTTGTAAAGAAAAATATGTCATTTTGCTAAAGGAAATCAAGTACTCCTCTGCATTAATTAATTCAGGTATATAGCTGCACGTACATCCAATTCCTAGGAGATGGTGTTGGTTTAGGAGTCATGCTACCATTTTAAAGTCCATACCAAAGCTGAAACCGTTTTGCCAAGCTCAGAGAAGGATTTGCAGCACTTTCTAGCGCACTGTACATCAGTGAGGCTCAGGCTATGTCACATACACACTTCAGCATGCCCAACAGCCTGTGCTGTCCCCCACACTAGCAGCAGTGACACTGTTGGCTGTCACATGTCACCCAGACCATAAGGAGGTGAACAAGCCCCCAGGCTCCAAGAGTTAGCAAGGCTTGAGCTCACTACAGTAAACAAGAATCTGAAGTAATAAAGCAAATAAGCATGAAACATTTTGCTCTCAGAGAGATGAAACATTTCAAGGGGTGCACATCAGGTCTCTCCCTCTTCTTTTGTGTTTCACTCCTACAAAATGGTACTTTGACCTAATTTACTAATACGGTGTTTTCATGTGTAAACTCAGTCACATATGCATTCAGAACCCACTGTTTCCTGGGTAAGCAATTTTAGGGGATCCTGGAGGATTCTTTAAACATGTAAGTTCAATGAAATTTCCAATGATATACCTCAGAGTCAGGAATTAGCTCAGAAGACTGAAAAATTAGTCAACTTCTTGAGAGAATTCTGTGTTAGAAGCCTAAATAAAGACACTTCAAGGAGGAGAAGCATGGTTCGGTTGCCTTTTGGTTTTGGGCAGTCCTCAGCAGTTTCTGGCCATAAACATGTGGTTAACATTCAAGAATCGTATTACATTAGAAAAGACATGACTATCATTAAATCTGTGTTTCTTTAAAGATCTACTGCTTCGCTTCTCTGAGCTGCACTGAGCAGAAAAAGAAGAGATGTTTTATTCCTTCTTCAAGGCCACTGCTACAAAAACCTTCAGCAAAGTTTTGGCATTGGCCTCTGCAGAGCCTTGTGTACAGTGAGAGAACCGAGAAACTGTTCCACTGCTGCCGGGAAGGGCCGTGAACAGCTGTTCCTCTGGTATTTCTGCCTTCATTGCAAGGCTTTAAATTGCATCAGAATGCATTCACTAGTCATTTTTGAAGCCTTATTGCCAATTCCTTACGTCTTTTCAAATCACATGGGCTGAAAGAGCTATTGGAGAGAGAGTGGCAATATTCTCAGGTTCACTATAATCCAGTTTCTTTCTTTCTGATTCTTGTATTGATTTGAACTATCACGTGCACAGATCGAAACAGTGAACTTACACTTGTGCATCCATCGTGGGTTTTTTCCCTGTATTAAGGAGTGATTTATCTGTGTTTATGTTGCATTTATTGTGACACGTCTGCTACAAACATTGTCATTGAGAAAGGGGGAAACTACAGCTGACCTGCTTAAACAGCTGTTTTTGTTTTAAGGTTCAATCTGTAAATATTTTTAATACCATGATTCTCTACCAACATCAAAACAAGGAAAAAATATTTACGTTACTGTATCTACCTTGGTTTATTTACAACCAAACAAACAAATGAAACAAACATGCTTTGCTGTCGTCTCCAGAACAGCACGATTTTGTAATAATTCAGCGTGAAAAAGACGCTTTAAAGAAAACAGACAAAACCCCCCACCTCCATAATATTAATGTCACTCCGAACAGCGCGTTCGGAAACGGGCTTATTACTGTGCCGCGGAGCAGCCCACCCCGCCCGGAGAGGGACCTTTGGCTCGGCTTCTCCTCGGACGGGCAAGCCAAGACACAAACTGTGCCCTGGCTCCAGCAGCAAACGCGGGGCGGGCGCTCGGGGCAAGGCAGGGTGCAAGACAGGGGTGCAGGGCAGGGATGCAGGGCAGGGATGCAGGGCGGGCAGGGGTGCATGTCTGCAGGACAGGCGTGCAGGGCTGCAGGGTAGCAGTGCAGGGCTGCAGGGTAGCAGTGCAGGGCAGGGATGTGGAGGGCAGGGGTGCAGGGCTGCAGGGCAGGAGGGCTGGGGAGGGCAGGGCTGCAGGGCAGGGCGGCAGAGCTGAAGGACAGGGATGCAGGACTGCAGGGCAAGGTTGCAAGACAGGGTGCAGGGCAGGGTTTCAGGGCTGGAGGGTTTCAGGGCAGGGTTGCAGGACAGGTTGCAGAGCTGAAGGACAGGGGTGCAGGGCAGGGTGCAGGACAGGGTGCAGGGTTTCAGGGCTGCAGGGTCTCAGGGCTGCAGGGTCTCAGGGTGCAGGGTCTCCGGGCTGCAGGTGCCGGGTCCCCCCGCACGGCCGGCCGGGCCCGCTGACGCACGGGGCTCCGGGGCAGCCGCGGCCCCCGTAGCTTATGGCAACGGCGGAGCCAATGGCAGCGGCGGGCCGGGCGCTGCCATGGCGATCCCGATCCCGCTCCCGCTCCCCGCCATGGCGGCACCGCCGCCCCGCAGCCCCGCTCCCGCACGGGGCCGGGGCAGGGCGGGCCCGGCTCCCCGAGCCCCCGGGGCTGCGGCCGCCACCGCTACCGCCGGCGCTCCGCCCGCCCGGGGCCGGGGCCGGGGCCGGGCAGGACGGCTCCCCGCTCTGCCGGGGCGCTGACAGCCCTGCCCGGCGCCAGCCCCCAACTTCGCGGAGCGGGACCAGCCCGAAGTTGGGAGGCGGGACCGGGTCCCCTCCTCCCCCGCCGGGAACACCCGCTCGGGCCGGTCCACGACCCGCTCCCCGCGGCGGGACCCGCCGCCGCCCCGCCCGGGTCGGGTCGGGGTCCGGCCGGCCCGGCCCCGCGGAGGAGCCGCGGGCTCCGGCGGAGCGCTGCGCACCCCGAGGGGCAGCGGGCCCTGCCCGGGGGCAGCCCCGGCGCCTCCGCCCCGACACCGCCCCCCCGGCGTGCCCCTACCTGTAAGGGATCCAGTCCGCCTGGTGCCGCGAACTCATCTCTCCCCGGCGACGCTGCCCGCAGCCGAGGAGGGGGACGCGGCCGCTGCTGCCCGAGTCGGAGCCCGCCACGGCGCGGGCAGCATCCTCCGTCCGGGGCGGGGGCGGGGGCCGCGCCGCTTATCCCGGCAGCGGCCGCAGAAACATCCCCCCGGGGAGGGCTCCCGGCGGCGGGCCGGGCTGCATGGGGAGGGGGCGGCCGGGGGCAGCGGGAGGCGGCTCCCAGCCCTTCCTCCCTGCCCGGAGCCGCGGCTGAGGCGCGCACCGGCGCGGGAGGGGCGGGGGAAGGGCCGGGGCGGGCAGGGGAAGGCAGGGCAGCCGCGCCGCGGACACGCCGCCGCTACCCGCCCGCCCCCCCGCTGCCACCGCGCTCGGGCATCGCCCGGGCCAGGCGGGACCCGCCGCCCCGAGCCGGGCTGGGCTGGGCTGGGCTGGGCTGGGCTGAGCTGAACCGAGCCGAGCCGAGCCGCCCCCGCGCCGCGCCCGCCCCTGCCCCGTCAGCCGCGCCGCCAATGGGCATGTGCGGGCGCTCCGGGGACGGGCACGGATCGGCTCGGCTTGGCTCGGTTCGGCACGGCTTGGCTCGGCACATGCAGCCCTGGCGCCGGGCAGCGACCGAGCATCCCTCTCCCGAGCGGTGCGGGCAGAGGTGCGAGGAGAGCGCAGCCTGCACGCTGGCTCCCTTCATCCCCCATCGCCAAAATGTACGAATTTCAGCAACTCGACCCAAAATGGGCGAGGAGCTGCGGCCTGGGGGCAGGTTGTGAAAGGTTAACGCGGCCCTCATAAGGGGAAATCCGTGATTTCGGTTTGCCTACAGCGGGCTGATGCCTTGCGGTGGTGAGAGCCGCTGGACCTCGTGGCCGCAGCCACCTCTGCTGGCCCCGGCGCGGCCGCGAGTGCCAGCAGCTCTCCGGGGAACGCCCTGGTGGAAGGCTGGGGATAGCTGGGAGCAGAGCACAGGGACAGCTCCCTGAGGAACCCGCCTCTTGCTCCACGAGTGTCTTACAGGCCACCATCCACTCAGCCCAGCAAGACCAGCTGTGCTCCAGTTCTACAGTCGCAACACAAGTAAAGCCCTTCTAAACCGTGTAAATCCCACCTCCTCCCCTTTGCCTGTGTCAGACTATAAGCTTATACAAACAGTTCCAGACTTCGCGGAAGAAACATGACCTGAAGAAACAAACTAGTGAAAGATAAGAATTAATGGGAAATACAATCTCTTATTGGCTGTGAGTAATGTCAGGCTGGCCCTTAGTATCTCACAAGTTTTGTTGTAGGTATTGTGTACTGTATATGGAGGAGATATTTAAAGAAAACATTGCTATGAATTAACTGAAGTCACCTTTTCACACAAAACATTAACTGTGGAATAAACAACCAAGGAATTAAGTGTGGCACCCACTGTACCCCGCAAAGGCCAAGAGAGTGAGGGGCACCTAAGTAACAAAGATGTGAAGCTCTGACTTGCTAAGCCTTTCCCAAATTGCAACACTGGTCTTCCACTTTATAATGTGAATCCCATGTGAAAGAAGGGTTCAGGTTATCCCATTGCAAGGACTACAGAATTAAAAGGATGAATGATTAAGGCTGTGGAAAGATGCACATTTGAGCAAAGAGTGGAAAAAAAAGAAAAAAATGTTCACCTATGAAAGCAGAGACATGGAGTTTAGAGGTAAGTGCCTCGAAATGGTAGAGTAGATCAGTAGAAAATAAACATTCACTTGGGGTTTGTAGTGTAAAAAGCAAGGAGAATAATTTAGCAAATTAGAAACAGATTGAAGGAGGTACCTTTTCACCCAACATAACTGTATGGTTGAATTCACTACCGCAGAAGACAACTGGGCCAGGAAGCCAGCAACACTCAAGAGAAGGTGGCACACATAATAGGTAACAGAAACGTTATCATATTCCTCGCTGTCATAAACCTTTCAGAGTCTGTTTTGTTTTAAATTAAGAAACAAAAATGTAAACATTTTTCAGAAGTCAAAACGAGATCTGCTTTTAAGGAAGAATTCCCTCAGATCCATGGGGTAAAATGATTTGCTGCTTTCTTGACTGGTGTCAGGCAGTGGACTCGACAGACCTCCCTTCCAGTGAGGCACAACCTGGAGCTGTAAAACAACAGGCTTCACCACCACCTGGCAGTGTTATTAGCATGAGGAGGCAGCTGCAGGAGAGATTCCCCTCTCCTGGTGCTAAGCTGTGTGCTTTTTAAACATGCCCATTTACTGAGGTTTCTGTGGAAAAGAAGAAAAACAAAAGAAGAGTTTCATGTCTTCACAGTCAAAAGCTCTCACGACTGATGATTAGAATATCTTATTTTCAAAAAGCCCTAAGTGTAAAGTCTAATAGATGAGCAAATGCACCCAGATCAAAAAGGTGCCTCTGAACCTTTGAGTCATATGAAATATGGAAGTGCTTTACTGTCGATTAACAGCCCAAGACCATGTTTGTGTTAACAAATACAAAGCATATGGGGTTACTAGGTGTTAAAATGGGAGAATCAGGGTGTCCTGGAAGACAGGGGTGCAGAGAGGGATGTCCAGGGAGAAGAAAGATCAGGAGTATTGTATGAAGAGAAGGGAAAAACAATTCTCTAGTATTTTATCTGCTTTTGAAGGGTTTACTTATGCCCCCAATCCTTTTCCTCATCCTCCCCTACCCTGAATCTCCCTCATCCCTTTACCATCTTTGGTAAATATCTGTGGTACATATCTTTTACTGTCCAGGTTTGGTTCTTTCTCACTGGCAGTGCTCTGCCCTCATTTCTGAAGCGGGGGAGCAGAACAGAAAGGTGAGTACCAGCCCTCTGGAGCTGGCAGCATTAAGAGCAGGGTTACTGCACATCTCTAACTGAGCAAAGTCACATCTCACTGTCTTCTACGGGTATCCCTCTGCTTTGTCTGTGTGGCACACAGAGCTATTTCTGAATGACAGGGCAAGAGTGACAGAGAAATCCTTCCCAGGAGAGAGACCACAGTGTTCATTTTACAAGCCTCAAGATTGCCCTTGAGGTGCAGATACATTCACTGGTGTTTTTAGTAATTCTCAGCAGCTAGTACAGACCTGGCTTCACACACGCCAGTTTCCCCAAGTATTAAAAAACAAAGGGAAAAATAGCAACGTGTAACTAACCCTTACATGCAATGATGATTTCTAGGTGCTATCTATGAAGAGAGTTGTACTTCTCAAAAGCTGTGTTTAGTTTCAGACACCAGTCTGCTGGGCAAGGCAGACTGTTAGAAAAACAGTGCTTTAAAGGTTCAATGACTGATATATGAAACAAATGCAAAGCAGCAAGGTACATGCAAACTTGATTCCTCCACTGCCAAACATGTCTCACTAAGCAACATCTTTCTCTATGTACAGTGTGCTGTCTTTCCAATTATCTCTGTTTTGTCCTCTGTGTAAAATAAGTGTCCTACTAATACACTTTCTAATTGAGGTGATGAATAATACAACACAACTATATCTAACAGTCGAAAACACCTGCATTTGCAACTGAAAGCCTTCTGGCAATCTGGGTAGAGAGCAAGACATCAAAGCAGGAGGACTCTGTTGAAAGGGAATCTGAAGAACCTAAGAAAGCAGTACAATAAGAAACTGATGTGAGCTCTTTCCTACAGATGTACAGATTCATGACTTTCATGTCTAATTTTCCCATGATGGGGAAATTAATTTTCTTATTCTTTAGCTCATTAAAAACATAAAGTAGTATATGTGTATACTGATTTGAAAAAATGCATAGAGTATCTTTTACAGAGGTTATTATCCATCTATATTCCTATTTTTCTCTTTCTAGGCCCACTGTTGCATCTACACTAGTAAGCACGGCTCTGTTCAGAGCCTGTGTGCTGCAGATATAAAGGTCTGTGTGTTATGTGGCTTAGTTTTCCTACACCTCATAGCTGCTATAGTAGGCTCAGAATACGTATTGAACTAAGTTCCTGCCCTGTTTACTTTTTCAGCTGACCTGAAAAAAAGGCTGATTTAAGAAAAAGGAAAAATATAGCAATGAACACCACAGGTGAACACCATAACCCAGACTGGTTTTATGCTGTGGTGTGACTCATGTCCTAACTCACAGTTCATGACCCATTCTGAGTAAGACATCTGAGAGACTAATTCAATCTTTACTTTTGAGGTCTTTTAAGACGGTGAAAGCTCTCAGTTTGTTGCCTCTGGATCACAGTGCAGAAACACTTCTATCCAGCACTTGAAATCTTTAAGTAGCACAAACAGAACAGATCTGGCATAAATGTGTAAAGATTTTGGATTTTCCTTTATTGGCTTGGACTCTTCTAATTTTAAGCTCCAAATGACAAGGAGTAGGGATGTGTTTGTGCTGGCATAACTACAGAAGTGGTTGTGTTTAGATTTTTCCATTCCAATATATCAAGAATCAAACGATCATACTTGAAGCAAAACCATGCCAAATAAAACTTATCTGTGCCCATTGCAAATCTAGAGTTCCTAACAGAGTTCATGGATTTTTCTGTATAAAGCTCAAATCAGTTGTGAGCATATCTAGGATATTTTGTTCATTTGTTTGAAAATCATGCTGTGCAACTAACCAGGACCAGATGCTGAAGCTGAAGGTTTTGTATAATGGGCTGATATTCAGCAAGTTCAGTGCATTTCTTCCCAAGCTGTGAGTTCTGAAATATGTTGAATAAACAGAATAAACTCTGGGGATGGTAATAAGGTTGTTAAAACTTCCACAAATCCAAAATAAGAAAATGCTCACAAAAGGTAAACAAAATCAAAGCCCTGACTGGTAATTTTGGCCATAAACACTTCAGTAATACCAAAGACATGACAGAGGTAATTCTGCTTGTTGTTGTGAGCTTTGGATGAGGCTCATACCAAGTTCACAGTCCTTGCTCCTTAAACAGAAGAAGCCCAGGCTAGATCTTGTTTTCCTAGTTTAAAATAAAATAAAATAAATAAAAGGCATTATTTTTGATATTCCAATTTTGTGGTAAAGGTGAACAATTTAGAGATGAAACTCTGGGAAGGAGACAGATTAGTATATGAAAGACTGATCCTCTCCATCTCTCTATGAAAGCTCACTTTTCCTTATTGCATTTCATCTATTCTCATTCCAATAAGTGCGTTTCTGTTTCTTGTGAGATTGTGAAGCATAAATACTGATCAGTAACACACTGAAATAAAATCTATTCTGCAATAACAGGATAGAGTTTCCTTGCCACCCAGGGTAATTTCTCACTTTAGTCACTTCAGTTTGAACGTGCCTAGCTCTGGGAGATCCTGTCTAATACCAGGTTTTTACAGTTAATATCAAGCTGACACCCAGATCTACACATTCCTGTAAAATAAGTATGAGAAAATGTTGAGTTCTGAGGAGTGAAAGTTGTTAAGCTCACTTTGCCAGCATTAGAAGTCAAACCTCATACACCACTGTCCTTAATGCTGGTGGCCTGCTTTCAACACCTGCTAAAGAAGTTTTTAGTTCAGTCTGATATCACATCCTGTAACAACCTTAGCAACTCTCTTGAAATCTTGCACTGGATATATCCAATTACTCTTCTTATTCTGCACTGTAAGTAATAAATCCTGTTACGGAGGTGAAAACAAACTATGTGACTGCTGTACATAAAGTCACTGAAACTTGAGTGAGAAACTAGTAAAATCATAATTAAAGCTCCTGTCATCTTTAGAATTGTTGTCCCACTGAACACTCATCTAAGTCTAGTGGGGCCACTAGAAATGGATTCTGTCATATATTCCCTTCAGACATTCCTTCATGCTGCATTCCAACATTATTCCTACATCCTGATATGCAAGGTGATTTTTAATGAAGGATGAATTTTCCCATGAAAATTCTTAAATACAAAATCGTATACCCCTATCCCATTTCAGCATACAATTTCACATAGCTTTTGCTTTAAAAGGTTTCTTTTCCCTTTGAAGTTTGTTATTAGACCATATTTTACACTGTAATTTTGCTCTCATTTCTTGCACTTGTATTCTTTGGACTTTTCTGAACCATTTACTCTATTTACATATCACTCAAAGTAGTTAGAACACTAAATAATAAAGACATATTTTCTAAAAGGTTCCCCTGCCCAAAGTACCTGTCTCTTGCCTATAAGACAGGTCTAAATCCATAGCAAACCCAATGTCAGTTGAAAATTATAAGTCATTTTTAGTTTGGAGTTTTTTCCCTCTTAAAAATCAAGTGTAGGGTTCAGCTCTGACTCCTTTTTTTTGTTTGTTTCATTTTCATGGAATCACAGGATGAATGGAAATGGAAGGCATCTCTGAAGGTTATCTTGTCCAACCTGTCTACCTAGACCCATGTCAACTACACCAGGTTTCTCAGAGCTGTGATTAGACAAGTATTGATAATCTCCAAGAATTAGGCTCTGCAACTTCTCTGGGCAGCCTGTCCCACAGTGTTGTCTTATGTCTAAATGGAATCTCCTGTATTTCAGTTTGTCCCTGTTACTCATTTTTTTCCTTTGAGCTAAGTGCATCATTTTGCACTCAGCCAGCAGGAGGGGAACATATTGCTTCTTCTTTTGACCTCATGGCAAATCTACAGGACCCTTTCAGGACCAAAGCAGGCTCTACCAACTCAGACTGAGAGAGCCATGCCGAACTTTTTGCAAGCTGTTAGCAAACAGCAGCATGTCTTAGCCTGCTGAAAGGATAAATCTCAAACTGTTTCTTCATGTTATGTTTCCTTGCATATTTCCTTTGCAGCATGGTGAGTAGGCAACTGGACTTATTACTGCAAAACCTCAGGATTAATCTAAAGCTAAGACTATCCTTCATAACTGTTCTGTGAAGGCATGCATAGTCATTGCTTCCACTTACTGTAAGTAAAAAAAAACACCATTGAAATGATACATGTAAAACTGTCTACCCCAGCTGAGATTATAGTTTTAAATGTTCCTGGTTAGGTATTGGGGAGCAAAACAAAAATTCAAACAAAATCTCATCTAATCTCAGAGATATTTCCAATTCACAGATATTTCAAACTTAGATGTGACTTATCTGCCTGTAAAAGCTGTTAACTTCACCTGACAATGAGCCAGAAAATTGAAAAGTTCCCAGCAGAACCTGTAAGTAGAACCAGAAATGCTTTGCCGTAGGTGTTTATTTGGAACATCATGATAATGACCTTCTCCTTTCATACCCTCTAAATTTCTTCCATCAAACATGATTACTCAAAGAAGTCAGTTTATTAAAAAAATAAAATAAATAAAAAAATAAAAAAGAGCCACAGATTTTTAAGGAATTAATGATCCGTTACACTCTAGCACAGAGCTGCAATCAAATTAAAATGAGGTTGAGTTCACTGTACAAGGAAAAAAAGGTTTTAATGGTTTCGTTTGGAGTCAAAGCAGCTGGAAAATTGGAAACTAGCTTTAGAATAGCTGAGTATTTTTATAGCTAGAAAACATTCTACAGTCTTCAAAGTCCTCAGATAATATTTAAGTAGCACTAAGTTATTATTTTCATTTGATTTCTTTAAAATTATCTAGCTAGTAAAACTTTTCAAAAGGAGTAGGAATAAGTATTTAAATTATTGTTCTTCTGCACTCTTTTCAATAGAATGGGTTAACTATATTTGATCTTACAATGGAAACACATGATTTTCCTTCAGAATTTATGCAACTTATTAAGTTGACTTACTGCAATCATCTGCAGTTCTGGCCAATCTATGACACTATTCATAATATGACTGCTTTACATCATCTTTGTAAAGCAATAAAATGTCACATTCACATTAGAGATGATAAACCGAGGCAAGAACTAGATTATTTAGTTAGCCTACAGTTATATAGAAAGCCTCTGGATAAGCTAGGCAATGATCAGTTGATCTTCACTGAAACATCCATCTACAGTGCATACAAATTAGATTCTGAGTAGTGTGTGCCAAGCACTTTCTGAGTCCTCCGTGTTTGCCAGTACAAGGACAAGATGATAGTGCATTGCTTACTCAGTATTTCCCTAAATTACAATCTAATGCAACTGGTAATAATTTCAAATATACAGATACACTAAATTAACTTAAACTGCTGGCTGAGAATTTCTGTTTGCAAACACTATTAATGTTATTGATTTCAGCACACCATTTTTTCGCTTTACCTCTATAGATGACTGAAGCTGTGGCCAGATAGTTCAACAGAAGCTAAATGTGAGACACTGTGTTCAATAACATGGTCCAGCCTAAAGAGCCTTATTTTGTATATTTTAGCATATGCTTATAAAATGTTTTATTTCACTGTTTACCAGGTTCTTGGTGATTTGACTTTGCTGGGCAGCTCCCAGCTTCCACTGGAGAATGCCA
The DNA here is from genome assembly GCA_035222235.1 of Margarornis squamiger. Taxonomy (NCBI): domain Eukaryota; kingdom Metazoa; phylum Chordata; class Aves; order Passeriformes; family Furnariidae; genus Margarornis; species Margarornis squamiger. The sequence continues at coordinate 12,055,272 of JAWWTY010000156.1, forward strand.
GGGCAGGATTTTTTTAACTGGTGAAGCAGTAACTCATGGACACATGGCACTCCCTGCCTATGGCCTGGGGGTCTCCATGGGCTCATGGTACAGCTCCTGTGCTGTCCTGCACCCACCTCCAGCACACCTTCCCACAACATGTTGCACCCACCCTCCGCAGAGCTCTCCTGCACTCACCTGCAGAAGCCCTCCAGGCACTCCAGATGCTCCTGTCTGTTTGCCAGCCCCTCTGAAAGGCTACACCTGAAGGGTCTGGCTCAAAGCAGGTGAGGTCCCACCACCTCATAGGGGAAGGCACAGGCATCAGACCAGACTGTGCTGTGCTTCAGCCCTCAGTGCAACACTTCTCATTCAGAGCAGGAGAACCCAATGCTGGATTAGGAACAGTTCTGTGAGAACTGCATCAGCTGCATCTGGCAGACCATGAGCACATTTTCCTCATTAACTTCATCTGCTACTTGAGCAGAGTCCTCTCACCAGCAAGTACAAATCAAAGCAGTTTTGTTTGTTTTCTGTAAGAAAAGCTGGAGGAACCGTTGTTTGCAAAATACATTTCCTGGCAGCCAGATAGGAATGTAAGTTCTTAAAATTTCCCTTCTAGACATAAAATGATATGTATTTAAACACCAATTAATTACTAAGCAAAACCTTCAAAGAGCACTGTAAAGAAAGCACAAAGGATACATTAAAATAAGACTTTCACTTTAAAAAATTAAGTTCTTCACAGAAACTTTTCTTGCATGGCAGATGATAAGATAAAGCAACATTTCTGATGTAATTTTGGGATAGGAATTAAAAACAAAGCAAGATCAAATAGTTGACATCTATGTAGTTAACATGATGTAAAAATTACATGGATACAAAATTATCTGAGCCTGTGCAGATTTTTATACAGGGAGATGACCATGTGAAATCTTCTTCTTTTTTGCTTTGCATAAGCCAGTCTTCTTTTTTGGTCTCTCAGACCCTTTTCAGACAACATGCACTTTCCCTGAAGCTACTGTAGGTACGTATTTATGGATGTTCTCTTTAATATCCAACTCAAGAATTGCTACTTTGACTCCTTGGGATTTGTACACACCTTCTTATGAATTACATGCTCTTCTTCTAAGCCAAATCCTGCTGCACCTTCCTTGCATTGGTACTACATTTTCTCCTCTGTCCTTCTAGCTGCACGGTTAGCTGGGTTCATGTGCCTGATTCATTCACATGCCAAACACAGTCATTCAAGTTGGGATCATAACATTGGCCACATGATTGTAGCCATGTCCTTTAAACCCCTTCAGGTACAGCAAGTTATAAAGGCAAACTGCCTGAAAGCAGAAATAATTTCAGCTTCACACAAAATGTATTATTTATGACAGGAGACTGTGAGAACAGCGCAACACTCCTTCAGTGAATGTGCAAATACAGTGAATGCTATAGAGAATAGGAAACCAGGCAGATGACCTGAATTGGTAAAATGTCTGATGCATTCACTAAAAAAAATTAATATTTATGTAAGCTTAATCACAGGACTGGATTTAGTAAGAGGTCTGGGGAGACGAAAAAGGTAAAGGGCATGAGAAACTCAGGACATCAGTCTGTTGCTGCCTTCCTGCTGGTACCACACATCGTTCCCATTCCTGCACAAATGATGGGGAAGTGTCTCCATTTACATTTCTTCCTTTCACAGCTCTGTCTCATTTTCTTGAATTTAAGGAATCTATTAAGATTTTTCAGGAAAGGCAGAGGTTCAGGTCTTCAGGAAGGGATTTTTACTCTCTCTGCAGTACTGTCCCACCTGTTCCTGGACAGCACAGTTAACCTCTGAGGACCAGCACACTTAGACTGGAAGATGAACAAGGAGGAAACCTGAGGCAGGGAAGAAACAGGAAAGAGTTGGAAAACCCACCGAATTTTCTGCATTTACTAAAAGTCTGTTCAAAAACCACTGAAGCCCTTTTCCGAAAAAAATACTAGTATGTTTATCTGTGTTTTATATATGTATAATGTACATACATGTTGTACCTCTAGCAGCCATAATGAAGCAGTTGTACATGGTGGGTATTTGGCACAGGCTTTTTGCTGCTGTACTCGCTGTGTAACTCTGCTCTCTCTCACAGAGTCCGAACTGTGACAACGCCCTTGAGAATCCACAGTGCACAAAGCACTGCCTCTTCCTCAGGAACTGCTGAGCAGTTTCCTCTTTCTGACATTTGCTATTTATTGATCCTTGTCTACACTGTCTTCCCTCATGTTAGGAAGGTGGTAATGTAGCAGCCTGTTTACAACCAGTGCTGTATTGTACTCTAGTGTGAGAGAGATGTGTTGAGACACACAGACTCAAAAACCTAGAGAAATTCCCTTCTGTGCCTCTTGGCATGTTTTCCAATTGAACTCGCTGGCAGACCCAGTTTAAGAATAAGACCCTGCCTGTACAGAAATGACAAAGCAAAACCAAGACTTAGTAGAGGAAATTAAGGCAAGGGGAAACAAAAAAACCTCCCAGCCAATCCAGAAAACATTGAAAAAGTTCACTAAGGGGTAATAAGCAAATTGATGTGGAAAAGGAGAGAACAAGACAGAGAGGGAAAATTATATAAAAAATAAACCCAGACAAATAGGAGACTCAGGTCTAGAAGACAGAGTTGGGGTTAATGGATTAAATGCAGTCAGAGAAACTACACATAACAGGTCCATATATCAGCAGGCTGGGAAAAAAACAAACAAACAAACAAACAAACAACAAAACAACAAACAACCTTAAAACAATGAAAAGGCTCAAAAAATACCACATACCTGTAATAGGATATTGTAGTCAGTTAATTAGACATTAATCACAGATTAAATATACAAAAGTATGTATCAACTGAAGCAGCACAGAAGCTGCTGGTGGGTATTGGTTGTGTTTTTTTCCTATTTTCCAACTTCTTACAGCTTGATGGCCATTAATTTTGTTGCACAGAACACACTAGTCATACAGTAAATGAGAAACACTTGAAGCATACTGTGTATTTCTCTGAATAGCAGATTTTACTTCAAATTGTTTTCTAAAAACAAATCGGTTTGTAGAAAAATATGTTCTGTTCTAACTTCTACTGAAAGTACCCAGCCTCACAAAGTGCTGTTCATGGAGATCACGTGTTTCCTTGCTGTTTGCCCCAGCTGTCAAAACCCAGCTGAAGAGTTCCTGGTTTTCCCTTTGCTACTCACTTTGTATGCAGGCACTTCAACTGATCTAAATGTATTATTTCATTGCAGTAAGATATTGTAGGGCAGCTTGTGGCTCAAGTGAAAATTATGTTTTGGAAGGAAATAGTTGGCAAAAAATAGATATTTCCAAAATTCCATTGGAACTGGCAGAATTATTTATGCACATATAATCTATGGTCAGGCTAACATGATCAAAGTAAGGATTCTGAGAGGAGGAAAACACAATTATACTGGCCAGCCTCAATATATATTATACCATGCTCTCCTAATGTCAGTAAGTGCCACCTTTCCTTGATACAGTTTTTAATTATTTGTGATTAAATCTAACTCTGGATGATTAGAGAAAATTGTGCATTAATTCAGATATTTGGAAGAATCAGTGAATAATATAATTTCCTTTAAACAAAACCTTTGACTTAACTGTAAATGAGAAAAAGAATACTGGAAAATTTTTAGGTTTTCATGTTGGCATCCTGCTTAACAAAACTTCACTGTCCACCAGTGAGACTTTTAAGGTGGCAGTAAAACAGATGGTGCTTCTGTGCATATTTCCCCTACCCTGGGGTCAGTGTGCTTTACTCCTGCAGTATAGCAGTTGTAATAAATATTGAGTAGCATGAGTACTCCTGCCCGCTTACACGACACAGACACACTTCGACCAAACTTAAAATGGAGAATCTGGGCTCTTTTAACACCTACCAATCAATGTTTTGTGTCACTGAATATAACTTATTTTCATTCCCCACTGACATGAAGTGAATTCTAAGCAAGTACGGAGGGAGATGTGCCTCTGCCCCAGTTGCAATCTCAGGAGCAAAATTGATTCAATATATTTATCTTGAAAAATGCCAGGTTTTCAACATAACACATTTATTTCCAGAGATGCTCAAGTTCCATTTCATATCTTATGATCAGCTGCATCCCTGAAGCAATCTAGCTCCCCTTTATTTAAAAGAAAATATTCATGGCCAAAGGTAGTACTGTGAACACCTGTAGTCCCTGAAGAATAAGAGAACTCTGGGCATCAAAGCAAAGCATCAAAAGAGGCAGCAAACTATCAAACTGCAATTTAACTGCAAGAGCACATGAAATTGAATTTCAGCTGAATGAAATTTTCAGTCCAGGATCTGATTAGGTGATTTTGAACAAGTCATTTCACTCTTATGTCTCTCTTTCCTTATGCAATATTTGCAGCATAAACACACAAGGAGGTCACAGTGTGATGCAGGACAGCCCCCAGATGTATTTGTCTGCCCTTGTAGTGCCGTTATCTTGATGAGGAGCTATGCCAAAAAGCAAACATGGGAAAAATATGTAAATCAGTTTATGCTAAGCTGAACTTGTAAGCCATCATAATTTAAGTAAGTTAAAATCTGAAGGCCATGTCACTGAAGTGCCTACTGAGCACTCAGCATTGAGGTACTACAGAATTTTTCTCACTGCCTCATAATAAGCATCTTCAACAGAGAAGTTTAAGAAAATAGAGCACAGAAATCTCATACAAAGTTTCATGCCCTAAATGAGAGTCAGTTAAATCAACTTATAACAGACTATGCACTCTGAGGTGAAAGAATGAAACTTCATTAAGCCAAAGGGTTTTAATCACAATCATATCCCCAAAGAACAGATCAGGCTGCTGATTGTTATGTACTATACCAGTACTGGAAACACCAGAATCCAGAGGTTGTTCCAAACACATCCAGCTGAAAGTGGCAACTTCAATTAAAAAGTCTTGAAAAATTCCAGCAGCAGCCGCTGAGCACATTGAATTGAAAACAAAGTTAGGAATTAGGCTCCTTCTATACTTCATTTCAGTGACATCCATGCTGAAAATTCCTCCAGGCACAAGATTAACACATGCAATCCTCCCTAGGAGTGCATGTAAATTACAGGTTATGTGCATCAAAATAATGCAGAAAACAAAGATGGAGATACAACTTCTACGGAGTTGAAAATCTTTTTTACTGACATCACTTCTGATAATCTATAACTCTGCTAAATTATCTTAAACAAAGGACAATCCTCCTCATTTTATTATATAAAGGCACATGGAAGCTATATGGCTCCCTAATTCCTCACATTTCTCCAGAAGAAAGATAAGTACTTTAGCCCAATCTCTGCCAGATGTCCTTAATGGTAGCAAAAAATGGAAGGTGCAGAGGGAACAAAACATTTTCTTAACAAAATGTTTTCTATGCCAAATGTCCTGGGGCACCTGAAGAAAGAGACCTGCCAGCCTTAATGTGTGAGGAGCTGTCTTGCCTGGACAGTTGGCTGTCTAAGTGGTTTCACCTGCTGCCCTCCTTATTGGAACGGACATGTTATTGTCCAAGACATTGTCAAAGATATATCTGGAGACAGAGAGGGGCAAGAATTAGATGAACTCTTGTAAATTGTATTTGCGTCATCAGATGACATTTTCATGTGACTACCACCCCGCTTTCATCATCCTGTCATCCAGAGCTGATGCCAAGTGCTTTCATTCAGTTCATTCTCATCTTACATTTAAACCCAGTTTTTTTCTACAGAGTATTTCCCCATTATACATGCATAGGGAAAGGGAAAGAGTGAACTGACTTTTGCAGAAGGCGCAGCGCAAGATAATAATTTATTTATTGGTATAAATCTGAATAGCTTCATCTGAACTAATAACTCTCCTAAATTCATTCTGTGTGTGATTTACTCTGGCAGACGAATTAGTAAGTGTAAAGAGATGGATAGAGCAGCCAAAACCTTTTCCATTTCAGTTTCAGGGAAATATAGCTGCTGCATGATAGCAAAACATTGGATAAGAGAATAAAAATTCAAAGCTAAACAATGGAAAACTTGGGTAAAATAATCTCTTTTGCTAACCAATGCCGCATAAGTGTTTAATGAAAAATAAGAGCCAGGCTTAGTTCCTGGACAAAACCTATAATTATTTTATAAAGGCATATAGTAATTGAGGATGAATCAGAGATACTGAAGAAATAGCAGCTGTATCAATCTTCAGGGAAACAGTTCACAGAACTGCATTTTTAAAGACTCCTCAAGGGCAACTGCTAGCTGTAGTCCATCTGCTCATAAAAATCAAAATGAGAAAAAAATCAATTATGGTTTAAATTTAAATCAGATTTCAAGCCCAAAGCTTTTAAATTTCTTTGTCTGAGACTTCTGGCACACAAACTTTAGATTTAAGACCCATGTGATCTATTTGAAGAATAGCTGGCCGGTCACATCATTACATGTTCAGGACTCTCCTTTAAGCCAAATTTGTGAATGTTACTGAGTTTGTTCCCCCTTTTACTCCAAGTCAAACTGATATCCTAAACCTCAGTTTCCATGGTCCGCCCAGCATAGCAGCCAGCCTTCCAGGAAGGTGGTTTGCTGCCCTGACCCTCTGCCAGGCAGGCTCCTGCCTCCCAGGGTATTCGAGGGGTGGCTCTCTGACAGCATCTCTGTGCCCTCACTTTTCAGAAGCAGAGAGCCCTGAAAATCAAGTTCTACATTCATAGATCAGACAAATGAACTGTAGGAAGAAGTTGTATGAAAATATAATGGCAGAAGTGAAACAGAGGTCGCATCAAATATCATTTTGCAAATGAACAGATCAGATCAGCTTCTCGAATCGTAAGACACTGGACACAGATATTAGTAGGAAGCAGAACTCATAAAGGCAAATTGATGGGTATTCTCACATGCAAGGGATACAACTTGGGAATTAATAGAATTGAATTTGCTGCAGCAGCATAAACATCAAATTACATTTTTGGTGGAGGAATGGTAATGCTGCAAGCTAATACCGTAGCAAGACCTCTTCAGTGTTTTTAATTGCATTAGCAATGCAAGGTCGGATACTTGTCCTTTTGTGAGACCAACTTCATGTTATTAAACTGCAGAGAAGACTGCATTCAGATGAATTTATCAACATTCTCTATATTATATACTGCAAAACCTCTGGAAGCAGGGAAAATACTGTATGTAACAATGAGAACTGCAAATTCTACTCCAAATTTCCAAAGGGACTAGCAGAACTTCGAGTTGGAGTGAGCAGTGAAGATTTAAAAGAGCTGAAAGCTTGGTTCATCATTTCTGTAATACTATGTAAGTCATCATAAAACATGACAGATGCAGTATTAATGATGAGCTGCTAAAACTTAACCAGGCTCTCCCTCAAGCTTTGCTGCTTCAGTCAGGGCTATGTATGACACTTCTGGAATAAACTGCTCTTTCATTTCAAATCCATCAAATTTTATATTTTGCTTCTCCTTGAAGTGATTGCTTTTTGGCTGGGATAAGCTTTATAGTCAAGTAAAACTATGCTGGTCCTGGACTAGAGATCATTTTGAGCACAGCCTTCCTCCACTTGTGAGGATGTATGAAATTTGTGTGAGAGTCGGGTAATCTGATGGGCAAACAAGTTCCCTCTCACTGAGCCCCGAGGGTGAACAAGCTGACACTGGGTAGGATGAAGGGGAAATCCAGAATAATGAAGAAGGTAACTCCCAGAACCAGCTTTCCTATCCTTCACCCTCCAGGCAGTAAGGGGAAGGGTGTGCAGAGAGCATGAGAATGGCACTTTCACATGCTTCAGCAAGACAGTAGCCCTGCCCACAGTTCTGCCAAATAAAGGATGGACACCTATCAGGGCAGGAGGAGCTGCTGTTTAAGCAGGCACCAATCACTTTCAGAAGTTAAGAAAAACCCAAACCTACACTGACTGCTTCATAATACTTCAAAGTAGAGCTGCAGCAGGTCCCCTCAGACACAGGATATTTCTCTCCAAGAAGTCAGACGAGGCATTTGGAGGGTGTGTGGTGAAACTGCCCTTGAGGGCACACCTCAACTTTTCATGTGCTTATAATGAAGGCACGAGAGGGAAGCAAGAAAGTATTTAGCTTGTCCTCGAACCTCTTGAGGGAGAAGCCCATCCCATTTCTCAGCTGTGTTTAGCCACAGGCTTTTAAAAGCTTTGGGCCTGCAGGCGGGTGAATGGACTGTCATGCAGAAATGGATACCTTCATCAGATGAACTTGGGAGACCCCATGAAAATGGCACCTGCACGGAACATCCCATGCATCCATAATTCATGCCATACTTCTCCAGTGCTGCAGCACTGGCTTTAAAAATCATTCTGTTCCCAAATAAACTGAGGCTATTTTGATTTGCCTCTTAGATTTTAGCTTTAGAATTTTAGTTTTCACATTTCCTCTACAACAGGGAGTGCTGGAAATATTTTCCCTGTAAACAGACAGGTTTAAGAGATCACAAGTGTTGCAACTTCAGGCTGCAACTCAGAAGAGTCTCAAAGTGCTGCAAAGCAAGCAGTAATGTTGAGCAGGCACATAAGAAGCCCAGCTGATTTCAGTGGAAGTATTCAGTATGCACAACCACCATGAAAGAGTCCATAGTATAGCTGTATGTATGCAGAACTAGCATATTCATTCCATTGCAGACAACAGTACTAATATGGTCCTGAGTCATTTACTGATCACTAAGTAATTAACATTTATTTCCAGTATACTTCTGATTAGTCATTTTTTCAATAACAGTGCAAAGGTGATCAGACTACAAACCATCAATATAACAGCTTTTTCCAGTACTTTGCATTTTCATGTGAGATGAACTAGAAAAATTAACTAGTCTTTTCTCAGCTACGGTATTCATCGTTTAGATTAATGTGTCAGTTAGATCAAAAATATTCTCCATTGTAATAGTTTATATCAAAAATAAAATTGAAATGAAACATTTTTTCATCTACTAGTTGTCAACAGTATTGACACTCATGAGCTGAAAGATGCTGACTGAACAGCATTTTTGTAGATGAGAATTTCCCCAAAGAAATGGAGAAAAGTCAGAAATAATAAAGAAAAAAATTTACACAATAGGACCAAATCCTGGCCCACAATAAAGCTGCTCTAGAAAAATGTTGGTGATGAAGAGCTTACACAAGAACACGCCACAATTGTGAGAATGACATTACCTCCGATCAACACCAATGCCAGAACCTGAGGGTTGCTTGGCATGCTGACTCCATCCTGGAGGCTAAGCCACCTATTCAAACCATTTGGTAAATGGCATATGCTGCCAACTCCAGGGTCTCCAAGTTGTACAAAGCTACACCAAAGGCAGAACAAACCCCAGAAAGCTTCCTGCTGCTTGGTTGCAAGGTGATTAGACTTTTGCTCCAATAGGTGAGCAGATCCTGCAGCAGCTGTACCTGTGTCTACCTGTACATGCTGTCTTTCTGCTCCAGCACAAAATGAAAATTTTTCATGCCAGAGAAATGAAGCTCCTCCTAAGAACTATTTCCTAGGAGGACAACAGCATTGCTAGAAATTGTGGCTTGTTTGACTTAAACCACAAAGAGCCTAAATGGCTACAGATGGAGCAGACTTTGCATTTTCATTTGATTTCTCTTACAAATTTGTAAGAGAAATATTAATAGCACAGTAATGGTAGCAATTACTATAATGAATGTGACAGCTGGTACCAGTTGCCGCATACATTGCAGTTCTATGCTTTCCATGTATGGCGTGAGGTGGCTCCGAGCAGTTGCAATCACTGTCTTTCACTTTTCCTGAGAATCCTAAGGATTCTATTTTCAGCAAGACTGTGCTTGTGGCAAAAAAGATGGAGAGCTACTTTTGTAAGTATGTCACCTCTCAGGAGGTTACTCATAGCTCTAAAAAATAGGTAACGTGTTCAAAGCATGGTCAGTCTCTCAGCCTGCTCTGGTCCTCTTGATGGGTATGGTTTCACCATCAAAGCAAATATGTTTCAGTTGTGCATCAAGCAGCTTGATCCTCCTCTTCCTAAGAGGAAAGTTGAGGGAGTGGACCTATGAAACAAGAAACAGTTCTGTTCACTTGGAAACATTTACAAACAAAATGCATGTCTGTGTTCCCATGATTTGCCATCCACCTGCTCTGCCTCAGAACAGATCCTGTGGGAGTAAATACAACAAAAATGTAGCACAGAGACTAAGAAAGGGCAGAAATAAAAAAAGGAAATTGTTCTGGCCCATCTTGACTCAGATTAAAGCCAGAATTTTAATTAGGAATGCACTGGGGGTATCTACTCTGCACAAAGTGGGCACCTAGCAGGCATTAGACTGATAGTTTTTAGTTAAACCAATAATGATGATGCCAACCTCCCCAAAGGCAATGCAGTTCAGAGGTTTACCTCCAAATTCCCAAAGGCTGCCAAATTTGGCATTCCTGTTTTGATCTTGGAATTCATGGCTATTCAAATGCTTTATTACCTTCATAGGCTTTTCATGCCAACGCAGTCTGAGGTACTAAGGAGCCTGAGGCACTTCCAAGCTTCAGCAGAAGCATGCAGGAATTGAACCAAATGCAGGAAACAAAGCGTGAAAGGCAGCGGGCACTTCTGCTGCTCACTTTACATGGTGTGAAAACTTAAAAGGTGACAATGGTTGTGCCTGCCACGTGCTCATCTACTGAACATTCCAGGATAATTGAATCAGAATTCTTGCCTGGCCGATCTAAGATAAGAAATTTCAGTCCCCTTTAAACCAGGGCTCAGACTGTTACCCAATCATTCAAACAAAATACTGCAGAAGTACTTTGCTTCTCCTGAAGAGCTACATGTCCTAAAATTACTTTAACTATTTCTCAGAACAGAACGCTTCCAGAAGTTCCAAGTTCCCAGGTTAACACATTTGCACTCTGTGTCTTGGGTCAAAGTTGACTCTCACAACCCCTGGTTACCCCATGTTCTTGTCCTGAAGGATTATTCCAGCTTACACTACCATTATGAAGTGTAATAACTGTGGTTTTGAAACACCTCTCTGTCAAGTACCTACAGTGTGAATAAAGCATAAGTTTTACATTTAAACTTTATGTGCATTCAGCAGGACATTGAGGATTGTTGCATAATGTCAAAAGATGCAAAAGAGTGTAAGGCAGAGAGTAGAAAAATACACCAAAGTTTTTGTTGAAGGGAAATTAATTTCCTAGAGGCAACAGAAGACAAAATGCAGTTTTTCCATGCTAAAATACAGCTTTGGGATCTTTACTGTTCTGACATTGCTAGAATGCAAATCTCAAAGCACAAGGCTCAGAGAAACAAAACAAAACAAAGCAACCAAAACAAAACCAAGTAGCATATCCATTAAGGCCTTCAAAAAATCAAAAGGACAACTTAAAGGCAATCTGTCAATGTCAGAGCAAAACAGGCACGGTTGCTGACCTCAGCAAGGAAGCAGACAGCTGCGTTTTGAACAAATGAGATACTCTGAAGAAGAATTGCTGGCACCTGTTTTAGAAGGACATTAGAATAATAAATTCCTGTGTTATCAAGGGCAAGCATTGCAGATACAGGTGAGTCCTAGACTATTTCAGAACATAAGTTTTTGAACCTCAAAACTATAAGGGACACCTACAAAGTGGCCTCATATGTCTCTTTGTGACAAACATGATCAGAGAGACATCCTCAGATGACTCAGCTGCCACAGTACAATTTTTAAACACCTTTGTCTGGCTTGCTTAATCCCCCCAAAATCCCCTCAATGATGAGCAGAGCAGAAGGTCTATTTCTGCTTAAATAGAGATGTGTCAAGTTCATGGAAATAATAGATCTAGAAAGTGTTGGCTAAATGTCACCACTGCTATGAAGTCTCTTTTGTTGAATTTTGTTTTCTTTAAAGAAGACATAAAAGAAAAACCATGATCGTATTCAGATTCCAGAATATCATCCAGCAATACTGTGGAAGTGTGATCCCACTGCAAAACTGTGGTAACAACTGTACAACAGCAGGTATTCTGGTCAGTCTTACATATTTGAGAAAGTATGAAGAACAAGATGAGTAAATGCTCAAGGAATTGTAACAGATAAAAAAATGCACTTGATGTTAAAAATTAACATAAGCTTAAGAAGAGTCTGCCTGGCCTTTTCTCTGGTGTATTTTAAAAACACCAGCCATAACACAAACACCTACAGCATGGGCAACTGTCTCACGGTGTTGAAGGATTTTGCTATTCATTTGATGCTGAATAGGAGGTGGCTCACAGTCCAGATGACATGTCATCCTTTCTATTCCTTTCATTTTCCTACTGCATTATCTGCCCAATACTGTTGTTGCAGCCTCGTGAAAAGGCATCAGGACACCTGGATTCTTCACTTTGCTCAACCACAGGCTGACCCTGACCTGGAGTAAGCTGTTATTTCTTGTGTGTCCATTTTCTTCATTCAGGACCAGGGTGGTCTCTGCCACATTTAGTGTGATGTGTAGCACTTTATGTTAGGCAGTTTTTATGTAACCCATTAAGACAAGCTGTAAATATGCAGGAGGAGCAATGCTACATGCACTACAGAGAAGAATGTCCATACAAACTTAGGGGGAAGGATTTTTGCCTCTTTCCTAAGCTGCTGCAGGTCAGCGACTCAAGAGCCCACTGTGATGCCATGCCTTGGATCCACATCTAGGACTGGGAATCAATTCACCAGCTGTACTCTGGCCAAACTACAGTATTATCACTTCAAACCAAGTGGAAAAGGAGCTTGGTGGCAAAGATACAGTGTGGAAGGTCATGTTCAAAACCAGACTCTTTCATCTCTATTCAGGGCCTTATGAATTTACTTGTCATGGTCCTAAAAAGCTACCACCACTTTCAGACAGATAGGAGTAAGAAGCACAACTTTTCACAGGCTAGAGAAGAAAAAATTGCCATGCACTTTAATAATTTAAGGAAAATTAAGTGCAACATTTTGTTTAAAGGAATAATTAAAATGAAGCATTAATACACTTGATCAAGTTTTTAATTATTTTTTTTTAAAACTGAAGACATAACAACAAAAAGCATGAAAGAGAGAGAGAGAAGGGGTAGGAGAAAGATAACAGTGCCACAGACATCAGCACTGATCTTGTTTTCCCAACTACACCCTGAATATTTCAGACACTCCCCATTTACTTATGTTCTGCTTTGGGTTCATTCCTGCCCTGATTAATGTTCCAGCTACTGAAAGCCTCTGATGAAGCTAGACCTCAAGGGGTTGCCTGTGGGCTAAATACTAAGGCATGTTCTTTTTAAATCTTGAGGTTTATTATATTCTCTCCCCTGAGACAGATGAAGCAATGCATTAAATACATAAATCTACCACTGAGTGAACAGTCAGTGGGAAGATACATTTCTTGCCCCTAAATATAACCATAGACCATACCTGTGAGACTGTCCATTTCATTCTCCATTAAAAAATAAAAAAATAAATTAAATGGTGGAGTCTCACGTACTTTTCAGAACCAGAAACATTTGCTCCATTGTTTTCCCCATATAGCTGTCTTATAATATAAAATGCAGTTTAAAAGTATAGATCATCCTAGTTTTTGTACAATTGGTTACTCACAACACCCTGACACACCTGCTGTTTTGTGTAACACAATCAAATTTTGCTTTGTAGAAAGATACTGTCCCAGTGAAGCAAAGCAAAAAAATGCAATGAATCAAAAAACGTTCACCCAAGATAAAAATACAAGTTTTCAGTTTTGATGTAAGAAATTGCCATGATGCACATGCCACCTACACTTCAGTTTCAGTATTCCTTACCAGTATTTGTTTTTTATGTCATTGTCAAACAAATCCCTCAAAAAGAACTTTTCTGACCTTTCTGATAAGCTGACCCTGCTTTCTTCTTTAATGAATTACTTTCTTGCTTCCACAACAAATTTTTCTATTTCTTTTGGTCAATGAGTTCTCATATCCCTGCCCATCAGTCCCACCATTCCTGCAGGAATCAAAAAAGCACAAACTAAAACTAAGCTTTAACTTTAAATCATTAACATTGGATTTCAGGAAATTTTATGAAAATTATCATAAAGTGTGAGGTGGCTCTCTAATTAACAGAAAAACCATGAGCATAAACCTCAAACTGCATGATTTTTCATTCACCTATTCAGTGAATAGCAAAGATCCTTGAGCTCTTTGTGTGAAAAATTAGGTTAGTAATACCATGACTAGTATTTTTAAATGTACTTCCTTGTTTCAGACTCTTAATTAACAACCTGAGTGTCAGGTAATTTGCTGTAGGCTCTCTAGTGTGAAGACAATCTTCAGTTTTCCAACAAGTTTTCACAAAGAGCCTCACTATTCCTGCAGTCAACATTTATTGGTGTGTATATGATTTAAGAGGTAATTTTTAACACCTGCATGCAATCCTCTCTGAGCTATCCACAGACCACTCTGTCCCTCAAAAAGTACTTTTGCATCTGGAGACAAATATATATCAGTATGTTAATACCACCATTCAAGATAAAAGCAACATTGTACTAACTACAATAATACCCTATCTTCATGGTGTATTTTCTCTGGATACGGAGTTGGTTTAACCTTTGATGACAACAATGTCTTAACAGTCTGCTGAAGGATGTCTGAATGTCCAAACTGCATATTTTCCTTTTTTTATTGGGGAAAAGACTATGTGTGATGTCATATAGCTGAGAACAAGGTGGTTTTGGCAAGGGTATACCCAAAAGTAGTGGGTTTTGGAAAAGATCTTCTAAGAGCCCAAGACCTCGAGCATATTTCACAGAAAAAGGAGCATAGCAGCTTTACTTAACGTACTCAATTTCACACGGGTCGAGCTGAAAGCCCAGCTGATACTCTACTGAAACAGCCCTGGGGTTCTCAGGCAATTTATCCACTTGCTCAAAATCACCAAAGAAAAAGATCCATGTATTGTTTCTAAATGAAATGACTTATTGATATCTTAGTAACCAGTCTATTTTTATAATACATCATCCTGATGAATGTAGTCAGCTGCAGAAGCTGGAGAATAGAAGGCAGCAAAACCCCCCTGAGCTGGAACTCAAATGTCAAGGAGCACTTCTGCTTTCGGGACGCAGCTGAGCTGTGCGGTGCCTTTGTTGCAGCCAGTGTGGAGCAGCACAGAGGTCTGCAGAAGCACTGGTCTTGGAAATGAGAACATAACCCAAATTCTGCCCTGTTACACAAGAGAAAATCTCACCAGAAACTCTACTGGAGTCATTAAATTTTTGCCAGATTTACACAGAGATAATGGTGATTAAGAGTTCGGCCTCCTGTACTACATGCCTTCAGCAACACCCAGAGGGATAGTATCACATACAAGTACCCGACTTGTTAAAATGAGGTTCAGCAATGCCAGGTATGTGATTTTAAGTATTTTAGAATGAGAGTAACTATTTAGCACAATGCATTCAAAAGGGCTCAGTACCCTGTTGCTTCCCAGTGCTGACTCAGGATGGTGCAGAGATCCACCACAGGGTAGTAAAGCTCCTGCAAACAGAGAATCCTCAAATCACTGGAGCAAAATACAGCCTTTCCTACACATTGTGGACATGCCTGTAATTGATGCATTGCCATTTTCTTTTCTCCTTTACTTACTCATTTTTAAACAAGTTACTCTTAAATACTATGGACAGTAAAATATTATACCAAGACTGGACAGAATGGTTGGTGTGGGATTCTTTTAACAAACCATTTAAGTAAGAAATCTAACTTATGTGGAATATTATTTTAGTACTTTTCTAGAAACATGTAGATTTTCTGCCATGGACTGTTGGTAATAATTGAAAAGCAAGAATATCTTTCCCTGAATATGATTGTTTTAATTGAGTTCCAGTGACTTAATATTTCTGCAATTAGAAAGTAGCTATTGTGGCACTTTAAAAGGTTCCTCTGAATGGCAAGCTGACAAGTGCTTGCATATCATTTTAAGAAAAATGACTTCACATTGTTCTGCTGACTATAACAACTATAATTACTCTTTTATTCAAAATGTTCAACACGTTTCAAGAAAGAATACAAAATCTTCCCTTAGTGTTCTAATGAGTTTGCTTTCTACTGAAGAGCAAACCCTTAAGTAGTAGAACATGTAAATTAACCCTATGCCAAGAGTTGCCTTAAAAAAATATCACCCCATCATTTGCAGTTCATTTGACTCAGTCTGACAAGGTTGAGCTATTTGGCTTCTGGGTACTGAGCCTTCAGAGAGGGAGGGAGCAGAGTAATGAGCTCTTGATTGTACTTAGGCAGTTCCTCTCACCCTTACCAGGCCTTTGCTTGGGTTTTGTCAATATGTTCACTCTGGGTCTGCGGAAAAGGAGCATAAATCTAGGTAGTCAAACTCTTGGTCTTTTCTTTGTTCAAAAGTTACATTTGAAGATTACCGCAATATTCGGAAACCCATTGGATATTTTGAAATCACTCAGCAGCTCACAGGGTGTACATCCCTGAAACTGATGGAAATATTACTGCTTCCTTCACCGAACCAAGAATTTCATTCCTGGTCGGTTGATTTCTTGTGAAATACACGTTATGAGTTTCTGCTGCTTGCATTAGCACTACAAAAATACTTGTTTTTGCTTGAAAACAGTCACTTCATGTAACTCAAGCATAGAAACACAAATTTTATGGACTAAGTAACATTTTCAGAAATAAATAAGTTCATAGCTGTGCTTTTAGATCAATTTGATGGAGAATAAAAATCTTAGGTGAACACAAGATAAGACCCAGCAATCTCTCTGGCGTCACGACAGCTCGCTGAGGCTGCAAATGAGAGTATCACAGAATATGCTGAGCTGGAAGGGACCCACAAGGATCATCAAGTCCAACCCTTATAGCCCTGCACAGGACCATCCCAAAGAGTCACACAACGTGCCTGAGAGCATCATCCAAATGCTTCTTGAAACCTGGCAGGCTTGGTGCTGTGACCACTGCCCTGGGAAGCCTGTTCAGTGCCCAAACATCCTCTGGGTAAAGAACTTTCTAATAGCCAACCTAAACCTCCCCGACACAACTTCAGGCCATTTCCTCGGGTCCTGTCCCTGGTCACCACAGAGAAGAGATCAGTGCCTGCCCCTCCTCTTCCTCTCTCAATGAAGTTGTAACTGCAATGAGGTCTCCCCTCAGTCCCCTCTTCTCCAGCAGAACAGACCAAGTCCCCTCAGCTGCTCCTCACACGCTTCCCCTCAAGGCCCTTCACCATCTTTGTTGCCCTCCTTTGGACACTCTCTAACAGCTTAATATCTTTCTTAGTGACACTCAAAACTGCCCCAATATTCCAGGTGAGGCCATCCCAGTGCAGAGCAGAGCGGGACAATCCCCTCCCTCTCCCAGCTGGTGATGCTTTGCCTGATGCCCCCCAGTACATCACTTACACCAACAATTAGTCTTTTATGATTATAACTTAGTGAAGTTTCAAAGAAACTTTATGAATGGGGAAGTCAATAGATGGTTCAAATTTTAAAGAAAATAAATAGAAAAGAAAATACAAACACCTTTACCTCAATGATCCAATATATATTGCACCCATATTTCAAATACTGTGCACAGTCCTAGTCCTCCTGTTTCCAAAAGGACATAGCAAACTGGGAGAAGATGCTGAAAGGGAAACAAAACCAACTGCTCTTTTATGGGATGCTGGGAGACCTCATGCAGTGTGGCTGCAGCTCCTGTTTCCAGCACACGTCTGAATGCTTTGTCCCTGCTCAGCTACTGTTGAATACAGGGTGCCAGGCTGGAGGGAGGGGTCACTGAGGATCCCCCAGTCCTCTTGGAATGTTGTTGCTGCTGTGTCATTGAGGGGACCCCAGGTACAGGATGAGGAGGGCACTGGAGCCAAGGGCTCCTGAGGGGAGGTGAGGGTGGTCCCTGTGCCCAAGGGAGATGCTTTCTCATGCAAGCAACACAGCAGGTGGGATTGAGCCCAGGAGAGGGACCTTTGCATGGGACACCACTGAGCAGCTGCCCACCTTTACATGGGATGGGAGCACAGAGCCCCTTTCCCTGACATTAGAAGCAGTGGTGACACTGGCTTGCCTGGGAATACTGTGACTGCTAAAATCTTACACATGTTCAAAAATTGGTTAGAGACATGGAAGGAAAATCCACAATGCTGCTACCTCTGCTTCAGAGGTGCCTAAGGGCAAATCAGTGGAGTCTGGAAGAGCAGTATAGCAAACATGATTGGTACAGTGCATGGGAGGAGTACAACATGCACCTTCTCCGGGCATGTGTTTCCCACTCATCATCTGTGGGCATTGCTGGCAACAGAGCAGGGGATTCACTGTGTCCCCAGGCACAGCCCATGCAGCTCTTTGGGATCATTTCCTACTAGTTACTCCAGGGAAGAAATCTATTTTGAAATTCCTGGAGACCCTCAAAGCACATTTAGTTACCATGAGTAAAACTCTCACCGACTTTGCAAAGCCATTATTTCATTCCCATGTGCATATCTTCCCCCTTGGGCATGCACTAAGAGCAGAAGGCAGGTACACACTCAGCAACTAGTAAGTCCACTGTGCTGTGAGAGAGATAATTTTGGCCCATCACTCCAAGATGCTCACTTACCCTCCAAAGAGCCACAGGAAATTATGTTTTCCCCTTCACAACAAAAGAAAAATACTTGAGTTGAAAAATGCTACTTTTTTTTTCTGATATCTGTCTTTGAAAATATGATTAAGAAGAAAAACTTTAATATTTATCATGAAGACTTCACTTCCTCTGAAGTGAAAGACAGCTGTGAAAAATAAATACATATAAGGGCAAATTCATGCCCTTAACTTCTCAGAATCAGACATAATGAAATGAAGTGGAGAATTTATCCTACCTCACTGTAATCTGGAAAAAACCACAGCAAACCAAAAAACCCCAAAACCAAACAGGGGGAAAAACCCAATGAACTCAAACAAAAACCCAAATGCTTTCACATCTTTCACCAAGCCAAAAAGTTATTGACTTCATATTTTAAAAATAGGACAACTAATTATGGGAATGAATCACTACAAATGTATGTGTACAAAGTTTTTAGCATTACTAGTAGTGTTACTGTTTGAATAATTTTTTATAAATGTGTCAGCAAATATTTGTCCCTTGCATGCACTCTAAATATTTTTCACTAGCCTGTACAAAGGTTCCAGTTTTAAAACCTGTCTAGTTTAAGCCAAATAATTTCTATTTTTGCCACACTAAGCAATCCAGATTGGTGGTTTGGAGACTAACAAGCTTTCAAAAATATCCAGTTTCATTGATTTCTCTGCTCCCCATTTATCACTGCCAGGCTGCAAAGAGGAATCAGAGCAAAAGAAAAAGTGGATTGCTCAGATTTTCAGGATTGATTGAGGGTTTTGTTTCCTTCTCTCAAACTCTACTGTGGCTATAAAAAGTGAATAATCAAGTGGCCTGATTATCTTCTAGAACTACAGTAATCTAATTAGTAAATCAAAATGATACATGCATGATAAAAATAATATATGCAACAAGATGAATGTTATGGAAGGGTGCCATGCAAAAACTGTCCCTCCAGACAAAAACTGAAATAAAAATACTTTCTCTGTTCCCAGCAACACTTAGTCTAATTTCTTTGCAGGTCAAGGTAGCCTAATTAGCTCTAAATAAGGAACACCCAGAAGAGTTTGTTCTATCGTACATTTTTTAAAGCCTTTAAACACGTGGTTTGCTCAACTGAACTCTGGAGTTTGAAATTCAGACTCTTTTGGTGACCATGATGCTGTGCTTTCCCTCAGATATAAAGGCACACCAGCTCTTGCAACGCTCCAGCTCCCAGATGATGGGGTTTTTTTAAATCTCTGTCTTGGTTTTAGCCCAGTGAATAAATACTTCTGTGGCAAGGTTTAATTGCACATCCTTCACATCCTTTCAGCTCAGCCCTTTGCCTGATGAAGCACCATCAGGTGGCACAGCAGAGAAGAAACAGGCTCAATGCCAAAGAGACGAAAACATTTCTATTACCTGAATGAAATCAACACGGTACTTCAAATCTGGAGGCTTCTTCTGGAAAAGCAGCAAACAGGAACTCCCTTGTGTTACGTGCCCAGCCTCCGTGCTATACAAGTGCTGCAAAGCACCTCCTTATCAAATATTCAGAGATTCTGCAGCAAGCAAAAAAAGGAAGAAAACCTCACTCTACATTTGTGGGTCACCTGTGACAAAGTATTGACACAGCTGGACAAGTGGCCTTCGCAGTCATGGCTGTGAACAGTTATGGGTACAAATCTAGACACAAAGATGAGCAATGGCATTCTCCTTTTGCCAAGGACAACTGCAAAATTCAGGTGTGTGGTGTTTCAGGCAATCTTCGTGCACACAATTAAATACTATATCGAAGAGAACAATGATATCACTTTCTATATGCTGGTGTCTCTGCACAAAAAAGGTACCAGATTGATAAAACTAATTCACTTTTATAAAATATAAATAGAAACATAATCCAACAGCCAATAAACCAGCAGCAGCTAAATTGATATCTTTCATCTTGGGCATCATCATGCAAATCAGCAAATGCTGTATTTTAGTACTTGTGAAATGCTGATATGCATACATAAATCAGGAATCACTTTGCCAAGTCTCATGCCCTTTTAGTTTAAAGTGGCAAGAGCCTCATCTAGATAATCTTACAGTAAAGTGTCACTGGCTACAGAAAATACTGTTTTTTTTCATAAACATACAGTGTTTTGAAAAACTTGGATATCAGCCAAAGTATGGCTTTTAACTCCAAAGGTTTAGATGAATTTGGAAATAACACAGTAAAAGAAAGAAAACAACATCAGGCATCTTGAAAAACTAGACATGGGCTTTTGTAAATGATTTTTGCCTTCACTGCTAGATAGTGCTACTGGCTATTACTGGTATCTAATGATAAGTATTTCTGATTTGTGTCTCACCAGAAACCTCCTGGGATTTTCTTCACATACTTTCTTTTAAACATTTCTCCACAGATTAGGTAATTACCTTTTTTTTCAGGACACTAATTTTCCCAGTTTACAACAGTGAAAATGAGTATCTACAGACCTTGGTTATAATTCAGTTGATACTGGTCTGTAATTTTGGATATTCTGTGAGATAAACTGAGTGCTATAACTCTCTATAAAAAGTTACAATTTTCAGGAGGAGGTTTACAGTTTGTTTGTTCGAACAATTACAGCCAAGAATGAAATTCAAAAATAAAAGCTAAGAATAGCAAATTAGTATGCATTTCACATTTCTTTTTCTGTAATCTATAGGGGGGAGAAATTGAATCAGAAAGAATAACTTCCAGTCTAAATTCCTATTGTTGTCCTACCTTCCAAACACCTTCAGATCTTGCCTGAAATGTTATAAGTGAAAAGATTATTTTTTTCTGATCTGTGATGCAGAACCATTTTATATTCTTAAATGAAAGTTATATAAACCATACAGTGTGGTTTTCTCAAGTGCACTGTATTAGAATGTCCCAGATAGGGAATTTCCCTCCCAGTATTTCAGTGCTGGCAGCCTACAAACTTTTCAGCCTGGCATACTAAAGTTCAGCTATTTCACTAACCACTTTAACAGCACTGCAAGTCTAAATGAGCCCAAACACACCTCTCCAGATTTTCTTCATTGTTAGAATGGACTACAGGAACTCTTGACATGGCCCTACCATCAAATTGTCTACAGTCTCTAAACCAAAGTTACAGTGTTTAAACATAGAATCACAGAATCTTTTATATTGGAAAAGATGTCCAGGATCATCAAGTCCAACCTTTGACCAAACACCACATTTCCAACTAAACCATAGCACTAAGTGCCACATCCAGTTGTTTCTTGAACACTTCCAGGGACAGTGATTCCACCAGTTCCCTGGGCAGCCTGTTCCAATGCTTAGCTACATTCTTCATGAAGAACTTCCTCCTGATGTTCAACCTGAACCTCTCCTGGTGCAGCTTGAGGCTAGTGTTCTCTGATCCTGTCACTAGTTGCCTGAGAGAAGAGTCCGACCCCCACGTGGCTACAGCCTCCTTTCAGGTGGCTGTAGAGAGCGATAAGGTCTCCCTTGAGCCTCCTCCACTCCAACCTAAACACCCCCAGCTCCCTCAGCTGCTCCTTGTCAGATTTGGGCTCCAGACTCTTCTCCAGTTTTGTTGCCCTTCTCTGGACACAATCCAGCACCTCAGTGTCTTTCTTGCAGTGAGGAGCCCAGAACTGGACAAAGGACTTGAGGTGTGGCCTCACCAGTGCCAAGTACAGGAGGTCAATCACTGCCCTGGTCCTTCTGACCACACTATTTTTGACACAAGCTGAACAACAGGTTTAGGTTTTAATCATCTATCCATCACTGTGGCACCTACACCTAGACTAGCATTAACAGATGGTTTCTACTCACATATGTAATAACTTGTCTTGGGGCAAATTCAGTGGAGTGTCCAGACACAGAATTTGCCACTGTGTTAGTTAAAATAGGCTAATTTACCATTCGTTTAACTGGAATTGGCAGAACTACAACTTGTATATTAGGTGTCCATTAAGAAGTGAAAAAACACCTTGGCAGTACACTAAAAGCTCTGGTGGCCTTGGTACCATCAGCAGTCTCAGATGCCATGGCGACAACCTGACCTTATCAGAGGACAGCTTTGCCTTCTCCACCACCTATAGTGACCCAATGGGTGAGGGTAGAGGATGTGGCCCAAAAACACCCCTTGGAGGCTCCATTAGCACCACACACACTAGCCCCCCTAGGCTGTGCCGATAGCTGGGCTGTCGGGGGGAGCACAGCAGCACTTCCCATGGCACACAGTGGGAGCAGAGTGGAGGTGGAGGCTGAACACCGAAACTCAGCGCGAACAGTCCCACATTCACCCCCCTGAGCTGCTCTTGGCACCATTCCTTTGGTCATGGCTCAACTGCTTGCTGTGGCAAACATCAAAAAATCGGGTTAAATGAAAATACAGGCAGCAGGAACAGAAATTTAAATGAGACATTTCCAACAAAAGATTTAAAAGAACCTGCAATGTGGTATTTCATAGGAAGCTAATGCATTTGTCGCATTTCTTTGAATAAAAACACTCCCTCCTGATATATTTATATTTAGGATTGCTTTGGGATTCCTTAGTTAAGGCTGTGTGTGAGAAAATGCTGAGAGCTGTCACCAGAAGCAATGAAAAGTATTTATAGAAAACAATTTTTAATACACTTGAAAAGATAGAGACAACTTTGAAGAGGCACAAAAAGTAAATGAAAATAGATTTTTTAATCCAGACAAGCTGACATAAACAGTTTTATCCCTACTTTCTGATTTTTGAAGTCTTTTCAAGCCACTAGTAACAAAAATAAATAACCAAGAGAACAATCAATATCCACTGTTTTCCAGTTTATGCAAAATGGGTAAGAGACTCACTAGCACAACTTGAACAGAAACAAGGCACTTTAAATTTCATCTCATTCTCCCCCTTATTTTTCCTGGTCATATTGTTATTCTTATTAGCTTTAATTACCATATTTGAACTTTAGTTAAGTCGTCTTCTTTACTGATACTTCTTAATAATGGCACTTAACTTGATCCCTGAACTTGCTCCTCTCTCTGGCACAGTTTTTCCAGTTCCAAACTGTCTGTAGAGAGCTTTTGCCATGTGGTGCCCTCTGAATCCACACAAAAAGCTCTTTATTCCATAATACACCTTCCCTTTTCCTAATCTTGTGGAAACCCTTTTCACTTCTCTTTTAGTGACAGAGATCCTTCTGTCTGTGACCATCTTCCTGTCTCACACACCCTCCCTGGCTCCATTACATTTGACGTTCATATGAAGTTATTTCAACCCTTAATCACAGATTGTTCATTGTTATATTTGAAAACCAAATTAAGACTTTTAAAACATTCCTTCAGTACTCTTCTGAGAAGGATCACTATTGAATTAAGTTGTACATTTAGCATTTGGGTTAGCCAGCAAGTTGCTTAAGCAGTAGTAAATTAAAGTTCTCAAAGTAAGTCTGTCCTTCCTCCAAAATTGAAATTAAAAACTTATTTCTATTAAAAAATATTATTTAAGTGCTTATGGATGAACATGAGGGAACTAAATTTCCAGCTGGTCTGGAAGTAAAATGCTGCCTTTTTCAAAAGCAGCATTTTACTTCCAGACCAGCTGGAAAGGGAAATCAGAGGAAGTCTGTGTGACCAGCCTTTGGAAGTATTTAAATCTGAGGACCACAAGCTTATTTTATCAAATGGGATCAGGCATCAGGTTTATTTGTAACAACAACAATTTATCCACAGCTATGCACTAATTGTGTGTGGATCGTGAATAGAGGGCTATTTCCTTCCATATCCTGTTTCAGAATACCAAAGTTGCTTAGTCCATGTGGACACTGTCCTGGACAATGAGATGAGAGGCTTACTTCTCCACTTGCCTTCCCAAGAGGACTCACCACTGTATAATCCAGTACAGTCTTCTGTGGACTGTTCTTTGGCCTTGGCTGGATGTCTAAAAGTTTGCCAGCTTAACATTTTGGGATGGTCCTTGCACCCCCATTGCAGGGATCCTGCCTGCTAACACATGCCCCCTCAGCACAGAGCACTGCATGAGCTCCTTTCTGAGGATGCTGTAAAAACATTCAAAACTAATTTACCGATCCTTGCCACTGTGGCAGCATAAAAGCCTGTCTTCATCCAGCCTAAGAGAGGGTAGAGAGGCCACTAGAACTAGCCCAGTGCCAAAGATAAAGTGGGTTAACCTCTGAGAAAGGCCAGATGGTCTGGTGTCCCCACTGGTCCCCACGAGTCTTCTCCAACCTGGAGCACAGGCTTAGAAATAGGATATGGGAACTCATACAGCATTACATCCTTTCCCTGCACCAGCCTCCTTTGTCCTTTGATGCTGGTTTTTATAACAATCAGCATTTTCTACATATTTGCACTGCAGAGCCCTGACAAATAACCACGCCCTCCAAAACCATCAACTTTCCACCTGACAGGTACTTACTTACCAAACATCAACTCCCACAATCAATTTTTCTGTTTCTCACTCAGACAATTCAATTAATAAGGTGCACTCATGAACCTGGTGTAAAGCATTTTTTGTATCTTTAAAGATATTCTCAGGCAGTAAAAGTGCTGCATCCTATTGTCCAAGTTAAAAAGAATTATACTTTGCTAGCAGAGATGACTAGAAATTTTTTGTAATGATTTAGTCAAAAGTAAAATATACATATAAAAGGATTCAGGACATGTGAAGGATGTTGTATTGTTTGTGTAGCATATCCAGGTGATGGATAATGGAGTTTCCATTGCAGAAAAGATGTCTTCACACTTTTCTTTTAAGCAAATAGGATTTGATTGGCAGTTTGGTAACAGACCTATTACTACAAAAGTAGCAAATTCTGAGTATGCTGTTTTCACATTCTAGCCTGCTTAGCAAGCACACAGTGCCGTGACAGACAATCACCAGTACAAGGAGATTGAGTTCTTCACTCAGTGTTTGCTACTGTTCCCTTTGTGTTGTTCACTCCTTCCCACAAGCAGACCTACTGGCCACCAGTCTACAGCAGTGCCCTCCATCTTCTGTAGTCAAATATATAAATATCTTATTTTAAAATTATTAAATTCAAAATATTTTTCATGGCAGTGACTGGAAAAGTGCTCCCTGTGTCAATCACTTCTTCACTGAGGGTTGGTGTTTCATTTTTTTCTCTTCTCAGGGAGTGGTCATGTGTCTTTTTTTACATATAAATACAAATTTTCTAAAAAACCTCGAGTTTGCAAAGGCTTAAAAAGTCCCTGATTTTGTCCCATATTTCATAGTCCTTTAAACCTAAAATGCCTACACTGAACTGCCTGATAAACCTTGTGTGTGCTTTACTAATCCCAGTTTTCATCTTATCTTGCTGACAAAATAGCAGCACTCTCAGAATGACAAATGCATTCCCACTTCTAGAAGCTGGCACTCAAGGTGACTGAGTAAGACGCAAGAAGAATGAATTTTCTCCAGTGTTGTTATGGCTGATTTCTAACTCAGCAGTGATACACAGATCCCTAAGACACATACATAAATGCCTGATAAAGCAAAAAATTCTTGTCTCAACGAATGAGATATTTCTGAGGGTGGCAATAAGGAGTTGGATGAAAAACATCGGTAGAAACATCTGAGCAAATCAAATAATTCACAGACAAATCAGCAAGTTTATCATCTTTGCAGTAAAGTGTGTGCACCATGCATTCTTTACACCATTTTAAATTATTCTTAAATAAATAATTCTGTAACAATGGAATTGCTCTGGGTAACTTTAGAAATCCCAATTTATACACAAAATGTGTAATATTTTATGTTAAATTGGATTGTCTTTTCCCTGAACTGCTCCTATGTATTTGATGATGCTCTAATGTTCATTTTCTAACATGGTTTGATGCAATAATGGGACTTAGACATCTTTGAATTTTATAAAAGATCAATATGTCAGTAATGAGTAAAGTAACATTTAAAAAAAAACCCTAAAGTTGCAGCTAGCTCTGGTCTGGTTCACAGAGCCAAATGTAAACATACCTGCAGTTTCTGAGGCTACTAATCAAAGCTTTCTCCTTTTTATTGTTGAGAGTTCCTAACAGCTTAATAAACCAAAATCTCAAGTCAATCTGAATTGAAAGTATTTCTGATAACACAGGCACACCTGAGACTGTATTTTCATGCAGAAAGAACTTTGCAGCCTGTTATTAATTACCATGTAACTGATACTTCATTACAGTCACAGAGCATATTCCACCAACTCTTAACTGAATACTTTTCACAGTGGCACAGAGTGACACTGAAAAACACAGATCAGGCCCCAAGATCTTAAGCAACACTGCAACTAGTGTTTTACTAGGCTGAACAAGATTCCCAGAATCAACAGCATGAAGATTGCTTGGTCTGCTCTTAGCGTGACAGGTCATCAGGCGAGTCACGTGGCTGGTTCTCCTGTAAGGGATCAGCATCTTCCAACACAGACCAAAGATACCAGGCTGAGTCTCAAATAAAAAGGAACTGTGGGAGGATATGGAGAGCAATCAGCTGTGCATGGCTTTAAGTGTGTTCCACCTCCAATTCTGTGATCTGACAGAGGATTTCCTTCAGGATATAGACATCCAGTCTGTTTGCAAGCCAGCCTGGTCTTCCAGAGACACTTCAGTGCTAGCTCCCCACTTGTGTTTTCTACAGCTCTTTTCTCTAGGATAAGCTTAAAATAAATACCCAAACCTTATGGTAAGGGGTGAAAAGAAGGTGGCTCTAGCACTCCCAAGTAATGTGAACTGGCATATGAGTGATAACATTAACTTGATAAATTCCTGTGTGCTGAGTTGTACTCTGTGTGTGACTGATACAGAGATGCTGGGGTGCCAGGAAAGAAGACATGTTTGTGACAGATGGGTGGATGTTTTGCAGTGTTGGAAAAGAAATGACATCTTTCTCAAAATGTCATTTTCCTTCTTGCACTGGCATTGCCAGGTGTCATGTAGCTGCTGGCAGAGCAGTCTCGGGAATGAGTGACACCCTGACTGAAGGAAGCCTCAGAATGCAAATAGGTGCTGCAAAACTTTATGGCTGGTTAGGTCAGGGCTGATGGGGATGATGACAATTGCTGCCAATTACAGAGATGATTTATTACTCCACTGCTGATTCCTACTCTGAAAGGAACTTACAGACTTCCCCACTTCACAAGAGAAGGCAACTTTGCCTCCTTATAACTAGTGCTGACCTTCTGAGACAACTCACCGGGACTCAAGGCACCACCTATCTCTGCTCTGCCTCTCTGACTTCTGGGCTGTACAGACATCAGGAGTCTGGCTGGCTGCAAGCCAGGACTTCATCTGAAAGGCCACCTCCTGCCTCTGCCAGACTGTGCTGACTTAATTCAGCCTTCTGACAAAGGAACAACATAGAAAACCAACCTTGGTCTGGTGCTTGGTTTAATTTGAAGCCAGCAATGCAGCAAGCCCCTAGGCCTGCAGGAAGGTTCTGCAAGGCTCGCTAGTTAGCCAGTGATATCCCACTCCGCAGGGAGCTGCATTTTCTTGCCAATCTCATATTGGTTTCCCTATTTTTAGCTCTTGTCTTCAGACTGGTTATTTCAAGGAAAGACTTTGCCTGGTACAGCAAGGCTTCACCCACAGTTCTCCACTGCTATAAGTGACAGTAAAATAGAACAATCAGTAACCAACAGCCTGGGTAACCTAAGATTTCTGAACTGCAAAACGCAAGCCTTCCCTGCCCAGGTTAAGTGATGCTTCCTTGCTCTCACACCCTTCCCTAAGCACCTGCTGCTGGTCAATGCAACAACACAGACCTGCTAGTAAAGGCTGCAGGAAGCTGTGTCTCCGTAGGGGTGTAACTATTGTGAGCAGAGCTGGCACTGAACAGAGACAGACGGTTGCCCTCTGATTGAATTAGGCCTGGAAACACTCAGAACTAGGAGCATTGTATGAACCAGGCCTTAGTTCCCCGAGCTCTGCTCACTGCTGTGCTTGAGCCAGCAGCATGGTGCAGTGTGAGGCACAGCATCACTGCCTGCTTGCACACAGTCCCTATGTGTGCAAAGTGTTACAGGGGGTGATACCATGGCACAGCAGGTGCCTGCTGCCCTTGAGAGCTGACTCATTCCATGGTGCTGAGCCTCCTTGTCCCTCGTGGCTCAGCTGGGAGCAGCAGGCCAGCCGTGGTCCTGCAGGGCTGTGGGATATGAGCCCAGCACGATGCCACCCAGCCGGGACAGCCACTTCACTGAGGTGTCAGGTGTTGGCCATAGCAGTGAACACTGGTTCAGTGCCACCCTGGGCCCTTTAAAGGGACACTATTAAAAGCTTGAATAAGTCTGAAATTAATAAAGAAACATAATACTGCAGGAAAACTCACTGTCTAGGTGTCCGCTAAAGCCCAGGAGATGTGCCCCTGGGAATGCAGACATGCAGTGTGTTCCCTCCCTCTCACACAGGCACTGCCCACCACCACCAACATCCTTACCAGGACCTCACAAAGAGCAAACACCTCAGCAGTACATGCCCAAAGTGGGTAAGGAGGAAAAGGAAAAAAAAGGAAAATAAGTCAGTCAAACTTAGTTGCATCTTCCCAGTAACGTCTGCTAATTCTTTCAATTCAGAATTGGATTTTCCAGCCACACTCTGTTGCCTCTCTGCCTAGCTGAGAAGGAAATGGACACTAAAAGCCATTAGAAAAGCAAATCCTGGCCTTTATTGAGATTAAACAGTTAATTTTAGCCTTAAGTGACTCTTTTATCACAGCTTTCCCTAAGAGCAGCTTTGCTATACAATTTTAAGTACCTCCTAAATCATATTTAGCATCTTTTCCTCTCCCAGTTCAGAAGCTGAAGTAGTAGTACACTATACTTAGCAAAGATATCATCTAATTACTCTGTCTTTTGTAGGGAGTCAACAATGCTAAAAATAATTATAAGGTTATATAATAAACTGACCTGTCTAAATTACATATGCTTTCATTTCTACCATGGCTTATTTTTAATCGTTTAAAACCCCATGCTGATCCAAAGCAGCAAATCAGTCCATATTCCACACAGTGAGTCAGAGAAAGCTTTTGGTGGAAGACACTTCAGAGAGTGCACCTTCTGCTACGTGAGGTACTATTCAAAAACAAGGTGACTCCAACACATCCTCTGGGAACACAAAACTGAGGCAATTCAACGTTCATGGCAAGATCTGGGAGCTGCTTGCCCAACTGCATAATACCACATCAGAGCAGCTACGTGGCTCCCTTTAAAAAAAAAAAAAAAAAGCAAAAAGAAAAAAGAAAAAAGAAAAAAAACCAACCCAAAAAACCAATGAGACAGCAGTACAAAAAGAACCACAGGTATCTAAGCTCCATCACAATCAGACACATTAGCCCCGGAGAGCCATTCTGACCTCTTGCCTGAAGAGATTCAGAGTATTATCCAGTTATTGCTGTGCCAAACCCAATAGTTTGTTGTTAAAATCAAATATGTCTTTTACAAAGTCAGCCAAGTCTTGATCTTGGGCGTGTAGTAACACATGGGCCATTACACAAAAGAAGATGATGTGCTGCTTCTTACAGCCAGGATACTTCACTTTGATAGTGACACTAAAATTGCAACAATTAACTCTAATGAAATTGACAATTATGTCTTAATGCAGTAAGGGGCTGTAACATAATTAAGTAGAAGTTATCTGAGTGCTTCTTCCTAACATGCATATTCAGGGCTGTACTTTGATCTATAATTTGGCAAGTGGAAGAAAAACTGCAAAGCGAGCGGCTTGGCATGAGCACCAACAGCCCTGCACGCTCCCTTCCTGCCCTCCTTCTCCTGTGCACAGCCGATGCTCCCACAGGGCCAGTGTCTCGCTTTTGCAAACAAGCTGTAATTCCATCTACCTTTCATCAGGAGGGAAACACCTGTGCACTGGAAATCTTTTCAGCTACAAAGGCAGAGCTCAGCATTACCTGGTTTACCAAAAGGCAGGAGCAGGACTCTCAGACCGAGGCACAAACAACTGAGGTGCCACAAAGCCTTCTGCTACCACAGTATAGAAAAACCTCATTACCCAATAATGAAATTTTGCTCAGGGCACCGTGTTTGTTCCCCACAGAGCCTGGATGAAGTGTTTAAAGGACTTGACCAAGGCAGCAGGGAGGTCTGGAACATACTATAGGCTTACACCAAACCTCTGACCCTCTGTACAGTCCCTTAAGCTCCTGAAGTCTTCACGCTGATCAGGGGAACCAAGAACATGGAGACACATCTGAAAGTAGAGTCAGCTTTAACTAGAACAGAGCTGTTCTGAAGAGTGTGTCTCACTGCCTTTAAAGGGAAAACAGGAAGCTCATAAAAGTCACAAGTATGGACAACAACATATTTATCCAGATTCTTGGGATACCTAACCTTTCTCCTTAAATAAGGGCTTCTGGTTAAGGAGCTCCATTTTCCTATAAAGCAGTCTCCTGCCAGGTTTATGAAGGGAAGCTTGAAATCGTTCAAAAGTCTTGGAACAAAATAAAGTATCTAAACCCTTTTTTTTTTCTTTTTTTTTTTGGAAAATCCTTACTGCCAGTATATAAATTACCAGACCAACCAATATTACAGTTTAGCACTAAATCACAATATTTTCCATCTAGAGTGCACAGTCCAAGAACAGTTACAGGCTCATAATTTCCCCTGACAGGACAGAAAGCAGGAACAGAGGAATCAAAGGGCCAGATGCATTTACTTTATTTTCTTAAAAATTACAAGAGATTTCTGCTATTTTCATACCATAAGTCCATTCTTCTTCCCTCCAAATTCTAGGAGCAAAATGGGGGACTAGAAGGGAAAACTGAGTTACATCGTCACCCCCAGAAGATGTAGACTTCAAAATCTGAGTGGAAAAATAGGTGGTGGAATATTCTTGGCTTCTTCTCACACTGTTTTCTTTGCATCTGCTACTAGTGGCTGTCACAAAAAATATCAGTGAACTAGTCAGACCTCTACCCTGACCTCAGACAGCCCTAAACCTTTAGAAAGCACGATTCCTGAAGCTTCCATTTTGAGCACTATCTTTGCCCCTCCTGGTTTTTTTCTTAATAGAAATGGAGGTACTAAATGGGATATTGAAAAAATCCATTCTCCATTAAAAGAACCTCACAGTAGTTAACATGTGCAAGTCTGAGGGATGCGGAACAGAGAGAAAGAGGAAAGCTGTTCCATTGTAAAATCCATTGCAGTTTCTGTACTTCCCCAAATTCTTTCCCACAGAAGAGCTGTGTCTTAAAGCTGGGATACTATTTTTGCAGTTTAGCCCGTAAGAAAAATGTAAACATAGTGCACTGTATGCACACAACCGTAACCACAGAAATACAGAATTCCTCTAGATGATGATTACCATGATGTAACTAATACAGGCAGCAGTCACTCATGCAGGGGAGGTGGTTTTGAGGGGTGCAGTCAGCACTTATTCCACATTCAGAGACCTGCAGGGAAGCCTCTCAGAGAACCAGCACAGAGCAAGGCGGATCCACCCTGCCTTCCCCAGCTGTCCTGAGTGTCCTGCCAATTGCTTTTATTAGTATCTACACAGCAAAGCCATTTTTCTGAGGTTATTCAGCACATACCATGTGTCTCACCTCATTTATGCATTTCAGGTAGCAAAACACCTCTTTTATGGGCAAAGAAGCCAGAACACAGGGACTCAGCAACAGGTTCAAAGTTAACCAGAGAGCCAGTGACCAGGTCAAGAACGTAAGGAGGAGTTATAAAATTGCTCCCAGGTGATCTTTTAGTTTCATCTGGAAGCAAACACTCAAAGCTTGCCTTTGTAGTATTGTGAAATTCCACTGGACTTCAACCCAGCAAATACTGTGCTGAAATTATAAGCATTTTAAGTGCTACAATTCAACACTTGTTTTCAATTTGGCCTCCTAGTTCTTAATTTAATTCAATAACCTAAAGAATTAGGAACAGACATATAAATCAGACCACACCCCTCTATCCCTGCAGCTTAGACCTCTAGTAAATAACTTTTAAGTGTATATAATAGATCAGTGTCAGGATGATAAAAAGTAGAATCATAACAAATTTTGAGATGTGTTTGGCTCTTGGCATAGTACAATTTACACACAGTAAAAACTTTCAAAAAAGAATTGTCTTGTACAGTCAAAACACACAAAATTACATGTTAGCAATTACTAAGAACCTGAATATGCTGTGGTACTGTACCTGTGAAAATGAACGCAGAACTTTTAGATGAAGGCACAAGTGGTAGTTAGGCTGTCTTAGAATCAAGAAATATGTCTAAAATATCACTTGGACTTTTTTCCTTTTATTTAACAGAAGAACACTTACTATTTCAATAGGATTCTGACAGCCTGACAAATGCTATTCATCTTTTTGCTTTCTTTAGAAGAAAAGGGTACAGCTACAGAGAAATCAGGTTATCTCTATTGCAGTAACTTTGTTTTTGTGTTCCATCAGAGCCTCAAAGTATTTGATTTTTAATTAGCTGTAGCTGAATATTTCCTGCCTGTCCTTACTTTTCTGTACATCACAATAACCTCAAGATGGCGATATTTGTCCCCTTTTGGAGGCTGGGCTGCCGGCTGGGATTACAAAAGCATAGTCCTTCATTCTTAAAGCAAAGTGGAATTTCTTTGTCTGAGCACATTAAGGTGTAGCTGTCCCATGGAAATTTCTGTATGCTCCCCTCTGATAAAGGTTCTTAACTGCTATTGTCAGGTCTTGCACTTTAAAGCAAAATAAAAGTGAATTTCAACTACAAAGTCATATTCTACAAAGTCATATTATTTCTGATTGTTGAGAGCTTTCTGAAGTGTTTGTTTTCACCTCCTAATCTGAAGTCCAAAAGCCAACCTATTTTTTTGGAATTTCACCCCCAGGCCTTTGTTTGCAATACTGAAAATTATCCACAGAACAAAACAAAAATGAAGCAAACAAAAAACCCAGTTAGATTCTTTTCCTTACTTAGAAATGTGTGTAGAATAAATCCCCAAAACTCTAAAAATGGACATTCTGTTCAAATTTAAAAATACAAATAAAAAACCTCCCGACAACAGCCAAAAAACCCCTAACCAAACCAAACCAACCAACAAAAGAAAAGCCAAACCCCTGAACCAAACAACCTCAAACTTACTACATATTTGAATACCAAGTGACCATCTCAAACCACAGGACAACAACGGTTGCCAGTGTTCTTTTCAGATTTGCTTTCAAATAAACACTGAAATCAAATTCCGTGCCCCCCAAAAGGCACACATGAACAAAATGTACACTTTTCCAAAAAACTCCTTTTTCTCACTCCATCATGCTCTCCAGGAATTTTCTTGGATTTTGTAATTCTGTATAACATTAGGTTTCAAGTCCAGCAAAACACACTCTTCACTAAATGACTCTCTGCCAAAGTCAAGATGAAAGCTGGAAAGTCTTTGCATTTTATGTGCTTTAGGAGCGCAGCACACAAGAAATATACCTACAAACACACTGTCCCATTCCTGATTTTTCATTAAATAGCAAAGGAAATCAAATTAATGAGTGCTTTAAAATGTAACAGCATGTCTACAGCTGTTTCAGAGCTTCTCTGGCCGCTGGCTCTCTGTATTCCCATGCAGGGTGGCAGCCCTCAGTGGCCTTTGGCTACTTCACTAGAGAGCAAAAAGCACTTTCTGGTTCTATGGGAAAGCACTCTTTGTGGGAGTTCAGCATTTCTATAGCACAGAGGGTTGGGAAAATGATTGGATACTGAGGAAAAAAAGATTATTATTAGATCTGGGTCAGGAAAGAACTGTTCCTGTGAACCTCTCCAAGACACAATCAAGCCAAAGCTGAAGAGTTTTGCAGGAAAGACAAGTTCTTTACAGTGAGTGTTATTTGTGCTTAAAAGGTTTGCACGGACAGAGGGTAGCAACACTCACAGGCCGTTGTCAGCAACATCCATGTACAAACCATAAGAATATGAGTCAAATTTATGAAAAAAGAGATATGAAAGAGTTAGTTTCAGTCCAAAGCCTTACTTTCAGGCAGGTCCTGCTGTGAGCAATGAACATTACACAGATAGTTTTGGGCATAGGAGACACAGATTGGTTTTCTCTGAGAGCTGATTCAGCAAAACCAAAGTGCTGGAAATTTACAATTTCAGAGTTAGCAAAGTCTGTTTGTAAAGCTGGTGTCTGTCTGCAGGTTGTTCCTGTTCCCGGCACAAGGGCTCACCCTATCAAGTATTCTCTAAAAGAATTGCCTCCCCTGCTACTCTGGATATTTTCTCTGTTCCTCTCTTAGCAGTTGTTTTGCTGATTCACTGTGAACTGCCTGTGTTAACCTTTCTAACTGTGACAAGGCCACCTTTTGCATTAGAAGCAAACAAAATTTACTCAATCTGTCACTGATCAGTATGGCTTTATAGCTCTCACTTCCTGCAGCCCTTACAAGGCACATGTTCAAGGAAGTCCATTGCCTGACCATCTTTTGTTGCCTGTGACAGTTTCACAGCTTTTTTTAGCATTGCCATAAGCCATCTTCCTTGTTTTAAAACAGTGTGCTGTACTATACAGGCTTTCAGCTCCTTCCACGTATGTGGTGTTATTCAGATGCTTTCTGACATAAGGTGTCAGGCTCTCTGCCTTCACTTCAGCATTTCTAGTATAAATTAGTAAAATTGCCTTTAAATCCTGAAGAACTCAGGAGCTTGCCTTAAATAAAGAGTTTTTTTGCTTAAGGTTTCAGCATATTGTTCTTAATAGTGTTCAATGTTTGTGAACTGCTTGAAGCAAGAAAGCAGCTGAAATGTCCTTGCAGTGCATCAAAACCTCATTGGAAAGGGACATGGGACCAGTACCACGTCAGGAATACTTAGCTTATTTAAGGACCTGATAAAATGCTTGGCAGGGTTAAAACAAAGACCCTAAAAGACAGAAGCTTTGTTAGTTCGGTCATAACCCACTTGTCTCCCCAGAGTCACTCACAACAGCGCACAGACAAGCTGCTCTTACAAAGCACTCGTGCTTTGGTGTATGAAGATCCTGTTGTTGTAGACCAGCCCAACAGCTGCTAAGCATCCCAAACTCCTGGTGAGGTTGATGAACACAGGATGCTCCTCACCTCACCGTTATAAGCACATTGAAAATAAGAGAAAAAATACCTAATAGTCATTTAGTCTATAGGCAGTCAGTACTACTTCTTAGATGTTCCACTATGGATCTGCTCACATTACTGGAGATAATTAGATCACCTGAA
The DNA here is from genome assembly GCA_035222235.1 of Margarornis squamiger. Taxonomy (NCBI): domain Eukaryota; kingdom Metazoa; phylum Chordata; class Aves; order Passeriformes; family Furnariidae; genus Margarornis; species Margarornis squamiger. The sequence goes on from JAWWTY010000156.1 coordinate 12,090,932, forward strand.
TCACTACAGGTGACTTGAACTTTACCAAAATAAGAATAACTCTCAAGTTTCCTGGTTCCTTAGTTTTATACACTTGGTTTGATTCTTACTGCTAACAATTCCAGCTCATGTGAAGTTTATACATCTTTAGATGTCATCAAGTTAAAAAAATAAGACAAAAAAAAAAACAAATACAGCAACAAAACCCCAATGAATATGGTGTTTTTATGTTGAACAGAATGCACATCTAGAATGGATATGGGGAATGACAGAGAAGCAGCAATGCTGTTAAAACATGGGTAGCTGGCATTTCTCCTGGATAGGGGCTGTCTGGTTAGTAATGCTCATCTTTTTGCATCACCCAGTGCTTCTCCCACTCTCCTTGTAGGTGTCTCTTAAATTCTTTCATGTGGGAAGCTATAAATGCCTTACACCCCATTTGCTTCTTCCTAAATGTTTCTCTCTGCCTGGTGGGCTTAAAAACTCTGGGCACTCTAGTGGATTTTCTGTTAGAACATGGATAAAATCTGTTTCTGCCAATCCACAAGAATATTATTCTTAAAAAAAGATAGGAAGAAGGAAGTCCTCTATTTGAGAAGATGCTATGGAAAAAGTACAATAACAATAAAGAGTCAGGTACCCAAGAGTGCAATTTAGACAGACATCACTGGAAGAGTTGCTTTAATTACAGTGGTTGTTATATCTGTTGCTTTGCTTAAACTACAGATGTTCCTTCTGCCACCTAGTATCTAGGAGCAAAGACTCCACAGGGACTGGACCCAGGAAGACTTTTTTTTTCCCTTTTAACCAAAACACAGATGCAACAATTTACACCAGCTGAGTTTGAACCCTGTGGGGCTAGCTGAAAGTCTCTGTGGAACACCTGAAATGGAGACAGGTAAGAAACAAAGATCAAAAAACAACAGCTAGCCAGGAAACAGAGCCTTTTACATAACCTGCAAACCAACCTCATGCTTTTCCAGCCCAGTGCAAGCAGCAACAACCACTGCAAACCACAAAAAGCAGAGAGCCTGCAGTCTCAGTCGGGGCAGATAGTGAGGAATTGCCTCCTTAGAACTGGATCCAGCACCCTTGGTCCTGCCTGACCAGGCCAAATAGGTGTGGATAAACACCTCTGCTGGTCTGCTTGAGTACATACCTTCTAATGCAGTCCAGAATTCCATTTGCCTTTATCTGCAATGAGAGCACACTGTTAGCATAGCTTCTTGTCATCAGAGCCAATATTCAGCTGACAGAGGTTGGGATGGGCCAGTCTTTCCTGATAAACAGCCAAGGAGTAGGAGGGCACAGACTACAGCCTTCTCTAAATGATACAGGATCTGATCCCATTCCCAATGTAGCCAAACTACCAGCACCAGTGGGTGTCTGGTCCAGGAGCTGTACTAAGAATATTTAAAATCATCATCATCTTCTTATGCAATTGCAGTGCTATCTCATAGCTACTTCATGTGCTGAGGCAAGGTGGGCACTCAGCTGCTCAGAATGCACAGCCAGAGTTCGATTTGCCCAGCTCCTGCATGTTCTTGAAATACTGCCCTGTGGTTAGTAGGCTTGTGCCAAGAGAACCACATCCTGTTTGCCCTTTACTGCAATTCATTTCCCACACCTCTTGGCTAAATGCTCAATCTTGTTTCTACCTCCTACGCTTCGGGCTCCAGCCGACTGTCATCCCCTGGGAGCCAAACATTTACTGCATGAAAACCCCAACACATGAAAACTAACCTCTCTCAGTGCTTCTGTCAAGGCAACTGCTGCCTTTCAAGCTGATTTCACTGACTAATTAAGCATGGAGACACACCAGACTGCCAACTGAATGGTGGTTGCAGCATCTATCACTCCAGCAGGCTCCAATCTAATGGGCTAAAAGCTACAGCTTGAGAGCCCAGACCAGCTTGTTCACTGGAATGAAAAACCCATTGTTTACTCTGCTATAAAATTCCCCGAGTTATAAAGATGGGAAAAAATCAAACAAACCCCCTACAAACTCCAGCCTTGAAAACATTAATTATGAATTAATAAGAGAGAAAAAACACCTGCTCCCCTTTTATCATTAACATTTTATGTATTACACCTTTCAGTCTCTTTTCAAACACTAAAGCTCCCAAGGTCCTTCAGAGGTAGTAAAAGTACATGGCCACGCTAAGTCCCATTTACCTACAGAGCCATCTTGTCTGTTCTTTCCACCAGGGATGAAGTTTGTTTTCCTCCCATGGCTGTGCTCAGCTTCCTTTGTGCATGTGCACATGTAGTTGGGATGGAGTGGCTTCCCTATGTGTTTGTTAGAGCATTGTCCTTCCTGTTGACTCAAGAGTTCACACAAAAAATGACTGTGAACTGTAAGTTGTTATTTGTTTCTTTTACCCTCTGCAATGGTTTAGATCCTTGTGAAGACCCTGAGAAACAGAGCAGAATGTAAATGGCATTTAGTTACATAAAGATTAAGGCAACTAGACCAAAAAGAAAAGGGCATTGAGTCAGGCACAAGGATGCTGTGTATCTAAGCTACCTGGAGTGTCCCACATAGCTCCATGCTCATGTTCTCACTCCAACTATATCTGAATTTGAAAAAAAACCAACCAAACAAAAAACCCAAAAAACCTAAACAAAACACTTTTTCCTCTCGCAGGGAGGAAATAAAGTCCCTTAGAGAGGAATGAAGATAACAGCACTTATCTTCAGTAAGGACACTAGATTGCAAGATTAACATTGTAATTGCTGATGCTTGTCCTGTTCAAATCAGGATCTGTGATAAGAAAAATCTCAACACAGCAGACATTTCTTTGAATGAAAATATTTTCAAACTAAAGAAGGAAGGAAGAATTTAAATTGCCCTGCTGGCATAAAAGGACTAGAAAAATTACTGCAAGTACATTTAAATTGCAACTCTAGTCAAAAAACACCACTGCTGTTTAAAAAAAATAAAATTAAAGTTTCACTAAGTATTGAAATGTGACCTCAATGTATAATTTCAAATCCTTTGAGACAGGCACAACATTATAACAGTGTATTTTTGATTCATCAGAGCCAAAGATTTTATAATCTGCAAAAAAACCCTGACAACCTATTTTACATTTATATCCCAAATGAAAGAGCCAAGATAAAAAGAATAACTTGCTTCTTGACCTAGTAATATTGACAGAGACAATAATAATATTTCTGATGTTTAAATTTGGCTCTTATAGATGAGGAAATAATTACTGAATTTGATTTCTTAAGAGAAGAGAACAGCAAACATCAGCAAAAATATATTTATTAGGGTCTAAGTAGATAGCCAGAGAATGGCTATCTGTATTGGGCAGATTTTTGCTGTGGATTGACTATTAAAACAATAGTTACAACCAAAATATAGCAGATATACTGTTTTGACCATCTCCTGCAATTGATTACTTTGCTATGAGAATTTTAAGTAACCTTTAAATGTTTTAAAGTGACAGACTACCACACATCTTTTATCTTTTTTCAAATGTGACCTTAATTCCCAGCTGCAATTTTGCAACCAGTGGTGTCACTCCAACAGGCTGCTACAGTGGGGAAGGGGCAGGACAGGGTCTGTCCCTGGGGGTGTGTGGGAGCATTAGACACCACTGGCCAGGCAAGGACCAAAGCCAACTCAGCTTCTGCAGGGAAAAAACAAAGCCAAACAAACAACCAAGCAAACAACCAAGGAAATCTCCACATAACCAGGAAGGTGTCAGGGAATACCTGTAAATGAGTAGTTTTGATTGAACTGTTTGTTCCAGCGTCTCTGTTTCAGTCTACTCCAGGTCAGCTTTCTTGCCTGTCTTCAGCTATTCATCATCCTCCCCTCTTCCCTTCACTCCCATTCCTGCCTTTTTCTCCTATGTAGTCCACTGTAATTCTATTGCCAGAAAAAATACAGACACAAAATACTTGTTCTCATTTGGCCGTACATTCTCCCGTATCTATCCTCTTGACCCAATTAGCAACCTGCACAAGGAAGCAGCCACCTTCGGTCTTTTCTGCACCACCAGATGCAGTGGCGATAAATTCTTCATCCTCTCATAGTCTCACTGCTGGGCGGGTAACAGAAGGTGAAACCTGCAAGACCCCACCTGTGACAGCCTCCCAGCAAACTTCCCAAGTCACCATCACACTCTACAAAGTGCCACTTAATAACGACCACGGGGTAGAAGATGAGAATGTCTTAGAAGACAGATGTTTCTCTGATGAATAGCTCTAAAAACACATTGAAGTGTTGCCTATGTTTGTAATTGGAGTTTCAAGGCAACAAAATTTAAGAAAGTCCATTTTTCAAAAAAACAGGTTGTGCCAGCCTTTTCATGAAAAGTCTCTCCTGCCTCTGGGATGCAAAGAAGCACACTATAGCACGTATTCCCAACCTTCCACCCTCCTGCTTTTCCAGTGTTTTCAACACTGGATGAGAAAATGCTGTTTGTTATGCTGGCTTCTAGCACCAGATCTCCACACTAAAGCATCTGCATGCAGCATTGCATGCTTTTGTAATTTCATCCCCAATTCTGATCAAGTTGCAAGAGCCATTAACCACAAGTTCAGCTCTTGCAGACCTCACTACACAATTGCACAGCAAAAAACCACTGCTGATTCATAAACATCAGCACTGCAATACTCAACTGCAAGAGAATTTTTCTAAACTTCATATATCTCAAAAAATAGAAATTACTGAAACACACAGAGCAGAAATGACTAAATCTCTAATCTAAGCTCCAAACCTTCTTTTACATGTGAAGTACCTCCCTCTAAGCAGTGTTTTTCCATTTCAGTTAAGTAATACATGTTAGGTAACCAGAAATAGAAGTTGCTTGAAAGTTGCCTTGTTTACCAACTTGTCTTTGATAAAAATATAGATCTGAGGTGAATAAGTTAATTTTGCAATGACACAAAAATAGCTTCTTTTCACTGAGTTTATGTCACATAATTAAGACAAGAGAGGATCACAGTGGTGTTGGATCAAGGGTTGGACTTGATGATCTTGGAGTAAAAAGTTTCCTTTCCATAATTTTCCATAAACATTTCTCACCTACATAAGTTTTACTTGTTAAGTGATACAAAGTGATTGTGGTCATGCCACAAGTCAAAAAAAAGTTATACCCCAAATTTCAAGCTGAAAGAAATGTTTACTTGCAGAACAGATATGTATTTTCTTCTTCCTCTTCAGCTAAAGAAAGACCCACCCAGTCAGCTGCTTCCCGAGAAATAGTATTGGCCTTGACCAGTTCAGCTGGGATTAATTTAAGGAGCATGACAAAGCATGGTCAGCTCTAAGAGCACTGGATTGCAGAGAGCCCTGCAATAAACACCAGTGTTACTGCAGAATGACATGAAGGAACAGATACTCAGATGCTATATATTGTCTTTTGTGTAGAAAATATTGAAATCAAGGCTTCAACACACCAAAAATATATTTGTTGTTTTCTTGATCAAGATCAGTAACATTTGGGCATTTTATGTCTTTTGATCTTGATTTAGGAACACCCTAAATCACGTGCTTTAAGGTCTACCAGTTCAGAAATATATTTTCTTGCTGTGGTGAGCTAGTCCTATTTCTTTGTTTGCTACAACATTGAAGTCTATTGCCATCAACTCCCTGGTGGCAGCATCTGAATTTCAGAAATTGTTGTCCCTGGTTTGGACATTAAGAGATATGGTTCCTCATGATTCTCTCTACTAGCAAATGCACAAATGCATGTGTTTTATAACGAAGAGGGGAAAAAAGTGCTGGGATAACTTTACTGTTGTCATTGTAAAATTCTCATTCCCATTAAACCAGAGCAAGTGTTTTGCCAACTTAGGTTTATTGAACTTGACTAGCAAATGATTCCCTTTCAATTAAAAAAGGTAATTTCCATGGTTCTCTGGGATGCTTCATGCAAATGAAGGCTCATATACAAGCTACTGTGTGGAGAAAATGAGTTAAATTTCACCAACAACAGAGAGCAAACAATCTACCTTAAACAAACACATTGCTCTGTCCATAACTGAACACAGCGGGGTATTGCTCTGGCCATGAACATGTCTAAGTGTTTATTTAAGCTTGCAGAGCCCATAGGAGAATTCAAGCATCTGAATTCTCATGCCTACATGGGCAGTTCTTTTTGCTGAACAGTGAAAGACACAAAGACATATAGCTGTTGGACAGAAGCAGGGATGGCCGGTCAGGAACTAATGCATCCATGTCCCCATGCCCACAAATGTTCTTGGGGCACGCTGGTCCTGTGCACCCACACACACTTTGCCATTATGGAAACATTACATTTTTATTACATCATTCTGTCAGAGCCTCCTCTTCCCCTTCTGGAAGAGCCTCCCCGTCTCCCCGACTTGCTCAGAGTGCAGTGCTCTCAGCTGCCAGGCCTAGGCAGGATTTAAGCTTTGCTCTTAGGTGGCTGAGCCAAATTTTACATCAAGATTCATTGGACGTCATCGAGACAGCGGAAAATTATTTCTGTGAGCACATACATACACATCAACATTACTCCATTAAAGAAAGCCTATTTTTTTTGTGTATTCTACAAAATAACTCTCCACTCTTGCTGCTGATGTAATGAGATCTGTCCAACATTTTAATTTCAAAAGCAGTTTTGGATAATAAATCTACCTCCCCCACTCTCAAGCAAAAAAGAATCCAATCTCTAGGAAGCAAATCAATAACAGCATTAAAGGAGGACTTCCTGGTAAAGACAGTTTGGGAATTAGATTTTTTTTTTTTAATGCTAAGAGACTAGGCTATTGCAACTAATAACATAGGAGGTATTCAATTTCTTTCCAGCCATACCTGAAGGCACCCAATTTCAACACTAATATATCATGAATTTGATCAATGTCATGGTATTTTTCCAGTAAGTTACTCAAATCACTGATGCATTTGAAGTATAGGTAGTGTTTGAAAACACTGAACGAACCCTTACCAAAGAAAAATTAAGGTTGAATTATAAAAGCAAAAGCAGGCAATTTAACATGACTATGTAAATTAGCCTTTCAAAAATTAGCCTTTTGCCTTTGGTCAGCCTAGCAGCACAAAGGAAAAAGCCCTCACGTCATGAGGAAGGCAAGATTTCTTGACCCACGGTCCTACTGGCCTCACAGATTTTCATGTCTTATTATTCCTAAGAGAGGCACATGAGCTAAATGCTGGCAGAGATCCTGCAACAACACAACAGATCACATCACTGTCCACCTGTAGGGAGTAACCTCTCCTGCAACAGCTGTAATAAGCACCAAAAAGCATATTCATATTATTGGATGAAGCTCTCAGTCTTGTCATATCAGAGACAAGAAATGAAAGACCCTATGTGCCAAGACTCAGAAGTTCATTAATTTGCTGGTCTCTGATACAAGGGCTGTGCAATGATCCTGACAAAAGAAGTAAATGCAGACATGTTTTCTGGTATTCCCACAGAGGCATCAGGTCATGCAAATATGCAGACTGTGCTCATATAACTTTGCAATTCATATTTTCTGGCCCTCTCTCCAGAGCAGGGATCTGTTACACATATCTTTGTGCATGGCTGTTCTTATAGTGTGGAGGGCAACAGAACCCAATCCCACAGCTGAGATTTCTTGTCCCTCAAGAATTACTGTGTTAAATAACAAAAGCAAAGATAAGAGTTCTGTTAAAACTAATACACCTATGTCTAGGCTAGGAAGAGTTTGGTATGGAAGTTTTGTTATTATTAGACATTTCCTGGTATTTTCTTGCCCACTAAGAAAGAGAAGTATTTTGAAGAACTCCAATCACAATAGAACAGATCTGGAAATATTATATTGTTTTCCTCTTGGCTTTTTGCAGTTTGGGGGCTTGGTTCCCACCCCTCCCTATGTTGTTAGAGTTCTACTGTGATGGATTAAGTGAGATGTTCCTCATGCATTAGCCACCAGAAGTGTTGCCAAGTATTATTAACTCTTTGAGCTGCTTCTCTTTCACCTCTCACACACTTTCTGTGCAGTCTTAAACATGTATCTATTCTGCTTTCTATTTTAATGTGCAGTATTTTAGCTGGAGATTCCAGTGTCTCCTCAGGATGCATCCTTCCACACCAGGGAAGCAAGAGTGACAGGCCATAAATGCCACCTGCTCCTTTGAGGAGAGCAGAATTTGCCTTATTCATAAAGTTTGCTCATTCTTTGACAGGCAAACACACTTGCTGATTAAATATCACTAAGAACTCAAGCCAAGAGCAGACTGTGGTCAAAGAGGTGCCTGAGTATTTTTGGGCTGCAACATAACCTCAAGATGAAAGAACAACACCTGCTTTTTTGCCTGCTTGCATTTAACCCTATTTATATGCAAGAGAAAGGAAAGCAAAGCCAGGCTACATGTAATCATTACCTCATTTTATCTATATATGGCACATGCAGTTAATCAAAGAGATTTAAGACAAAAGTATTTTGTTGACAACTATTTGGACAAGTGGGGAATAACCATGAATGGGAGCAGAGTCTTGCAGACTTGGTCCCGCTGGACTCTGAGCAATGCTGTGATTGCTTTCTCTCCAAATATAGGGCTAACAAATTGCACTGGAATTGCCCTGAACAATAAAGTGAGTGTCTTTCCAGTCAGAAGCCAGACTACAAAGCGAAGGGGCAGAGAGGGAAAGGTGTGTTTCCTTCTCTGGGAGAGCAAGTTCTGCCTCCAACTCATGACCATTTCTTGCTGACACTGGAAGAATCAGCTGGGAGTGAAGGAGCACATGGAAGCACTTAAAAAACTCACAAGGAGGTGGATTATCCAGCACTACAGAATCCATCTCTGTCCATATTATTTGTGTTTCTCCCTCAAGTCTGACAGGTTGAATGGCTCTTTATGTCTGGAGAACAGGCAGCTTTTACTGTATACACAGAAATTTCCAGGTAAGAGTCTTATCAGTTTCAGCTATTATTTCAGTGGGAATTTCTGAGCTATAGAGAACAATACTTTGCTTGAAGCGTGGATAGCTGCAAGAAAACTGCTAGCTGAGAGTTATTCACATTTATTGGTCTGTAAATCATTTCACTGCCTCATCAAAAGTGCTAGGTTAGAACACGACTTTGTGTTTGCTTATAGAGCTCCTTTCATCTCAGAGGGATTACATCAGCACATGCTGGCATGCAACTATCTCTGGGGTGTTATTCTGTTTCCATAAAAGCCATGGAAACACTAACAGTGTGAAGTGTGAAATCCAGTGAGAGCAGCAGAGCGCTGTGCAGGCTCAGGCCAAGGGGCTGCCTAGCTCAGCATCCTGAGCAGCACAATGAAATGTAGACACCAGAGGAAAAAAACATGGCAAGCATATGTCTTTAAAAAAAAACCTCCAAAAAACCCCAAGCAAACAAAAACAAAGAGAAAAAAAAAAGGATACTTCTCTTTGCATGCTTCAAGTCTTTTCAGTGGAGGGCATTTCCTGAATCCGTATCACAAACTTTTGCATCCACAGCTTTCTCTGGCAAGCAGCTCCACGTCTGCTGCCTGCTGTGAGAAAACCCACTTCCTTTTCCTTGTTTTGATTGTGTCTCCCACTAGCTTAGTTTGCTCTGACTCCTAGTTCTTGTACTAGAAAATAGTTTGGGGCTTAAGGACACACTAAACTGGGAGGAAAGAGAAAAGCTCATCAAATCTATCATTGTAGGATTCTTTCTCTTTTTTTTTTTTTTTCCCCACAATTAGAGAGAAACCAGATTTTGGCAAACCCTTTGAGAGCAAGTATTTATACACAAATATTATACTTTCTTAAAATACCAAGGGGAAAAACGAGGGGGAAATATCCCTTCAATTACTTGAGACGAGGTTTGCACAAAATGCTGCTTTTAACAGTCTCAGACACAGAGAAGGTTTTTCTTGGGTTTGTTTGTTTCTTCTTGGTAGGTTTTTTTGGTGGTGGTGGGTTTTTTTAATATTCAGAATAATTGCCCAGAATCCCAAATAAAACAAGTAGCCCCTTACACCCCTTCCAAATGCTGGGATCCAGACTCACTACAGCTGGCAAGAGTGCTACTTTTTGACCCCACAGCATCCCTCCCTTCTCTCCTTTCTGATTGCTTACTGGCTGGCACCTTCAGCTACCTCTTGCCTCTGTCATGAAACCAAAGTTTGATAGAAAAGGTGGCAAATACTCCAGCTAAAAACTCTCTGGCAGCACAATCTGTCTATAATGACAAGTGCTGTTTATTTCAATTAGAAAAAATAATGAGCTTTTTCTGCAGTTGGAGCACTGCAGGAGGGCTTGGAGACATCAGGAGATTAAAAACATGGATATTAAATATTTGATGTATTTCAATATGGCATCTCATTTTCTCCCCTATTAATAGAGGTGTTAACATCTTACATTTGAAGGGAAAGCAGATTACATTCCTTGTTAGATTAGTTGCTAAAACACTATCTTGCATTAAGTATGTGCAGAACCCAAATTACAGTTGCCTTGAAGTGTAGACTGGATTTTAGAATATTTCCACCTTCCACTTTACATGCCGCAAATTCCTTACATCTCACCTTCTAACTTGACAGGCTGCAAGTTATGCTTCTACACCTAACTTTTCTTTATATATGAAGTTCTCTGCTAGAATAATTCACACTGACACCAACCAAGAAAATCACAGTTCTCATTACATCTCCAGGAAACAACACAGAAAATTAGGTAGTAAATAAAGCTGTAAAGCAATGAATTGAAACTGGGAAAATCAATTTCAGAATGTAAGTAATAATGGCTGCTGTGCTTATGACAACTAGCATTATGCTAATCCATGCAGAGTTTCTGAATGTTTGTTAAAGTGGTCCAAAATAGCTCCCTCACCCTTTTAATGCCAGCAGAAAGTGAGTATGGATGCATTCACATCCTAAGTATCAGGTAGCATGTTGATAACATACCTGCCCTGCCACACTTGCAGATTTCCTGTATGAGACCCAGTGATATTTTAAATATATTAATGTTTGGCTTCTTTAGCTGCCCTTTACAAGAAGTCTGGAAGAGCTGGGTGAGCTTCACAGTTCACAGAAACAGACTGAGACATTCACAGATACAAAGCAAGTCTTAAAAAGGCAAATGGGCAAATGACTGTAAGGCTGCTCAATAAATCTTGTTTATAGTTACAATTAAATGCTGCCATAAATAATTGTTATTTTTCATGGAGGGCTTTTGGGGGGTTGTTTGTTTTTGGTTTGGTTTTTTGTTTTTTTTTTTTTTTTTAAATAATACCAACGTGGTTCTGCAGTTTTTGTTCAGAAACCTAAAGCAAATCAGCACAAAATCCTATGTCATGCCCAGGGGAATAAACAATGTTCTTCCATGAACTTTGACTCAATTGAATGAGTCAATCCATTTTCTTTTTCACTTTCTGTTTTGAAAAATCCAGTATTTGTTCATGTCTGTATAGAGCATGCACTGTTGCAAAATGTGAGACGTCTTTTATTGTTAAACATAGGGAATTTTGACACAGACCCCTGTGTTACACTTCCAGGTCCTTGCTGAAATTTGGTACTGAACACAGCTGCTCAAACCAGGGGAGTGTCTATCACAGGTATCCAAGAGGGGAAAATAATGTCTAAAACATAAAGGAAAGGGAGCCTGAAACTCCTGAGCTCAAAGAAAGAAGTGAACTTTTAAAAGCCAGACTTGCAAGCTGGTGCTGCCCAGGCACCCCGTGCATCTCACTGCCCATATATGAAAAGTTCCAGGCACAAAGTGACTGTGGGTGCAGGTCCTGAGCTGTTCCATAGCATGTTACACACACATTCCATCCATTATTAGATTCTACTGTTGATCCTCAGCATCAATTAAAATACCCAATATATTTTAAGGCTTTAAATCTGGAGCTAGTAGTATGTTCATATAAAGATCTTACACACACAAATAATCACCACTTTAAGAATGTTTTCTTTTATATGCCTTGGATATATTTGGTTAAAATGTAGGCTAAAAAGGAAAGAAAACTACGAACTGGAATAAATTGGGGAAAATTTTCCATGTCAGAATTCCCGAGTTTTGGCTAAGAAGTCATTCTAAAGAAGAATTGAGAACATTAAATAAATAAAATATGTTGCTTCAAGCACCAGTGATTCATTTTGACTTGCATTCTGTATTCCATAGAAATAAAAACAAGATGTTTTGACAGCATTCTGACAAGATTATTAGCAGCGATTAATCAATTCCCATGAAATGTTTCAATTTCAGCAGGAAACTAGAAATGCCAAGATTGTTGATGGCTCTGGTAGAATCACTGCAATAAAACCTTCATAGGTCACCATTTCTGCATGTTTATACAGAATGTGTTTCACCCATCTGTATTAACACACACAATTTGTTCCTATGGTTAGTGGTGGTTAAATTTTATTTTATGTACACCAGCCTGTAGAATTTGACATTGTAAGGCTAATGTCAGCTAATTTTTGTAGTTATGTAGTTAACATCTGTAACCCTCATACAGGCAGGCTTCATGGACCTCCAAGGAAAACCTTGCAGAAGCAATGGTCTTTGCTTTACTAGAAAACAAAACCATTTTGCTTCCATTTTAGCAGGGCCTGTTGTGATAGGACAAGGGGTGAGGTTTTCAAAGTGGAGGATGGTTTATTTAGAGTAAATACAGGAAAGAATTGTTTTGCCATAAGGGGGGGAGGTTGGTGAAACACTGGTACGGGTTGCCCAGAGAGGTGGTAAGATGCCACATCTCTGGAAGCATTCTAGGTCAGGTTGGACAGGGCTCTAAGCAATCTGACCTAGCTGAAGACATCTCTGCTTATTGCAGGGGGGTTGGACGAGGTGACCTTTAAAGGTCCCTTCTGACCCAAACTATTTCATGATGTTATGATTCTATTCCCAAACACTATCCTTTTGTACATTTTATTAATCTCTTCTCAGGCTCATACTACAGTGTCTGCCTGGCCACACAGATTTTCAACACAAATACAGAAGACAGACATTTGGCAACTCTCATAAATACAGACAGATACTTCATATTTACTGGGACAAAGCATCATGGAAGCAGCACAGGTTCTTAAAGAAAGACTTTTTTTTATTTTCAGTGATGGTTAAAAGTAGCAGAAATAAACAGCTGAGGCCCTGGAAATGGACTACACTGGAGCTGCCCCAAGGGGAAGCTGTATATAAACCTTTACCAGAGGATGCTGGATATGGTTTTTTGGCTCTCACCCAACTCCCTGTATTTCACTCCTTAACCTGCTGGCCTCACCTGTCTTCTCTGCCCCAGAATCTCTGTTTCATACCATTATCCCATGAATTCCCTAGTTCCCACAGCTGCATCCTTACAGGTAAAGCACAGGTCTAGAAAAAGACACCCTCAACACAGTCATAGACTCAGGAGAGGGAAGTAATATTTTGTCACCAAAAATTCTGAAATGATTACTTTGTCAATTGGTACATAGTGTAAAGCCAACTAAAATTATCAAGGATCAGTACAAACACACCCACACACTCCCTATAAATTTGCCGGGTTTAGTACTCCTGGTTAATGCTGTTTAGCAGCTGCCCAGCTGTGCACTCAAAAGCACACGATGAGGCTCAGAGCTGATGTCATGTGACTGTGAATGAGCAACCTTGCCATCACTGTGTTACAAGCAGCTAGTCTGTTCTTGAAGATGTGTTTATCAAAGGACAGGAAATCTATTTGTGGTCTCTGTCATCTTTCCTCACACCAGGGTGGCCCCAAGACAGGGACTGGAAGCTGCCATCAAGCACTGTACAGAAGTAGGGCACTGCCTGCATCTACACTGGAAAGCCAGAAACATCATTATCTTTGTTTTCTCTTTGAGAACCATGCTGGCATCCACAGAATCAAAGAAAGGCTTATGTTGGAAGGGACCACTAGACGTGTTTAATCAAAGTCCCATCCAACCTGGCCTTGAACCCTTCCAGGGATGGGGCAGCCACAACTTCTCTCAGCAACCTGTTCCAGTGCCTCAGCACCCTCTGAGTAAAGAATTTCTTCCTAATTAAATCCTTCCTCTTTTAGTTTAAAGCCATTCCCCCTTGTTCTATCATGATCGGCCTGCATAAAACAATTGCTCTCTCTCCTTGTTGTAATCCTCAAGAGAAGGCACTGCCATCAGTCAGGCACAGCTGTTGGCAAGCAGTCTCCCCTGTCTGTGCTGGACCTTATAAAAGGTTGCTCTGCCCAGCGCAGAAATTTTAACAGAAGGGAAAGGGTTTGACATTTTGCATCATTTAGTGAAATGCCAGACATCTGCAGGGCACAAGAGGGCACTCTGTGTTCCCACTCAACCTTCTGCATCCTCTCATAGGGATCTGGAGTCCGTGCCCGGGCATCGCATCCTCCCCCTCAGCCCTGCACTGTGGAGGAGGCAGCAGCTCTCCACTGCAGTACATCATCTGTCAGTCCTTGGTGATGCCATATTCCCCTTCATGCTCTTGGACTGTGTCTTTACAGCACATGCCTGTAAAGATTAAGCTTCAGGAGAGCCTTAAGTGTGATGAGACCACCCTTGGAGATCTTGCACTGGTAAGACTCTGGTCTTAACTCATAGTTTTCTAGTTTAAGCTGAAGGCAGTTGCCTAGACAACAAGTCTGCTTCAGCAGCAGGGAATTGTCAGGGCAACCATCCCTGGCCATACCTGGGCTGTGCCAAACAGCATAACCAGCCATCAGACACAGAAAAAAACTGCATACCCAAAAGACTGCAAGTTAAAAATTATATCTACCAGAGTATCTGTTTGCTAAGCCAAAGAAACTTTGCACTCGCCCACCTCAGAAAGCTGCATGGAGTTACTCCACATAAAGAAAGAAAATTATTCTGAATTTTTATGGCAAAGAAAATAATCCTGTCTCAGCATAATATGTATTCACATAACATGACTATGTACAGACCTTCCATGGTTTGTACAGAGCATCTTCTGTTTACATTGCCACTGTCTTTTGGGGGATATCACTGGTATAACATGGGAGAAAGCTCAGTGTTGTTTCATGAAGAGTTTGCTCTCCATTTCTTGTTGGCCTACTGGAAGGCACTTGTGTTTATTTCCAATTTTAAATGTTTCTTCTACTGTGCTTTCTTTTAGAGTATTTACACTTTAAAAAAATTCATGTCCAAAATGTATTGAAGGATGGGTGAGGAGAGGGAAGACAAGTCACAGTAGTACGTAGTCATCTATTATGTAAATTAATTTAGAAGCTCTTGAAAATATTTGAATGGTTTTTTCCTCCAAATTTAGCCAGTCTTATGAGATATTAATTATTCATTTTCCCAATGTATTTCAAACAGTGCGATCATAATTAAATAAAATACCCGCTTACTTTACATGACCACCTTCCAACCAATAAAGAAATCACATGGCACAAATTAGAACACTGGCAGAGCTCCTGAGTACCTGTCTTTGGGTCTCTCTCCTGTGCTCTGTATGCTGCACTTCATCTCTCTGAGAATATGATTAGGGAAGTAGAAAATTATAGCTGAGAGTCTGGTTTTCTTTCCCCAAACTAACATACACCAGAAAAACTTTCATCTCCAAACTCCAAAACCATTCTCAGCCAGAACATGTGGGCTGGGCTTCAGAATTTAACTCAGACTTGTTTCAGAGTTATATGTCTGTGCCTGTCCAGGTTATACCAGGCTCCCTTATTTCTATATCAACTACATCCAATCTTATAGACTTTTTCCAAAAGGAGTGTCCCATCTGCCAGATGTCCCTTGCTGCCTAACACCCAGCACCAAATTCACTGTAAAAACTTAAATGGATGATACTTATCACTTACTGCATTACAAGAAGACCAACAGGGCTGTCAGGGCTCAGCAATTCACTCTTCAAAATAAAGTGATAGCCCACAATGTCATTTGAGCAAAACATACATGTGGCTGTGACTGTGTGTTTTCTGATTGACCAATTATCCTTAACTTATCCTATAGGTGTCCAAGCATGAAAACCCAGCACTGCTGGGCTATCTGGCTCTTGCCAGCTCTGTGAGAAGGATGTACTTCAGAGATGCTCCCCTGCTAGTGTGGACAGGGAGCAGAGGGGACATTTTGAGCACAACAGTAAAGCAGTGTCCTCTGTCTGTACATAAGCCATTCTGCAATTGCTGTGAGGCAGACTTCCCTGGATTTCCAGTGGTCTGGACCAAAATTTAAATCCAGGCACCTGGCAAGCCCAGCTCAGATAATGAGAACCACACTGCTGGACAATCAGAGCTTCCCTTTCCCTGCCAGCCTTTGCCAATATCGCAAGATGAGTGCATAATGCAAGTAAACATTTCATAATATAAAAACATATCCCTCCAAGCCCTCTGCAACTCTGATTCTCAGGCCACCTCAGTGTAGCCACAGATTTGCTTCTGTGAGTGGGACTGTCCTCCTTTCTGTGTGCCCCAGTACCCCTGGCACCTGGGGGATTGGTGCCTTCTGTTTCAGAAACAGGAATTTGTACTCCAAAGACAGAATTCTGCCCAACATGGTGTAACTTGAGTGTCTCAGAAAACCATATGCCTGTTTACAAGGAATACAATGATTTTCTTGTCTATTTTGCTGCCCAGTGAAGTACAAGAACCAGCTATATATAGCAAGACACCTTACCTACCAACCTCAGCACCCACAGGCAACCAAGCACAGCATCAGCCACGTCACTTGTCCTGCCTGCCACAGGTCAAAGGAACTGTCATGTTTTCAATTCTCCATGAGGACCTGTGACTATTTTCATATGTCTCTTTTCTAACCTATGTGTGCAAGTATCAGGTTTAGGATCAGAAATGACACAGGAATAAAGAGCTGTATGAAGTATTTTAAGGAGACCAAGGAATTTTGGTACTTCTCTAAATATATTGGGACTTTTTCAGCATTCAGCCAAAAGTTAACCTATTTCCTACACTTCTAAAATGCTAGATCTCTTACTCACTTATGTTTTGAGAGTTTTTTTATCCTAAATGGGCTTTTTATATCAAGAACTATGATCATTGATCAACTTTGTTCACTCAAAATATGCTACAGTTACAATTTGAAAAGCATACCTGGATTTGTTTAGCAGACTGATGCTCCACTAAATCATAGCTTAATCAGAACGGGACTGGAAACTTGGCATGTAAAAAGGGGCCAATACTTGCAAACTTGTTAGCTCAACCCTGATTAAAAAAGTAAACTCAGGTGACCTGGATTGAAACTCAACTCACCTGAAAAATCAAGCATCTGAAAAATAAACATGTCTCCCAGGTGAAGTAATTCCTTAATTAGTGACAGTAAAGTAATTAGTGTCTCATCATTTACTGTTAAACAACAAAGAAGGCATTATCATATATATCTGGCCAACAGCTCTTGGTTAGTTGAGAGATATATTTATGACAAAGATAATTGCTGATAACAGGAACCGTTTGACATTCGATGTACAAGAGACTAAGAGCCAAAAGACTATTTCAGAAGCATAACAATGATTTTGTGATTGTTAAAAGTAGCATTTTTGTTAATGCCTCCAAGCCTTGAAGACAAAGCCATGCTCCTTCTGTCTGCCCCAAGATTTCTGCCTTTTGCATTTACAAAATCACAAGGTATTACAAGATGAATGCATGTGAGTTATCTTCAAGCTCTTCCTGATGACTTAGTAACAAACAATTTGGATGAAGCCAGTGCAGAACTGGAGTCTGAAGATCACTTCTTGGAAATCTAAAATACACTGAAACCTCAACCAAGAAAATGGTACTTTTTTTAAATCCCGACCCTGTGGGAAGCTTATAAAAAACACTGCTGGGTCATAAATACCAGAGTTGTAATAAATACACAAAAATTGTTGGTTCAGCTATTTTTTCTGTCTTTATCTGTTCTTTAGTACCTGGTGTAGTAAATGCATGGCATTTCACCTACATCAAAGTCAGCCAAATCAGATGCAGCAACAGCACCTACAGCGACAGGTGTATTAAACTGCTTATTCAAATCCCACCTCCAATTCACTTGACACAAACCCCAAGTCATGGAACAACATTTTAAAAAATGTGTTTAAAAATCACAAAGTCTGTCCTGGGGTCACCATGTCACAGGAAAATGGAGCATCAGCCACCTGTACTGTCACTACTTTGGTGTGGTTAAAAAAAAGTTGCAAATCTCCATGACCACTGAGGACATGGAGTAGCTCAAGCTGAAGGAGGCAACCCAGTCTCCACCATCCTTCCTCTGCCTTGTGGTTTAAGTGATAGAAGCTTGCCTTGCTTTTATAGCAAAAAGGACTGGATAGAGTTACTAAAAATGTGTGTTTAAGAAAGGAGAATGAGCAGGCTCAGAACTAGTTAAATTACAAACACTTCTGCACTATTCTCACATTTCATTGTGATAGTCTCAATTACAGATGACAGTTTCTATTATCAGAAAAAAATGCTCTGAGTGAGAAAAAGAAATTAAAGTTCATGGATCTGGCAGGTCTCGGGAAGAAATCCCAGCCCCATGTTAGCAGCCTGCTCATTCTCGCTCATGAAGGCTTGACCTGCAGGGAGGGAGGAAAGCCTGCTCTGTCATTAATCACTGTGTCTTCCAGATATCTTGTTCTTGGAGACAAACAATTCACCTAGAGGCCTCTGAAAAGCAGGAGCAGCACACCACTGTGCTTTGGCATGACTGCATGAGTATGACATAGTTGGACAAAAAAGCCTTTTTATTCCCCCTCCTACAAGAGCCTCAGGGGGATTCAGCTTCCTCTCAGTACCTCCTGCGATCTACATAAAGCTATTTTTTGCCACAGGGGCTCAGTGCTGAGTGACTGAGCACTCTGGAGTAACACTTCTTGGTAACACTTATTCTTGGTAACCAAACAGCCACTCCGGGGCTTGCCCATAAAACAAGTTCAAAGTGGGGTCCAAGACTGGCTTCCTCTAAGTTTCACAATAGCTGGAGGGTAAAGGATAGTCCATTTTCTATAGACATATTTCCTAACTTTCCAGGCAGCTCTGCCTCAAACAGCGTTGAGCAGCTTCAGTGATGACCATGATATGTCCAAAGAGCTGAACTGCTTCTCTTCTAATCCGTGGGGCCACTGATGCCACCAACACTATTTTTCATGATGCAAACTCCAGGGAAGAGACCGATTTCCTAATTACATGAATGTTTCTGATGAGCATCTTAAGTCAGCAAGTAGGAATAAGGTGTATTTATTCAATTAATTAGAGCTTTGAAATTGATTTAATTAAAAAATGAGAAGGAATTATGCCTTGCAACACTGAGCAAGGCAGGTGAATATGACATATATTGGGAGGTAGAGGGGAAAAAAAGAATGCATGTGTAGGATTTGAGGCAGGGGACCTACCTAAGCTTAGCACAGCTGAACGTCAAAGTAGGATTTGGTTGCAAGTTTGAGAGGAGGGTCCCTGTTCCCTCTACCCTTTGGTAACAGGTATTTTGAGACTGTGGCAGAGGAAAGGCAGGCACATGCCACTGACACGTCTGCCCTATCTGCTAAATGAGGAATCATAGAATGGTTTGGGTTGAAAAGTAAAGATCATTTAGTTCCAACCCTCCTGCTGTGGCCAAGGACACCTTCCATTAGACCAGGTTGCTCAGAGCTCCATCCAGCCTTGCCTTGAACACTGCCAGGGATGAGGCATCCAGAACTTCTCTGGACAAGCTGTTCCAGTGTCTCACTACCACTACAGTAAGGAATTTCTTCCTAATACCTAATCTAAACCTGCCCTTTTCCAGTTTGAAGCCACTACCCCTTGTCCTGTCACTACATGCTCTTGTAAATATTCTCTCTCCATCTTTCCTCTAAGTTCCCTTCAGGTACTGGAAGGCCGCCATTAGGTCACCCCAAAGCCTTCTCCAGGCTGAACAAACCCAATTCTCTCAGCCTTTCCTCTTAGAAGAGGTGCTCCATCCCTCTAATCAACTTGGTGGCTTCCTCCGGACTTGATCCATCAGGTCAATGTCCTTCCCGTGCTGGGCACCCCAGAGCTGGATGCAGGACTCCAGGTGGGGTCTCACCAGAGCAGAGCAGAGGGGCAGAATTCCTTCACATGACCTGCTGGCCACGCTGCTTTTGAGAGCACACATGGCTGGCTCATGTGCAGCCTCTCATCCACCAGCACCCCCAAGTCCTTCCCAGCAGAGCTGCTCTTCATCTGTTCATCTGGACTTTCCTTTGCATTTCTTTTGAAAGAAGCATTCAGAATGCAGTCAGAACTCCCATCCAGACAGATTCCATGGCAAAGGACAGTACCTGAGAGCAGAGAGCAGTTTGCAGCTCTGCACATAAGGACAAGAGGAAATTTGGCATGAGTTGAGCCTGTTCCAGCTTCTGGAGACCAGACCTCAGGCATCAGGTTTACTGGCAGCATCTGCGCTGCTACAGCAGCCACTACTTGATGGTGCCTTTTCCTGCTCATGCTCTAGTTTAGATGCCATGGTTAAAAGAAACACATCAATGACAAAAAATGGGACCAGTTCATGTTCTGCAGACCTTACAGCTTATACTTTTTCAGTCTAAGACTAAACCCTTCTGTCCTGACAGAGATTGTGTGCCCTGGGAGCAGAGGGACTATCCAAAGGGTAGAACTACCAAGGAGTCCCAGTTTGCACAGTGTCCTCCCTTTTCTACAAAATCCAAACTGCTAATGGGGCAACAGTACATGCAAAGTAATAAGGCAGCAAAGAGTGGGGCCAAGACCTAAGAGACATTTACAGCAAACACAGGCATTCTGGGAGAGTCTGTGTGACCCATCAACATCATCTCATGCCATCCACATCACTCACTGCAAACAAATCATACCATTTCAGATTAAATTTTTTAAAAAGTCATACCAGTCCAGCATTTCCAACGGTGCCCAGTCCTGGCTCTCCGTTGGAGAGAGACATCAAAGAAATCCTCCCCCCTTGCACTCTAACATACAGTGTCTTCTGCTGGGTAGGTGCTTTGTGGTGCTCACCTGGAGCAGGTCCTGGCACTCCCTGAGCATTCCCAGTTGCTGCTGCCTGTAGAGCTGGGTTTCTGGCATGTGCAGCACTCCTTCTCCTCACCTAACCCAAGCCAAGGCCAGTGACGGAGTGTGGCTCTACAAACTGCAACACAATTACACCTCTAGCCTTATGAATTAGGGCTTATTTCTGATATTAAACTAATTTGAGTCACCCTTTTACAGAAGGGAGTCCTATCTGATATTTCAAAATATTTCAATTAAAATAAAAAAAGTATTCCTTTTTTAAATAACTAATTAAGAAGTATTAAATAAAAAATAAAAATTAAAAAGAACAGAAAAACCCAAACCCCAAAAAACCCAAGACCCAACCAAAAGAAGGTCAGTCATAATGTAAATCCTCTGTACTACAGAGATGCCTGGCTGCAAACCTATCACTGCACACAGGGTTTTCAGCACTGCAAAGCTGTGCTCACTGCACAGCCACCACATGGTAATACTGTTTCAGAACATGATTAATACCTCAAAATAACAGCTCATATTTCTCTGGCCAACTGTCAGATAATATGCTAGTAAGACAGCACAGACTTAATTCAGAAAGCAATTGAATCCTCCATGGGACAGCTCAGGCAAATGAACAGCTGTGAAGATCCACTCTCATTTTCCTTAACCTTATCCACTGCTAAGGTGCAAGAAAAATAATACCTCTTTTGGTTTTTTTTTTATGATGGCCCATCACCAGGGATTTAAATTCAATAAAACTGGAAAGAAAAGACAAGAGAGTAAAGTAGAGGAAAAAAAGTAATACAAAGGAGAGGACTTGAAAGAGATGGAAGTAAACAAACTGTATTCCTAAGCTTCCTGTCTTTTTAGAGCGATATTTCCTGCACCAACACCTTTCCAGACTGGGGGACAGGAATATGGATTTGGTTAAAAAAGAGACTCATCTAATGGCCCTAAAAGTCTCCTATGGTATCCAGAGGTTGTCTGAAAAGCATCAAAGGAAAGGCAAAGTTCACAGTCACAGGACAAGCAAGATGGCAGAGACAGCATGGAGCACACTGGCAGCTCCCAGGGAGCATGGCCAAGGGAACTTCACTGTAAACATCTAATTCCAGAGACTTCACATCTTCCAACATCCAGTAAGAAACACTCCTCCTGCACCTGGGTGAGCAAAAGATGGAGAGTAGCTGGTTGATGTCAGCAATCCAATTCCTTAAAACATACTGGATAACACTTCTTGTTTCCTCAGCAATATTCTGTCTTCTACTATGAGATTATTTTTCTTTTTAAATCCATAGATCAGAGTACTCATAAGCCCAGCTGGGGCCAGGATGGAGAGCATGAGGCTGTAGTTAAATGTCAGCCCACAAGGCTGTAACCAAAACAAAGCTGAACTCAAATTTAATCAGTATAGCTACGGTGGCATCTTCCCCTGGCACCTGTGCTCTTTTCATTTCATCTGGCAGAGCCAGGCAGTGAGGCTGCCCTCATGCACAGCATTCAGACAAAGATGAATTTCAAGTCAGGCTAGCAAGCATTTAAGAGCAGTCTCATCACACTCAGCAGGATCTGAGTATATATTTGAACAGTTTGTTGTATAGAGATGGGGCTTTCAGTAGTCCTTCTCTCCCCCCCCCAAAAATATATAACTTATAAACCTGCTGTAACATGTACAGAAAAACTTGACAGTGTCTAAGTTATAATGGACCTAATGCATGGGAAAAAATGACAGTACTTGCGGACAGAATCCAAGTAACAATAGAAAACTTTTTGCATAATTTCTGCACCATATTAAAAGACTGAATATGAGGTATTTCAGAAAGGCTCATTAAAGGGCTTTAGTATTGTTCTCTGCTAAATAATCTGTTTTATTACTCCCTCTCTCCGTGCCTATTCTTATCCAAGTCACCTACCCTGACTTGCCAACTACCTACACAGGAGTAGTGAAGAGAAACTTAGTAAAAAAATGGATTCTCTATATTTTCAACGCTGACATACGTTATTTATTTTACCTTACACAGAATTCAGAATTTGTGTCCAGCTGTACTGTAACTGAGGTAACATCAAAAAGGGGAACTCAGACATTACAGATGGAGGAAAAAAGTAATCATTGGTAAAGAAGCCAGACCTGCAAACAGACCCGAGGCCCCATGCCACTGCTGCTCTTTGTGACAAAGTCTGGACCAAACAACCAGCCAGGAAAGTAACAGATAAGATGCTAACTAAGATTCTTTGCAATGTTGTTCTTGGCATGATTCATAAGAACCACAGAAAAGAGGTTTAGGCACATATTTCAAAGCATGCAGAGGGTCTCGCAGTTCAGTGAGGGCAAGGTGAAAGCAAAGAGATTTTTAACAGAAAGATAATCGTCAATGTCAGAAAAATCAAGCTGAGTCAAAGATAAATGCATAGCTTCCTCTGTCAAGAGGGTTTAGCATTGCAGGAACTGCACTCAGCATCACCCTGCACCCACAATCTGGGGCTGTTCCCACAGCGCAGCTGCCCCAGGGTGGGTGGGAATGCCTCACATGGGATAACCAGAGAAACACAGCAGAACACTCATACATGGTAATTAACAATGAGAGCTTACCTAAAAAAGTGCATTTTGGGGTACTGAGATGGGAACAGATCCAACTTGTCTCCCACCCTTAGAGTATCCTTTTGTTTGACTCTTGACTCAGCATCTTATTGGTTTATGTTAACAAGTTTACAGGACAGTCAAGACAAATTACATTTTAAAACAACCTATTAGTCCATGCAGATTTCCCAGTGAATGAATCACATGTACATAAAGACATTACAGTGAACAAAACAGAGTTTGGTCACCACATTTGAGCTCCAGTTGCCCTCCCGGGCACATGTGGGATGCCTGCAGCCCCAACCTGTCCAGGAGGATGCTTGTTGGACAAATCTTGGCTTCATTTCCTCAGGGGCACCAGAGTGGCTGCAGGCAGCAAGGCCTTTTGCCTTACTGGCAGCCAAGAGCTGATGCCCAGAGGAGACAGTAAATATCAGGAAAATATCACCACCTTCTATCCCATCCTCACAAGCAAAAAGCAGTGTATTTGCACTTAATGATACCATATTTGCGATTATGTATTTAATAATCCCTGTAGTCAGGCTGATGCTCAACTCTAGGAGCTCCAAATATTACAAACATTAATAGCTGTAGCTTAGCCTCAGCTCTCTTGCAAAGAGCAGCCCACCTGCGCCAGGAACTGATGGGAGGAGTGCACCTTCACATAAGATATAATTCAGACATTGACAAAAGCAGTATAATATTGTGTGGTTGCCTGTTATTTTTCGTAAGAGAAAGCAAATAACATCCATGTGATACAACTCCTTCCAAATACAAGTGGACATTGGGAGAGAAAGCACTGAATGTAAACAAGTCTGGAACATTAAATCTCAGCTCTCATTTAAGGTTAATTCTTATTTTTTAGTTCAAAGTTCCTTTTCTTACTATATATACACCTGTGTTCCAAGCACAAGGAAATTGCCTTGGTTCTCAATACACCCATTGCTTCAGGAATCATTTTACAGTTGCAAAAGGGTGAATGAAAATAGCCCAGAGCCTGATATGAACATCTTTGACTGTAGAATTCAACACCCCATACTCCTCAAGCTAATCCTCTTACTGTGATTAGCAAAAGAACAGAAGGGTTGTAAGGAGGGACTTAAGTGGGCTTTGGCCTCAGCCTGGGTTCATAGCCCAGACTGGCTCCTATGCTTCTTGCGTGAGTGGCCCAAACTGAATTTCAAAATCCTCATCAATTAAATACATTCAAGGGATTTCTAGGAAGGTGAGAAGAAAAATAAAGCACAACAGAGAGAAAAACGAAGTTTATATGGCACATGCTGAAGGTGAAAGGACTGAAATTTGAGGTGGTAGTGACGTGGGTGATGCACTTAGTGGAAAAATGTGTGAGAGTGTCTGTGCACACCAAAGAACACACATGGCAAGAAAACCGCAGCAGCCTTCAGCATCCCAGGCAAAATCACAGCTTCCAAAGGAAGGTGACACTTATCTATCAGTGTCTGGATTTTAGGTCTGCTGAAGCACAGTATGTCATGCAAGGAAAGGTACTGCCAAGCCCCGTAAGCTTCGGTTCCCACAGGATGCTGGAGCCTAGCTCCAGCCCCGTGGCTTCCCAGCTCCCTCTCAATATTTATTACTCCCTTGTTGCTAGTAAGACAAGGCTGTAAACTATACATTATTTTAAAAGCTTTTTTTTTCTTCCCCTCCAGAAATGTGCACTGTACAAGTTAGCTCTTTTGAAGTTTTCTTAGATCTTTCTAATTAAAACCAACTAAATGTACTGGCCATACACGTCATACTTGGCTGCCAACATTGCTTCATGTGTACATAAAAATCAAGACACTTGCTCTACATTTATTAATGAGCCGCTCCCAGCTTCCATACTGGCCTCTCTCTTAATTTTCCCCTTCTGATTTATTTGCACCTTCCTACCAAAAAGGCTTTTAAAGTCCCAGTGCACGGTTTCATGATCCAGGTAATAACCTCATTCTGAAAACTGGTTCAAAACTACTAGACCCTGTTACGAAGAAGTTTCATTATTCTTCCTATAATCAGCCAAATTATACTAAAAAGCAGAGCTCTTTATTTATTCCACCTAAAATGTAAAGAAATACCATGGAGAGATAAACTAACTTCTAAGCAGTGACTTCGGTTTGGGAAAGCCCACACAGTCATACCTCAACAGTACTGCATTAAAAAAGAACAAAATCCAAGACAGGAATAAAGTAAAAATGTAAAAATTTTAGAAACCTGAGCATCCTGCACACAGGCAAAACAGTGAGTGTGGAGCCAGCCCCTCATGGACTGGCTCCCTAATTGATATCCCCTGCCGAGTCCCTCTGGGCTGCTTCTTCACAGCCTTACTCAGACAGCACAGCTCGCCCAGCTCTCTGGGAGCACCTTTCACCAACCAGGCAAATTCCTTGAGTTTTGGAAGGATCTTAGGTTACAGTTCTGCAAAATGACCTGTGAGAGCATACACAGAAAAGCCACATTAAGGCTTTGATACTTCAGAAGTCCCAGCAAAAGACATTTGGATAGGATCTTTGAGTAGAATTTTAAAAGTTGGAAATGTCTAACTTCAAGAAATATGTTTCAAAGGATTGCCAGCAAACTCTGTGAAGACAAGAGTGAATCTAGGTAAACTTGCACACAATTACCCAAGAATAGATCAACAGTTTAACATTAATGTCATCAGAGCCTGTAGGGGCTATGGGAAACTGTTCAACCCTCCAAAACAACCACTTGTGTACACACGCAACAAAAATGCACAGCAGGAAGGAGGAGGGTGTTGGTGGTGCACAAAACAGTGAAATTTCAAAACAAACTGGATTGTTTCTGAAACAGAAGAGCATTGTTTCTAGAATAACAGCATCTTAGTATGACTAGAAGATTATTGCCACACATCTTGTGTCCCCTAAGGACTCACAAATTGGTGGATGAATTTGAACTGACACATTTGCCCAACCAACAAGTAAATGGATGTTTGACAGAGTGTGGCAGTTTGTCAGTTACACGACCAAAACACATCATAGTCCCAGTAGGATAAAAAGAATCAAATACACAACACAGGGAGCTTATAAAAACAAGGGAATAATCTTACTTTTTTTCAAGGAAGGTTGCAAGGATTTCAAGACTTACCTGGCTGATCATTTACATAGAAGACTTCTAGAGACAAACTATAACTTTAAAAATACTTTTTAAATTGATTTTGAGCTGACTTGTTGACAATTTACACTTCAAAGACCTGAACTCCTCTGGGAACATCTTTGTTTTCATAACAGCTCTTGGAATCTTCCCTTGTGCTCACCTCAGCATTCAAGCATTTCAGATATATCCAAGCATTGACTAACATCTATCTCTTCTACAAATACAGCTGTCTGCTGACAGAACTCAGCCAGACATCTCAAAGGCTCATGATATATCAGTTTTTCACAGACAGAAGAATAAACCAAACTCAACAGGTTTATTTGTTATTTGCTGGAGTGTGGCACTTGTGGTTATCCAGGGCACCAGGGACCCTTTCCCATGTGAGCAGTGAGCCCTTCTTGCAGGCTCCCCTTGCTGGGATATCTCAGAGGGGCAGTACCCCACACCCTCTGGAAGGATTGAACTTGCCACTAGTCCAGAGCACAAAGCTGAAGGCAACAGTTTTCTGGATGCTGCAAAGAGCTGCCACCCCCACCTCAGCCTCCTCTAGAAAGTGATGGTTATGGATATACTGATATGAAGAGGTGAACATGCCTGGATGAGGCAGTGGGTTTAGCCCTGTCACATGACATTGGACATGAACCAACAGACCCTACCCACTTTTGCACGGCAAAAAATAAGATCAGCTTTGGCCTTTGCAGAGGACAAAATGAACTATTAATTTTTTTCTCTTCTTGCAGAAACATCCCCTAAAACCAGTGTTGAACAAGTTTCCCCAGACCACATTGACCTGCCACAGCCACATGCCCTGGCACTTGGTGGCTGCACATGTAGCACCTGCTGCACGCCACCGTGTCAACAGCTGGGTTGGCTCTTCTGTCCTGATTCATTTCTGAAGGGGAAAACCCTCTCTGTTGGTGTTCAGCCATGAACATTATTCCTCAGACTTCCATTAGTAGTGATACTTACACTAATTATATGTCAGAGAAAGAAAAGTTTTTCTTTTCATTATAATGTAGATCATGAGCGACGTGGTTGATTTTTCTTTAAGATAAAATCTCATGCTGAAAGCTGCAGTGAGAGCATGAAGAGTATCTGATAGCTCAGAGCTGCAGTGCTCAATCTTCCTTGCTTTGTGCACGTATTCAGGCACAGCAGAGACTGACAGCTGTGTGCCCCAGCCCTGAAGATGAGGCACTCAGTGTGTCTTTTAGACATGGTAATAAAAGGAATTCACACAGAGCATGCAATAAGACCACAGAACAAGGAAAAAGTGCTAATAAGAGATAGTAGAGCAGCATTTCTAGTGGCATATCACATGCCATTCTCTTCATGGCCAGTTATACTGTTTTACTATTGCTCTTTCTGTCCTGAAGAAATGCTTGAGTTGCCTTCATGGTTCAAGAGACAGTCTGGATGCAGATTTTAACCAAAGAGCTTTACAGTAGCCTTGGAACTTTCATAGAGGTCTATAACTGTACTGACAAAAGATGTGTATATTTTGTGTCTATTTTTATAGCAAGCTAAGTCTCTTAAGTGATTCTCCCTTTCTTACTGTAAATTCTTAACTAATATATTATATACTGTGGATTAACTGATGACCAGCTGTAATACTGACTTTCCTTTAAAAAGTTACCCTTCGCTCTCCTTGATGAACTGCTGGCCATGATATTTTACAGCTTCAAACACCAACCATAGAATCATTTATGTTGAAAATAACATCATCAAGTCCAACCATTAACTCATCACTGCCAAGCCTAGCACTAAACCATGTCTCTAAGTGCCACATCTACACACCTTTTAAATACTTCCAGGGGTGGAGGCTCAGCCACTTCCCTGGCTAGCCTGTTCCAGTGCTTGCAATCATTTCAGGGAAGAAATTCCTGTATTCACTAGGCTTGTAATGCTGTACATGAGCCAAGTAGATTTAAAATACTTTCTCAGGCTACTTTTATTTAGGAAGCTTTAAAATTTCTTCTTCAGTGAAGTGGGAGCTGAAGTTTCTTCTCCCACATCTCTCTGTCAGGCTGTCACAAGCCACCGTGCAGTCTCTGGAGAATTCATACACTCCAAGGATGTGCTACAACCAACATGAAATGTTCATTCTGAGCATGGGAGGATGCACATGAACACACCTGCAGATCCCTCCTAGTGTGTTGACTAGAAACATCATTCCCAAACTCTAGGTTCTCCTATGGAATTGAAATTAAGATACTTTATTATGAAGGAAAAATAAAGAACTTATTTCCAGCAAACAAAATGCACATTTATAAACTTATAAGGATTTATGTATATGTTACATGAATGTTCTATTCTGGATTCACTTGAGGGCTGGCTGATTCTACCCCTCCTTTTGTCCCATAGAACAACTTCCACTTCTTGTGCTTTGTCCAGTGACTACAGCTATAAAGGTACCTATTCCAGGAGGAAATACCTGAAGACACAAGATGGCTGAGGAGAAAAATGTGGCTTTGCTGCAACTGGAGAGAGGAGCTGCTCTTCAGTGTAGTCAAAGTGCACCTGCTGCAGCAAGCCTGTACATTCTTCAGGATTTTACATATGCTACCTCAAGGAAGACAAGGAAGTTTCCCTAGGACAGCTTTTTTGGATGAAGTTTGGAGGCCAACCCCTATTTACTCATTGAAGACAGCATGTCCCAGAAAAATCAAGGCAGACAAGTTTAAAAACCTTCAAAAACAAAGATCTAAGATCA
The DNA here is from genome assembly GCA_035222235.1 of Margarornis squamiger. Taxonomy (NCBI): domain Eukaryota; kingdom Metazoa; phylum Chordata; class Aves; order Passeriformes; family Furnariidae; genus Margarornis; species Margarornis squamiger. The sequence goes on from JAWWTY010000156.1 coordinate 12,120,154, forward strand.
AAACCCTCCAAAACCATGACCTAAATACTCCCTCACAGCTTTTCAACTCAGGATAAAGAAAGGAAAAGCAGAAATAGCAGCTTCAAAAGGAAGTCACAAACAACACTGATATCCAGAATAGACCAAAGATACAGATCAATAGAAAAAAGTTTCAAGTTGTCTCCAACAGTTGAAACATTTTGAGAGTAGGTTTCCAAAAAAACACTTCCAAATAGTAGTGGATGAAACCTGTATCAATCAAAATGTGGTAATTAGTGAATCTAGGATGGCTGCACTGAAGCCCTCCAGGAAAGAAATAAGAAATAACTATGGAGATGAAGCAAAGAGGATAGGAGAGAAAAACCATGAAAGTATTGGTCTCAGAAACAAATGTGAGAAAGAAGGGACAAAACAGGTGCCCCAGCTTATGAGAATGGCTCTTCAGTCTTAGAGCAGCCAAAACCTGTTCATCATTTTCACCTTTCTATCACATTAATGACTTTTCTCTCTGAGCTTTCATTTCCACCTGGGTCTGATGGGTAAAATCTCCACTTGCCACCTCCATTTCCAGAGAGCACCAGCACAAGGAGGTTTCTGAATACCCCATCTTGTGCTGCTCACTTCACCCCTGACACCAAATGTTTTCAGTAACTTCTCAGCTATGAGTTGCCTGGGGGAAGTCAACTTCACACAGCATTCAAGTCCTACCTGGTCAGTGCTGACTACAACCAGCAACTGCCCCAGGACAAAGTAAAGCCCCTTAAAAGTACAATTCCATGCATACAGACCATGAACTCCCACAGGAGTGCATCAAACCCAAAGACAGTACTACATGGAGGCTCTTAAGCCCACATGGATGACATTTGAAAACAGTGAACTGGGATAGATGAACACTTCCTGAAGAGATTGATAGGCAAACACTCTGCTAGGCCATGCGCAGCGTCCCCAAGAGTGAGGCACAGCACAGCTCCTGGGCACAGCTGAGGGGAGGCAGCAAGAGTGCTGATGGGCAACAGCCCAGCTGCCAAAACCAGCACTGAACACCAAGAGCATGCGAAAGAGCAGTTTTGGCTCTGCTCTGGAACACAAGGATTTCTGCACACCCAGAGACCACAGTTATGGTAAGCAGGTAGCACGATGCTCAGGAGGAAAAGAAACCAAATAGAAAATGAATATAAATGAGTAGTAACTGTCCAGAAAACAGCTTATCAACAAGGGCAGACAGCGAAAGAGCAGCATTATTTTACTCTAGAGGTTAGCCATCTGAACCCAGAAATCCTAAGTGTTTCTAGGATCACCAAAATATCCAAAATATTTCACCAAAATAGATCACCAAAATATTTTGTTTTAAAATGCTGCTTATCCTCTGCTTTCAGATGGCAACATTCAGAGTGACAAGGAAATTATCACAGCACTGAAGTGGGAGGAAGGCAAGGATGTGCACAAGGTAAGGCTGGCCTTTTAAGAGGCCAGGTATGGAAATGTCACATGTGATCCTTAAGAACGTTTTCATATTGTACCTGTTTCTTTTTCAGGCACACACAGGTCTAGGTGGGGGAGAGGGAGTAGTGGGAGAGCTTTCCTTTGGTTAGGAGAGCAGCTGAGGTGAACTGTGTTGAACAGTCTCATTGCATGGGGCTCCCTCATCTCCAGTGATTGGATTTGCTCTTTGTTGCACAAATTATCTGCAGAAACGATCTGTGGATATCCTGGTCAGTAAGTCTAAGGAAAGACCACAAGCACAGGGCCAAATGCTGCAATACATGACAAATGTCAGATAAAACCTATTAGAAAAAAGCAGCTGGGACTTCTGTGGCCACTGGTGAGGAGAAATGACCCAGCACTATCAGTTGTTTCACAGGACTCTTGTGAACGAGGGAAAAGCCATTAACTCATTTTACAAGCACCAGTGTTTCTTGCCCAACAGCCTACAGGTGTCCCTTGAGGAAGGGGCAAATTATGTTATTTAACTCGACTGATAAGGTTCCTACCACACACAAAAATGGAGCACAACTTCCATGAAATCTTGCAATAACTTCATGTTCCAGTCCAAGCCCTCACAGTCACAGGTGGAGTCATGGGAAGGTCTCAGCCTGCAGTGGCTTGGTGTGAGCCTGCAGGACAGAAAGGCATCCCGCACCACAAATGCTCCAAGATGCTCAAAACAAGCACCTCTTGTTTCCTTCCCTCCCTGGCAGAAAGTTCCCCCAAACCTCTGTCATTGCTAAGTGAGACCAGAGCTGGGCCAGGGGGCATGCTCCAAATGCAAAAAGTCAGCCACCAGAGTTTGGGGTACAAGAGAGTTAGATCCTCCTTCTGCCGTGGGCCTGGGCACAAGAGGAGTGTGGGAGGGCAGGCTCAGTGTGTGAGAACAACTCTGCACCATTTTTCAGAAGGGAATACTGTGAGTAAAAAGAGCAATTCACTCCTCAGCCTCCCATCACTGAAAAATACTTGTATAGTACACAGATAGCAGTTCATGCAGCTTGACTTTATTATGAAAAATCTCACAATCTGGAAACTGGTCACCAAAAAACCAGCCTGGGCACTGAAATATTGCATTTCTTTCCCCAGATGAAATACAAAAGCCAAGTAGGGTGGAAACACAGTGTAGTATGTTCCTGGGTACAAGGCTGGTAAACAGTCATGAAGACTGCAAACTAGAGAAATAGATTGCAAACAATGCATAAGGTTAAATGACAATGTGACAACGTTGGGAGAAAACATCCAAGAGGAGTTTGTGTGAAATTTCTGGATTGTTCACTGTAGGTTTGGGATATCAAAACTGCTGCAAACGTGGGCTGCATGGGACAGACTGAACACTACAGGATCTCTCTGCTGCTGTTTGAAGACATGGCATCAAATGGAAAGCATCCTCTGTGGGGGACAATATATGCATAAAACCACTGCTTGTTGTATAACTCAGTTTTACATATACATAAACATAGACATTCTTTTTTACTTATTTATTTTTTTAAAGATGACACTGTTCCATTGCCACCACTGTATGCATCTGTATATTTTCTGCTGAGGCAGTAGGAATGCACTGGAAATGAGCGACGCTTTGTAGATGCACATATAAACCATATACACCCATATATCCAGGGAGTATGGGCGACACCAACACCTGCTTGAGCACCAAAATCCACTTCTAAGGGCATTTCTTCAGGATATCATGGTGGTTTGTGTTAGTGATTCAGTGAGATGCTAATATTGCTTATCCTTAGCATTTGGCTCCATTTCAGATGGAACATTTACACTGACAAAAAGTTTAAAAAAAAAAAAAAAGGGTATGAAGTTTGTCCCTTTTTTTTAATCCAGGCTTGAAGAACCTGTCAGTCGCAACCATGAATCACATGAAAAAAGAACTAATGCTACAACAAATTTCTGTTTCCCACAAGAGAAAAAACACACACGCTGATATGAAACATAGTGGGAATATTTCGATTGCCTCAGTGAGACACTGAATCCAGACCCCTCAGCCCTGCGGTACCCAGGCTGTACACAGCATTTCCTTGAAAATATCATTCTTTAGCCACATCTTGGGTCCCTGCCACCTTCATTTCTCAAGCTTTAGCTTACAATGTAGAAAATGTGTAGGTACCTGCTTTGAGCAGCAGTTCCTACAGACCACCTTTCTGGTGACTGCTGAGGTGATCACTGCATCTCAGTGCCCTGCTCTGAGGAGAGAAACCAGGAAACCTTTGTGTTCAAGGCTGGGAGCAATCCCAGTGCAGCCACACAGGGTGAAAAGCTACCATCCTGATCTCCAGACAAACACCTGCTAAACCGCAGCAAACGCTGCTGCTCGACTTGCTGGGAACCCAGGTTGTCTCAAGTGTCTTTCAGACTGTGAAAGCATCAGTAAAGGGTTTTGCTCCCCTGAAGAGGGCTCTCCTCTTGGTTTATATAAACAGCGTGATGGTTTTACAATACCAGGAAGGAGAAAAAAAAAAAAAAAAACAAAACCAAAAACAAGAAAGCAAACCAAAACAAGACAGACGATACCTGTTGTAACTCCATCTACTGTAGGACATGTTCTTGTTGCTGCTATCCATCTCCGGCTCAGCTACAGCACTTCCAGCATCGCTCGTCTCCCTCAGGCACCGGCTGCTGGGCTTGCAACGGGAACACCTTTCTGCAGACGGGCGGGCCGTGGGGATGAGGGCAGACACCTTCGGCCTTCCACGCCAAGACCAAAATTCACCGCGGAGCAGCGGCTTCGCATCGAGCTCTGGATGCTCGGAGCAAACCACTGGCAGCGCAGGGAGGGAGGCAGGGAGGGATGAAGAGAGGGGGAGGCTCCTGGGGTCCCTGTCCGGGGGACGGGCGGCAGGATGCTCTCAGCCCCCGGCAGACACGAAGGCGCTCAGGTAATAAACTGGAGCAAGGGTACTAAGCTGCTTAAGAGATATTCAGCGAGGCTGTGCTGAGGAGCGCAGCAGCTTGTGCGCCTCCTGCTCCAGCACACACGCCTTATTTATTTATTTATTCTGGTTGCCACAGATACGGGTCCATCGCTCTGACATCAGCCGTCTCCCACCCACCAGCGGTCCCCGTGTCTCGCCAGCATGTCCTTCTAGGCAAGCACGGGTCACATCCCTGCCTGCGGGGTCAGAGCCGGGAGCCGGCTGCGGTCGGGCAGCTCTGCAGGATCATCCCCCACCCAGGGGCATGGCCTTGCTGCTCATCCTCCCGCAGCACTCGCTGCAGCCCCTGCGCCGGGCAGGTGGGCGTACAGGCTTCTCCAGGGGTCACTCAGAGTTCAGAAAAAATGCTTTGCACACCCCATTTCGGTCACTGGTTTTGCACAGCCCGCGGCCCCAGTTTGCCCCAGACAGCCCTCCAGCCTCAACCCCACTCTGAGTGCAGATCTTGGGAAGACTGAAAGCCAAACCACATTTCGTGGCTCCTGCTCTTGTGTCCCTGGTGGTGACCAGCAATGTTCAGTGCCAGCACCTGTGCAGAGGACCTGTGGGTCTCTTATTTCTCACCTCTGCCAGCTGCAGACAGCACAGGGGCTGCGGTGCTCCCAGGTACCCACACCTGCCCACTGGTGGGAATCAGATCGTTCTTGCTCAATGAGTATTCCCCAATTAGTTCTGATAACCACAATATGAGGGGACTGTGCAACACTAAGTTCAAACTGAATCACTTTACTAAAAAAACAACCAACCAAACAAAAACAAAACAAAAAACAAACAAGAAAACAAACCAAAAGCAATAGCAACAAAAAAAACCTTCCTTCAAATTAACTTGTGGTTTTCCTTTTTTCATGAAAAGAAAGTTCAACAGAGTTTGCCCAGGACCTCTGCCTTTTCGAGAGGCTTTATTACAGCTCTGCCTTCCAACTGTGCAGTGGTTTCTTGCATCTCTTCTTAAAACATTTTCTTGCTCTCAGCTTCCTGGTGTCTCACAATTGTGAAGTTTGCACGGCTGTGCAGTGTCAGGATCATGACTCTCTGCACAGGGCATCCTTCACAGATCCTACCAAAGAGCAAGGCTTACTGATGGTGCTCAGAAGACAGTCCCAGGACAAGGATGTCAGGTGTAGACAGACACAGGTTTGTTTCTCCAGAGGCTGGTTCAGAACTGCCCAGATCTCATGGTGCATAGCTCTGCTCAGAGCATTGTGCGCTGCTCATGGCCCCAGGACACCACTCTCTGCCCTACACTTCACTCCTGATTTAAGGAGTTATCCCTTCTCAATCTCCCATAACACCACAGGCATAAGGGGTTGCCCAGAGGACCTAATCATACCTTGACCAAGACAGATGCCGCCAGAATCAGTGCTAAGTCAGTACAGTCAGACCCAGGGTGACCCAGGAACTCTACATACCCACAGAGAGGATAGGGAGACTGCTCTCAAGCCTTTCCCAGCCAGTCTCAGCTACTTTGGCCTCTGGTAGCATCTGCTGGTCCCTTCCCTCCCTGCTTGGCCAACAAGGTGCCCAGCACTGGTCTTAAGCAGTACACACTCCCAGGTCCTACATGTGAGATCTCTCAGGAGAAATTACTAAAAACCCCAAGCATACATAAAAAAGGACTGAAAGGGACTTGGATCAATCAGGCCCAGTCCCTTATCTCACAAACAACTGAATCTGATGAGTGATTTGAGGCTGAAGGTCCAGAGGCTGATAGTGAAAACCTTATAGAGCTCCACCTTGCCAACAGACAGAGGCTTCCCATTCCTAGCTCAAAGGTGTTCTTGTACATCTGTTACCCACTACTTTAGGTCAAGTAAATGAATACATGTCATCAATCTTTTAATATACAATCTTTATTTTCAGAGGGTGAATGGGCCAAACCCTTCATCTCTTTGCACCAGGATAGGCAGAACCAGTCTAACAGCTTTTTTCATGTACCAGTTTTAATCCAAATCAAACCCTTCCTGAATATGGGTGACGTGTCAACACTTCTTTCAAATAGGGAAAACATCAACCAGGTTTCCTTGGAATGGCAATTAACATCCCCAGACCTGAGCCTTGCTCCTTCTGACTGCAGACACCCTGTGAATCTGTCATCCTGACTTCTGTTACAGATATTCTCATTTATCTTATTTATAATCCACATTGAGTGACCTGGACAAAACTGACTATCCAAAAAGCAGGGAGTTACTCACAGCCCATCTCCCCCACCTACCTGCTCGGCTCACACTGAGAAACTAAGTAGGCAAACCAGAATCTGACCATTTATTTGCCTGTTGGATTACTCAGGTCAACATTCTCCACAGGGGAGCAGCTAAGAAACCACCTTGATGAGCCCCTACATCCCAGAGAAGCCTCTGTCAGAAACACAATTCAAGGCACATCAATGAAAGCAAGGAGCACAGGCGGGCTGTTGGAGCATGGGCTCTTCTTTTCACATGCCTCACCTGAAGTGTAACCTCACCTCAGGCTCCTTCTCACTCATCCTGAACCAAAGCATTGAGCAGGAAAACATCAACCATGGTGGTCCGTACTGAGACAGGGCAAACACAGCCATACACCTATAGTTGTCTTGTCCCAGCATGCTGAGGCAGGTGGGTTTTGGGTTGACCCTGCTGAACCTCATGGCAAACACAGCCTCCCAGATGGGTAACACACCAAAACCAAAACCCCACATACAGAGTACCATGTCAGCAGAGCACTGCTTTGAGAACTTGCCTGTGTCTGCCTTGGGGGACCCCTTCACACATCCTTGGAGAAAAAGTGCTCCAGAGTAAAACCAAGTATGGTCTCCACTGCTCTGCCACAGGTAAACAATGGTTTCAGATTCCTCAGAAAAATACTCTGAACAGCAGACGTAGCCCCCTAGGATAGAAATGTCTCCCTGCTTCCTGCATGTAGTTGACAAACTCTCTGACTGCAAAAATCTCCCAACTCTTCTGCTCAAGAAATTCTCAGTTGTTGTTTCACTAATTCAAAACAAACACAAATGACTGACAGTGAAGCCTTTGCCTATGGTTCATTTTGATTACCTCCAGCTCCTGCTGCTGGGCTGTGGCTTTCTTCTGCAAGTCTCCCAGCTCCACTTCTGCCCTCTGACCTCATTGCTGATGGTATTACTTCGAACTTGAAATTTTCAAAAAGGCTTCAGTGGGGAACGCATAAGCTATTGGAAGGTGAAGAGACACAAATGAGATCCACACTGGAACTCAGTCAGAAAGACAAATGGTTTTCTTGCCATTTGTTCTGCTCTGCTCCCAGGGCTGCCAGGCGCATGTCACCACGTGTTTGTGCACAGCCACATCTGCACACATCCAAAATGAGTCACACATCTGCTCCCTGTTTCCAGAGATTCCCTCTGACCACTGCAGACACAGGGACATCTCAAACCAAGCTTGTTTAATCTGGGGCAAGCAAGAGGCTAGGCTTCTGGGTTACAATATATGAATGCCAGAGCAGTAATAGGATTTTAATTCTTCTTAAAAGTGGTGAGAGGCTGCCCCACAGAGCACCCAGTCCAGTGGCAGCTGGGGGAAAGATTGGAAAACACAAAACCTACTTCTTTTTCAGGTGTTTAGTATATGGCAAGCGACCTCATCAGCCACATGAAAGTGATCTGGAATATTGGCTTGAGCTGCTGAAATACCACAGAAATTAAGCTGGCAGTAGGGCTGAAGCAAACAGGGTGTTCCTGCCTTTCCATGCTGGCACATACCCTGCTGCAAACAAGTGACAAACTACCTGCTGAGTCCCTGGATGGAGCATAACAGGTTTAACAGTGGGAGGTCAAGAACCCTACAAAGAACCACTTTCAGATTAGGTATTCTAGAAATACTCTGAGGTCTAAGTGCACATTTTGGCATGCCCAGACTAATTTTCCCAGCAAAACATCATGTTTGCAACCAATCATTGGGTGTCTGTGGCTGCAGAATCTGTCCCTTCATTACAGTCCAGAACTGATCTCTGTAGAGACACAGACAGGTCTCTGCATCTGTCCAGCCAGAAAGGCAATGACCAGAGCAGTCTATGGCATCAGCTTTCCTGCTGCAAAGCCTCAGCACCAGCATGGATGAATCACAAGGATCTCCCTTTGTATCACCAGTACTGCTCAGGCCCTTTTCCAGCCACCACCCCAAACAATTCCTCAATGAGATTACCAGTCCTTCAGCAGTGCTAATTAGTGCTTATGCAAGCAAGGATTTCTCCAAGCCCTCGGGGCTCCTGTCTGGAGAGGATGATGCTCCCTGGTCTGCAGACGGTGCCCTAAGACAGGGACCTGCACCCGGGCAGTGGGGCACTAATGCCCTTTCCCTGCTGCTTCTACACAAAATTCCTCCCCTTCTCCTTCTGAGGGGCTGCCCCGGTTCAAACTCTGGCCAGCCAGTCTCCAGGTGAGGAGGGGATGAGCAGAGAGTGAGGACAGAGGAGATCTGGTCTCCTAAGCACCGTTTTAAGAAGGGGCTTTTTCAGAAAATCACCACCACATGATGCAAGACACCCTCTGCCTCCAGCAGGCTGCCAGGGGGACAATGGCAGGGATGTCAATACATGAGGTACCAGAAGAAGACTACTGCAACCCAGCCTGCATGTCAGCTCCAGAGTCAGGCTGGCTTGAGCAAAACACACATGTTTTCCTTCAATAACCAGACATGTTTTAGGACAGCTACAGGAAAACCTCAAGAAAAATCAGTTACAAAGCCTTTCACACCTGGCAGACATGCATGCATTCCCCTGCAGAACAAACGTCTGGTCCTCATTTAGGGTTATACCTGAGCCCAAATACAACAGCCCCCTGGGGTTTAAGTGCAGCCCTGAGTGAGGTCCATAAAACAAGTGGGCAGAGCCTCAAAGCTACTCACACCTGCTCAGGACAAATTCAGGAATTAAGAATCTTGACTATCCCTTGGCACCGCTTGCTGTTCCTGCAACTTGACTGGGAGCAATGCGAGATGCTATGCATGCCCAAGGATGCAGGAACAGCACTGCAGAGCCTGCATCCTCACAAAAGCTCTGCTGCCTTATAAGAAGCATAAGATGCCTGCAAAAAAACAGTTTTAAAGGGAAAAATAAATTAGCAGACAGGCTACAAGGAACAGTATATCCTACCACAGCAGAAGACAACAGCACAAAAGCACCTGGGCTGCCAAAGAGGTCAGTTAAAATGAGGAGAAACATGTACCAATGGGACAAGCAGTGGCAAATCCAGGCCAGCTGGCATCTGGGCTGGGGACTCATAAGCCAGTGCCTTGGATGACATAATGTTTCATGTGGGGGAACTAGGGAAGAAGGAAAGCGCCTGTTCGCTTTTTCACATGCCCTAATATTACTCTGCCTAAGTAAAGCTCATGAAAATTGGGCTTAACAATTTTGTCTGAAAAAAAGAGGATATTTACATCCTTAAGAGCATCTGGCATAATTCTGTATTTCATCTTCATTTCAAAGGATAATGCAGCTTCTAAAAATTCCCTCCAAGAGCCATTATAGTTTTGCTCTGTTTCCAATATAATAAACAACTTCATTTGTCAGTCTTCAGGCATTTTACAAAGAAGCCAGAATCACTATTTACATCTTGCAGAAAGAAACCTGAAGCAGCACAGCTTTCCTAAGAGCAACACCAAGAAACCTCTTTCCTAACACCAAGAAACCCCAGGAGACACCCTCACTGCCTGCAGCCTCCTGAGACCTGTTGCAGCCGCCCCTACACTGCAATGTTCCTAAAGTCCTACAAAGTTACAGGATGACCCAATCCCCTGATAATCTTCCGCCTGGAAGTGTTTAGAAACCTGACTATGCCATTCATGGTGGTTTTAAAGGAACTGGCACTGCACTCAAGAGAGCTCAACCTCTTCCTTCTTTTTAAGTAGTTAGAAAATACTGTGTTTACTATATATGTATATATATATGCCTGCTATATTTACTCTATAGAAAATACTATAATTACTAAACCAGAGGAAGTCCATAGCAGCGTGGGCACTGATCTGTATTTTTTAGCAAGCTTCATGGATCATAATACTGAAAGGACAGCATGCTGGTTTCATCCATCTCTACAGTGCTAACTGCTAAGGCAATCTCTTAGTAGCTCATTAGCTCTTTTCTTCCTCTACTCATCTCTGAAATATTTCCTGATTTCCCACATATACAGAAATGGTGGTACATAAAACATGAGGCTGTGCTGATGGATGAGCATAGTGGCCTTCCGTGATGTATTGCTCTGTTAATTAATAAAAATAAAAAATCCAAATATAAAAATTGCTTTGACCATTTGGTACTTCGTTTGTGTTCAAGAAAGTCCAAAGGAGCTCTGGACACTGATGCTCCATTCAACCCCCTCCTTTGCGACACTAGCAGCCTCCCAATTCTTTCCTTAGGTTGCAGCAGCTTCTGTCAGCCCTGAAGCCCCCCAGGAGTCAGCTGGCAGTGCTGCTCTTTGGGAAAAGACACAGAATTCAACACAGAGCATCTACCCAGCACTGCTTGCTGCACAGGGGCTTTGCATTTCACAAAGTTTTGTTTCTATTAGTTATGAGGCCCTCACACCACTGGACTGTACATGGGTACACCGTCCAGGAAGGCAGGACAAAGCCAGGCGAGTAATGCAAGACCCCAAAACACAACTCAGATCCAGCAGCTGTATCAGATGCTTCAGCTCCAGAATAGGTTGTGAAGGAATCATTCCTGAGCTTTAGAGGACTGAAAGTTATCTTTGTCCTTCATTAAGGCAAAGAAAACAAACCAATCAACCAACCAAAAAAAAAACTAAAACCAATTCCAGTCCCCATCTGCTGGGGATTTTTATATTGCATTTTTTCTTCTGGGCTGCCATCCTCCTGCCTGTTCCTAGCTTTACCAACAGAAATTTAGGTTCAACAAAACCACAGTAATCTTTTTTAATATATGTATTTTTAAGAACCTTAGATAAAACAAGTGACTGTGCCTACAATAATCCACATCATCTAGCAAAGCACAGAAGTAAAAGCCCAAGCATCAGAAAAGCATAATGACTTCATTACAGCCTGAGAGGTGTGCACTCAGCAGCTGCATTTATAATGCAGCAGAGGCCCAGGGACATGCTGCTCTTAGCTGACCCTGACCAGCACTGTGCCTGTGCTGTCCCCTGCTCTGCCCCTCAACCTCCTGAGCTTCCACAGGTGCCAAGCACACTCCCAGCAAGCTCATAGACAGTGCTGGCCTCCTGCACACCATCCTCCAGAAGAATTGAACTGGATAATGTTCCTGCTGCTGGGACAGAGCTCCAGGTAAGGAGACAAGTGGGCACTGAGGATGCCCCACAGCAATGGTGAGGTTAAGACCACAGGACAGTCTATAGCAAGGGCAGATGTTGGTGCTCTGCCCTGTCTGCCTCCATCCATCCCGTGCGACACTGACAATTGGATTGCCCTTCAAACCACAGGGTCCTCCAGGAGCAACAGCATTGGCCCCAGTACAGAACCAGGTCTTACTAAAGGTATTTTAAATCCCTGCCCTGCACCTTTCCCCCTCCTATTCCTCTATGGTTCCCGCCAGCTTCAGCATCCAGAACCAAACTGTTAATGTCTTGTTTGGTTGTGTCCTCAAACACAATACTGATGCCCCTGCAGATTTCTGTAGCTATCACAGACAGTGGAAAAGTAGCCAGGCAGCCCTGTCCTTAAAGTCACACAGAAACAAGGACAGACATTAACTGGCTTCTAATACAGGGATTTTTAACCACAGAATAGAATCACAGAATGGTTTGGGTTGGATGGGACCTCAAAGACTATCAAGTTCCAACTCTTCTGCTGTGGGCAGGGACACCTCCCACTAGACCAGGTTGCTCAGAGCTCCATCCAACCTGGCCTTGAACACTGCCAGGGGAAGGCGCATCCACAACTTCCCTGGGCAGCATGTTGCAGTGTCCCACCACCCTCACAGTAAAGAATTTCTTCCATAAAGCAACTGTACATTTTGCTAGAGAAGAAACTCAGTACCAAAAGCATTAAAAGAGGGCTCCTCAGGCCTCATAGATCAGAATCTGGAGGGGGGAGAGGGGGAAGGCAAAAAAAATTTAGTCAATTTACTTTTCAAAATTATTTTTTTCAAGCTTACAGAATAAGTTACTGTTGTTTAAATGTCATGGGAAACATGGTTTACTTTAGGAAAACAGAACATGAAGTACATAGAAATAGAAAAAAATTAATTTGAGATTTTACAGTGAAATCCAGAGACGCCCACATACTTCAGGCTGTCCCCTCTGCTGGAAAATGTCACTTCAGAATAGCAACACAAGCCAAAAATTAGGTGGCCACCACATCTCAAAGGGAAAAAAAAATCATCTTCAGTAGAGCAGGCAAAAAGGTATCAATAAATCTGCTTGCACCTGTCAGCCCTACCACGTCTCAGGGGATTTGTGAGAAACAAAGGCAGATCTCACCCTGGAACACACATACACTCCAGTTTCACTTCCCAGCTTTCTAATGTTGTTCTGAAATGAACAATATAATTTCCAGATATGGAAAAAAGTCACTTGATCCTACTCTGAGAAGAGCTTTGAATTGCAAAATCCTTCACTAGACCACAAAACCATAGCAGAGATCTCCCCTTGTGCAGGGCATTATATCAGAGCATCCACACGTGGGTAGTAAAGTAGCAGAATCGTTTGGCAGGTGACCAGTTGGAAACTAAACTGCAAGCCTTGCAACGTATTGATTTCTCATTCACAGGCAGCAGCCCATAATTAAAGACCAAAGCACCTTGTCCTTCTGCGCACAAGACACAATACCTGTTTCATGGTTCACTTAAAACATCTGAGCCTGAGCTGGAAGACCTCACCATTTGTCTCCTTGTCATCCTGCTCAACAAGCTACTTCTTGCTTAGAAACAACCAACTTCTGTGTAATGGGAAGCAACATTTACACATTCAAAAATATAACAGAAGTACCTGATTATCCCCCTAAAACACATCGGCTGCACAAGCCACTGCTCCAAGTTGCTAGGTTTCTCTTTCTGGACCTCTGATTTACTGGAACCAGCAATGCAAGCCTGACATGCCCTGGCAGGCACCACGGTTCTGTGCAACTTCATCCTTCCTGGCATGCTCAAGTGCAAATTGCCCCCCAGGTTCATCACAGGCACTTCGCTCTGCTGGAGCTCTAAGATGCTTTAACTACAAACTCTGGGTTTAAGGGGGGCTTTGCCTTTGCTCTTGTAAAATTCCATGGGCTCCTGTTGACCCATTCCTCCAGCAGCTCCACACCCAAGTTTACCAACTGGTGCTTCCCAACTCGGTCTCAACTGCAAACATGATAAGATGGCACTTAGTTGTCCACTTTGGGTCAACACACTCTACCTGGCAGCCAGTCCATTACCCACAGAGGCCAACCACTACCTCTGAGCCCAAACCACCAGCCAGTGCTTTACCCCTCTGGTTGTCCATCCACCCAGTCCACAACATCCCAACCTTGATACAAAAATATGTGGGGAGAAAGTGGTGAAAGCAGTGAAAGCTCTGCTGAGTTGAGGTAAAAAAACATATACTTCTCTCCTCTTGTCCACAAACTCAGTCACTTTATCACAGAAGGCTACCCTGGTGGTCAGGTGTGACTAACTCCAGTAAATTCATACATTCATGAGGACCATTGCCAATGACTTCTCTTTTATGGGCCCAGAAACATGTTCTTGGAGGACTTGCTGATGACTTTCCAGGCACAGATGTGAGGCTGACTCCCTGCAGTTCCCTACATTGCTCTCCAGGCCTTGCTCGAAGAGGAGTGAAACAGTTGCTTTCCTCCAGTCACCTGAAATTTCCCTGATCTCCATTAAAGATGGCCAGGAAAGATGTCCCAGCAGCCTTGTGATGGCAGCAGCAAGTTCTCTCACCATCCTGGATGAAGCCCATCAGGTTCTGTGATTTTGTATGGGTTGAGCCCTCCAAAGTAACCCCTGCCTCGAGACTCATCCACTGCTCCTGGCTCTTCTCCTCATTCTACCTTCTCACATGGACCTGGGAAACCTGGCTAGTCAAGAGGTATTTAAGGCTCTGGGTACTGTGTCTATTGTCACTAAACCACCCAGGAACAATTCCTCACTTTCCTTCTCCAACAAATCATACCTAACTCTTGAAAGAAAAACAGAGGGGAATTGTCTGGAATAGCCTGGAGGAGTAAGTCAGATTCGGTCCTAGTAATATGAAGAAGTCAAACAGTAGTTCTAAGGGATTGCTCTAGTACTACAAGTGGGAAACAGGTGTGTATTCCACATTGGCACATCCAGAGCCCTTCAAAGACATTAGAAGTAACACTACTGAGAAGAAATTATTACAGAGCAGCTCCTGACAGAAGTGGTGGAGCCCAGACCTTTGAAGTTGGCAGTGACAGATACCTTCCCACACACCTTACAAAGCCAACAAAATGTTGTATTAGATCCTGGCAGATGCCAACAACATCGTGAAGCTGGCTGTTGTAATGAGGAACTGAATGATCTTCAGCTGGCCATTCAAGAGTAAGATGAACAGGAGACACCTCACTGCCTCTTAACCACAAAAAAAAAAATTAAAAAAAATCAAGAAATTAAGATGATCAGTTTAGAAAGGCAATTGGAGTAGAGAAGTGAGCAACTTCACTGCACAGATTACACATTAGGAATCCACAAGACAAAAAAAAAAGGCACCAAAACATTCAGAATTCACAAGGTATTCCTTTCTATTTCACAGAAATACAAATGGCTGAATGGATGCTTTCAAAGTAGTGCTAGGGAGGAACAGAAAGTTACAGCAAACACAAAGCCTTGAAACTGTAGCCCTCAGAATGACCAAAAATTAGCCTTTTGCACCAGAGGGATGGCTGTGTAAGCAGCAGCATCAGCTCACAGGGCCAGGGTGGGACTCCACACTTGCATTAAGGCACTTGATTATTTTCAAATAATAATCATCTCAGGACAAAGAACAGCATAGTCTCATGAGGCAAGAGAGGACAGAATGCCTTTTACAGTCAGACGAGCAGATATTCTTCTGAGAGGCAATGAAGGATGGGCAGATTTTAGTTTGCAGCAGGAACACTGGAGCATACATGAACTTTACTCTGTTTGAAAGTCACGGCAGATGTTGCCTGAAAACTGCAGTAGGAAGGAGAAAGGCATTACAACATTGATTCACTTTCAAAGGCCAGCACCACGGTCAAGCCATTTCCCCACTCCTCAGAAAATGCCGGCACTGGTGCCTAGATGAGAGGGACTACATTTTTGTCATGCTAACAGTAATCATCATGTAGACACATTATTTAGCTGAACATGAAGTGTTTATACATAACTTTCCAACTGCAAATTGTACATGTTACTAATGATACACAAATATTACTCATTTTTGCTTGGCCTCCTGTATTCCTGACACAGACGGCAACTATAAAATTTTGGCAAACTATAAAGAAATTCAGAATTTGTCCAATATTTTAATTAACGTGCATCTAATGTTTTAGACTGCATTCTAATGTTTTAGACTGCATTCTTCCTGCTTTTCACATCAATTTCTTCAGAACCACTATTTACAAATCATTGTTTTTTTCCCAGCTCCTGACCATCGAGATTTTACAGAGTTCATGGAAAAAAAAAATTGCTCTGAAATATCCCTGACACATGGCCCCGTTTAATTATAGATCAACAGCTTTGTTATGGTTCTCGCCGTTCATTCCTAGCCTGCCTGTAAAAATAGGCACTTTAACTCTGTACAGGGATCTGGGTGAGAGCAGCGCTTACTGAGTGCACGAAGGGCTGCCCCTGGTGCCCTCTCGTGGTGGCCCCTAAGAGATCCCTGGGCATTCGGACGAGTACTTGTGCTGTACTGCTGCCCTTCAGTTCAGTTTAAGTGATGTGAAAACCGTCTCCAGTGTGTGTTAATCCGTGCCTAGGACTAAGAGACAATTAACCAAGAGATTTTGCCACTGCCTCTGCTTGCATTTTTAGTGCCTGTATTTTGCGTGGTAACTCCTCTCTCTCTCTCTCCAATACTTTCACACCAGAAGCGTGTCTCAAAAATGTAGTAATTTATGAAGTCACTACAGAGAAGTGAGTACCAAACATGGTGTCTCTTATTACAACAGGATCTCGCTGAAAAAGGAGCTGAACAGATTGGTATTTGCATTCCAGGAGCAAGGCAAGGCTTTTAGTTCTACATACTACTTGTTAGCTGAGGAACACAACTAATGATATTACATGCATTAATGTAATTCAGCTTTTGTGCAGGTCTGTATATTTAATCCACAGGAGTCTCTCAAACTCTCCATAATAACTGCAGTCTTACGAGTCTAGTAGAGCAAGCACAAAGCAAGCCTAGCACAAATTCACATTGTTATTTCTGAGTATTAAGCTCTCCTTGTAGTTTAATCCATTGCCTTTTCCACATCTGCTGCTTCTCATTTAAAGCTCCTTATCTTCCCAGCTATAGGCTACTCCAACTACTATCCATCCTCACTTCTGCACCCGATTTGTTGCATGCAAGTGTTTCTATGGCCAGAGGTCTACAAGAATATCTGAGTATCAAGAATATTTCTAAATTTTCTGGCCTTACAACATGTCCACACAACATTAGCATTAAGACTTTGAACACACCTCTACTTACCCCAACACAAAACCCAGAACCCGCTTCAAGCCTGCAATTTTAACTTGGCTTTACAACAGACCCAGGTAAGCAAGGCAGAAAAAAAACACATTTAAAAAGTGGTAAGCACTGCATTTGTCATCTGGGATGCTCTGAGCAAGAGCCTATCTCAACAATTTTAAGCCTTCAGGTTTTGGCAAAACTACTGCCCTGCTGCAGGTTAGTGCAGCCACAAGAGAAATACCACCATGCCCCGACATTTCCAACTTATTTTCCTAAATTCAAGTGGGGTTTTTTTGCCATGATTTTGGTACATGAGGAGAATCCACTTCCAAAATCCATGCCTAAATCAAGTGAACAAATTCATTTGCTCTTTAGCAGATTACTGACCCTTTCAAGGCAACAAACATCTAAATAATAAGGACAGATAAATTTTGGCAGTGCTGGGCTTGTGGTGACAGACTTCAAGAATCTCCTGTTTGAAATAAGATCATTACTTTTGTAACTGGCAAGGCCAGTCAGTGACAACTACAGCTACACCACAGGTAAAATCTTGTCACATAAATGATGTCAGAAGAGCATTAGCTAATATTTTTGTTTGAATCCAGACTAGAACTTTATCAGTGATGACTAACCACAAGGCCATGCATAAAGTCAGAGTTTTCCTTGGCATTAGTGGGAGTTAACGCCTTCCAAATATATTTTGCTTTATTAACCCTTTCACAACAGCTCCTACACTGGGCCAGCCAGGCTGTCTTCAAGCATTTATCTGACAGTCTCTTGCCTGACAGCCAACACCCAGTGCTCCTACAGGGCCAACAATACTTGTCCATGTAAGGAGGGGGAGCCAGTAGCCTTCCTTCTGCAGAAAGAGAGCAGGAACAGCCAGGGTGCATTGTATCTGTACCACCAATAGTGTGGCCAGGGGGACCAGGGCAGTGACTGTCCCTCTATACTCAGCCCTGGTAAGGCTGCACCTCGAGTCCTGTTCTAGTCACCCACTTCAAAAAGGCAGCTGAGGAGTACCAGGTGGAGTACCAGGTTCAGTAGTGAGAGATTCCAGAAAGAGAAGAGTCATTTTGTGCTTTGAAACAGATCCAGACAGTCCTCTGCACTTTAAGACAAGCAGGAGGTCATTTCTGGGTACATCTTAAGCATAATGGATTCCTGAACTGAAGTAACTTCAAACAAGAGTGACAAATCTAAGCATTTCTTCTGCCAGGTAAAGTCCTAGGAAACTCTCTCAGGTTGTCAGCTAAACTCTATCCTACAGCAAGGTGGCAATGTTGTAAATTCACAGCTAATTCAAGGCATGTGGATAGAGGCTACTACTTTTGGAAAGACTGACAAGGTCCCTGCTATATTTTTCTAGGGCCAGAATTGTCATTTTTCACCATTATCTTCAGGTATGACAATTAGAAAAGTAAATCACTGAAATTTTTTCATTGAAATACCTTAAGCTGTTTTGAATTTGTGACCACCTAGATCACCATTACTGGCCAAAAATCTTGTACTACTTTTCTAAATATTTACTTCAAGTCTAAAGAGTAGGATCATAATGCCTACACTTAACATCTCCTTAAAGTGTCACATATGAACCAGTCTCAAAAAAAGACCATAACGTTACACAGATTTCTCTGCACATTCTCTGCAATAGAAGCCTTAAAAAGCACATGCACATGTCTTAATTAATAAACTTAGAGAAGATTTCCACAGCAGCTGCTGGTGGTCCCACTTTTGTTTAACTTGTTTGTAAAGTTCACCGTGTTTACAATGGGGCTTAGCAGAAGTAGGTTGCTTAGCATCAAGCCCCTCAAAGCTCTGCAGGAGGGAAAGCAAAGGTGTGGGGCTCTACCACCTCCTCTATCAGTTATAAGGAGTTGCATGTTAGAAGATTTATCTATATAACAGTTTACTACTTAAACTTTTACATTTTGCCATGAGTGAAAGGTTAAAAAAAAAGGAATAAAACTGATAAAGATATTTGCACCCCACAAGTTCAGTCTCAACACACATGGTGTAATTTGTTGTCTTAACTCATTCTAATGCCACACATTCAGTGACTTAACTCCAGAGAGCTTTGCATAGTTAAGAAAACACGTGGTGTTTGCTACAGGCTGTAATTTCTTACATTTGACTTGAAAAATGCAATATATCTCCCAAATGTGCTCCAACTAACTTTTTGTTTGAATCTTTTACATATTCCTCCTAAGTAGCCTTTCATCAAGCAATAAATCCACTGGGGCGGGGGGAAGCTACCCACTCTCTCAAAACTGCATTACACAAACTAATCTAAATTACATTAAAACCCCTTAAATTCCTCTGCAATGCCTGGCACTAGTGTTACTTCAAGGTTTAATTTTTTTCTGCTGTAAAGGTAACAGAACTTGTTTAAGCCCTGTTTTCTCAGGAGACGTGTACAGATTTATGGCAGAGCACCTGACAGTGAGCATAACCTGAATACACAAGAATTGTTCAGTGGACCACTGAATACACACTTCAAGCCAAAACAAACATCAGCTTTTATCATCTGTCATGATTTAAATTGAAATGGCTTTTCTTTACTTCCAGGCTTGAAGAAAAGGTTGTGCAGGCATGCATATCCATCTCCTAGCCAGGTTTCATCACTTCCCCCCACTTCTAAAATATTCAGGTTTTGGAAAAGAGTCAGAAAGAGGCAGTGTGCTTACCCCCCAGTAATGGTTAGATCATCTTTAATTCTAGCACCTGAAGTTATACAAGGGTTTGCTTAATAATCAAATTTCAAAGAACTGTTGGACACATTCAGTAAGGTGACAACTGTGCAATACCACTCAGTATTTCAATATCAGGGACCATACTCTTGAATTGTTTAAACACAATCCACAGAACTCAAAATTAAACAACCATCCACAGTTTAACTAAACAATCAGTTAAAAGTCTTACAGTTTAATAATTCACATAATGGTCAGTCCTTAGTAAGGGATACTGAAATTCATTAAAAGACAACACTAGATTTTACTCTATGGATGTGCTGGGCAGGCACATAATTGGCCATTCTTGGGTATAACCAGAAAAGGAAGGAGAAGTTTACCACAGTTTGGCAAATCCCACATTTTGTCAGTTAAAAGTGAACTGTGAGAATTAAATACTCATCTTTACATATACACAAGTTATGCTGTGAAAGCATATTTGCTTACAAACATATAAAAATACTTGTTAACTAGTTTGATAAGAAAATAATGTATAAAAGTATATAGCAAAAACATTTAATCATCTCTGACAATGGAAAGATCAAATTCATTTTTGTATCACATGAAACAAAAACAGCTACAATTTTAGTTTTCCTTAATCCCTTACCCAGAAATACAAAGGAAGACACAATTTGTTTCCAAACATAATGTGAAATTTCTTAAGAAGAAATGCCTCAATCCAGAATGAGCTCAGGTATTTGGCCATATCCTAATAGTAGTAGTAATCATCCTGTAGCTGTTCTGGATTCCTAAAATAAATACAGTAGACTGTTTTGGCCACCGAAATAAAACTGCAGCATAAATGAGAGATGAAAATTTTTGCTGACAATGAAACTCAGTGTAGGTTTCTTAAGGCTAGCTGAATACTCAAGTCTAATTTAACTGAGGGCAAAAATAAAAAAAAAAAGCCAATCCACCCCTTTTTTTAAAAAGTATTCTCTATACTTCAATATAGGTCTCTGTAAAAGCTAATGAAATGTCAGAAGTAAAAATAAATTAATTCACAAGAGACAACTTATGCATCACTTCAACACCTTGTCCTACACGGTTTTGTTTCATCTCCTTTGCGAATAAAACTCCACAAGGTGCAAGCTCTGAAGGGAGAGAAGGAAGGAACTGTGGTATTAGAGAAGCAGCCTTAGTGTTTTGGTTTGAAGTCTGCCCCAGGATGACCGAGTCTTCTTCAAGAACTATTCTGCCAGCTTCTTGGACTAAGGCTATTCTGGTGACCACTTTTAGGACATGCACATATAAGGCTAGACCAATACCAGAAGTGATGTAAAATGATGGAAAGAAAAAAATAATCTGGCAGTTGATAGCTTGGTTCTTGGGATTCTCAGAAAATAACACAATGGCAGCCTTTCTTGTCTTTTTCTTTCCGTGTTGGCTCTGGTGAAGGAGGGCACTCTTGTTCCTGAAATTTCCTGGAAACAGGTATTTCAAATTAAATTCATAGAACCATTTTCAGGTAAACAAACATAACTACTGTATTTAACACTTTCTTTTTACGCTTTCTTAGGGAATGGACTTCCTTTTTACATTCAAATTACTAATTACGTAAGTGACATTTTTTGAGTTCTCCTTTCCGGGTCCTTTTTTTAAAGACTTTTTTTTTACAGAAGGCCAATCAGATTTATCACATTTACTGACTGGTGATCAATAAAATCTGAGAGATTAAGGTGACAAAATTATCTTCCAAATATATATTAGATTTGTGTAAACATTTTTTCCCAAATACACTGGAGTATTTTAAAATGGAAAGCATTGGCCAAAGCTTACAGGTAACAGCAGGCAGATTTCCCACTACATTTCAATATATTTGCTGTAGCTATCCATTAGTATAGGGACATTAATTATCTTGTCTCAAGTTATCATACCTTATAACTCTGACAAGTTCATGAAAAGCTTGGTCTACGTTCAATCTGATTTTTGCTGAGGCTTCCATGTACGTTACTTTAAGTTGCCGTGCCAGCTGCTGGCCTTCCTCTTGTGTCACCTGTAATAGACATCAATCATTAAGTTCAAGGGTTCTACAAGCAGGTTTGTACCAGCAGACATTGCATATATATGTTAAGGATCCATTTCCCTGGAACACTAATGCTTATTTGGCCACAGAATAGTTTCCACCCTGTCCACATAATACAACTGGGAAACAAATCCATGTAAATGCAAGTGAAGGCTTTTTTTGAAAATAAGTTTCTGCAATAGACAAAGACTGACCCTCCAAGAAATTTTCCTCTCTCCAGATGCCTTGTCTTCAGTTCTGCATAAGACCAAGTTTTCCTTCACAGGCAGACAAGAGTTCCTTGCTCCTCCTCCCGAGTGCTTCACTCAACATGTGCTGGATTACTAAATGAACTGTGAACACTGTGCTGAATTTACTTTCTCATTATCCCAGCTAAATTAGACAATTTAAAAAAAAATCAGACCACTTTTAAAACAACTGTTGTTTAGCTTCTAAATATTTATAGAAGTCATTTAAAAAAAATCTATTTATGACATAGCCAGTTTTAAACTTAGCTTAAATTACTAGAGCTCTAAAAAAATCCATGAAGACTCCAGGTAAACCAGAACTATTAAAGAAACCCTGTCTACATATTGACTCCTTGAGGCAACAGAGGAAACAATGAGCATCACAAAAAGTTGGTATAAAATTTGAAGTGATGAAGCAGAAGACAGGAAGCTAGCGGATCATAGTAGGAAGGAGGAATAAGTCGGTCATAGGGCAAAAGCAAAGGAGATCACTGTGTATTTTTGGATGAAGTGGAAAGCAGTGAGGTCAGAGAACAGAAGGCCACCCTAAGTGGCCCAAGGCATGCGAGGCTTCGACGGGAAGGTCACCCACAGGGCCCGGGAGGAAAGGGCAGCTTTCGGTGATAAAAGGAAGTACAACAGATCTTGCCAAGACAATGCCTCGTGGAAGAAATGTCAAAGATTACACTGCTTTTACAGAAAAACATTAAACCAGCACGTAGAGGACTGATATAAGAACAAAAATAATGAGGGTTTATTTTTAAATTAGTTTTGAAAAGGCACTCAGAATATTCACTTACATTAAGAAGCTACACAGAAATGGAAATAGACAGAAATAGAAAAACCATGGCAGCATTCACCACAGTGCTTCTAGAAAGTACTAGAAGTACTTTTTTGCTTGCAAAAGAGTTTCCTAACAGCTACACAATGGTTTGAGAGCCTTCATGCATAGCATTTCCACTTGTTTGATTTCTCTGTCCTTAGCATCTCCACTGGTACTATAGTCATACATTTCCTGCTGAACTGAGGGCTGCTCTCACTCAACCCTCACAAAGCTCTGCAAGGAATCCCCAGCACCCTGTGCCATTAACTGGAGTAACTCAGGATGCATCTGCTCATCTCAAACACTCACAGAAATTAGGTTTATTTCAGTTGAAGCAAAAAAACAAACCCTCAAGACCAACTCAACCCCAAGATCAATTGCTGAAGCTACCTTTTTAACTGCAGGCCACATCAGGAGAATAACTGGAATCTCTCAATCTTCCACTGCTGCTTGAAAACTAAATGATAATGAAGTTTCCTGCTCCCCTAGTTAGAACAATTCTACTTCAACTCTCCACTCTAACCACAGATGTTGAAATACCCTAATTCCAAAGCTTACGAAGGCTGCACTTTGACAAACATTCATAGCTGTTTTCTGGCACATCAGTGACAGTGTAGAATTTCCCAGTTTGCATCAGAGCTTCCAGAACCTTCTACACATCTCTGCCTCACTCAGACAAATAAGTTAAAGTATGGATATAACAGTTTTTGCAAAACTAACTCCTTTCACTTTTCTTCATCCCTGCATAGTTTATTGTAGCCCCAGAAACTGAGAGGCTAAAGTCTAATAAACAGAAATAATTGGCAAGGAATGTATAATCATGAGGAGAAACTGAACTCAGTCTTTAAACACATGTGGTTACCACTTCACTATTGTATCTAAAGAACATTAGAGGTACAAGTCAAACAAACACTGTAATAAAGCCAAGTTACACTTCCACAATATTCTGCATTTAAAATACTATAGATATATTAAAGTCCTTACTGTATTTACTAGAATATCTGTAACTGCTTAATTCCAAAATAATCTTTTTTTGTCAGTCTTACAAGTATATTGTCAAGTAGTTGGTGGTCAATTTTAGCTGACCTCAAAGTCAGTTTAAAAAAATATTTGGTTTGGAAACACTACAGAAACATTGCAGTGCCCAAGCGGTAAATTAGAGGACAGAAGATACCAGTTCCATCTTCAAAGCTGAGGGAAATATAAGTACAAACAATGAAATGCTCAAAAATAAAACTATGGATTTTCATCTTTTTGTTGTCCCTTCTCAAGTACAACAACCCTGTAACACAACATGTTTTTCAGTACATGTGATGGGACAGCTTATTTAACATCACCAGCAAAATAAAAACTAAATCCTTTTTCCTCAAAGAAGTCTGTATGTTATTTTGACAGAAGTAAAGAGAACCACAGATTTTATCGTAGTGACTGTGTGTACATCTGTGTATGTTGGTTCTGCAGTTTTAGCAAGCTTAAGGCTGAATACTAATGAGAATCACTCAATGCTTATCCTTTTTACTATAGAATACTTTACTGCTTGTTTTTAGATATCACTCATTCACACTGTTCAGTCATTTAGTAAAAGTTTCTCAAATTAAAACCCATTACAGAAGATGTGAGCAAGTCAAACATGGAAAAGCTTATTCCTCAACTCCTTAAGTTAATATTCTTTCTGAAACAGTTTCCATTTGAGTATCTGCACAAGAATCCTATGAACATATGGCCGTCTCTCTTCACTATTGTATCTGATATCTGTCAGAAATACATTAATTTCTGAAGTTGCTATGCTTTCCTCCACCTAAAGCAACTCTACAAGGCTGCCTAACCTAATATTGTGTAAGTGTCCAGGCAAAGGGCAGATGCACAGACTACAGGACATGTCATACTCCTGGCAGCAGGTAGCAGCTAAGTGTTTCCTCAAGCTTGAGAGGAAACAATTTCTACCACCTTATGTTCACCCTACCATGCTCTGGGCACAGACACATTGCCCATTCACTCCTGAAGAGTGCATCTGTCATCCTGATTTTCTGCCTCACCACCAGACCCACAAGTGCTGCTTGTTCACGCTTACAGTGGGCTGCCGAGGTGCTTTCATGCAGGGGTGCTTCACCATCGACTAATTCTGGTTTGTTCACATTCTCATATCAAAGGTCACTTTGGCACATGCAAACTGTGGTTATGAAGCACTGACACATACTGAGATTGCCTTGCTGTATTCAGATACTAAACCAGATGCCCAGTTGCTCATTATCTACAAAGCTCAAAATCACACAGGCTGTGGGAAGACCTGAAGGTATAATCGCTCTGTGAGCACAGAGGTGTCACTGTACACGGCCATAACATCCTACCACTGTCAGAAGTTATTGCCACACTTCCATACAAGAAAACAATAGGTAAGAGAAAGGCCAAAACAAAACATTAATGTATTTGCATAGGCCACCGCCCAGGTCCCTGTACCTGTCCACCCCCTGAAATAAGCCATCTCAGGCCAAGCTCCTTGTGAAGCAGTGAGTCTGCAAACCCAACACATTAACTGTCTGTTTGCCAGCCCTTAGGTTGCTGCCAGCCAAGGTCAAAGCATGAGGCTGCTTGCCTGGGATCGCCAGCTTTGCTCATCATCTGTCTACGTATAAACTGAAGACCCAGGGACTTCTGCTTAAAAACTTGCTTTAAAGGTACCTAGCCACAGAGATGATCTCAGCAGTAGGTCATTGTGTTAGTTCAGTCATGATGCAAAGGAAGAACTAGCATTTAATGAAATCCGAGCACTTTCCTGTTGCAACTTGGATTTTCCTTGAAACCCTGCCATCTGGGGAATGATCAGACTTGACCCAATTTATGCTAGCAGTTATCTACAAAAAGTCATACATATCCTGCACTGACAAGTCTACTCCTCTAACAGTAATGGTTATTATTAAAACATCTGGTGCTCTACTGAATTATGTTACTGTAGAAATATCCAGTGTCAAGTTGTACGGAATTAACCCATTTAAGAGAGACTGTTACAAGGTGTGAGCAAGGAGAGATAGTGCTTCCATTCTGGTTTCACAGTCTGTGACTGGGGAATTTGAAACACTAGCAGCTTCCTTATCGTACATTCTATAGATTAATGTTTGCTTGCCCTCTTAATGACTCATTTTAATTTATTACACTAACCCATGTATATTGAGAGACAAAAATCACAAGAAGGCTGCTTAATTCCATTTACCTACACAGCTATCACCTTTGGTAAGCCCCAACAATTCATCAAGACCATACAATTGCTTGTGGACTTCTGCTGTACAACTCAGATCATGTATTTCCTGAGAAACAGTTGCCACCACACAAGGATGATTAGTTACACCTCATTAGCTTCCAGATTTACAGTGTCCCAATGATAGTACTCTGTACTCTGTTCAGACTCAACACAGTTACTTGGATAAAGGTGTGGTCAGATCCTTGAGACATCCAGAACTACTGTACACATTTAACTGTTTTGGGCTTTGGGAAGACTTGTTAGTTCTATTAAGTATAATTTGCCAATCCAAACACACACTAAATTGCTTGCTTTAACTTATTTTTAGTCTCTCAGAGGTAGAGTGTGTTTCACTAGTCTACCTCCTGTGTTCTGGAAAAAGTAGGCAGGTACTCAGTACAAGAGGTTTTGCTCTAAAAACTGATACCCAGCTTCCTGAATTTCTGAAAAATGCTACTTAAATTCTCAAACTGAAAAATAGACAGTTGAGATTAAACCAGTGTCTTGTAGAACAGATGAGTAAAAGGACTGTGTAACACCAGCCTGGCTGAACAGGTTCTTGGTGTAACCCAAGTGAAGTCTGACAGACCAGCAGACTGAAAAAGCAAAAATGAGTTTTTCCTGGTTTTGCCCACAAATTACAGCCCGGGGACACCCCCCCCACCTCCCCATGCAGCCCTGCAC
This sequence comes from Margarornis squamiger, assembly GCA_035222235.1. NCBI lineage: Eukaryota > Metazoa > Chordata > Aves > Passeriformes > Furnariidae > Margarornis > Margarornis squamiger. The sequence goes on from JAWWTY010000156.1 coordinate 12,146,852, forward strand.
TCCTACCCAAAGTGAGGGAGTACTCTCGCCTTTGCACCGAGACCTCCCATCGCAGCTGCCTGTGCAGAAAATCCGTAGCCAGAGCAGTATGACCTTGCTTGTCAGGCTCCAGTTTTAACTTACTTGGGGAGGCATAGTGGCAGGACTAGTTTTCAGTAAGATTAGCAAGCTGGTCCCACTCACTGACTGGATGCCTGTATCAAGAGTTCACATGATGGAGCAGAAACAGCCCCGCCAATGAAGTGGAGACTTCGGATGCATTTAACATTGAGCTGATAACATCAGGCTGCTTGCTGCTGCCAAAAGGCGAGGTCTCACTTTCTTGCCCCCACCCCAACTCCTCCCTGCTCTCCAAGCCACAGTCCCACCCCCTCCCATGTTTACAGCATTGGCACTCAAATCTTTCTGCAAGCTGATTTAGCACACATAGGTCCCAGGAAGTCATTCCTGCTCATCTGTTTTTCTCCCCATCCAGAGAGATGATTCAACTCGAAGTACTTCAAGTGAGAGCTAGGGCCAGCAAAGGAAAAAGTGGGAATGTGAAGTCAAGAGGGAGGGGAGCCTCTCCCTTCTGGACACAAATTATGTCAGCTCAGCATCCTCAAACCATTCCTTCACACTGACTTAAAGCCAACTGAAACACATCATGCGACAAGGAAGGGGCAGGGAAGAGTTAAGAACATACAAATAGCTGTTTCAGCAAACCTAGAAGTGGGGTTTTTTTCAGCTACATCTGTCTAAGCCCCAGCTTATGACAGGGAGTGACAAATGAACCAATTGACATGTAAATGGTGAGTGATAGCACCAAAAGCTATGCTCATCAGCATCTAATCAATTAAGACAATAGAGCCATAAAAAGCAGAAGGAGATTTTGGGCACATATACTTTTGTGTTCAGATATAAGCAGTAAAACTGCAAAGTTAAGCAATTCGAAAACAGTTGCTGAGAGCTTGAATGTGTACCAGCCCACCATCATGTGAAAAAGCAGCAGGAACCAGGTACAGAGGGATAGTAGAACACGTGACAGGCACTTTTCTGCCTCTAAGAACAAAACAGAAGCACTGTAATAACATTATGAGGGTGGAGGATAGAGAACAAAGTTCATAACTGTTTCTAGAAATGGATCTACAGGATTACCAACTACATTTGCAGGTATTGTCTGGGAACCAGGGCTGACAGTGATGATGTTACTTCCCTCCCAAAGCACCTGCATGTTTGTCCTTTAGCAATTACCATTACCAGAGTAGTTTGGTTTCACCTATGTGGTTTCCATGCCAACATTTGTACATGAGATAAAGTACATATGTTCCAGGACTTGAAGGGTTAAACCTGGGAATTTGGATAGGGGCATGATGGTAACTGAAGAATGAAAGTTTCACTTCTGCCTCAGGGACAGGCTGATAGTTCTGTGCATGTGTGAGTATATGAGGTTACTTCTCATGAGTTTGTGAGCTACTTCTGTGAACACTTTTTTCAGGGCAGTATCTCTCAGCACAGATTTTAATTTTGCCACGATCTTTCTACACAGCTTCTGGGATAAAAAGGCTGTGACAGTCAAGGGACCATACTCAACAGGTACTTTTTTTTGTACTGAATGTTTTATGTAATATTCAAGAAATTCATTCAACAATGTACTAACCTAGTGAACTCTTTAATGTTATTTAAGCCTCTTTTTTTTTTTTTTTGTTCCAGCTACTGCTTTTTGACAGAGAAAAGATTTTATTTAGCAAAGAACAAAACCTATGTGACCACTTGTGGGCAGAAACTAAGCCATGTCCTGGTATATAACCCTGAGAATATCTGATTGCTTAAAGTCATGTTTTCCTTGTGAAACACTTAAAATATTTATAGCAATTTTAGTAATATTTAATTTACTCTCAGGAAAAAAAAGATCATGTGTTTGCTACCAACCTTTAGATGTCATCCTGCTGTCTCAAGAGAAAATATTAAGCTTCTCAAATAAGTTGTTGAAGAAAATAGAAGTTTTACATCTGTTCCTTTCCTGCTGCTATTGTAAGGTTTTCATTTCAGCTCAAATTAGTTTGATTCATTAGAAATCAATAGCAAATAGGGAGCACACATTTAAAGATCCTTCTTTAAATCATTCTAAACTAAATCTTTCAAGCTGTTTTAAAACTAGAGGTGAGGTTGAAATCTACTAGTTTCAAAACTTTAATTTTAAGGCACAGAAGTACAAAATTAATTTTGTTGCTGGACTCCCAACTTTGAAAGCTTTAAGTCAGTTATGCAGAAGCTGAGTGGCCAAAGAGAAAACAGTGAACAGCTACTGCTTTATACACCACAGCAGTGGAAGGTAAAAGCAAGAGCACTAAAGTCTAAGGATCACTGGAGCTAGTGCTGGAATGCACTCTGCTTGGCACAGCACGGTGGTGAGTAACAGAACGGAGGAATTAGACACGTTCATGCCTGAGTAATCAAGTCATGACAGAAAGCTCTCAACTCTGTGAGTATATTTGGTCTCAACATAACCCCACTGAGTCAGACAGAAGATGTGCTCTATGTGGAATGCCTTAACACTTTTAAGATTTTTCAAGTACAAAAACCTAAGTGTAATTTCTTGCACTGGAATGAGTTTGTAGGACATGACTTTTTTTCATTGGTTTATTCCTATTCTGGTTTTGGGAGAAAGTGAGAAGTAACTAATAGCAAATGAAATACCTGTCTGTGGAGGTCCAGATCTGCTTTATTGCCGACTAAAATCATAGGAAACTCATCGCGATCTTTCACTCTAAGAATTTGTCGTTGAAACTTATAGATTTCTTCAAAACTGTAAAAGAATAAAAGTAGAGCATCAATGTACTAATTCATAGATTCTCAGGTTCTGCAAAAGTTCAGAAATGATGAGTCACTTATTTGGACTTGCCCTGCCATGACACACAAGCACAGACAGCTGCAGGCACTCCAGAGTCTGCTGTCACAGCATGACCAGTTAGAGAACCATTCAACACTCAAACTAAAAAAATCCTCAAGACAGCAGCGTGCTATGCACTGGGCTTAGGTGGGGCTGCAGGGTGAGCAAAATGCTTACCATGTCTCAGTCCATAGGGACCCAGAGGCCAATGTATTGCAGAGAATAAAGCAGCTACAGCCATTCTACAAATACTGATTTTGGAGTTCAACTCCAGCTAGAACACTCAAACTACAGCCTAGAGACCCTGATGATCAGCTGGAAACCTCCATAACTACTAGGAATTTTGACAGGATAAAAGTTGGAAAGTTATTTCTCCAAAAACAGAAAATGGCAGGGTTAAATGGTCAGACAGCTTTCCAGTTACCAGCTAAGTAATACCAGGTACTTATGCTGTTCAAGCAGTAAAGAATACTCCAGCAGTGTTTAAGGAAAGGTGAGCAAAGCAGAAAGCTTCTTCCAGGATAGTATATTAAACAAGCTAATTTTGGCCTAAACAAGGTTTTGGGGAGAATAAATAAGTAAATCACTGCTTTCAAGTGAACACCGTTAAAGCTACATGGCTACATAAGGAGCTTCAGCACAGATGCTTGTAGACAATCACATATCCCTTTGGAGCCTTCCCAGGCACTGTATTGCATTCCAGGCATACAATCTGAAGGCATTTATATTTAGATTTGCCAATTAAAATTTAAAAGCAAGATGATCATCAGTAAGAAAGTAGTGTTAAAAAAACTGGGTAGCCAAACAGCTCATCCAAAGGTGAATCAGAAGGAAGGTATGTCACTAAGCATAGCTCCCCATGAGCCTGTAAGAAGCTATGTTTCACCTCCACTCTGCAGCCATTCAGTCAATTCATGGGAGTAAGCAGAGTGAGCACTGCCTGCAAATGAGTGCAGAGAAATAATCCCGAACTGGATGCACCCATTCAGAAACTCAGGTACTTGATGTTGCACACAACAAGGATAAATACCATGAATACCAGTCAATTCCAGAAAACTGGTATTCTGGACTGTAATAAAATGCTTGAATAGTTGTCTTTCTTTTTGTGTATGCTTTCAAGTCATATATTGAAAGAAACAGATCCTTTCAATATGTGGTTGGTTCAAAATTGGTTGTCATAAGTGCTGAAAGATTTGTCACACCTAGAACCTAGGAGTGAATTCATACTTAATGTTTCAGTTTTGAGGTTATTTCAGTTATGGATAAGGTGCAACTTAAGAATAATTACAACTTGTTTGTTTTAACAGCTTGACATCAGGCTTACCTTCCTCTATCTGTGACTGAGAAAACAAGCAGAAAACCCTCCCCTGTCCTCATGTACTGTTCACGCATGGCTCCAAATTCTTCTTGTCCTGCTGTATCCAGAACTGAACATAAGCAAAAATATGGATTACTACATTTCATGTTCTTAGAGTACTGACTGAGAAAAAAAGTAATTCCTAATAAGATATTATGAGAGCCTCTTCTGTACATTACAGCTAAGCAGAAACAACTTTTCACAGATACTCTGGGTTTTTGTCTAATATTCCCAACAAGCTCTTGCACTGACTGAACAATTCAAGACCTATCAAAAAAACTGAACAACAAAAAATTTGAGGACTTCTGCTACGTCACAATCAGCTGAAATAGCTGGAAAATGCTTAGAGATACATGGGGGTGAGGGTTGGGAGGGTTGTTTGTTTGTCCTTAAAGAAATCACTAACAAAGGAGAACCAAAATTTTTAAAGCAAAGTGTTTATATTGCACTTGGGAGAGGCAGCACAGACCAGCACTATGGCTTCAAACATCAGATTTAAAGAGCGATGCTTAGACACAGGGCAGAAGCATTTCAAATTCAGGGCATCTCATTAATAAAACAAAGGGAGGTAGCTTTTATCAGCTGCACACTTACATTAAAACCCCCACATGTTGAGCAGTTGTTGCGTTGTATTTCATTTGATGCCTACAAATGTAAACACAGGCACCGACAGCTACAGGCTGTTAGACTGAGCTTTAGCTGGGCTACTTACTGTCCAAGCGCGCAGCTCTCTCGTCTATCACACATTGCTTGGTGTAGGAGTCTTCAATTGTGGGGTCATAATCCGTAACAAAGTAGGACTGCGGAAAAGAAAACAAGTTTGTGTGTTAGACAAGCACATAAAAGACACTCATCAAGGAAGATGCTGAAACTGTACACTTGATAGCTTAGGGAAGATTTGTGTGCTTATCCATGTACAACCATTTGACACTTGATCCAAAGGTAACGTAATGGCTTTCCTATTCCTGGTAAAAGCCTGTAAATTGTAGGAATTACTAGAAGAGTCACTGAGTTTACTGGATTCCCACAGGATTTCTAGCATTTTCTAGACATTACTGGTAGCCCCTAGAATTTCTCAGCAGGAATATCTAGAAACTTTCAGTTTCTAGGGGCTGCTGAGGTCTCTTCTAACCACTAAGTTTCTAAACCCCACCATAAGTGCAGAGCAGTTCTTTGGAATTCTCAAAAGCTTCCAGGATTTACTCCCCTGTTCTCAGAGCTAGTAATTTCTAGGAATACTAGGATTTTCCCAGCTGTTTCTAGAACTCTCTAGCAGTCTTACAACAATTTCTAGCGACAACTCTACACAGCACAAGTGGCACCTAGTTTGTTAGCTGAATAAAGTTTATTGGATCATCCTTGGTCTTGGGATTTCTCTCCTGGTTTTAATGACTTTAAGTACACACAGCCTCCAGAAAGACAACCCCCAGAAGCAGAATAAGCCACAAAATGCCCATGTCACCACTGCCTAAGCACAAAGCTTCACCAGATACAGCCAGTCTGTTGCTTATCACCCAAACCTCAGAGCCAAAGTACGTTCTGGTACATGTCTCTAGAGACTGGGTGACCTGGTATTGAATACTGGAGTAACAATGCTATCTGGAGACAAGTTTAGAGTTCAAAGGATGAATTTTTAGCTCGCATGCAGTCATAGCTAAGTTTTTTTCACCTAAAACTAAAGTACATTGGCATAACAAATCTGAACCCTGATCAAATGCCTTCCCTTCTACGCTCCCAGCAGTCACTAAGGATGTGCACTATCCTGACTGTGGAGAACTGAAGGAATACTACCTATGTACATTATTCAGTTCTGTAAGCCAGCAAGGAATTAGCAGTGTTTTGAAGCTACATATTGGCTTGAAGAAGAAAAAAAGAGGGCTTTGTTCTTGCATTAAGAAAAAAGCACCAAAACCAGGATGCATCTCCTTAATCATGTCAAAATTCATAGTTCTCATTGAAGCGTCTTCCCCTCACACAAATTCAAAGGTACCAACAGAACACCACTCTGTTCCTCTAAACTTACCAAAGTCAAGTTAACAGATGTCATGGTAGGAAAAAAAAAAAAAAAAAGAGGAAAAAGAGGAAGAACTGAAATCACAGCATCAGCCCACTAACCCTCCCCAGACACACAAACACATCACTGTCAGTGCAGAATACAGTTAACTCTGTTCTTTGCAGATGGTTTATGAACGCGGTTGTCTTTGTTCTTGTCCAGTTTCACTCTGGAGCTGCCCATGAGGGCTGGCTGCAGTACGCTGTCCTGACTGCACCCAGCTGACCCCACCATTTGGACACGTCCACACTAGGTTTCTGGTTTAACAGCACAGACCTGGGTTCCCCAGTAGAGCTCATCAACTGAGATGCAGCTGCCTTACTGGAAGAAACACATCACCGGTTGTAACACACTTGACCAGCTGTGTATACTATATATAACCTATGCTCATATACCACAGCCACCATGCAGCTGGCCACAGGAAGAGTATCTACAGGTTGCTGTTCATCTGTTCATTTAGATCTGGCACCACACTGAAAAACTGGTGACCCCCCCCAGCAGAGACACTGAACAGCTCCTTTGCATTTTAAGTAGACATCAGTAAACTGTCCTCTCAGGATACACCTACACAGCAGTCTCAGTTGCTCTGCATGGACACACCCAGACTAAGCAATCTCCCTGCTCCAACCCCTCCCACAACCCCACCCACACAAAACAAAACCACAACAAAAAAACGTCTACCCCAAAAAAAAAAAATTCAAACAAGCCAACAGGCATGGGATCCTAAACACAGCACTCAAACTTCAGGATTCCCAGCAGAAGTGCCTATCTGTAGACAACAGAACATCTCACCACAGAACAAGCCATCAGAACATGCTCTTTCAACTACAAGTCATGCCTTCACCTTGCTTCCCTGAAGATTTAGAGGAAAAAACAGCCTTCAAAACTGTTTTTTTAATTTTGTCTGTATCCTTGACTCAAAATGTGCTACCCAGGAGCTTAAAAACAGACTTTCTAGGGAATGAGTTTACACAAACTATCAATTAGGTCTCAGTTCCTCTGTGGCCTTCAACAATCTTTGAAAGATGGATGAGAAACTTACGTGAACATACAATTGCGTAAATAAAATCATTTACAGAATCTGACTTTGGCAGGGATGATTACAAGGAAGGGAATTTAAGTGCTATGTTTTACTAAGGAAACAAAGTGATATTTGTAAAAAAGCATTAGGTGACGAAAACATAGTGTTACTCTCGGTATATCTAGAAATTCAGGGTTCTTATTTGGAAGATAAAGCATGCACTCTGAAGTTACTCCCTACCCTTCTCCAGCTTCAGCTTTCATTTCTCCATCTTGCAGAATTGAGAGTTACTGTCTGAACTTTTACATCTACATAAAACAGTAAAGTATGCGAGGTTTAAAATAAAAGAGAATCTGGAAGCAATTTTTTTCACTCTCATGAATCAGTATTAGTAGAGCACCTGAAAGAAGCAATTTTATATCCAACGAGGGCAATGTTTTTCACTAAGAGAGTTCAGAAAAAGAAAACCACAATAATCTCAGAAGAATTATTCTTATTTTCCTCATTATCTGTCCAAGGGCCAAGAACTACAGCATGTTCTGTAATCTCCAGGGCAATTCCATGATTCCCTCCACCCTTTCTAGTTTGTTTTTGTTTGTTTGTTTGTTTTAGGGGTTGTTGTTTTTTAATTAAAACAAAAACCTTACACACACATCAAGACTAGGTAGAGACACAGAACATGGTTCCTCCCTCAAAACAGGAAACAAGATTAAGTTGCCTTGATCCAGCATCAGCCATATCTCAAATTCAGAATGAGCAGATGCCAGAGCTCTCTCATTTAACAATTGTTCTTACAAGCATTTTCTTCCCTCCCATGGAGCTGCCCTGCCAAATCTGCTGTCACAGCCACTACAGGGGAGGTTTGCAAGGCAGTTAGTGCTGTGGTTTACCTCCAGGCACTGGACAAGACTCATGTGCCTGAAACAGCTGCTGGTTTTGAAGGAGTCTTCCCAAGTTGCACTGGGACCATGTGCCATAGGAAACACAACCACAGCTTGCAGGCCTTATTCAATCAGGGTTGATTTACAAAAATTAGATGTAGCAGACACAGTATTTATCAATTTGAGCAGAAATGGACCTTACTGCTGCTGTTCAGGCAGTGTTTAAAGAATTAAGGCATGGCAGAGTATATCCTGAAATATTCATTCCCTGAGGCCATACATTTAGTCCTGAATGCCATCCTGAGGCAGTGGCAAGGTGCCTGTACACCCAACAAGCCCAACACCATACACCAGCAAAACTAGCTTTGAAAAGGTCAAGAAGTTTGTGGCAGAACTGCTTAAAAGACTAACAGGAGCACAGTTCCAGCAGCCAAAAACCACTGACAACTTAAACCACTGACAACTTACTGGTTTTAAACGGATGTGAAGTCTAGACATATTAGAGGAGCAAGCACACACCAGAGTGCTGGGACACTCAGGCCTGCCTACTGCTGTCTCCTTTGTGAAGGCTGTATGTGCAAATCCTAACACACCAGAGCAGTCACCCTGCTAAACTACAGCAATACCAGGACGCTGCAGCACGTGTTTGGGATGCAGCTGGTACAGAACACACCACCCCATCCCCTAGGGTGGCCCCTTACAGACCAGGTTGTCAGATCTACTCTTCTAGGAGCAGTTGAGTTTCTATGACTAGTCAGAGGAGCCACGACTCATTCTGCTGGCTCCACTGCAGTTGGCCACTGCCTGCAGGAAATAATTAGAAGAAGCTAAATTCCTTCAAATAAGATAGTAACTTGAAGACACTCTTCTGTTACACCACTCCCTTAATCACTAGCAAAATCAAGGCTCTTTCCATCCATCTCCTAGAAGGGAAATGAGAAGTCGAGCCCAGTAGTCTCATCAACCATTTAATTTACCCAAAATATTATGCAACAGGTCTTCTAGGTTTTCTCTTTCTAAGACTGCTGAGGCAATCGAGTCCAAAGACGGGAAAGCCTGCTGCCAAGGACACAAGTCCTTTTGCAGAGGGGAAAAAAAACAGAACAAAAACCCATCCCCGCACTACCTACATCACTTATATCTGGGCAATCCACCACCAAAATCCCTTCCTATACACATACTTGTCATCTTAAAGTGCTTTTCAAACAATCTCATGACCTTTGCAGGAGTTTCTATTTGCAGTGCATAGAAGCAATGACACTACTATACAGATTACTGCTCTAGCAGTCTTTCTCCATTTAAGGCAATGGCAATCCCTAAATCATTGTTTCAAGTTTTTTTGTAAGGAGAACGTGAAAACCCGTGCTCAGTTTATCATTTTCCCCCTTCTTATGCTGCCCTTAATACACATAAAGAAATTCCCCCATTAGCTGGACTTGCTTATGAGCTCAAGTCCTCCTCCATAAATTAATAAAAACAACTAAGTGAAGATGCTCCAGTGTTGACTCACAGCTCCTATGCAGCTTTTCTTACTTACTCTTCATAAAGTAATCAACAGTCCACAAACCAAAAAGCCATGGGATTACTTTCTTTTGCACTTCTATGTTTTAAGGGGGGAGAGAAGTAGGATGCCATCAATGGGAAGCTGCTCTAAGTTGCAGTCCAGAGATTGGTTGCATAACATTCCTCCTTTTATCTTTACACAAAGCTTGAAGGACATGCAATGCGGGGCAGCTTAGCACAGTGAAAGCACACCACTACAAGTAAGCTAAAGAAGTGGTACATGCCAAAATATATATTCATTCTTGCTGTCTCTATGATCTTCATCTGTATTTACTAAACATACAAATAATGTTTAAAAGAGCCACTGGTTGCTTATTTAAATTTTTTCCACATGTTTAAGGTTTTGGTTCCAACCCAGTGAAGGCAAGGAAATAGAAGGGTTTCCACCCTCCAGCTGAAGTTACAGACCAGCTCTGGATTTAAATAAGCATCTACAATTTGAGCATTGCAAATAGCCCAAAAATCCTTCCTACCTATAATTTGTATGCTAGAACTCAAAACACACTGGTGAACACTACACCAAAGCTTCAACTTTAGACTTGTGTACGTTCCCAAATACCTGAAATACAGGATCCCAAGACATCTCCTAGGCTTTAAGTGCTACTTGACAGGGTATTTCTTTTGGCAGTTTCTCCTGTGACTACCTTCTACACTATCATCCTTTTTTTAGGTCCTACCTCAATTCCCCTGCACTGCACCAGGAACATGTCTGCTCCTGACCCACTGAACCCTTGTAAAGTCCAATTCACCACCTGCAGTGGCACATCTTCACCATGGGGGTAGAACAAATAACAGTATCAGCTACAGCTCTATCACACATCACGCTGATCATACCAGAAATACTTAACCCAGAAAAAGTCAAAAACCTGACCAAGTTCTCTTTATTTAAATAGGCATTTCTGGCATTCATTCCAAGTCATAGACGAAGTCAGTGACATAGTTTAAGACCAGAACTCTTGTGCCCTGGCCAGTTGGTAAGGCCATAAATGGACACCTTTCTTTTTGAGGTACTGGTCTACACTGTCACATCTTTCTCAGGCCATGAATTAAGATCTAAATGACTGATTTCATACATCAGTTTGCAGCCTTCACTGTTTTGTCACCCATGAAATCTCAACCTCTGTCTTCAACTCTTCTACCTAAGAAGAGCGGCACAGCAGCCAAGTCTACACTAATGTGAGCCCATTGCCACACTGTGCCCTCCTCCAGGCTGCAGAGGTGGTGATAGACACTTTTCTTAGGAGTTTTAATCTACACTCCTGTCCCACAGGAGCAAACAGACAGGTTCTGTGTTACCACAGAGCTGTTCCTAGAGGAAGGGTGGCAGTAACTTTGCTCAAGCACTACACTGGCCCAGGTCCAGAGCTAACCTGCCCAGCAGAAGGGGTAATTAAGCAAAGCAGAGGTTCAGGCTTCAGCACCTCAAAAGATTAAAAGAACTACCTCCTTTTACAGCACAAAGCAGGCTCCTCAAGTAATTTCTTGAGAGTATTTGAGTTGGCTGGCTAGAAAACAAGGAAAACACACAGGAAAAAACCTTAACTGACTTCTGGAAGCAAACATAAACCCAGACTGCATTCCAGAATAAAGGAACAGACACAGCAAAACACACAAATTTAGTATTTTGCAGGGCCCAATGTACTTGGTCACAGGAAAAAAAAAAAAAAAACAAAAAAAAACTAAAAGCACACCACTGATCAGAGCCTCTCACAGGCTTGTTCCAATACTTAACATACACGTCCCCAAGAGCAGGTAGGACCTAAGACCTGCTATTTCCAGACAGGTCTAATTGATGACTGGAAGTGCCACCTCCGCAAAGGTTTTTTGCAGTGTCCAAGTCAGTACCAGAAGAAGCCTGCATGAGCTACCCACAGCAACCCAGCATCATTTCAAAGATAAGTGCTCCAGATGGCATTCAGACTGCTTTGCTGCAATAAACAGTCACACATTATAGAATGAGAGGAAGTATTTTCATGTTGAACATTGCACAGAATAGCAGACCAAAGGTCTAGAATTATGCTGATAAAGACCAGACTGAAGAAATCATGATTAAAAAACTGGCTTATACTGCAGACGACCAGGTGTATCATCCTCCAATCACCCCATATTCCTACAAATCTTTAAGAGTTTCTTTTAATTATACAAATAGTAAGAGCACCCATTCCTTTCTTCCAAAAAGTATAAATTAAAAGATAGTCAGCTTTGCAAGTAATCAGTGATGCTTGCCTCAATTTAGACTACTTCCCACTGTTCCAAAGTATCTTGCTAGCATTGTTACAGCTATCCAGGGAAACAGATGTCATTTGTAACTAGAGTTGCTGCCATTATCCAGTGATGAGAAACACTTAATTTCATGAGGAGTAAAAACTGAGACACAAAGAGAGAAGAGGATTAAACTGAAGAAAGTTATAGTGAAAGACAGATGACGTGAGCTATGTCCCAGCTAAACCCTTTGGAAATTCATACACAGGTTGAAAAGTTTTTCTTGTTCCTGATGAACTAGCAATACATATACATATAATACCAAACTTCATAATTGTACATACTTAATCAAATCTTAATGGTTCTGTTAAAGAAGAATATCATAATGGAAAATGCAAAGCTCTTGAATAACTCACAGCAGCCTTAAAGTCTATCCATTAGACTGCCCCCGGCCAGCATACAATTCAAAGACAGAGGAGATAGTAAGATACAAAAATAAACACTGCCTTGGTTAAGTATATGTGAGTCTTCCCCTTAACTTTTTCATGCAATGCAAGTGATTGTCAAAAGATGTACATGGTCTGGAAACACTAAAAGTGTGAGTTAGTCCTATTATATGGCCACATCCTCTTCTGTGTCTCCCCCTCCTCTCTCTCTCTGTTTTTCCATGGTCACTGATCACTGAGTGAGCACAATTACTAAGAAAATTGTATTCAGTGCATGGGCACATTTAATGCACTTAGCTAAATGTAACACAGCTCTTTTCTTTATGGGCTTTGTTCTGCTCACTACTCCAAATACCTAAAAACAAAACTATGTTTGCATCCCTCACAGGTGTGGGGAAACATGACCCAGAATGGGGGAAGCAAGGGGAGAAAGGATATGGAGGGTAAAGTGTCTTTAAGCTGAAGACTAACACATATATCTAATTCTGTCTATGCACCTGTAATTTTTTTCATATTCCTAAATGAACACTGGAACTCTGTATCCATAAACACACTCATTTCCAGTGTTGTTTCTCCAGACAGCCATATGCTTGGAAGCCTCAGATTTCATCCCCACTTCAGCAGGACTGACTTGTGTTATTGATGTAAGAGCCATGTTGGTTTTGGAGCATCAACTTATTCTGCAGGTCACCTGGTGGATCAAGACTCAGCCATATGAAAGACTGAAATAAAACTGACTTTTGTGCATTGACAGGGAATAGTCAGCAGCTCTTACACCTTTCAACATGCCTAAAAAACTGTCTGCTAATTTTTGCCCTTCCCCTAATTGCTACTTTCAATAAAGCAGTTTTACCCTCCCCAACCCTATCTGGGCTGCAGCAGCACAGAAAAGAATCTTCCTTTTTTTCACTCCCTCAAACCTGGCACCCAAGGCATAGCTGGCAAAACAGCCTGGATTTGCAGGTAGAAATCTGGACAGTGTGACTGCTAAACAGATAATTACAGGATTCAGTGAAGAAAATAAACAAAAAACCTAAACCCAGAGGCAGCAGATTTGCTTGGGGAAAAGAAAGTGTCTTTGAAACATAACTAAAGCAACCTCTCAGTGCATGTTCAAATCATAGAGGTTTAAAGAATAATCATTAAATCTACTTTATAGAAAAATTATATGCCTTTTTGCTAACATCCTGCCAAGCTTAAACATACCACTTAGACATATCATTAGGGTAACCCTTTTAAAGTGCTAATACACCTTCAACTTGATGACCTTAAATGTCTTTTCCAATCTAAAGGATTCTATTATTCCAGTTATGGACAGAGTGGGTACTGGTTACATGCACATAACACAAATACTGATGAGAGTGGGTTTTCCTTTAATACATATTTTGCAATCCACGTGAACATCTTTTAAAATAACATCCTTAAAAAACAGCAGATTGATACTTTTTGAAAACAACTTTCACCTTTTAAACTCCAGCTGAACCTGCACGGTGCTCATGCCTCCTTTCAGTTCCCAGCTTACAGCTCTCTCCACAGTACAGCAACTCAGTATTAGCAGCTCACCAGCCTGTGAACATTTCTCTCCAATTCATAATTCTCAAATTTCTCAAAAATCAAACCACACCAAACGCCAAGTATACTCACATAGAGACCTGTTTTAGGCAATACGTGCATTAAACTTTGGCCTCTTGAATACTTCCTGGTGGTGCAGTTTTCATGACTCAAGATCAGAGAATGTACACTTTCACTGTCTGTGAAGCCTTCTTTGTAATGCCTTGAATTAATGCCTTTTAATGCCAGTAAGCACCTACAAAATTGTTTGAAGGCGCCTATGCAATTTCTCAAGTTGAAACATGTCTGACTGTAAAACATACCCTATACTGCAAGCATAGATGAATCTTGATTTAATTTAATTTCATTTTTGCTTCACAGTAAATATGTGCAGGAAGTACAAACACATTTCATCTTCCTGATCTTAGCCACTTGTAATTCAAGGAATGTTTAAAATATTTGCAACACACTATCTTTTCATCCATAAAGTTTTATCAGGTTTAGACAGTTTTCACTCTAGCAGCTCACATAAGCTCTTCATGATGAACTCAAGTTTTATCTCACAAGGCCAGTGATATTTTTTAACAGTACATGTCTGATTTTAGGACTGTGTATAACCAACTAATGGGGCCTTTAGCTGTAGAAGAAAGTAAGGTTGCTCAAAAAATCCTCTGGTGAGGCAGAAGGTATAGAATACCTGTTCTCATACACATGAAATCATTAGGACACCTCAAGATATATGGCATAATGCAAGAGATTTTGGTTTATAAACTTAAGTACCTTAATGGGGGAAGACTTCAGTCAATTAAAATAGCTCTTCAGTAACAGACCTAATTTAAAACACGGTCAGCAACAGCCTTCAGCATAGCAGCTCTGAGGAGACCCACGTTCAGGGCATTTACAGTCCATTAAGAAATAAGCCACTTCATAACTCCTTAAGGAATACACAAAGACCTGAAATGTAGATCAAAAAAGTTCATTCCATGGCAAAAAAAAAACAAAAAAAAAAAAAAAACAACAAAAAACCAACCTCTTGAGGAGAGTGCAAGTATTCACATCAACTCAGAACCTTTAAAACAGGTTCAAGTTGCAAACAAATTGCTTGTGAATTGGACTTTCCAGACTGTCTAGCTTATGTTATGGACATTTGGAGCCACACAAATACATTAAAGCAGTGACAAGTTTTTCTAGCCCAAAAAGCCAGTAAAAAAAAAGGCCACACTGCCGCAACTCTAACTCTTATTTCACATATTAAATACCCGAAAATGTTTGATCTCTGGGATTCCACAGCAAGCTAAGATCAAAAATATCTGAAATTAATGCTTTCTTAATTCTGAAAGTAGGAACTAAAGATCCATTCTAGGTAGTAAGAGCATTTTCCTACTTTTCTATTACATCTCAGATCTCTACAAAGCCAGGTGCTATTGTCAGTTGCGTAGGTTTGTAACAGCTCAGAAATAAATGTGGGCTTGGACCACAGTTCATCAGTAAGAGTCAGGAAGGTAAATTCTCAACATTCTTCATCTTCAAACACTTGTTTAACATGGAGATACAGTCAGGTTAACTAGCCCATTAAACCCAGAGCCTACAGTTTTCTTCAATTAGTCAAGTTAGGATTAAATATTTCTGGGCTAGTATTTTACTAAACAATTAAACTGCAGCAACTTCCTGCTAATGGAAGAGGGAGGTTGTATCATCCCCAGTCCCTGCATTTCACTATAATTCCCTGCTGCCTTCAGGACAATCAAGAGATCAGAGAGTTCAAACTGCCAGCTAAAAATTAAAGAAATCTCTCATCCAAATACTAGCCATGCAAACCACTTTTGTATGTCAAGACACTTCAATAAAGCTCATATCATATCACTAAAAGACGCCTTTTCACCCAACTCTAATATACATAACCAACTTTATTAATATATAATTTGCATATATATATATGTGTGTATGTCAAATAGGGACTGAATTGAAAAAGTGAAAGCTTCCAGAAGTTTCAATCATACCACCTATTCTGTCAAAAAGAGAGACAGAACCTATTAGCACATAGGCAACTAAAAATTGAGATGACTCTCTCAGAGGCAATAATAGATCTTATTTCCACTGCCAGATTATTGTAGGCATTGATAGCAATACACTAGTTCCCGTCCTATAAGGGTTTTTTTCAATTACCAGTAAATTCCACAGAATTTTTGAACACCAGCTTGGACAACATCCAACATAAAAACATTCAGTTTCATTAGCAAAGTCTGGAGTGCTTTATTTTTCAAAGATTTGTTGGATGATCATTAGAAGCTAATTATTTAGAAAAAGTCTATAAAACAGCACTTACATCTAATAAGAACTATTGTGTCAAGAAGATAAGCACAGCTCTAGCAGCTTTATTTGCCCAAATTACATATTTATTCAACTCCAACCTTTTGGCCTTAGATTAGACTGTCTAGACTAAATTTGCAGACTATAGACAATCACTACTATCTTTAAGTTTTGAAAGTGTCATAAACAGAAGCATCAGGAAATCTGAAATTACAGCTGTAAGTGTTGTTTAGCCATCTATTTTCATTAGCAAAGCTAATCCTCCCAGATCCTCACCCAACTAAGTAAAACACATAGCAGTTATCCTGGAGCATGACAATTTTAAATGATAATAATTGGTTGCCTACCCATGAAATAATGGACTTCTTGAAAGTGTGTTAATCATTCAGCAATGCCAGTATCTGAAGCTGCATGACGCACATATCATAATGGTTAAATGCACAGCAAAAAATCAATTAAAATGAAAATATACAGGGTAACTACCCCTTTGAAAAGGGTGTCTGAACAGCTTGCAGGTGGCAAGCTAGCAACAAGAAGCTCATGCTCAAAAACTACAACAGCAAAAACATACTACATACACACTTCTAACATGGCAGCTTCTTAAGTTTTCCACATGCCACAATGACAGGACATGAAAGCCACAGCAAACCAGTCTGACCAACCCATGCACGAGTCCCACGCTGCAGTCCCATCAGCCACAGCAGCTCAGCAGCTGGGAGTACCCAGGTATTTTCACACATCCATATCAGTCACCACACTGTATTCTAAGATGAAAATGTGCTTTCCACCTCCTGAAACCATTTCTCAGAAGTTTGTGACTAAGAGGCAAAACCTCTGAAAGACAGAGAATTTGTACTGGTCAATACGTGTTTTTTTCCACGCGATCTGTACTTTCAGATTTAGCTGCTCTGAGCAGGGCCAGCACACAGGCTCCCAGAGGGACCACGAAGGAGAACAGAGCACCTATGTGCCACTCACTCTCAAGTCCAGCAACAAGCTCTGCAACCTTAATATCCCCTATGCAAAGTGAAGTTTTTTAAGAGATTCACATTTCAGCATCAGATTTTTACCCCAGACACATTGAGGAGAAACACTTAAAACATTAGTTTGGGATTTAGAGTCAAACAATGAAAAGTTTAAGAGTATTTTTTACCTTGTCTCTAACCTAAGGTGTCAGGTTAATCCACCTAATTGTGAGAGTGAAAAGGAAGGAAGGGGATCTCTTCCAAGGTAGGGCAGGCTGCGTCAGCCTTTTCACGCTAGGGACAGTGTGTCCAGACCTTCCTGGCACACAAGCAGTCCCTTTGTTTTGTTTGACTGTTTGAGCACAGTGTTCAACAGATCTGATTCTGACAGACAGGAAGAAAAAGAGCCCAGACTTGGTCATTGTCGACTGAACTTAGCAGAGCAATGTGGTAAGTTACTCCATCCTTGGAGAAAGATGGAGAAATCCTACCCCATTCTCAGCAGAGATACCCAACACAGATATTTCAGTGATGCAGGCTGACCTGAAATCATGATAAGACATGATGCCTGTCGAAAAGCACAAGTGTTTTAAACAGACATTAGTCTCACGGATGTGGATGCTACTGGTCTGTAAGTAATGGTTCAAATTAATACCGCTGTTTTCAAAATTCCACATTTCTGTAAGAATAAATATTAGAACTCAAATACATGGAGTGCAAGAAACCTGCAATGTGGACTTGTTTAACTGACACAAAGCTTCAGCTGGACAAACCATTTTGAAAAAAGTAGTATTGAGTATTTTCCATCACAGATACAAGCAGAGTACAATGCTTTCCTTTCCAGCCTAATCAGTGCTTGTAGGGAAGTTAAATCTTAATGTCCCTGAAGAACAGTCTCTCACTACCACCAGCAGCAGATTTCAAGATCAAAGGTTATTACTCCTTTCCATCTGACAACAGGGTAATTTAGCCTGCTTTTCTCATCAAGTGGTACAGCGTATGAGGATTGTTTACAATAGGGTAGGGTAGCACTTAATTTCTGACTTTTCAGTAGCAAAGCCGTATATATTGGAACTTCTACATTACAGACGGACAGCTGAAGTTCATGGAAGAAATACAAGAGGTAATAGCAAAGTTTTTATTTCTATTTAGGATAAAACTAAGAAAACACAAACCACCAGACTCACAATTGGGAATGCTTAGAAGTTACTGCTCTGTTTTGCATTGGTATCCCACAGGTCAACCTAAACATACCATTTTGCAGTACCTCCAGCACCTGCATTTTATTTCCCTTTGAGTTCCATGCCCATGCTACACTGACATCCACATTTCAGTGGCACAAAGTTGCTCACAATCAGTGAAAACTCACTTTCCAACCAGCAAATTTGCAGGCTATCACATGAAGTCCATGTGCAACTTGACATTTTCTGTGCACCTCCCCTGGAATCCGTACTTGCTTATGCTCAGCTGAAGAGTATCAAACTGGGCAGTACTTATTTTACCCAAATTATTTTTACAGCACGCATGAAGTCACATAAACATCAGAATTGCTCAACAACCAAGAGGAAGATGCTTTCCTGGCAGATGTATGGATGGCCATCCCTTTTGCTCCACCAGGCAAGTGGCTGCACACAAGCACACCCCAGCAGCTTGGCAGTCATGAAGCCAAGTCATTCACAACAGGAATATTTACTAGGAAGGTTGACAGAAGCAATTTCTTGAGTGGCGTTATCCTCCCATTTAATCAAGACTTTAGAAGCACAATGTGACCAACATTGTTGCAACTTACATATGAGGAAATGTGCCCATAGTCAAATTCCTGGAACCAGAAACTACCAAGTGGTTTTAGAATTGCTAATCCTGACATGTAAGAAAGATCTCCTTGCACAAAATTGATTATAAGCACTGTCTTGCTAAAATTAGCTTGTTAGCTGATCTACAGGGAAAAGGAAGAGATCCTAAGACCCCAGTAAGGACAATTAAAATGCTCTTAAGTGGTGCCAGAATTTTCAGCCTCAGCAACTTCAGATTTTAAAGTCAAAAGAGTGTCAAATGGAAACAAGTTTATGTTCTCAAATTTTATTAAAAATGCTTTTGCCCTCAGTAGTCAGTCAACATATTTAAGCAAGCAACAATTTCCATCTAAAAAAAGCCTATTTACCAGCAAAACATTTGGTTGCACTAAAACCAACCACAGTGTTTCTTCCCCTTTGCCTCTGCACCTGCAGGTAGAGTACCACTTTTAGTCAGCATCACCCCAAATCACAGGGTAGGGAAACACGTAGAAAACTCAGAGGGAGTTTATTTTTTGCTTTGAATTGTCACAGACACCACACGGAATAGAAGAAGTTAGACATAACTAAAAGTACTTAACATCTACAGCATTAACCATATTAATGTTAAGAACGTTCAAGAAAATACTAAACATAGCACTGTTGACATGCTGTTGAACATGGTCTAGTTGACAAGGTGGTGATGAGTCAAAGACTGGACTTTATGATCTCAGAGATCTTTTCCAACCTAATGGATTCTGTGATTCCATTAGGAGAATATTTCACGTGACCTTTGAGATGAAAGACCTAAGCAGTTAGGTATTAACCCTGGCTTTTACACTTCTAGACACTGTATTATCTTAACAGCAATGATTATTTTACCTCAGTGAGAATATAACTACTTCTAAACATGGGCTGCTATAACTAAAGCAAAAACACCAAATGTATCTGAGGTAAGGGAGCATCCTCATTCGATTAAAACCCAGAGACACAATACAGCCAAGATGCACTCTAACAGACTTGTTCTCGTGTTAAGATCTACTTCACATTATATAACGCCACAAACTAGTTTTATGTGCAAATACCTACTTTCACATTTCAAAAAGCCACATCTGTGATGAACCACATCAAGAAACTGCAAGCAAACATTCAGCTGAGGTGCTGCATAATCAAACACCACACGCAGTCAACAAGTGTTTTTACAGTATGGCCATTTATGGTAGCAGTGAAGAAGGCAAATGTAAGATTGGATCAGTTTTACACCGAGTACCATCACTTCCCATGGTGGATCTGATTCTAAGTAACAGAGAAAAAAACCCATTATTTGTATTAAACACTACATCCACAGGCAATCCCTCACTGTTTAGGGAATTCATGTTTGAGCTAGAAGCATTTTCTAGAGTCACACAGACCTTAGGACCACTGGGTTTAGTATTTTCTTCTCCAATATCCTATTTAGCACTATGTTAGAGCAGGTTCCAGAACAGTTCTCTACCCACCATTTGTGACTGAAGTTCCCCCACGGGGAAGGAGACCTTCAAGATCAAATTGAGACCACTTATTCTCATTCAGAAGCACAAACTGCTGAAAGGAAACAGCGCCTGATTTCCTTGAAGAGCTGCATACTCAGGCAGAACCCGAGCTCTCCAGTGAAGACCTTTTCTCACAAAATAATGGGTATTGTAATTTGTTGTTTGAAGCATAACAGGTCCATATACTAACCTAGCCACACATGCTGTGATAGCACAGCTCTGAGACAGCCATTCTCCACTCCTGGTTCTGTCATCTAAAGCTTGTAAACACAGCTTTGTTTAAGTAATCGGCAAGCAAATTAATACAGCAAACAGGGCTCTGACACCAAAATGCCCTTCCCTCCAGTGTAGCAGCAAACTCTCTGGAAACTATTCAATGCATCTACAGAACGTGAGATCATCACAAGCATGCAAACATCACATATAGCTAAAAACACCCATCCTTCTTTTTGCACTCTTCCTGTGCTCCTTACCTGACTTTCATATTAAAAACCTCATGGGGACCATCTGCACTGCAGGTACACAAACCCTTCCAAGAGTGTTTATCTACTGTGGCCTTTGCTGGTGTCCCAAAGTTTAGTAGACTCACCATCAACCAAAAGAGAAGACCTTTGGCTGAGGGATCTTAACTCTTTTCACATGCTTTGCTTTAGAGAAATGCCCCATCCCAGCTAAAAGATGGCAGAACCATGACCAGTCTACATACAACAGATCTCAACTCAGTTAAACAAAGCATTTTTCTCATGCTTTTGCAAAATTGTAACTTTCTGAGCTTATGTAAAGACATTTGAGCACAGTTTTCATTGCCATTTCTTAAGAGGAGCACAGCCACTCACATAGGTTCACACAAACCTTCAAGGACAGCTCTTTACCAAATTTCACTTGAATAGAATAAATCCTTCTCTACCTCTCCTGCTACTCCTGCTCTGAATAAAACATAATCTAGTATTTAAGGAAGTTTTAAGGGAAAATAAGGAAGGCACACCACTAAAAATTTAAAGAATTTGTTTTGCTCCTACACCATACTCACGCTGTCCAGTTTATCATCCCCTCCTCAAGACTGGCAGGCTTTTTGATTTTTCAGCTTGTTAAAAGTGTGAACTTAAAAACTAAGGGTTCAAATTCAGATACTTCAGTTCAGTAGCAGCATACAGTCAAGATCTGCTCTGGGGGTTTCCAGCAAGGTGATTTCCCTTCTGTCCCCTGTGTGCACTCATTCTTACAAAGAATTTACATAAATTCTCAAATAAACTTGTTTTCTAAACTTGCAAGCTGTCACCAGCCTGCACAGAGCAGCCAGATCACATGACTTTTACTTCATTTGTGTTGGAAGATACATGGCAACTTCTCTATATATTATTCTTTTACAGACATCAGTTGAGGAGAACAGGATCATAATCTGGAAAACAGAGATGCACATCAGATGAATATAGGTCATGAAAAACAGCAGTAAACATATTGTCTGAACCATGTAGAAGGATGATCAAAGTGAAGGAGGACAAGGACTGATGAAAAAGAACTTGATTATGCTAGTTTTATTTCTCCACTTCAGACAAGTTGGTTCCACTACCTGCTGCTATCTCTCTCTGATTTTATAATTACTAACTTGTAACAAATCTTTAATGAACTAAGTTACCTTCCTCAGGACAAATACTGTGAACAGCCACTGTCACAAAAGTAACTCAGTAATTTGTTCATTACTAAGACATTTTGCCTTTAAAACCCCAGGGCACCAGTATGAATTCCATAAACAGCACAGAAAGTACTAGATTTCTACACAGGCTAGTACCAACTTACAAGGAAGACCCTTTTTGTTTATCATAACATGCCAAATTAAACTTTCATACCACAGTCGGCTACACTATGCTAGTTTACAGTTTTTCAGCTTGACAGGTCCCGTAAGACTTTCCAGAAGGGAAGTCATTACTCCTGAAATGTAACCTTGCTCCCTGTACTTGCTTTTTGGTCCCCTCCAAAGTAATGCCTCCATTCCCCAATTCATTTCTGGAAGCCACAATCCTGCAGGGGCTGATTCTACAGTGCAGAAGACACAGCATCAGAAGAACTAGCTATCCGATGCAAAGAGCAAGAAGAAGGAAGGTAACCCAAGAGCTTCTGTAGCAGGAAATACATCAAATATAAAATTCACAGACAAAAACATTACAAACAAACAAAATTCAAGTTGTTCTCTCTCCGAGCAAGTTCACATTGACAGGAACTGAGCAGCTAACAAATAAATTACCAGTTCTCCAGTACTGTTTCTGACTATCGCTGCTCTGGTAGCCTGTTACTAACATGTTAGCAGCACTTGAAAAATTGGCTTTAGCATATATCCAGTAGGGAATACAGTTTAAAACATCTTGCCCCAAAGGAAAGAACGTACTCCACAACCTAAACCCACTCATTTTCATTAAGAAATTAATCTATAGAGCAACATCTGAATTCAGATTGCAATGTGCAGTATTCTTCTCTGACAAGTCTGACAGACACACGTAATAAAGTATCATATCATATAAATAGGGTACATCATTATTTGATTGCTTTCTTGAGCAAAGAACTCCTGCAAATGTTTCATTTAACTCTGTAAAGAGGTAGCAGTACAGCAAATGCCATCTTATGATGTGTGAGTGGTGTGCAAAGACCTTCAATTTGTTTACTTTCAGAAGGCAGCTTTAGAATGCACGGGGTTTGATCAGAAGGGGTTTTTTGTTGTTTTTCTTTTTTTTTTCTTTTTTTTCTTTTTTTAAAAAACCCCTACTGCTATTTCCGCTCCCATATTCTACCAAGTAAAGATCTTGCGGTTAAGGCATTCAGTGAAGAGAAAACAGAGCGTGGAATGCACAGGCAGCCAGCCTTCTGCACCAAAACCACAGGAAAGCACATTAGTTTCTCTCATTTTTACAGATTAGAAACAGGTTCTTCAACTTCATCATAGTTAGAATAATGGACTATTCAGAGTTCCAGTAATCACAGGTGAAGTCTCCGGACAGGCAGTACCTCAGTCTGACAAGAAGAAGCCCTTCAGAATACCTTATCTTCTTGTTCATTAACTCATATGTCGCCAAGTGTGAAGGTACCTCTAACACAGCATTAGCACCACACAGCTCTGCCAGCTTTTAACACGTAGCAAAGCTGATGTTGTTTACAAGAACTGGGTGGATGCTACCAATTAAAGGCAAGTAGTTTCTCTTTTGAACTTTCTTTCACCATTACAAAGTCTTTTAATTTAAATCATAAGTCTTCTAAGACTAATTTCCTGGTCGTGTGTTAAACTCAACCTTTCATAATGACCAAAACTCCAAACTGTTTAGGGAGACTGTATGTTACAAACTTGTGGAACAGAATCAAGACCCACTAATGCATTGCTGGTTTTCTGGTTTTGGTTTTTGTTTTTTTTTTTTTTGTTTGGTTGGTTTTTTTGAGTTTTTTTAAGCAAGCAAGCAGAGCTACAACAAAGCCCTCTTCAAATATGTTTTGGCATTGACAGCCTAAGGTTTAAGAAATAACCATCAGATCCCAAAGAAACAAATCTGAAGGTATCTTCCCATGAGTTGCTATGGTAGGCCACTGCTAGAAGAGCAGGCAGCCACTCATTTGGAACAGTACACACTTAAAAGCACTAGTGTGGAAACTGACAAAGAGTCAGTGCTCCAACTCAGAGATTTTTATTCAGCAATAACAGAGCCACCACACACAGGGTTTTGCCCAGGAGAATCAAGTAGCACAAGTCCCTTTCATTATATACATCACATATTTTCTACATTGATAAGAAACTAGAAGTATCATAATGCAGTCAAAGAAGAAGTTACAGAAATATGATAAATACCTGGGTGAAGAGTGTTAGGCAATCACAGTAGCATCTCATAATAACTCCTAGCACAAGAGAAAAGCTGAGATACTTTTAAAGTTCTCAGGCTACTCATTTGGCGTGGGATTACTCACGTACAACACAGGCACCTAGCGTACATGCGCTGCAGGGAATTTTTTAAGTTTTAACATAAGCTGTTCAGCTGTTAGAAAACCCACTCTCAATTATCTAGTCTGAAGCAAGTGGCTGCAGTTTAAATTATTCATCTTCTGAAAACACCCTGAACAAATTCTTCCAGATCACCACCTTCCCTCACACAGTCAGGCAGCCGGTGTCTTTTTCATGAGATCAGCTCAAGCGATGCAGGGCTTTTGTTTATTTTCTCTCAGAATATTTGTAAATTGAAGAAATGCACAGAAGATAGAATTTCAAGGTACAATTTTAGCTCAAGCTATAAAAAAAATCCAAAAAATCCACTCTTAAACCTTGAGCAAAATCCTAAACTCAGTCGGCTTTTAAAATACCCAGGTCACAATTCAAATAAACAGACACCCAGGGTAGCACAGATCAGATTATTTTCAAATTCTGCTCTAAGTGAACAACTTTATTATCAGTTTCCTTTTTTGGGAGAAGACCTCTGGTGTGTCAGTTGAAATATTCAAGTCCTCCCACAAAACAAGTCAAAGCAGCTAAGGAGGAGGGGAAGCCACTATTAAAAATGTGTGGAATGTAACCTACTTGGCAGAAGGCAGATAGTATTGGGACAAGAAAGTCAACTACTTCTGATCTGAGGCCATTTTTCCATACAGTCCCACCAACACTGATACCAATTTTAAATTTACAAATATTAATGAATTTTATCAATTTACGACTAAAAATAGCTTAACAGACAAAAATAATTTAGCAAATCCGTCAGTTACCTGATACATACTATATCTGTGCTAACGGGTGCAAAAACTTCTAGAGAGCAATAGGAAAAAGTGTCTTTAGCTACCTCAAAAGCTGAGCTTTCAAGTGTCTTTTTTAAATTCAAAGAAGTTGAGATATATGCATCAATATATTTGGGTGTACTGCTCCAGAAAGAGAGAAACAAAGCAGAAACTGTATGAGACAAAACAATTTCTCTAGTTACTAGATTTAGGTCACAGATACAGGAATTCAGAAATGTTTAGGGTTTTAAACATCCTTGATAAAACTAAAGCACTCAATTCAAATTGTCTCTTTGCACTAAGTAATGCTTTCAGAACAAATACTGAGGGATCAAAACGCGTATCCACTGACAGGCAGTGACCTCATTTCCAGCCTCAGTGGTCTAGAGATGCACAGGCACCCACTGCAGCTGGAACAGCCACAAGACCACAACAGCTTGAAGACTTCAGAGGTGCCTTAACATTTCCATCTGACCCTGAAAGAAATCAAACTTCTTGCTCCATTAGTTGATCTGACAGTCTAAACTCTGAGAGACTTCAGCTGAACACCCTCCTATCATAACAGGACTCATTCAATCAGGATTACACACAGGAGGCATTTCACAACTCTTCTTGTACCCTATGCAATAAGAGCAGCCACACTTACATCTCAGTCTCCATCTTGAGCAGAGCTGGAAGAGGGTCACTTCCCCGCTGTTGCACAAAGCTTCACCCAGTCGTACACACATCACCTTCAGCGGTTAACCTGTTGCAGAAGTGGCTGCCTGTCCCATCCCTCCCCGCCTCGCTCTGCCTGCAGAGAGGTCTCACCATAACTGCATTGGTCCACATTAGCTACTGAGAATTTTACCTGGATGTTTGTACAGCAACCTTTCTGCAGCATCACCCCGGAGGCTGAAGCAATATGACAGAGCAAGTTACAAATCACATAACTGCTAGAAGCAGACGCATCTTAAATTACTTTACTGTTGAAGACCTGTTTTTATGTAACATTCAATGCTAAAGTCATGCTCAAGAAATCACATTGAGCAGCTCGATTCCCTTCTGATGGTTTCTTGATGATTCGGGAGTGCCCCCAGGTGATTAAACCTCCCATAATCCAGGTATGGTATGTAATTTAACCATTCAGTTATTGCAGCATTCAAACAAAAGGTTTAATACTTCTTCAGTTGATAGTATCACTTGTACAACACAAAATAATTTTGCCCTAAGCTGCTAAAGAAGCAACTAACTCAAGATCTAGAAGCAAAAGCCTCAAAGCTAAGCAGTCAACAACACTGTTGGTTGATGACAACCTGCTAAACACCAGCATTAAAAGTAGTGGGGCAGGATATTCAAAGTGGTTGGTCCACTGGATGCCACAAGCAGAACACTTCATTCCTAGACACAAAAAGACATCCTACCACACACACCTCTTACCCTTACTAAGACAGGAATAAGACTATCTCCACAGTTTAAAACTTTTCATTTAAATACTCTCAGATGGTAAAACAAGGCATAGTTGGCTTAATTTCGCTGATGTGATAAAAAGGATCTTGGCCTCACAGGTCTGGAAAACGTTTATCATGGATACAACCATCAGACAAAGTCTTCAGAATTCACTGCAACACTAAAGAAGTGCTGCTGTGCACAGGAGGATATCACCTCCACCCATGATATTTTAAGACCCCAAGCAGGATCTCAAGGTGAGAAGCCCCAGCAGGGTGAGAACCTGCTTCATGGGAAGGAGGAAGACCAGCTAAAGGAAAGTCAAAGTATGGGAAACCAAAGCGATACAACTGCTATACACACATCTTTGAATTCTCACTCAGGACATGTAGGCAAGATTCAGGTAATACTGTTTCAGGTCTGAGGGGAGGCAGGAGAACAGGATGCAAATGCAAGGATACTATGTTTCTGGTAGACTTCAAAGACAGACTGCTAGGAAAAAAAACCTGTGCAGCAACTGAAACAGCAAAATACACACATCATTGCATTCTTAGCAATACTGGGTCATGAAAAGCCAGAATCCTTTTAAATACATCACCATTACTTAATGGGTTTGGCTAATGAAGACTTCTTAGTGTGACCTAGTGGAAGAAAACATTGTATGCCTTTTTTAGTAGAGCTGGTAGCACTTACACAAGTATTTTATCAACAACTACTTTTTACACGTCATTATAAAATACCTTCATAAAAGGGGAGAAACACAGAAATATTCTTATGAACACACAATTTAGAAACTCTCTACCTCAAGCAGTACAGATTACCATAATCTGACTTATTTTTCTTATATAGAAAAGTCTAATAATGAAAAAAAATTAGCACATCACTTTTCTACCCAAAGATGCCAGATTTTTCACACAGATTTATCAGCAGCATCCTACCATTTCATGGTCTGCTTACCGCATGCGAAGCAAAACATTCAGATTTGCTTGCAGGTTTACAGATTGATATTTGTTTAAATAAGGAATACTGAAAATGTTCTGTAATATGAGCTGGGTAAGTTAGTTTTGTCAGAAAAACTCAAGAGTAACTGCAGTGATTTTAAAATTTCTTTTCCTAGCAAATGTAACTAGTGACTCAATCTATAATATTCCTACAGTTACAGAATACTCTGAACAGGACTGGAAAAATAATTTGCTTGTAAATTGTGTGCAACCTCAAGTTTATTTTCTGGCTTAGATTTGAGAAAAGTGACACAGTTAATAGTTATTAATATGTGTATACCTACAGTTAATCTGCTGAAAAATAATGCTTCTCATAGGGCCTCTGAATAAAGATATTTGTAGCGTACTTTTGGTTAGGAGTGTTACACTAGCTTTTTTCTTCAACTGCAGCATTTTTATGTGTCAGTGCTAACATCTAGTTAATTATTAATGCACGTTGGTCCTAGCAGCCAGTACTTTATGCTATCTTTAATAGTGCCCTTCTGCATACATTCTTATTGCCTGAACTCATTCCTATGTGGATTCACCAAAAACTACACTTTGCTGTCTGGTCACAGCTGAGAAGCTGGTGCAGGTCTGGTTAAATGAGCACGACTGCCAGATGAAGTTGTTTGCAGAGCTGCACAGTGAACCAGACAGGGTAACTGATCCTGGATAAAAACATTCCCTGGTTATTTTTAACTTTGATTGCTTGTGGAGTTTCAGCGAACTGGAGGGAGTAAATAGCTATAGTGGCAAATTGCTCTGGCAACATGGGGACCTTTTGAACATTTTTTCCTTAATAGTAGTACTAGCTTATCAAATTAAACCTTCAATTACAACAAAGCCCTGTCTCTTCAGGCTTGCAAAGTAAAAATATATCCCTTGCCTTGTGCCTCCCCACTGTCAGTCCCTTCTAAAGAGAAAAAATTGACTTGCCCTCACTTGCAAGGCCCTTCAGTTCTTCCATCTGCACCAGCACACCAGTCCTACTGCTTCAGCATAGCCCTCGTGGTCAGATATGCTGCTCTCACTTGCCAATTGCAGTTCTGATGAGCTCCACACAAGCCTCTTCCAGAGGGCACCTTCTCCTTTTTGGCCCTTTGTGGGATTTTGCATGAGCACATTTGTATGTTACAAAAATTCACCATGAACTCCATCACCCAACAGGATATCCCTCTGTAAGCAGAGTTTACCACACTTCCCCACCCAACTAGAGAAGTGCACACAGTCCTCCCCAGTAACCCTCATCCAGTCAAGTTTAAGGCTCTGTGTATGCTTAAGGCCAGCTAAAGCGCAAGTTCTCCAGCCTTTCCCATTCCAACAGCAGATCAGAATCCCTGACCTCGCTGTAATGACAGCCCTTGCACACAATGCTTGATTAGTTGCAAGATCAACCACTTCAAACGTGAATACCTGACCTTCTCTAACTTAACCAAGAACAGCCTATGCACTGCAATCCAGACAGGCCTCTTAAAAAGAGCCTTGTAAGAGCAAGAAATCCATAATAAATGTAATTGGAACCTCATGGAAGTTCCACCTAGAAGCCACACCATACATCAGGCACTTTACACGCTGGGATGTGACCAGCCTAAGTATGTGGATGGTGTGTCCTCAGAGGAGAGAAAGTAAGAAAAGGCAAAGCAAACAGATTAGGTAAGCATCCTTTGTCTGCTATCTACTTCAAGTTATTAAGTTAGAAAGAGAGGAAAAAAATATTTTCTATTACCTGTTTCCACTAAGTGTCCTACAGGCTATTGCAAACCTAAGCTGCAACCACACTTAAGCCATGAGACAGAACATTAAAAAACAGCAAAAAACAGAAGATAAAAAGAAGATATAATAAAAAAAAAAATGTTCACAGTTACAGAGCATATCTTAGTAATGAAGGATACAGTTCAAGATAAACAGAAATGGCCTCACTCACTGCTCAGATAGAAATAATTCATCTGGGATCCAACTCTAGAAATTTGTAGCAGCAGACTACTATTACTTTTTGTCAGAACTTCAAAACAGATCTCCAGCAACTTTATAAGGCAAGCCACTTAGAGGCAGACATTGCCTAATGGCATTATTTGGAATTAAACTTTGCAATCTAGTTCCCATTCACACCTACTCCTTACAAGAAGAGTTTGTCTTGGTTGTTCAAAGTTACATCCAGAAATCTTTGGACATGTTATATGAAAAGTCAAAAGGAAAAGTTTACAACAGGGAAAAAAAAAAAGATCAATTACAGGCATGATTTCAGTATTAATGATGGTTTTACATAGCTCTTGAACAAGAACACATTCACAGTAAGTGATGCATTTATCTAGTTGTTACGTTTTCCTTTAACAGTGCCTTATGACCATAACTGAAGACAAGACTACCAAACCCATGCAAGCCACCTGAATTGTCAGAACTAACAGAGAAGTTCTCTCCTTGTGTCATACCAGTCTAGACCTGAAGAGTGACTAATTTAGGAAGGTCTGCAGAAAACCTAGCTTCCTACCACTTA
Source organism: Margarornis squamiger (assembly GCA_035222235.1). Taxonomy (NCBI): domain Eukaryota; kingdom Metazoa; phylum Chordata; class Aves; order Passeriformes; family Furnariidae; genus Margarornis; species Margarornis squamiger. The sequence goes on from JAWWTY010000156.1 coordinate 12,177,019, forward strand.
GTCACAAGACTGCTACATTCCACTTCAAGAAGCTGGTATTTATCTTCAAATACATCAAGGAGCTCAGTCACAACATTTTCAGTGCTGGGAATGTTTTCGGTAAGTGCGAACAGGTTGCACAAGGTATATAACCATGAGCCTTTCAGGTCCTTCAAAACTCTCAGAATATAAGGGCTCTGCTTATAAGAGCCACCCTCTACCACCATTACTGAACACTGGAATCCAGAGCTCCAGCCAAAACCAGAAGGAGGAGGCTCTCCCTCTAGTATGGGAAGAAGAAACAGGGCTACAGGCCAGCGGCTCCCTATTCATCCCTCAGAGTGCAAAGGGCATGCCGGCCAATAATCTGGGAAGCTGTGCCAGTACTCCTTGTGCAAGTGGCAGCAGAAGACAACCTGATAACCAAAAGGTACGTCAATATTTACTTGCTATATAAGCAACTGCTGCTAGGAGTTAACACTCAGAAAGGTGCTTTCTGACTGCGATGTGGGTTAAGTTATCCCAAAGGAATTTTATTTTGGAAAAAGAATTGTAAATTGCTCAAAAACAGAATGATGAGTATCTCAAAACTTAGACACTGCTCCAAATTTACGCCAGCTATGGAACCCAGCTCAGTTCTACCCAGTATGTGCATTACTACATGGCATCTCTGCTGGGTAACTTAGGATGCAATATGCCACTGCTGGCTATACTGGAACACTCACAGGCAACCTGAGGTTTCCTTCTTGCCTGCAAGGCAAGTCTGAAGTCATCTACTACATTCCCAGGCTGTAGATCTACAACTAATCAGAGCAAGTCCAACCTTTTGCTTGGTAGCAGTGTTCCAGGAAGCACGGAGCTGAGCGGTTCAAGTTTCACAAGCAGGGCAACAAGCAGCCCTTATTATTCCAGGTGACTGCATCACAAGTGCTTTGTTTTGATTAGGATTTTTATTTCCCACCTTTAACCTCAACAGATGCCAACAATCAGTTGCTCACTCCCCTAAACTGTATTTTTGTCACCTTGAGTTACACTGCACTACTTACGGTAAGAAGGCCCCACGCTTTATCACAATGTAAGCATACCAGTCCCAGCGTAGCCCTGCGTGAATCTGCAGCCTGGAATTCATGGCATTTTATTCCTTTGATTTTTCTTACACGCTTACTTGAAGAGCATTTTTTTCAACGGTCAGCAAGGGTTAGTCAGAATATCCAGAAACTGTGGAGGGATTTGCACATCCCAAGTCCTGCACACAAAAGTGGTACACTAAGACATCAGGGTCTGTCAAACATCCAGCATGCCAGCTCAAACACCAGCTGCATGTTCAGTTGTTGCTTTTCAATCTACTTTACTACTCTATTTTAGAGTTTGAAATTCATATTTAGAGCATAAAATTCAGAACTAGCTATTTTGTTGCCCAACAGCTATTTCAGAGATAAAAGATACTGAGATAACCCACCTTTGGCTTTATTTCTAGCTAATGAGAACTAACAGTCTTGTGAAAGTAGCAACTTAAAAAAGGAAAGGAAAAATGGGGAAAAAAAGTCTGAACAACTGCTCACCATCCATCTGCAAGTCATATGCTTGCTTTCAGACAAGTGTCTGATATTAACATTCAAGAGTCAAAAATCTACATCCAACTCATTTTACTCACTAGTCACTGAAACAGTAAGCTCAGCTCCAGTCAGAGTTTGTTACCAACAGTTTAAGAGCAATAGGAAAAATACATTCTATTACAAGTTTGGCAGTAAGATTTGAGCTTCTCAATACAGCATGAAATCAGTAAACAAACAAATGCCAAACACTGAACCCCTACATACATTTTACATCACATTAAGTGTTTTAGCCATTTCAAATATGTCCATGCATTACCACAGGTAACATTAAGCTGACTGATGAACTAAGCTGAACTCAGTTATGCTTCATTACATTCAGTCAATACCATCTCAAGGATCCAGTGACATTTATTAACTGATACACACATATAAGTCACCAGAGTCTACTCAGTACGCAAAACTATGTGTGTCATTGTTACAAAACAAACAATAGTTATCCAAAGAGGAAAAACAGTAGGACAAATAATTTTATCAATTCTGATCAAAAATAGACTATTTTGCAAGCAGACTGGAAAGAATAAAACATTAGTGGCTTTCTTGCTGTATACTGCTAAAGCTAGCTACACATTGTTCATTATGGAAAAAAAAAAAAGCATGAAGTAAATGGCAACTGCAGGATAAAAAAAAAAATAAAGAGGGTGATTAGGTAGTTGCTAGGGTGTATTCCCTTTGAGCAAGGAACCTGAATATTACAAAGGGCTGAGTTACAAGGGAATGTGGGGTATTTTGTGACAGACCTCTGCATGACAGCTGGAGAAAAGCTATTGTGGCAACAGCTGTGTGCTCTGCACAGCTCATACTCCCAAATACCTCAGCCTGCTAAGAGGCCAGTTAACTGGCTGCAAAGCATTTTAAAAGTTTTCTGCCTCTTGGGATGTGAGCATGATGGATTATTTGTGTATGTTTCCAATAAGAGAAGGAATGCTTAGTTCTACCACTTAAGAGTTTTACAAAATGCTGTGGTGTAGTGCTGAGCTATCATTCACCGTTGCTTTCCTAGAGTTTATGGCTTTGACATCCCATCAACTCTCCTCCACAATTAAAACGTCTCCACTTCCTGTCGTAACAGTGCACAGACTCGACAGCACTAAGTTCATCTATCATATCCTGATTTAAAGGAAATGATCTGATATTTCCAGCATGAAATCCTGGCCCACCAACAGCAATATTGAGCTGTGTTTATCTCCCTAGGGGAAGAATTTTGAGGAACACACTATAGTCATTTAACCACTGAAAGCTATGATCTGCTAATTTGCACCCAAAAGTTCCTCCAAATTGTTAGATGAACATCTGAGAAGTGAACCCAGGACCATAAGCAGTTACACACAAGTGACCAGTTACACCTCATGTACCATTCCTCCTGCACTACTAATTAGCACAGTGATGCTGAACCCAGTACATGAAAGAGCTTCCATTGTATGAAATGAGTTTGCTCACTCAGCCTCCTTACAAAAACGTTGTTGTTTCAGCTCAGATTGAGGCACAACAATCATGGGGAACTGATACTCTAACACAGGACAGTGTGCACAGGAACACTTTACGTGCTGATCGCTCCCACAGCCTCAGCCATTCCTGCTCCTGTAGAAGTGACTGCTCTCTGCTTCCCCACCAACACCTAAACCAGCAGAAAAGGATGAGCTGTGCAGGATCCCAGAAAGCTGGCAAAAGGAAGAAGATTAACTGGTTCTTCTTAAATCCTCAGTTCCTCATGTTTTCATTTGTTTTATCTGAAATCAAGAGTTTTCCCATTTTCAAATGTGAATTCCTTGTTTTCTTTCAAAGACACAATGTAAATCATGGCACATGCTTCCCCATGATATCCTGTCACCAGAAGAGTTTTATTTACTAGAAAATCATCAGTAGCACTGAAATAAAAGCAAGAATAACTGTACTTGAGTACTGATTTACTGAAAATGAAATAGAGAATTATAGGAGAGCAAAGCCAAGTGTAGAAATACTTGCAATTATCAGTAAGAAAAAAACCTTTCCTTTTTAAGCTTCAAAACTGAGTTGGTGACAGCCATATTTTAAACACAGTGAATAAAGAAGCAAAAGAAAATTTAAATCCTTCACTGACATCATGATCTGTTATCTGGCAAGAGCTAGTACTGATCCATGTTTTAGTGAAGGCCACTACACGTTTGTCACTTAATCCTAAGAAATTCCAAAAATGAAGCACGTGACTTGCTTGTAATCAATTTTAAAACAACTTGGAGCAGTTTCTGTGCAGCCTTAAAAGACAAACAACATATTTGGCAATACACTTGCCATACAGAAACTAACCAAGTGCTTGCATGGCTTTGCACACACTTGATAACATCACAGCTTTAAGAGCTCAGGAAGACACTGCAGGATATAAATAATACAGCAAGCCTCATCTCTTATTGTCCATAACCACATTGCAAGCATGGAAACAATACAAAAGTCCTCTCTATGGTACCTGAGGTCCTTCTCAGGAGGTCTTTATTACCCACCTATTTCTCTTTTTGTTTGGTTTTTTTTTTTTTTAAGCTGAATTTTCTGCTAAACTTCACTTTGCGGTGGCAAGATTTTATCTCAAAATAAAGCTGCCGAGAGGGCACAGAGATGAAGATAACTTAATGCAAACTGACAACAAGTTGTTTTGAAAAACTCACCTTCAACATAGTGCCAGCTTAACACTATAGTGCTGTTCCCTCAACACTATTTCAAAGTGAACTATTTCTTTTCCTGCTATTAATTTGAAGAGATTTTGAAGTGACAAAGCAGACATGGGTTCCTCTTTTGCAGATATTTGCAGGAAGACAAGTGTCAGTTATAGCACTTGACCCCAAACTTTTATTTGTATTTTATATAAACTCAAACTTTTAGCTTAAAGAATTTCTACCAGTGCTCAAATATTGAGGCTATCCAGTACTCAGCAGAGCCTTACTACTCTTAAAATAAATGTATGTGCCAAGGCATCAAGTGTGAACTTCACTTTTTTTCCCTCCTTACATCTTTGACAGGATTACAGCATTTTTGTTGTGAAGTTGAACTTAATCAAAAGCCTTTCATGCTGCCAAGGAATCCAGAAATCCATTCTGCAATATTTTCCAAGACAGCAGCATCTCAGAACTGAAGCTATGTCCAGCTGCACGCGTTACTGCCAGCTTCGATGTCCACATCAAGACACAGGCAATACCACCTAAAGCAGGAGTATCATGTTTGAGTGAATGGCATCCTAAACCAGCTTCAGACAACCACGGTATTTAATTATCTCCATAGACAAGCAATGAGGAATTAAATCCACAGAGTGAGAGGAGTGCAGTTATTCCAGCCTCATCACCTCCAGACAGATCAAGTCAGTATTTTACCAGCTATCTACACATCTGACTAAAGACACCTGTACAACACATTTCCATCTCAAATACACCATTCAAACTAACTTCCAAAGAACTAATTCTCCCAAAGTGTCTGTTCCTTTAATGTCCTGGACAATACTGTATTTTTTAAACATTCAGCTATCCAGTACTTACACAAAATTTCAAAGTGCTTTTTTCCATGTAGCTACTTGGTCTATGCTGCAGAGCTTAAATTTTCAACATAGTAGTACAACTAATGAACACATGGATACATGTGTTAGTGAAAAAAATCTGAAATAAAGAAATAGTCTTTTGCTACCTGTTCTAACAAAATATTAGTTGAGAACATCATTGCCCCAAGCCTTAAAAGACAAATCTGTCCTGCTGTCAAGCAGCCTATCTTAGGGGTTGGTGAAGCATTATGGCCTCTCCTCAGTGGCATAAAAGAAAACAAACAAAAAGCCATGCTCTCCAGATTTGCTGATCTGCCGTCAGCTACACCAGCAAGCTGAACGCAAGCAGTTGTCTCCTCCTCCCCCCATAAACAGAGAGAGGTTGAAACGCTAAAAGCAACAGGGCAGAGGATGAAAATAAATAAAGGAGCTACAGCTGGATTAGTGGTGAAACAGTAAAAAGGGCTCTTCCTCCTGAAACTGACACACACGCTTTGCAGCACCTATTCTGTCATGGGTTTTTTTACTGAAAATGGATAAAGGAAAAAGTTCAATTGCCTAGAAGTTGAGTGATCAACAACAGGAGCTCAGAGGGTCGGTGGAGGATGGCTGGTCACAGCTACAACGGAGCGCCCGGCCGCAAACCCCCCTCCCCTCTGGCGGGGAGCTGCGGGAGCTTCCTGGCCCCTTGCCGGGCCGGCACAAGATGCTCAGCCCGGGGCAGCTATTTCGGAGCCGGACGCCGAGTGTCACGGTTCCCCGGCCGCGCCTGGCGCTTCCCGGGCGGAGCGCGGGGCCGGACCCCGCCCGCCACACCGGACCCGCCGGTCCCAGCGCACCCCACCCCGGCCGGCCGGGGGCGGCCGCCGCCCCTTCCCACCCTCCAGAACCTTCCCCGGGGGGCTCACACCACCCCCGGCCGCCGCCGCCGCCCCGGCCCCCTCCAGGTCACGCCACCGCCGCCTCCCCACCCCTGGCTTCCCGCTGCCCCGCCGGCAGCATCCCACGGCGCCGCCGGGAGCTGCCGCCCGCCCGCCTGCCCGCCGCGCCGGCTCCAGCGCCGGCTCCAGCCCCGGCTCCAGCGCCGGCTCCAGCGCCGGCTCCAGCCCCGGCTCCAGCCCCGGCCCCCCCGCGCTGGAGCCGGGCAGCGCCCAGGCCCCGGCGGGCGCAGCGCTCCCCGCCGGCAGCGCGGCCCCTCACCTGGATGAACTGGATGGTGAGCGCAGACTTGCCCACGCCGCCGCCGCCCACCACCACGAGCCGGTACTTCTCCTGCCCCGGGCCGTCCCTGCAGCCCGCGGCCATGGGGGAGCCGAGCGCAGCCGAGCGCGGCAGCGCCGCCGCAGCGGGGTCCGGCGCCTGCCTCTCTGCCTCTCGTCCTCCTCCTCCTCCTCCTGGGCCCGCCGGAGCTGAGCGGAGCGGAGCAGCCGCAGGCCCCGCCGGCAGAGCAGGAGGAGCGGCGGCAGCAGCAGCAGCGCCGAGCGGAGCGGAGCGCACAGCCCGCCCGCCCCCGCAGCCACGGCGCCGCGGCACTAATGGCGCCGGGGGCGGGGCGCGCTCATCGCCATGCTAATGAGCGCCGGGTATGCATGAGGGGGCGGGCCGGGGCCGGGCTGATGAGCTCTGCATATGCATGAGGTGCCGGGAGGGTCGCGGCATCCCCCGGGTGTCCCCCCGGCCCCCGCTCTTCTCTCCAGAAGGCGCAGCGCAGGTAATTAGCGGTGTCCCCATGGGCTTTGGTGGGGCGCCCGTCTGAGTGCCTCATCAACATTAATGAGCCGCTCTGGATGCCCGTGGGGTGCTTAGTGACCCTGCGTACAGATGCGGAGCCAAGGCACAGAGGGGTTTAAGGTCCTTAGTGTCGCTTCCCACCAAGAGGGTAAAATGGGGAAAAAGTCATAGAGACTATATTCCTTCACCACTCTTCATGAGGTTATCTTGTGACCATGCGTATGAATGGGTTTCTCACTCGTTTAGGCCATTCAGATCAAGGCCACCCTCTCCTCCGAGTGTCACCCATAGCCCCATAGCAATCCCTTTTTGTACCTGGTCAGAGCACTCTGTTTGCAGTGTGTGGGAAGTTCACCCTGGTCTTTTGCATCTCCACCACCTCGGCTGGCGGCAGGCTGCTGCTTCCAGTGGTGGTCTGCCTCTCTGAGTAATAACTTACTGCCCAGTATGTTTCTGGACATCCAAAACACTAGGCAGATGGCCATACTACAAAGAAGCAGAACTTCTTCTGTTAGACCTACTTTAAAGTAATACTTTCTCCCCTTCCTCTCCCCTTTTTGTAAAGATATATAGCAGCAAAATCATGCATGTATAATTTTACATACTTGTGTACACACACATACAACCTTTTGCCAACAAAGAATGACAGATAGCTGTTATCACATTCCTGAATAGCAAAATCACATCAACAGCTCTATAAGGTAGACATGCTCCTCCTACCTAGAAAATCATAATTAAAAAACTCCCAGAAGTAATGGCCATGCATGAAATCTCTGCTGAAGGGACTTGCCCTGTACAACATTGGAGTTGTATGGGGAGGCAGGAACAGAAATCCAGGCAGCCTCCTGCTTATTCACCCAAGAAACCCAGACTTTCTGCATTTGACACACATTTCTGCTCCGCACAGAGGGGAAGGTCCCACAGGCAAGAGCCTCCTTCCCTCCACAGACCCAGCTGGGTAGCACTGACTGGCTGGCACAGTGACTAACAGAGATCCACAGAGTAATAACAGGTTGTGGAGCTAATTAAGAACTAACATGATACCATATTGTACACATGGGGGCAAGTCAATGACATACCCATAATCTTAATTCCACCATTTCCCAATTTGTCATGCTGAGCCTTGCAATACTTTCAACAGATTTCCCTGCTTAAAAACCCAAAGCTTTAAAAGCAAGAACAACATAAGGAATAACATCTTTCAACACACGTTCTGTCTCACTGGAGCGGGAGAGTGCTCAAAGCACAGGAAACAAACTGATACTTTGTGAGTTAGTAGTGTAATTGCATGAGAAGGAGATACTTTGTCTCAGGGATTCACAACTGTGTTTTGGAAAAGGAAAGCCAGCACTCAGGCTCCGCTGGGTTTGTGCTCTCCTGTAGCGATAAGCTGTTTTTTTCACATCCGTTTCCTTATTGCCCTGGCCGATCAGAAATAAGGAACAACTCACACAGGAGAGAATACATAGGCTAATATTTTCCAGTTCGGAAAAAAAGATAAGTGAGAGGGAGATAAAATAGAGGTCTGTAAATTCCTAAGCAGCACTGGGAAGTTGAACAGAGAAAGTCTCAAAATAGGAGAACTCAGGGACACCCAGTGATAGTATCAAGAAACAAGCCTAAACAAACCAAAAAAGATACTGTTTTCCACAGACACAATCAATGGAACTGTGGAAGTCGCTGCCACAAGGGGCTGTGGAAAACGAAACTGCATCTGAATAACAAAAGCTTAGACAAAGTCACAGAGCATAAAACAGCCACTTAGCACAGCGATCAGAGACACAGGTTTGACTCGGGAAGTTTCCAAAGCACGGGCAGCCTGAAGGCAGGTTGGCTAAACAAAGAAACGAGTTTCTTCCCACATGTCCTGGTTCTGGTGTTCTCTCGCCTACAAATCAACTACTGGACGCTGCCGGGATCGGAGATCCGTGTGACTATTAAACCAGCAGGACAAGTCTCGTAATTCTTAATTGTGTTCTCCAGCTTAAGAAAAATCAAAAGTACGGACTATGATAAAGTGAAGCTACTGGGTATTTTTTAATAAAAATACAGCTACAGTCTCAATGCTGGCTATTAGTACAGTAACCAGTAAACTCCACGGCCAGGAATGGCAGTGACATGAAAAGCTGATTTTAAGTGAGTTTTAAGAACATGCTAATCTCTATGCAGACTGTTGGAACAATATATATGATTTCTTGGTTTAAAGTTACATAGAAAACTAAACATTCTTATTTTACTTTTTTGTTGTTGTTGTTTCAGTTTCATTATCTATAATTTTAAATAACTATTCTCACTGATGTGGCTACCAAACTTTGTGAATTCTGCAATAAAATCTTGTTGTTCTTTAAACAACATTTATAGATATATCAAATTATTAAAACAACTAGTACAATCATTCATTATGTTCAAGACTCTATTGCAAAAAAAAAAAAATATTATTATTAAATTCCTTGCATTTGTAAATTTTTAAATCCAGTTTCATAAATAGAGTGCTATTCTTGCAACGCACAAGGTAGTCATCACAGAAAAACAGATGGATGGTAATTAATGAACAGTGGTGTTTTCTGTAGTTTTATAACTACATCCAAAGATCCCAGCAAGAATTGTTTTCTCTTTGTTGCATAAACCCAGGACGAAGGAGAAAGTCTCAAGTACAGAGATATTATAGTCTAAAACCTTGGGTGTTCAAACATCTATGCATAACAGTAATTTTATGGAATACATGGAAATGGTTGCCTTGTACTCCCTGTGTTGTCAATGTACAGAAGCTGGGTCCTCCAGAGAAGGGTACCAGGGCAGCCAGAGCAGATCCAGCCCTGGAAGTGACAGTCTACTCCCTGCACCATGAACCCTGGTAGAGCGAGTCAGCATTCTGTCATCCCTCAGGAGCAGTCCTTGCTATGAGCCCTGGTTTCAGGAGATAAGTATTATCCATGTGAACAAAGACATGGAAATGAGGACACTACACACTCAACGATTCATTTCAAGATCAGCTAACCTGGGAAGGATGAGTGATGAGGCACTTCAACTAGCAGGTAAAGACAAGAAGCTTGTGACTGATAGGAGGCCACAGGGGAAAATGATTCAAAACAGGGTTTGTTGGTCCATGCTGCCACGAAAATAAATTTTGCAGCACCAGTTTTCATATCCCTACAGAGGTAAAAAATGCAGAGTTTCATAACAGAGAGGAAGAACTTGAAATACCAAGACCTGAGATGATGAAGCCCTAACCAAAGTTTTGATGAAGCAGCTGGGAAAGAAAGTAGAGCTTTTAGAACCGTTACATAGAAAGAAGCTGCGTCATTTCAGGTCTAGCCTGAATATGCATATTTAAAAAGAGACAAAATCAAGAGTGACATCCAGATGGCAAGCTTAAAAGAAAGAGCACCATAGTGCTTTATATAATGACAGGGAAAAAAAAAAAAGACTTCAGGAAGTGCTTGGGGGAAAGATCCAGAACTTTATTTTACATTGGCAGCCTGGCAAAGATGTGGGTTTGGAAGGTTAGAAGACGTGTATGCAGTAAGTGACACATTGAAAGCTAAAAAGTGTTCTGTGAGAACATAAAAACTTAATTAAAAGAAAACTTGTTCACAGGCCTATCACAGAATAATGTTACAAAAATCTTCAGGACATGAGTCAGCATGGTAGGTAACTTTAACCCTGAGTTATTCCACTAATTTCAGATTATATATGTACCTATCACTGCCACTTGTTTATCAGCCTTGCTCAAACAGGCCTTTAACATCACTCCTCCTACCTACTGTGTGGATAGAGTCACCTAAAGGAGATAAATGGGTTGCAATTCCCACCAAGAACTCCACTGCTGACCATAAGAACATGCAAAGAAAGTTCCTTTCTCAAAGCCAGAAGACAAGAAGCTTAGGAGAAAAGTTATAAACAATTGTTAGCTTTCCTTGGAATAGGGATGCAAGACCTAATTCAGAATAAAAGGTAATATATATTCCTGTCTATTAAAAAAATCTGAAATATTTGATAAGCAATGAGCACCCAGAAACCAGAAGAAAAGCCATTTCTCCTCAGACACACTTATTAGTTTCTATCTGAGTAAAAAGTAAAACTATTTTCAGCCAAGTAGTTACAGCTTTTTATAAATCTTCATCTATTTTTGCATCTACCTATTCCAGTAAAGTAGTCTGTAGTAAACACTTCAAAAAGTGTCATTTTCTCTGAGGCTTGAAACTGATCTACAAAGGAAAAATACTGGTTGTTTTTTGGAATTTTTTAGCTTTTAAGATGGGCTTGTCAATTTTTTTTTTTTTTTAATTATTATGATTTCTTTAGGAATTCACGTGTTTATACCCTGTAATAATTACAGAACAATAACATCCCAAGACAAGATTTTTTAAGTTTGTGATGCTTTCCCTAATATTTACATAACTGCACTGAGCAATTAACATGCAGGCCAATTTATGGGGTTTTTTTTAGAGAATGCACCAGCATCAGTATTTTAGTGAGCAGCTCAGGTTTTGCACACCCATGCATTCAGGCAATTATCTACCAAACCAAGCAATCCAACCTTGATTGATTTGATATATATGATTCCATGTCATGTGATGTATTTATCTATTTTTTATTTATCTATTTATTTCATTATATTGCTAAGATCAAAAAGAGGCAGCTAAGAAACCCAAACTAGTATCTTCTAGACCTCTCCCACAGACCTTAAAAATGTGAAAGCAAGCCCAAAAGAAAATTTCTCCACAAATCACCTCTAAATCATTACTTGAAAGAAGACCCTTACTCTGTTGGAAAGGAGGGTGTACCTTTCCTGGTCTCTTGCAAGATGAAGTCAGTGACTAGGGTTACAAACACTGGTCATGATGCACCACAGAAGCAAGCTCAGGGCAGATTGCATTTGCTCCAGGACAGAGTGGCCATGTCCACGTTGTGCCATGAAGAGCAGTGCCTTCAATCCCTTACACCACAAACCTCTTTCCATCTAGTGTGGTTACCACTAACCCATCTTCCTCACAGTATGGGGCCACATGGGAGCATTGCCCAGAGGCTGGTGAGCTCCACACCTGCCCTCAGTTGCTGTTTGTGTTCCTTGCAGAGAGCTGCTCAAGACCACAGCAGAGGTCTTCATAGCATCTTCTGAGAGCTATCTTTGAGCCAGAGGGATAGGGCAAGGCCAGACCTGGCTGACCAGGGGTTTCCCAACATTCCAGGAGAGATTGTGCTATGATGCCCATGTCTTGGTGGGTAACTGCATCCACCATTTCCCAATGCAAGAGCAGGTTGAGTACTGTCTCTCAGGCAGCTGTCATATGGCCACCACAACATGCCCTCAGTGACAGTGCAGAGCCCTGCAGCTCCTGACTAGCTGCAGTGGACTTGTGGGTGGTGAGTTCAGAGTTGAGTGCTGAGGTAACATCTGCAATTCTCTGTCCCCGTGCTTGTCTTGATGTGCATCCCCAAAGGCAGCATGTGCATGATGGCAATTTGGGGAATTCTCAGCCCGGCAGGCTCACATTCACACCCCAGAGAGCTGCCCTTCTCTCTTGTTGCACTGCAGGAGGACCCCCTCCTGCCTGATGGTGCTCAGCAGCCAAGTTCACTGCACCCACCACCTCCACAATGTGGGGGGCTTCAGAGAGGAATGAACCGGCAATGCTGTGAAAGGCAATCCTGCAAACCAGAGCTGGGTTTCCTTGGACACAAAATGAACTCCCTTAATCAATGCACACAGCCCCATCATGTACCACAGTATGACCAGAGACTCTGCCCCAAGACTCAGAAACTGGGGTTTTTCTTCCTTCACCAAAAGGTTAAACACTGCTGGCTGTGTTCATCTCATACAGGATATAAGAAACTTCTTATTATCCCCTAACACTTATAAGCCTGTTTGCTTTCTTACATTTATGACATTTCCACAGGGCTACAAGAGGCAGCATAATAAAAAGATGGTTTTTGCATAGGACACACCTGGATATCCAAACCAGTCTCTGAATCTCAGCCTCAGGAACAATCAGATTTTCACACAGCTTTCTTCATTCATGATCCTGCTACCCCAAAATGGAGAGAGACAGCTAGCTTTAACCATGGTGCCCTAAGAAACCTCTGCTACTCACCTGGTAAAAACCTGAGGGTTTGTGGGCTTCTATTGCTTTTTTTGGAGTTGGTAAGATAATGCAGCCAAGAGAGCCTCCTTTCCACTTCTCACCAAAACTCCCACACCAGTACTGCTCTAGATCCACTTAAGTGATAGTCAAACTTGATTAGAGAAAGAAAGGGTGAGAAATTGCTTTGGTAGGTTGTACTAAATCATCTGAGTCTGACAATATTTGCGGTAAAGTATATGGCTAACATTCTCAGAGGCATTGGTGGTTACCTTCAGCACTTTATAGAAAACACGTGAGAAATTCAGGAGACTAAACAGGATAAAATATGCTAAAAAGGGAGAAAAGAAAGAGCAGAAAATTATTTATGAGTCACTCTAATCTCATTTTATGGGGAAAAAAAGTATTAAAACAAATAATTAAACTATTTGTAAATACCCAGAAGAAAACAAGGAGGCAACTGACAAGCAATATGTTCCTCTCCAAGAACAAATTGAGTCAAATCAAAATATTTTTCTCCCATGAACCATTAACAGGCAGTTGAGTAGGAGGAAGCAGTATGCATCCTATATCTTGATTTTAGTAAAGCTTCTGATGCTGTCTTTCATGATTGTGTTTGTTCTGCCTCAGAAAGAGAGGGATTTGGGGTGACCTAATTGCAGCTTTCCAGTACCTGAAGGGAGCCTAAAAGAAAGCTGAAGAGGGACCTTTTACAAAGGCGTGAAGTGACAGGACGAGAGGGAACAGCTTCAGACTGAGAGTAGGTTAAGATTAGACATTTGGAAAAAAATTCTTTACTGTGAGAGTGATAAACCACTGGAAAAAGTGAAGCTGTGCCCCATCCTTGGCAGTGTTTTAAGGCCAGTTTGGATGGAGCTCTGAGCAACCTGGTCTAGTGGAAGGAATCCCTGTTCATGACAGGGGAGTTGGAACTAGGTGATCCTTAAGGTCCCTTCCAATCCAGGCTATTCTATGATTCTCTGTGCTTATAACTAGGCTGGTCCCCTGCGTCATGCTAGATGGCAGTGCTAAAGCAGGAGCAGGGCAAGTGGGATAACTGGACTTGGTGATTTTCAGTTGTTCATTGACAAAATTGAGGATAGCACCACACAACTATCCAGAAGATCTGACATGATCTAGTATTATTAAATATTTAGTAATAACCTAGTTTATGAAACAAGAAAGCACATGTCCTACATTTTCAGAAGCTGCATTCTAGACAAGAAAGCAAGATTTGTGAATAACCTCAAGAATTAAAGTTCTAAAAAGAGAGAATGCAATTCAGAAGCAATACAAATATTGTTCTGTATGTAGACAAGAACTTTTTAGTCATTTGATTGTAGTTAAGTACATTAGGAAAAAAAAAAAAAAAAAAAGGGAAAATTATTTTCCCCTTCCCTGCTGCTCTCCCTCACTTGGTATTGTACAACACCTGAGCTTGAACTCCCTCCTTTTTACACCTATACTTTCAGAAATATCCTTGCATTTTATTTCTCTTGCTAGCTTACAGTGTCATTTCCACGATAAAGGCTTGTATTACCGTTTTAGTACAACTCTTCAGTATGATGACCTACATTTCATTTTCTGCATATTTCCTTCTTATGCTGAGATCAAAGAAGAGCTAATGATTGAGGCACGCTGGTCTTACTGAAATTCTCGTCCTCCTTTCGTGCTGAGGTGGTGTGAGCTTGTGCTTCATAGCATTCATTTAGCAAACTGCCTAGTCTGCTATTTCCTATAAACTCACTTTTTGTAAGGCCACTCACTTCCAGCCTCATTTCTGCTTCTCTTTACCCTTCATGATCCATGGATAAATGTTCTGATGCAATTTTTCTAGAACTCATTGTCCCAGTATTTCTGTACCTCTGCCGGATGCAGAGAAATGTCTGGTTAATTCTGATAACTCTAAATCCACACAGGAGCAAAATGCACTAGGAATCATTCACTAAAATGCATGACCTTGAAATAGCATAGTTCCATAGCACAGATGGAGTTTACCAGATGTCTGAGTCTATGAAATGATAAGATTTAAAAGAGTCAGTACTTAGAAATGGTTTAAAAAAACTGAGATTATTGTAAAGGGTAGAGATACTGGAAGTATATTTAAACAAGTACATTTGTATGTGGATCCATGGCTTTGGTGCCCAGGCTAGTTTGCCCACCCTGCCTCTACAGTGTGTGCTTACCTGCCTAATGCAGGTAAATTCTGAGGACATTGATATGAAATGTGGGGTTTTTACCTGAACCCTCAGAATTGGTCTGGTGGTGTTGGTTTTTGGTCATCCAGCGTTTGGTTCTTCAAGGTGTCATGTTCTGATCTGGTGGTGACTGAAATGACAAAAAATCCACAAAATGTGGAATCGCATTTTGACAGAAGAGCTGTTCTTCAAAACAATAACATCATCTTTTAAATTTCCAGTGCTAAAAATAGGGTGGTAAGGATTCTTCACCTAGCAATGTCTTAAAACAATGCTGTTGTTAGCAATGGGGTTTGTACGGCAAGGTCCTGTCTATAGAGAGTTTCAGGAACACATAAACATCATCCTTTCTCAGACTAAAACCTGCCTGGGGACATGAATTTCTTTTAAGGAGACACTTTGGTTGTCCCCACTCTTTTTCATGTGTTCTAGCACTGAAGAGCCACATTCCTTTGTACCTCCAAAATGCCCCAACAGTTGAAGCTTCCCTTACGATTTGGGTCCGCTCAGCTACTAACCATCGTTGGCTATGGAACATAACAGGGCATCTGTACTGCTAGGGAATAAAGGACAAGTTAGTCTGTCTGTGTTTCCAAATGTCACAGTTTGCTGAAATCACTGCTATTGCTTAGGGAAACTGTTTTCTCAGCCTCCAACAATTTGCCTCAGCACTGTCATTTCATCACATAAGGGTTAGTTGTGGGTGAATGGTAGAAGGTTCAGCAGTTCATTTTCTTTGGATGTGAGAATTGAGATACTGTAAAATGTATCTTTTTTTTTCCTGTCTACCATTCTTGCCACTTTTTCTTCCCATTCCTTGCTGGTAAACCCTCTCTCTGCTGGTTTCTTCTGACAATCTTTTTGTAAGATTCCTCCACCAAGTCCTGCAAGTGTAGTGTACTCATCACACCCCCTGTACAACACAAAACATGATGAACAACACAGTCAAACCCCCACCATGGTCTTCCCACCATCAACAGGCCAAGGAGTCCCTTCTCAGGCAACAAGGTATTGTGAAGTACTGCTAAATGCCAGTTTAAAGACCTGGAAGATTGTTTTTCCAAAACTGAACAGACATACACTGCACAAGTAAAATTTCTGTCTCCTGGCTGGCCCCAATTTAGGTATGGGGAAATAGGAATGGAAGAAGAATTACTACAGGAGAGAAAATAGCCTGTTTCAGTTTCAGCAATTCCTCTTCCTCTCTTCTTCTTCCTGCCTCAATCTACACACCCCAAGAAAACCATATATACATAATAAAATGCCCTATATTCTTCTATCTGCTTCAGAGGCACTGAAAGTTTTGGTTCAAAGGTGGTGCTAGCAGACTTTACTAAATCCCCCATATTTTGACCTGTGAGGCTTACTGCCAAGCAGAAGTAAAGCACTTGTTCAAATATGTGAAATTAGGTTGTACTGAGATGTCAGCTGAGGAATTAACATTTAATTTTCGTATTTGTACAAGCTGTTTTTTACCACCAATTTAAAGAACCAGTATTAGTGGATCACACCAGTGGATTCTGCACCAACATGTTGTAAGATCCAGTTTCTGTCACATGGAAATTACCATCTAAACAAACAGAAGAAATATTATTATCCCATTTGCAGACAGGGCATTCAAGCACAAACATGCTAAGGAATATGCCTGAGGATACCCAGAAAGACTGCATCAGTCAAGTGAGCCATATTGGGGTATAAACAACACAAGCCCTCCACTTATTTCTTCTCCAGACACTCTGTATCTTTCTTTAAATCAGCCTATTAGTTCATCACCAGGAATACCACAGGTAAAGAAGCTGTTGAAATAGATTTTCTTTTTTGTTGTCTTTTTGTCTGTACATGAGAACAAGTGACTGAAGTCAATATGAATCAATGAGATCGACATATCTGCTGTAGGAATTAATTACCTTTGAATACATATTTTAAACCAAAATATATTATACTTGTCTTTGCTCTTCTATCACTGAAAATCAGAATCTATCTGAAATATGAAAATGCATCTAACTTTTGAAGAATTGGGAAATTCAGGTAAAAGCAAACAGGCCAGCTTGATAACAAGTGCATGGTAAACAGACATTTCACTGCAAAGGAGACTTTTCAGATATTTCCATGACATCTTGTTGCCACTTGAAATGTGGTGCCTTCTGGTGCTGTCTCAGAATATCTGGCAGAACATGTTGTATGTAATCAGACACTATTTGTTCAATGTACAATTTTTTTAAATTCTGTCTTCTCTGATAAGCGTCGTGCAAGACAAATGTTCTGCCTGCCAAATAATTTCCTTCAGAAAAATTGAATAAACACATCCTTAGGATTTTCTGTTGCTAGCAACTCCAACTCCCATCTTTAAAAGTCCTTAGCGCCATAAAGCAAAATCTTTAAGATGTTTTGGCTCACTGTCAAATCTTCTATTAAAGGAAAAGATATTTAAAAGATGTTTAAAAATAGTAGTAGTCACACAAAATAATAAAGGAAAAAACTATAATGCTTATTAAACTTACCATTAAATCTAAATTTATATTTCTATTACATAGAATAAACAGTCACACTGAGGGGCTTACATTGTGAACCCACTGAAATGTGGGCATTTGTCACTCACTGAACTCACTCCTGTGCTTAAAACACCACTTGCTGTTACTACTTTGTAGTAAATGAATGCTAATGAGTAATATTCCAGCTAACTCTTACCCAACTAAATAATTTCTTGGTTCCCCAGGTAGAATTTGTGTATGGGCATTTTCCAAAAGCACTGTCAAGGCTAAGGCCTAATTTTAACCAGTGATGTTTTAAAAAGCACAGGACAAAAGGGAAAGTGGTGAAAATGAAAATCAGCAGAGACAATGTTAAATAACACTTTCAGTGGTGACAAAAGTGTTGCAAGATATCCAACCCCGGGGTTAGCACATTTTCCCTGGCTATGGCAGAGCTCACGCAGGAAACCAGCAACTTTCTGTCACATTATCACATCGACAGAAACGGTGCAGGGAAGCACAGAAAGTGACCTGCAGTTTTCCTGGGTCTGGCATCAGGTGTAGTGCCTTAGATTTGCACTTCTTCAAAACAGCTTATAACATGCAAGAAAATATTTGTCCACTTGGCTCCCTGCAAATGAAAACATTTAAGTTCTCGCCTGAGCACTGCCTGCTAACAAGGAATGCAGTGAAACAGGAGTGGATGAGAAGATTAAATTCAACCATGCTGAGACCCCTACAGCTGTGGCATACACTGCTGTACCATTTTGGATAACATGCCTTTTGGTTTCCCAGGATCAAAAATCCATGCTGATGTTTGAAGCTCTGCCTTCCTGCAAGTTGTTTTTTCCACCAGCCACATCACACCCCAGCCATCACCTCCAGTACAAGACTTTTTGCAAGGGCTTTTTGCTTCTGGCCATGTTCCTGTTGGGTTTATTTCTTTTCCTATTACAGGTGACATCATGGACCTGCTGTCCAGGCTACAGGCAGAGGAAGAATAAGAAGCCTCACACGGCTGCCATGGCAGCTCCCCAGGACACCCAGAGTGAACTGGCTCCTCCTGAAGAGCCTTTGCTTGGGTAAGAAGATAAAGGCATTGAGTTCCTCAGAGCCTTTGTGGCCTTTGTCAGCTGAAGGTTCTGGACCAATGAGATGAGCTCAGACCAGTGGGTCAACTAGCAGCGAGATGCAGAGCTTCAAAATGAAACTGCACTGTATGGTGGCTGCCCCTCGGAGCCCTGTGACCTCTCAATCCTACCAGCCAGCAGCCAAGCAGGCTGTGGTGGACAAATCCAACACAGACAAAGTCATGGTTAAAAGATTCCACAGTCACACTCCAAACCTTCTCAGTTTGGACTTCAGGAGTCAGAGGTATCACTGGAGCATCCAAGACACCGCTCTCCAGAGGTGCCTTGTCTGACAATCTGCTTCTCCCATCCAGGGCCCATCCCAGAGCAGTTCCAACTATGTAACCTGCAAGGACTGTCACTCAGCGGTCAGTAGGCCTCAGGATACCCACTAGCACACATATACAGACATCCTGGCAGGCTGCAACATGAGGCTTCATGATATCTGTGTTTTTCCCTCCTTCGGCATCAGTTTCAAAGGGGATGCTGAGACCTTCTTTCCAAGCAGGATCATTCACAGCATGAAGTGCAAGAGCCTCTGTGCTGTTGGTGATGAAGCCATACCCACACAACAGCGGGGAACAGGGCTAGTTTAACCACATGCTATGAAATGCTGTGAATAAATGGAATGCGCTTTTTTTTATTGGCTACAATATGGCAGGTCCTGATTGACAGACTAGACACAAATGTGCAAACTGCACAGGCAGCACAAATCAGTGCAGCACTGATGGCTGCTGTGTCCTACACAGCTTCTGCAAGGAACTGCCTGAGCCTTTCCATCTGGACCAGAGCAAGGACTATTTCTTCAGCAGCTTTATGCCCACCTTCTGCAGTCTGTGGATAACTGGAGAAGCCAGATGTCCCTCTGTATCTGACCATGCCTTCATTAACAAGATCAACTGAGCAGGGTATGGTGGAGCCCAATGACTTTTCCATCCCATTCTGTTTCCTAGAAGAAGGATTTAGGTGTGCCTGCTTTACCTTCACTCCGCATGGGACCTCAAGCCATGCTTCTTCTGAGCAAACATGGTTTCTATGACTGTGTCTGTCCTGGCCCTCTATGTCTTTTTTGACCTTTTGAGCATTCTGGCATGTGGCTGTGACTGCTGCCTCCACAACCCTCAGGAAACATCACAGGCTGAGGGCTACACGTTTTGCTAGAGAAAAATGCAGCTGACAAGTGGCTGTTCCATGCAGTTCAGAAAAGGGGGGAGGGTGAGGAGAGGTTTGCTTGCTGTCTGCTTCCTGGGAGGCAGTGGAGAGAGGGGCAGAAGGGATAAGTCTGTGTAAGCAGCTCGTATGGATGGGGGAGTAAGGCTTGATGAGGGCTAGAAAGACAAGGGGAGCAACCAACTGGTTGGATCATGCAGGACAAAAAAAGCACCCTTCACCAAGAAAATCTTTTTTTCCTTCCTGTCCACAGTGACACAAGACTTTCTGTCCTGCCCCATTTTCTCCCCTTTTTGTATCTAGAGAAAATGGCCATTTCCCCTTTTACCAAGGCTTTTGGCCAACCACTCTATTCAGTAGCTGTGGCTGCTGAACTTGACAAGAGGCCACCTGCACCCTAGATGTTATTAAGCCCCTCTATTTCGTGGAGAGGAGACTCTTGAATGGTCACCATGTGGCATGAAGCCTGCTGCCATTTTGTGTCCTTCAGACCACATCTAGAGAGGACTCTGAAGAGAAGAGAACACAGCAGACATTACTCTTCCTCATGCTCCATTAACACACAACCCATGGGACAATCAGTGGAACCAGAAACAATCCTGGTAGAAAATGTAACTTGTAGCCCATGACAGTTGCTCATAAAAGGAAATTCATAGACAAGCAGCCGGCTTACTCCAGCTGTAATGAATAGACATGGGACTGCTGGGGGTTAGGAGTGGGCTGAAGAGGTTTCCTGGATTAGACTTCTCTGTGTGACTCCATAGGAATCCAAAGGATACCTTCTCCTCGTAACTCTCCTGCATGGACTGTCCAGAGCACAGATATCTAAAGGAGTGCCTGATTTAACAGTGTACTCTCACTGGAAGATGTGTTCAAAGTGTCTGTACCACTTTTTAAGATGGGGAATAGCTACCATGTCACCACCCTGCATGGTTCTTTCTTCAGGTCTTCAAGGACATGGACCCCTAGAACTTGTTCTCATTACCAGCTGGCAACTTCCTGATCGTGCTGTAGTGTCATTTTCTTCAAGCTCTAGGTTGCTCTGTGCTGGCTTTCTTGGAAGAAGAAAAGGTTTGATGTTATTAAAGAACAGCAGCAGAAGTTACAGCAAGCAAAGCAAGGAAAAGATTAAGCAGGGGAACTCTTACAGAAGATGAAGCAGTGACTTTCAAAGGTTCAGGACCTAACAGTCAGCTGGAAACATGAGGAGCCTGCTATCTTATGGGCTTTGGTGCATCCTGAAAAGAACCTCAGAGTCACAGATTCTCCTAGAGAACTTCAGTCCACTCTAGAGAATTTTTTGATGGTGTGGCCCGTGTGCTGCTTTGAACATTTTAGGAGTGGGCACACAGCAAGATCCACCTGAAAGTGGTGTGGTTTCCTCTAGAAAGGCCCAAGTCTGCATGCACCAACCCTGCTCTGTGGTCCACACCAACAGGCAGTGTATGGGGACACCTGGGGGCACTCCTCCAGGGCCACACCAGCATCCAAGGCAACTTGCATCTGTATCTGCTGTGAGGGAATTACAGACCAAGGACAAGACAGTGGTACAGCCCTGAGATCCAACAGAACTGCAGCGTCCTGATTACAGCTTGGCACCAGATCAGATCACAAGCACAGACAAACCAAGTACTGCCAGGAGTGTTAGCTGTCCCCAAGGGCACAGGGGGCTGGAGAGTCCATGGCTTCAGCTCCAGCCTTGCCTGGCTGTGGCCAAGGCGCCTCCTACACAGCAGCACTGTGCCCAAGGCAGGAGGAAACAAACCCAGCTTGCTCCTCAAGAGGGACATAAGAATCCCATCACCAGAAGTCATTCAATGATGCAGCTGAAAAGTATGGTCTGTTAATTTTGTTTAGATTTATCTGATATTAGTGAAACGATAGATGTTTGCATTAGTTCCTGGCAATAAGATTTTTCACGCTTAGGCTCAAAGTGATTAAAAGGCTTTGGCTTCCAAGTACTTTCATTAAGCCACACCTTCACATTTGCTGAAAATGCTTC
Organism: Margarornis squamiger; assembly: GCA_035222235.1. Taxonomy (NCBI): domain Eukaryota; kingdom Metazoa; phylum Chordata; class Aves; order Passeriformes; family Furnariidae; genus Margarornis; species Margarornis squamiger. Next base: position 12,198,895 of record JAWWTY010000156.1, read on the forward strand.
TGACTTTGTTGAAAGCAAGATTTCACCCTACATATTTGACCAAACTTCTTTGCAATTCCCACTCTCAGAAAAGTAAAGTAATTTCTCATTTCACTGTAGGAAGTCATAAAAAGAAACCTGTCATTCATCCATGCCCTACAGGCTTTTCAACTCTTCTTTTGGCACTTGCCTTAGTATTGCAGAACCTTTATATATAATTGGGCAATGAAGTGTTAATCTTTCTGGTGTGGAGAGAAAAGGATAAGCTTTTTTTTCCAGAAAGAAACAGAGCAATGTCTAATGTTGACAAAACTACAGTTTTGTTTTTGACCTTTTAGTGTGATGCTGTATCTGACCATGGAATCATCCTCAACACTCCTTTCTTTTGTGTCAGTCTATATTTAATAAAAACAGGCATAGTGCAAAGACCACCTTTTCTCACCATATGGGAATGGATTGGACACAGTTATAGACATTACTTCCACAAGCAGCATGATTGTATTATTTTTGTGTTTCAATATATAAAAAAGCTGCCCTGGGGATAACAGGCAGGTCTAAGTAATGTACATATAACATATGGGCTCCTGCTGTGTATTTTTGACACTCCTTAACAGTGAGAATTAAGATCTATGACTCTCATCTCTGAGCTGATAACATCAAGACAGGCTGCAGTGACTGCACAGAGCCCTTCTGAAATCAAATTGGTCTCTGAACAAACACAGCAGGTCACGTGGGAACTGCTAAATAAGAACAATTTAGAACTGCAACATATATAGAAACAAGCCCCATTTACTGCACCAGGTGAAGCTGTACCTGATAGTTGTCTCTGACTCCATTCTGTGACACAGGGTCATGCTTTTACTGAGGACGCAGACAGGAACTACCAAGAGCAGCTCATAGCTATGCAAAGAGGTAATCTCCGGTTGAAAAAAACCCAACCGTCACCAAATAATTAATCTTGCATTCCACTTGAGATCTCTCCCACACAAATGGGGGAAGGTGTGTCATGATTCAGATCACTGCCAAAATAGCACGACGTGGCATTTCATAGTTTAATTGTCTCAACAGATCATTCATTTTTTCTGTAAGACCGAGTTTGATTTGAGCTCTCATCCTTGAAATACCAGGGTGAACTTCATTAAATGTAGTTTACTTTTTCTGAGTGACTAACAAGACCCCTGGTGCTGTGGGAAGTACAGCAGACTGCACACTCCCCAGGCAGCTATGCCAACACCACACATTGCCAGTCACAGCCATGCCCTCCTGTGTCCTTCCGCATGTATTCACCATAGGACAGACATGGCCTGTGGCAAGTGGTAAGAGAACTGCCAGCAAGACCCCTTAAAAGGCTGGACTTTGAGAGAAAAATCTAGGGGAAATAGGATGAGCAGGGTCCTGCTGTGGTCCCTTCCAACCCTACCATTCTGTGATTCTGTGAACTTAGTAATTTCTTCAGTAAATGGTATTTTTCTTGCCTAGAAATGTCAGAAGTGGCTTTTTGTATTAACATCTTCAGTTCAGCACTTACATATTAGGGATGTGGTAAAGTATTATAAAATAGGTCTGTAGGAAGTTCATAAAGCCTTTTTAAAAACTCAATGTATTTGGCACGTACTTGTCTTATATATGTCAGTGTGGCTTTCTCAGAAGTAAAAATGAAGACAATGAACCCCTAGTTAGACAATTAAAACACTGGATACACATGGGAAGGCAATGAAATGCTTTTTAGAGAAATACATGAGTGCATGTGTGTGACTACCAACAAGTTCTTGGGTTTTCTAACAATGCAATTAGCATATTAAAAATAAAAATACATAACAATACGAAGTTGGTTGTAGAAACAAATCAGAATAATGGGCTACAGTTTCACAGATTTTTCCATACTGAATTATAAACATGTATTTTTACCACTTACTGGTCCACTACCCTGAGATTAAGATGAATCTGATTTGATCTCAATACTGTGTTCCTCAGCTCAAACTGTCCGTGGCAAATACAACAAATGAGAAAAGTGGAAACCACAGCAAGGTAAGCAAAGTACTCAGCAATTTACCCCAAGAGTGCCATCTTATTTATGCCTTGTTAAGGGATTAAGGCAACACTGGTTGAAATTGGTGAGGTTTTTAAGTGCAGAATTAGTAAGAATTGTGAACTATCAAATAAGACAGAAAAAAGGGCTCCTGCAGTCACTAAGGAGGACAAATGAAGAAATAGGAAATATATCTACTTTTAAAGTGTCCTAGTGTTTATCTGAAAGTAATCTGTAAATTTGTACAAAGCGCATTACTTCTTTGTAACTGATAAACAGAGGCAATTCCCTTTCACCTTTACACAGAGACAGCCTTGCACTGCACTGCAGGAGGGTGAGCACATGTCACACAGATTTCTGCAAGGCAACATGGTCACTTATCTTAGTCATGAAAAATGGAACGTGCACTGTTACAGAGTCCCCAGGACCTTCCTTTGATATTGCCACAGAAGCTGTATTCCAGATTTTAGAAGTGTTCTTTGCACTTTACTTCTGCAATGAAATATTTGGATTTAATTCACCAATAATAAAAAAATAATATTTATAAATATAGGTACTTAAGACAGGAGGAATTCTGTAATCTAGCAACAAATATTTATATTCATTTAAGATTTTTAAAGGCCAAGCCTAGAAGAAGTGAAGCACAGGCACTGCAGTGCAATCCATTCATCCTTACAGAGCAAAGCCTCCTGAGTCTTTCAACTTCAGACAGCACCTGCCCAGAAGGCAGTTTGCACTAGTTACTAGTGAACTTGGACTTTTCCTTTCCTTAAATAACACATATAACAAATACCAACAACACAAAAAATATTCCTCCCCTCATCCCCTTCAGTAGCTGAAACAGAATTAGTGGCATGAGAAAAGCAAATAAACCCACAGCACATATGATGATGCTGAACAAATGTGAAAGCAGATCTGCAGTCTGATTTGCAATAGCCCTTCACCTCCACTTGAAATCCTGGAACAGACAGCCATGACTTAACTAATATACACATTAGGGATAAAGAGTAGATTTACTTACACAGTATTTGCAGTGACAGTTATTTATTCAACAAAAAGCAGCTCATGTCCACCCTGTCACAAATCTCTTGTAAATAGATTCTATTTATCTCTCCACCTACTTCTTATTCCTGTCTTCTTTGCACTCATCATTGTCTCTGCAGTCAAGAGTCACAGCACCTGATGCATCAATTCACTGGCACTCTCTTCAGTTAAAATCTCACCAGAGACATCCCTCGCTGTGAAAGCATGATCCCCACTCAAAAGGATTATTGCTGAACTCCCTTCATGGCCTCCCAAACTCCTCACAGCAATTCCTTACTTCGCCCTGTGCTGGTCACAGTAGAGCTCTAATAGCAAGTCATCTTTCCCTTCACACTGTCTTGGCATCTGCTCCTTTCAAGGAATTCCTTTGCTGGTCCCTTGCCTTTGTGTTCATGTTTTCGGGCTTCAGTGATGGACACAATCTCACTTTCATAATTGCTGTCATTTCCCCGTCTTTCCTTAAAGTTTTCCTGAGCATCTCTTCTCGCTGAAACCCTGCATCATTGCTATCATCTCCTTTCTTCAGCTGCAACATGCTCAAAATGAGATTCTGTTCAAGTGCATTAGAGGCAGAATTACAGTTCGTGGAAGGGTTTTTGAGATCGTAAATGCCTGAGACCAGAGGTCATGTATCAGTCTAATACAGAGTCTATTTAATGTGTCCTCATGCTATGTCTGATGCATCTGTAAAACTGGAAATAGAAGAAACACTCAGGAAAGAGGTAATTGCCATGAATTTCCAAGAGCTGTAGCACATGCCAGGGATAAAAGACAGAGATGACAGTAATCAAAAGTAGACTTCTGTGTTAGAATCATCTACTTGCCCCTCATAGTAAGATTTTGGACTGAGCTCTCCTAATATTCATCACCACCAAGAGGACAAAATGAAAACCCAGTATTCCACCAGTTAAGGTGAATGGAAACATCATAATAGCTCGTTTTCTCTAAGCAGAGGGAAGAAAAAGGTATTGTGAATCAGAAAAGTGTCTTGAGGCTTCTCCTTGGACACTGTAATTCACACATAATCCATACCCTAGAGTCTTTCCTTAGGTTTTGTCAGAGAGGAAGAACAAGATTTAAAAGTTCAGGATGTCACTAAGGACATGGTTAAGGGCCAAATTAAGGAGGAGAGTGATGAAGGAAGGCACTGGAAGGCAAGAAATAGTGTCAAAGGTTAAAATAATTTTAAGTTTAAAAAACCCCCAAACGACAGGGAGTGGGAAGCTAGTGAATGTGAATAAAATTAGAGCTGAAATAACTCTGAACAGCAAAATACTCCAATATATAATATATGAGCATTCCTATCATGTACATAGTGGGAATAAGGCAAAGACAGAGAGCAAAAGAAATGGAAGAGTGTAAAGGAGAGAAGGATGTCTAGAAGAAATGTCCATTTCAATATTGAGCTGCTTCGCAGTTTTCCCAGTTTCACTAAAATAGATCATTACAAGCAAGTAGCATTTTCCAGAGGGAAGCTAGTTAATTAAAAAAAAAAAAAATTAAAAAAAAATATTACCAGCTCTTGCTATAAGTGATACTTGTCTCTGTGCCCAGATATTTTGCCTTTGGGAGCAAAACAGTTTTCTCCCCCCATCTGCTGTTATTGGAGCAATTATACTCAAGAGTATTTTTCCTCATGCTGCCTCCCCACGGTTCCAGTGAATAACTTGGTGGAGACTGGGGCTATGGATACATTTTATAGAGAGAAACAAAATCTGACAAATCTGGTTCTCAAAAGTTAGTTTTCAGGTTTCATATGACTGCCAGATTACCGTTTTAGTTAAGATACTGCCTAGGAATATCAGATAGAAATTAAGAATCTATTTCTGAACACAACATAAATAACATAAATTACACCACTTCTAATAAGAATTAAAAAATGCTAACCAAATCCTGTGCCCAGTCAGACAGTTTCATTGGAGAAGCTTACACTCCAGGAGTTGGTTCTGATACAGTGGAAACACTAAAGAGAAAAGAGTGACAGGGAATAGGCAAGAAAACAGGCAACAAAAAAGCAAATGAAGTCTAACAGGAAACCAGGACTTTGAGGATGCAGCTCCTGATTTTCCCACTCTCTGTCTTCTAAAAGCAGTGACAATGGCCCCCATAGTAGTTTGCCATAGAGCCTTTTCATCATTTCTGTTTTATTTTATTCAGGCATCACTCAAAAGTCAGATAATGGAAAGTAATATTAAAGGCTATGAAAAAAAGCACAGTAGAGTTCAAATTTTAAACAGACTTGCAAGTGAGCCTTGCCCTTACCTCTTCACTGGAGGAGAGAGCTGGTAACTTATATTGTACAGCTCTGATAAATACTCACCTGATCTAATAAGGCCTGAACTAAATAAAATCTCAGGTCAACAACTTTGAAGAAGTTCACTGGAATTTTCTACTTTTTTATTGAAGGATCTTCTAACTAACTTTTGCAGATCATTCAGTATGAGGTTGTATAGAGCTACAGACATGATATAATCTTCCCTAATTACTATCAGCCATTACTTCTTCATTATTCATCATTTTTTCACACTCTCATAGATTGCTTGTCCTCATTTTAATCACTCAACTCATCCCACAAGTCAGAATCTGTATAAATGTCAAGTCAATACTTAATTCTGTTAAGGTTGAAATTGAAAACCTTATCTCATGAACCAAACTACATTTTGCAGTCCGGGCTCTGAGTCAAAGTCAGGTGATGTGAGGGAAAGTTCAGAGAATCAGAAGAAATTCCTGGAACATTTTGTAAACCAGTGACAATAAATTGTGCATCTCACCAAAGTCCTTGTCAGGTAGATCCCTGCCACCCTACACTAGAGTATACTGCCACAGGTTTACCATTTCCAGTAAAGATTATTGTATTTTAGTAGGGACTTATTTTGCATCCATTAGTGCCTTGCTCAGTGCTGAAAGGCTTAATGAGTTGCTTGAGATATCTAGAATAGTGTATTATCACTCACTTATTGGAAAAGTACCAGACAGATTATCAAATGATTCTCTCTTTTTTTTCTTTTCTTTTTTTTTTTTTTAATTAATAACTGAGGAGATGCCACTTTTAACTGCAGAAAAATTCCATAATCCTTAAACGGACAGAGAGCACAAGCCACAGAGAAATTAAAAGGATATCTATAAAGGTGCCTTCGGACAACAGTAGGTCCTGAATTTACAAAGATTTTCTAATTTCAAAGCTTCACAAGGACACCATTTTTGTGATATGACAGGAAGAGAAGGGTGAAGACTTGTGTTCCTGCTTAGATGTTTGCTGGGAAGTCAGTCTTCCAGCATGGTGACTTTTTTCTTGATGGTTTAGATAGATGTAAGATTGAATTTACAGCTAAATTAGCTTCATAATATTAGTAAATGAGATTGTACTGCTCTATATTTATAGTCTTCTTGGAAATGCAAGATTCATCTGCTCTTTTGGAGACAGACATCAATGGACAGACTAAGAACTCCAAGCCAAACATTTTCCAGTAAAAATAATTTTATCTATTTTTAGGTTCATATTATTTTACTTATTTTAGATAGAATCAAGCAGAGGCAGTAAAAACATGGGGTTTTGAGCTACTGAGTACCCTGCATTTTTTGTGAAAGATATGCTTAAATAAGCCAGGTAGGTTGTATCCCAGGATGGGACCTGTTTAGCCTCAGAGAGGTAAGGAACACTTTATGACTTCTTGTAACACCTTAGGACTGCTTTACAGGCATTAGTAATGAAAATGCAAGTAAAACAACACAAAACAAAAAAATCTGAGCTAGGAAACATAAGAATTTATCATTTGAACAGATCCTACAGCAGATCATGTGCAGCCTTTAGAAGTGTCACCACTAGATCCGGGCTAGACCTCCCTGGGAAGTGTCTCCTCCCCTGCTGATTGTTGGGCCCCTTAACTACAAACTCAGGTCATCAATACCTGGGGAAAGATTACCCTGTTTAAAAAATTGCTTGTTTTAAACCAAGACCTAAAATATTTAAGACACAGACATAAAAACCATACGAAGCATTTCTCAGATACAGGTCTTCAGCTTTTAGCATGGACTCCAACAACTGAATTTCCAAGTAGCCTTGAGGCATGGCCAGAAGAATTTTGGCTAGATCTCCCATCATGATCACCCAAGAAACGGGGCATGAATTTTTACTCCCTCAAACATAAATAAAAAACAAAACTCTGCTGTTGACACAAACAAAATCAACCTCTTCCTCATCTTCTACAGTACAGGAAGGGGGATGCAGAGCTACAACTGAAAGGAGACAAAAGTCACTATTTTGTTATTCTCCAACCTGGTAGCTACATCCCCATGATAGGAAAAGGGATAGTATAGCCTGAGTCTTTGTTTTGAAAGCAGATTTGGAAAGCAGAAATGGTGTAACCTTGTCTTTTCTTGTTGGTTGCAATTACTGAACCTGGTTTATTTGCATTTAAACCTTCAGTTAGTATTACAGACTGACTTTCTTAGGTTTAACTCCTGCACAAATGGAGAGATGTCCTTCCATCACATCTGCAGAGATAAGATGGGCAAAAAGAGAGAAAAATCTTACATTTCTCTTTATGATATGAAATAAAGCACAAAGTTTGCAGTCTTAATCCAGAGTTGCACAGAAAACACTGTGGAAAGAGTACATTATGTTATTGAATCAGTGTGTTCATTCCAGACCCTTGGAAAGATGTATTTGTATGGGTGCCTCAATTGGTTTGGAAGGTTTTGTCCTCATCATTGAAGACCAGTCATCAGCATTAAACATACTGAAGCCTTATTCTTAGCTTATCTACTCTACCTTCCTAAACTGAACATTAAACCTCAAACCCATCGAATTTTGAGAAGGAATCATAGGAAATGGTTTCTTTGTTGATGTCAATACATTTTCCTACACTTTTCAGTTGAGAAAGGATTTCATTCCTTGGATGCATTGAATGGCAGTGTAAGACTTCATTCAAAACAAACAACTCTGTCTGCCTGCCTTATTGCTGAAGGAAAGCTAGTGCTAAACTGCTCTTTCTTTGTTTTCCAGTAAAAATGTCTCTAGCCTCTTTCTGAACCATATAAGTTTCTATCAATTTAGTGTAGTAAAGACGTGTTTCACATGCACAGTCTCAAATATGTTCTTTGTTTCTCTGGTGTTTGCAGTTCTGTAACAATAATGTGTGATACAAGGAAAATGGAAAAGATGAAATGAAGTCATTTGGTTGTGAGCAAACAATTCTGAGAAGTTTATTCTTTGGTTTAGTCTGTCTTCTTTTCTTAGTGAAAGCCTAGTATTTATTAAAAAAAAAAAAAAAAAAAAAAAAAAAAAAAAAAAAAAAAAAAAAAAAAAAAAAACAAAAAAAAAAAAAAACAAAACCCCAACCAACAAAAAAAAAAAAAAAACACAACAAAAAAGCCCCACCTTTATACCTTAAAGCACAAAGTTTTGTTAGTGGAAAGAGTGAATTTCAAAGGTAATTGAACCAATCTACTTGCAAGTAATCAGAGACGTCCTACAGTTCGGTCCACAGGAATATAAATGCCCTGAGTAGCATTAAGGGCTTTGTCATGGAAGGCCACTCCTTTCCATTCTTTCCCAGGACCGCCGTGTGTGTCTCTTCTTTCTCCGCTGTGCTGACAAATCACTTCCCGCAAATGCTGCCTGCAGAGCTTCATCAGCGCAAAGATGACCAAGGAAAGGACTTTCCACATATGCCGTCGGATCTTTCTCTCCAGTTCCAAGGCAGACTGTTCCAGAGCCTTCTGCCTGGCTTCCTGGGCTGCAATTTCCTGCTCTAAGCGCCACTGGTGCATCCGAAGGCTCACCTCCCGCTCCTTCATCCTCTGGAGGATTTCTTCCCTGTTCTCGGGAACAATTCCATTCTCTTCAGAGGAGAAGAGTGGCTGGTTGACACCGACAACTGCCATCAGCACTAGGCACATGCGGAAGATTCCTGCAGCCACGGCAGATCTTTCCTTGAAAGACAAAGAAAGGTGGAATGGCTCAAGATTCAGTCCAGATTGCCTCAAGAAGAGAAAGGAAAGGAGCTCCCCACTGGAAGAAAAGTTTTGGCATCCTTTCTAGCTGTTAAGCAAACTTCCTAATCTGACCATTCATGCGACTCTGGCAGTCACACTTCCAATGCCAGACAGCTTAACTGCTGGGACCAAAGCCCCTCCACAGCGGGCGGTTCCAGGCGGCCGGTGGGTGCCCCTCTTGACTCCCTACACACCCCACTCACAGCCAGTCACACCAGGTTTCCTTACCCGTTCGATCCCATAGCAGAGTCTCAGATGTCTTGTTCCATAAAGCCATTTATTCATGGTGTAGTAACACAGAAACAAGCCCGAGCTGGGTGCTTTTGAGGAGGACCACCAACAAAGGAAGTCCTGGGCTTTTATACCCTCACAATCTACCCACGCACAAGTTTCACTCTTCCTACCTTCCTCCCTCTGGTGTCTATCCATGTCGCTGGCATGACCAGTCTTCACCTCATTTGTTACCCAAAACGCCAGCAATTAACGACTCCTGCTGTGTCTCACTGTCCGTTCATCTGGTTGGTGTCACCAGTCTTTGTTCCCTTTGTTAGCCCAAATGTTGGCAGTTCACGGCCTCTTGTCTCAGGCTTCCACCCAGAGCTCAATCTGCATTCCAACCTGCATCTCCATCTACAGCTTGCAAACCAAGCTACCTGCAGCAGATGTCATCAACATAGCCCTGAAAAAAACGCTGGAGTCCAGAAGTGCTTCTAAGTGCCTGTTGCTGCAAGTTAAAAACTGAGCTGCCCAAAGAGGCTCGATCAGCAGACGGTGAGGATGAAGGTGAGGAAGATGTGAAACATAGAGCTGCAAAAGATAAACTGCCATGTTTTAGCTGAGAGAAGTTCAGAACTTTAGATGTCAGAGGAAACAAAGGGAAGTCCCCCAACCAAGAGGAGGAGAGGAGGGGCCCGACAAGCTGGTTGCAGGCAAACAATACAAGGGTTTGGGAGAGGGCAGAAACTGAAATCACGGTTGCCTTTCCTGAGAAGTGAGATTCTGAGGAGACTTTTTTCCCCTAGGTAGAACACTTTCAGAGGATTTATAATACCTGTTTTGGAAAATGGTCCTCACTGTTCTCCCTTTCATCTTGCTATCCAGCAGATGAAACACAAGTTAATGCTAACCTGTAATTTCCAACTTACACTTGTTTCTTTGATGTGCTTCTCACTGAGGAAGAGAAAGTCCAGGCTGCCACCACACCACTGATGATGAGGAGGTTAGACACGAAGTTCTTGCAAACCTGCACTCCTTGCTGCAATCCAGCCAGGGAACTTGGAGATGCTGAAGGTTAAAGCACACTCTGGAACACAGGCTTGGCTAGCTGCTGTTATCCAAAGAAGTTGGCAGCAACTCCCTTTTCCACTAAGAAGAAAAGCTCCTGTGTTGGATTTGATAACTTCACCTTTCATTCAATATGTCTCCTCAGTATGAAATGAACTGAAATGAGAATCCTGCATTATGGACTTAAAGCCATCAGCTTTTTTCACTGCTTTTAATGTTTTTTAGATTATACAACACAGTACCTGGGAAGCAGCGGGGTGGAGTATTTAGGCCTTAGGCACACCCAAGAAAGATGGGTTTCTAAGTCAGGGTCTCAGCTTGATTTGCCTCCTGCTTTGAAGCTGCCACATTCACTGCTTTTGTTTAGCCTTTGTCGTGGTATCTCCTACATTGATTCCTATCATGTATGTATGGAGCCCTGTAAGGGAAACTTCCATCCAGGTCTTCCTGAAACACAAGTAATCGTCTAGTTTGATTGTAGCTGTGGATACATATACCTCAATAAAACATTGTGATTTAAACACTGGCCTTTTTTTAAAAAGGTTTCAGGAAATCAGTTAAGTCCTCTTTGAGAGCTGATACTTGAAATAACAATCTCCAAAATATAGCACACTAACTCAAGCAGAAATGCAAGCCTAGATAGAAACCCAAATGCGGCAGGAGGTATTTGTCTGAGTCCTACTTTGGTTCTTGGAAACTCCAGCACACACATAATGCCAAAGAGGGGCACAGAGCAAGAAGAGAAGGAAGGTCACCCTGAACAGGCACAGCAGTGTAAACATGAAAAGCACCTTGGTGAGCAAAGAAGGATGTTTGCTGTAAGAGCATGGAGTGACAGTCTCAGCTCCAGTGGTTATCCAGTGCTGGAGGAAGGACTACTGGCTTCTCAAACAAGATCCATTCCTAGCAGTACCTCTCTCTTTCACCAGTTTCTCTTAAGCGAGACAATCAACAAGACCCCGGATATGCACATCGAAGAAGTATAAATTCTAACAATGCTTTTTAGTGCAGCAGAAAAAGAAATGTCAGGACAAATAAGCCAGGGAATATACAAATGTACTGTGTTTGTACCTGCAGGATGGAAAAAAACAGGTGGCACAAATCTCCAAACTCCACTATTTAGAAAACTTTTCTCCCTTTATTATCCAGTGCACTATGCCTTTTATTGTCTTTGCTGCAACAACTCACAAATGATCAGGCAAAAAGAAACAATACTGAGTTTTTGAATCTATAAGCACCAAAAGCTCTCCATGAGCACAAAGGACCAAAGAGCGCCAGGTTCATGCAGCAATCCAGACATCCAGAGACACCATGTAATTCTGCTTCCTTTTTTCTCCTAGCAGAACAAAAACTGCACTTACATCGTGAAAGGAAGAGTCACCAAAGGGCGTGCTAGATGACTTAACAGACCTCTCTAATGTCTGATTCAGTGCAAAGAATGCAAACCTGTGAATCACGACACTGAGCTGAACAAGCAGTGACAAAACTGGAGCCAAAAGATCTCCAAACATTGCCAGTCACTCCAGCTCATATCATAGGCATATAATGAACAGAAAAAGATCATATGTTCGAGACAGACACACAAACCAGAAGGCAGTCTATCAGCCTGATCCCTCCAGCAATACGTTCCCCTACATAGGTAGAAGTCTTTGGGCTAAAGACTGGGTAGGTAGAAGATGGAAAAGAATCCCAAACTAAGTACCTCACAGATAGGCAGAGGACCTGATTCACATTGTAATAATTTGTAATAGCCTGTAGCTAGAAGAGCAAATACTGTCATCTCCTCAGGTCTCATAAGAAAAAGTGTGTAAGCTGGATCAATATTTGCAGTGGAAAGTCTCCAAGTGGCACCAACGCGGGCAGGAAACGATTTTGATGAGATCTAGGCTTGACCCAGTGCTAAGTCAGAACCGCAGGATAAGGTTTCAAAGGAATTACTCTGGTAGTGTTGCCACTTGTTACACAGGGCTGTAAAGGGCAGCCCTGGTGATGCATGGTCAATAACAGCACCAAGCTGTTCTCTCTTTGAGCAGGGTTTCCTGATACCCTGGGCAAAGTCCAGCCTACACAATTGCATCCTAACTGCTTGCTGCAGCTGGAGACAAGGATTCGCCCTGCCAGCAAATGCTATGCAGGGTCCTGGGCTCTCTCTGTGTGCAGTCCAGAAACATGGTGATCTGCGGTTCTAATTGAGTTTAGAAATTTAACTGGCTGAGGCTGCTGAACTTGGTCTGGAATCTCAGACTGATTTCAATGAAACCTAAGGAATGCACTGGTTTTCTTGAACTGTTTTCTTCACTTAAAAATAGTGTGCTGATAGATAATTCTAAGTTTGAAATGAGGATCTTTGCATGTGCTTCAGCCCATTTTATCTACTTTGGGAATGGCCAAAGAATTTGAGACTGAAGAAATGATTACAAGCAAAATACAGTTGTCTCCTTGTTACTGAAACAAACACTAAGTCATATATTATCATTGTCATAGAAAAGACTTCATGGGGACAAAGAGACTCAATGCTACAGCCTGCAGCAAAGATACCATTAATAAAATAAATCACATCATTCACAACTACAAGTGCTTCACTTTAAAGGCAAAAACCAGGGAGAATAGGACTGTGTGTACTTGGATGAAAGAGTACAATCTGTATCAGTGTACTGCACACATCAACACTGCTCATACAATGAATAAAGAGGAAATGCAACACAGTCAAATACCTTTATTAATCTTCTGCACAATGACCTTCTACAAAAGTCATATAACCAATGGTCTACATGCTATATAAGCTATCAGATTGCTCCCCCCTGAATAAATAAAATTCCTCAGAAAAAAAATGAGGATGAAAGCTCAATTATTGGTATCTTTTAAGGCTCATGGGCAAATATTTCAATAAAACATAAGATGACTTGGGGCCAAAAAAGAGCACACTGAAGTTTTTCAGCATAAGCAGCAAACTGATACTCCTGTTAATACCAATTTCAGCCAAATTTGACATACCACTTCAGATTATTTTTTTACTTCATGCAAATTAGTTGGATGGAGGACAGAAACTCAAGCAAGAAGTCACATAGAGAGGAAAAATGGATACTATGAAGGAACAGTTAGACTAACAAGGGCATCGGTACTGACCTACCAGTCAGTCCCCTTACAACTCTACCTTATCGAAAATGTCACTGCTTCTCCAGAGACATACAGAAAGGGAACTAGGAGGTCTTATAAGAAAAAAAGGAAAAGCAGTGTGGATATGAGCATGTGATGGAGATACAGAACACAAATGTATAGGAAAGCTCCATTGGCTCTGCTGTGAACAGAAGACTTGCTTTTCTCAAGGATTTTATGGTTGTGCCTTTCAGCTGAGAAACCAACAAGCCAAATCCTTTGTCCTGATGAAGAAATTTGGTGACAATATAAAATGTGGTTTTAAATGAGACAGAGATTCTAGCACAGAGTGCCTGCATCTGAGGAGGCTTTGTGATGCAGCCATCCTACAGCCCCCTCAGACAGAATGTGAAAGGAGCAGGGCTGATCTGAAATGCATTGCATCCAATCTTCCTTTAACACAAACAACTTGAAGTATGTCTAAGGTTGATTTTTGGATGAGAAGTTCTGAACTGGAGAGATGCAATAATCTCCCCAAATTAGCTCTGCAGTGAGGGCTAGGAATTACCCATCAACTTGGTTATTTACATGCTGTGAAATGTGTAAATAAATTTCTAAATACTAATCAAACTCTCAGAGAGCTCACAGACACGCTCAGAAACGGTCAGAAAATATTAAAAAGTCCAGAAGAGTTGCTGAGGAAGTGGGACCAAAAGATGAGTTTGCTTGAAAAGAAAACCTTACCTTAAGTCTTGACGGCTTAAGGAAAAGCTGCAGACAGAGCGTGCTCAGGAAAAGACACCATCAATTAATTCTGTAAATGAGGAAGGCTTCTAAACTTTTCTCGATGAGCCCCATCAGGAGAGAGAACAGGGCAAATACAATCAATCTTCACTGTCTTGCAGGGATATAGGGAACTGTATCATGGGCCAGGGACACCACAAGCATGCAGGCACACCCTGTTTTGGTACCAGGCAGCCGCAGGAAGGGCACACACAATGTGGCCACGCAAATGACTGTCACCACCAGAACAGCTCTGTTCTCCACCTGACTGCCTGCTCCTGGCAGAGACCTTTCACCACAATGTTAGGATCTCCCATCCCAGAGAGAAGGAGCAGCCAGGGGCATCCTTATGGAGTAGGAACAATCCGCCTAACCTCATACCTACTACAAAATAGGATAATTGTGGTTTAGCTGCGTTGCCTCCAGATGAATTAGAAAAATAGGATCTAATTAAAACTGACTTTAAATCAATAAAGGAAAGAGCTATGATTACACGAATGTATATGGACAACAGAACTGCTACAAGAGGGCCTATTTCAAAGTCCATGCAGAAAATTACTTCAAATAGCATCCTTCACAGCTGCATTCCCTTTCATAGCACATAAGAGACTCATGGCTGTATTTAGGACATCCAAGCAGAAAGCCCAGTACCAGAGTAAGAACCAAAGAGTTTTTACGCCAACAGAAGGGTATACTTTCTTTTCCTCTCCTTTCTTCTTTACATGAACACGTTACACAGTGAAAAAAAAAAAAAAAAAAAAAAAAAGAGAGAGAAGAAAAGAAAAAAAAGAGAGAGAAGAAAAGAAAAAAAAGAGAAGGAAATGAAAAGAAAATGGATCAGTTGAAGCCTCCAGGGAAGATAACCTTCAAAGGAAATTTAGCGGAAAATTGAAGAAAATAGAAGCTGAGATTTTTCTTGTACCTCATGGCTACAGAAATAGATAAGTAGGAGGAAAGGCTGCAAGCAGCTTTGCTCCTTTTTGTGACAAGAGAGAGAGCCTCAGCCCCAGTTATATTCAATCAGTTCCAAAGGGAGAAAGATAATGAGAAATTAGAAATACCCATGAATAGGTTTGAAGTCTTCTGCTTCTGGACACACATCATTGACAAGAACATGCAATTTCAACATAGATGAGAGAGAGGGAATTGAATTATCAATATGTTACACACTTAGAAACACATGGAAACATCCAAACAAACTTTTAGAAGTTACCAATTTTATCAAATCACGATTAGGTTTTCATTTTCCTATTATTACAGATGTGTCTGTGAATAAGTAGAAAACTACTAATTCATCTACAACCCAGCACTCCTGAGATTGTGGCATTTGATACAGCTATGCTAACAACCAAAATTTAACACTTCGTTCCATCAACTTGTTGCTGTCTGCATGGGGAAGGGAGAATCCGGAAAAGGAAAAAAAATCATGGGAAAAATCTGAGACAGAAACATCAACATTCATATCTTGACTTTAAATTAGGCGCAGTTCCAAGAGACAGGGTTGTTTTGGTTTGGTTGGAGTTTGGCTTTTCTGTTTGTTTGGAGTGTTTTAGCAGGATACAGGCTGAACACTGGGTGAGCAGAGGGATCAGGGCAAGGATTCCAGTGTTCTCTTGGCTATACTGTCTTGAATTGGCAGAAGGGGAAAAGATCAGAGTTTTCTTTACTATTTGTAGGCTTAATTAATTTGCCTGTTGTGGCAGTGCATCCCTGAAGTGAGGAAATCTGTTGCAGGGAGAAGAAAGCACAAAAAGAAATGTGAGGTTGCCTTCTTAAAATGAGGCAGAAAGAGAAGGGATTAGCAGAGCCTAGAAAAACAGGTGCTGTTAATATGTGTAGGGAAAATCTTGCCCGTCCCTCCTGCCTGAGACCAAACCATCCCACTGCTGGGCATCCGCTGGTGCTTGCAGAATTAAAGTTGATCCCAACAGCAGGAATCTTAACAAAGGGCAGCCATGGAAACAAGGCACTCCTATTAAAAAAAAAAAAAAAAAAGGCTTTTCTGCACCATCAAGGGACTTGCTGGTTGCCCTTCATTTTCTCTCACATATTTCCACTGTAAACAATTAAACATCTGCAGTTTAAAGATGACATTTGCAAATGACTTGAATCCTTCAAAGTAGTCTCTTCACAGGTAAGGCACCCCACTGGAGAAAGAGTAGACATTGTTCCAATTGTCCAGATTCCTTTCATGGATGCTGCCCTGTGAACAGCAGTGGCAGTAGTCTTGCAAAACAAATAAATCTTTAAACAATAAGCTCCAGATTAAAAGCCTGAGAGGATCCCCTGTGACCCATCCAGAAATAAGAGCATTACAGAGAGGGCTGGAGACCGGTGGTGCAGAAAGTTAAGTCATTGGAGACATGAGTTCATATTTGATGCATGGGTAGAGGTGAAATGGGCTTACGGCCCTCAGACACTTTGGGGATTTGTTCCAACTGCAGTGCTCACGAAGTAGCCATTTCCCAATGAACAGAGTCTAAAGACTGAAATAATGGATGTGCTGTTGGCAGAAACAACTGAGGTTCAACAGCAGCACTGTGTGGAAATCTGTACTCAGTACCTGCTTTGTTTGTTATCAAAAGTACCATGAAGTACCTGTCATCTTTGGGTTTAAATGCCAACTACACAAGTGAGATCAGAGTAATACTAAACCTGGAGTGGATCATTTCTGCCACTGACCAGTGAAAGATGCGTATTTCCCTTTCTCCTTATCTCTCAGAGTCAGATAACATGTGTGTGCCTGCTGGCAACCCTTCCTCTAAGAGCAAACCATATACTCCTTGGGACATCCAGAGGAATATAAGCAGCATGAGGACATGTGCTGTCATGCAGAGCGCATATGCAAAGTAAGGTGTGCTACCCCTCACCTTGAAAACTAAGAAAAGGAAAACATGGGTTCAGCTGTCATTGATGGGAAATTGATTCCATGCCAGCATGATCAAAAAGAAGTAGTTGTTCCAAAAAACAGAGGAGTCAGTTGTCATCTTTTTGAAGCTGCTGTTTCTACCAACAGCACACACAGCATAGGAGAGAAACACAAGCTCTTTTGGCAGCAGCCCTCTGTACACCTTGACCTGACTCTGCTCAAAGGAGGAGAGGAAAACCCAAGCAGAGAGATAAGCCTCAAGCAGCCGTGCTCCCCACATCTCGCATGCACACAGACAGCACCATCACACACAGCACAGTCCTCGAGGGAACCCACCATCACGCTCACTGGTGCTGCTCAGGACCTCAGGTGCATTTGCCTGGTGGAAGAAGAACAATTTAATTTAAAATGTCCTAATATCTCACAGCCAACTGGCTATGAAAAAGAAACACTGTCACTGGATTCCTACCCTGTATGAGACATTGGACCAGTAAAACCAGGTCCCCTTCTGTTAAAAACAAAGCAAAAAACCCAAAACAAAACAAACCAAGAAAAACAACAAAGTGGGTGCATAAAAGGATTTCCCCCTACAGCTGACACTGCACCTAAATTAAACTAAATTGTTTTCATAATTTGAAACCTCTGGTTTTTCCATAATTACAGTGTTGTGAAATGAGCAGGAACAGCTAATATATAGCCACAGGGAAAAATTACATTTAGTGACTCTATAATGATCCAGGATGAAGAAGATGCAATAAAGGAACCCACAGTATTCACTAATGAATAAGGCCACTAAGAAAGGAGGAAGCTAGACTTAATGAAATTATACAGGATTTTGATGTGGAAGCTGCAGGCAGAAGTAGCCAACAGTTGTATTCCACCAATGGTCTTAGACATACAATACTTAGTGACAATCATATTCTGAGGAATCCCCAAACTCTCCTCATCTGCAGAATGCTGGACAAAAAAATACTTGAAAAATATTTTGCCTTTCCAATGCAATGTAAAAAGATCTTATCAGCTATTAAAAGTGAAACATTCTCCTAAAAACTAATCTTGGCCTCATCTGATTTTAGAGTGGCTGCTTCCATCTGTTTTTCTCTTGCACTGCTGAACAGTCTTTCTGCTGACCACCAAAACTAAAGCAATCTCTCTGTGCTACTGTATTCTCCCTTTTTTGTCTGTTATTATTCTGGGCCTGTTAAGTGCTTATTAAAAAAACATATAAGCAAACCACTAACACAGGTGATTATGGAAAATTACAGAATTACAGATTATACGGAATTTCCCTACCTGCACACAGTCTTTCCTTGTTTCTTTCTCACAATCCCTTGCTCCTTGGAGAATATACATATCAGTAGGTAAAGAGAAGGCAAAAATCCTTTGAAGCCTACATTAAAGTATCTCTCAGATAATACAGTCTTAACTGATGGCACAGGACATCATGGGCCAAACATGTCTAGCAGAGGTTACATACATACCATCCCTGTCTCCACAAATCTCGTCTGACAATCTACATAGGATTCAAATCACAATTTTACAGTGGAAAGAGTTCATCTAGTTAACACAGTGCTCTGACAAAAGCAAAGTGTGAGGGGTCCCTTTTGGGAAAGGTGAGTTCCCCTTTGCTGACATAGTTCACACTAATTAAGTTGTGGTTGCACATTTGCACTGTACCGACAAAGACTTTGATTTGTGTTCGTGCTTTGACATGCAGATACAAAAGCAGAGAATAAGCTTTAGCCTGCTCCAGCATCATTAAAGAATGCAACAGTCCATACATGCAAACTATATCCTGCCTACTTAACACTCCTACCTTACAGGATTAAATATACACTTGCCTCTAGTGTATAATTACATCTGGTATCACAACCTGACACTGTATTCTAGCTGCTTCATAAAGTTTCAGAGAAGGGTGAGCATCAGAGGTGCCATTTTCTTCCAAGTCCATGAGAAACCCTTTTCCTACCCCTCAGGAAGTACGCATCCACCAGTGTTCCGAGCTGGTAAAAAAGACTAATTGTTCTGAAAATAATATTCTAAAGAATTTTCTAAAAATTTTGATTTTTAGAAAACCATTCTTAGAAAATTTGAATTCTTCACTAGAGATAGTTTTCTGTCATTATAAACAGTATTATAGGCACCAAACAACTAGATGATTAGCATTTTGATTGTGCATTAAAAACTCCTCACTGATAAGTAAAGAGTGTAAGACTTCCTTTACAAAAGTTTCAAGCACATACCTTTCTTATACTCAGAGCTACCAACAGAAGTTAATAAATATCTCAGAGACTCATTTCATCTCTCAGCAATCTGCTAGATGAAGAATTGTGAAGCCATTTATTCTGCAAAATCCCATTAGTTTTTGATAAACTCTTTTAGACAAACGGTAATTTTGAATGATTCACCTGAACAAAATAACGCACCCACACTTTCAAAATGCCATTGGGGTGAGGTCAGGCAGAGAATGAGTCTGCCAGGGTAAATGACTGCATTTGTTTCCTGTCAGAGTCCTTCTCTTTGGGCACAAAAAGTACCTCCATAAGATTACTGGCTTGACAGAGATCAAGAAAATGGATTGATTTTTAATTTTAAGGAAGTTTTCAAGAAATTTAGAATAATAGATCCTTTTAAAAAGCTTCAGATGCTCTGAGAGTTCACGGGCCTGTGTGTGAATGGGGAAGGGCTCATCTCTGTAGGTTTTACTGGTGTAAGAGAACCAAAGAACATGCTTCTGTCGCTTCCATATTGCTACACTACGTACAGTTGTGAACATTCGTGGAAGGAAACATACAGTACCTGGGTTTCAAAATACAACACAGTCCTTGGCAGAGACCCCCCTAATCAATCCCTTTTGGATGAGAGCTGCAATGCTTTTATGTAAAAACAGGCTTTTCAGGCCGAATCAACCACTACACCCTCCTGAAGCAGACTACTAAAACAAATAAAATGTATTATTTTAAAATTCAGCCTTGCATTAACCCTCCTTAGCAAATTTGCAAGTGATACAAGGGATTTTTTCTAAGGATATCAGCTGAGGCCCTGACACCAAGACAGCCAGTAATAACCACTACTCCCACCATGGGGTAGCACCTGGTCTGCAGATACTGTGATGATTGCACTGGAGGACAAACCATTTACAACCCTCCCATGGCCCTCAGGTCCGCTCCTTCTTGCCCTTCTCCCGAAGGGAGAATCAGCCCAGCCTTGGCCAGCCCCAAGCCTCTCATGCTCCAGGTTTCAAGATTCCATCTTGCTGATGTTTCCAAGAAGCTCTCACTTGACTCCCACTGAGACACCAGCAAGCTTCCTTGCCACTTCAGGACTGAGTTCTAGGGAATGACAATCTTCCTTCTCTGCTTTATCAATGATCTGATGTACTAGTCCCAAACCTAGCACTGAGGAAATTTAAATCAACATTCAGTTACTGCACTGCTGACACTGCAGTGTGGCTGTGCATGAGGTGATATTTCCTTGGATCCAAACTGAAGGACAGACATGATCATCAGTCAGTTATTCCTAGGTTTAGATCCTGTTTTCAACCCATAGCTCAAATTCTGCATGGAAAGTACTAAGACAAGACCCATTTCTCTAAGTTAGCTGCTTAAGTTATGAAAGTGAGATTTAGTGGAACTTCAGAGAGGCAGGTATCTTTTGCTCAGTCATAAGCATCAGAATCAATTTCAGATACAGGAACATAACATATATACAGGCAGTCAAATGAAAGTGCATTGGATTGCTATTGGGGAAGCTATAACATTCAGCTGGATTTTGAAATGGTTACATGGAGGTCTTCTGAGTGGCACCAATTCAACATACTTCTCAGATGAATGAACTTTATGTGATAATCTACAGTGTTAGAGCTATATCACAATTAAGGCTGCCATCAAAAAACATGAAGAGACGAGTGATTGTAATACCTGCATCATTTGCATCACCCAGAAAAACTTTGATCACATGATACAGACCCATGCCACAACATAGCTCTGTTCCCACTGTCATTCACACTCTCTGTGTAGTAATGTTTTAAGGCAGGAACCTTTGTGAGTGAGCACTGCCAGGAGTTTAGTGGACAATATTTCCAAGCTCCTAATTAATTAAATGACATTTCAGCTTAATTTAAAAGGATATTGTATAGTGGAAAATATGAAGTTAAAAGGCCGCACCTGCAATTCAAATAACTGCAGTGATCAGACATAACATATTTTAGGCCAGCAAAGTACATAGTCCCTTGGTTTGGTAAGATCTGGCCACTTCCATAGGCAGGGACTGTGCCAGTGAAGGATTCCTGAACAATTCAAGGACACTAAGCTTTTTCATGAAGGCAGTTATAGAAAGCGGAATAAATTAACTCCTCCCAAAAGTTCATCATAGCCTAATCAATCAGGGTCAGTTAAACCTTTCAAGAGGTATTTAAGTGTTCTTTGGAGGAAGATCCAACTCCACTGCTCTTTCCTTTTCCAAAGAATAGAGCCCTTCTGTCTTTCCTGGTGTGAAGTATACGTCAATTTGCAGATTCTCCTTAAAACAACAAGATTTGGTCCTCTAGGCCTCCTTTGATCAGCTTGTTTTTTTGCAACTTAAAGGAACTGCAAGATTGATGCAGTATACTGAAGCACAGAATCATGGAATAGCTGGGGGTGGAAAGAACCTTTCAAAGTCTTCTAGTCCAGTACACGGCTCACACCACCCCTGGCAATGAACACTGTGACTGTTGCTGCTGAGATGGAATGGGTGAGCTGGCAGAATGGGCAGGAATGGAGCATGGGACTCCCAGCTGACGGCAGGTGCAGAGGCTGGGACTGGTGCTCCTGTGATGTCAGTGCCACGGTGAAATGGAAGGGAGCTCTGGTGTGGTGTAGTGGCGCCAGGGGAGCTATGTTGGAGGTGGACCCACTTCCACCTGTTCTTGGTCCACGGACGGACCCATCTCTGTGGGCTCCACACTATGAGCCTAATGGTACTTGGGGCTGATTGTGCCCCATCTGAAATCACCTCTTCTTCCTCTGGGGTTCCTGCAGCCACACAGAGATGGGCAGCCACATACTTTGGTCTTGAACCTCTTGGTTTCAGGAATCCTTGAAATCTGAGGGCCTGAACTCAGTCAACTGCCTTGCTGCCATCGTCCCTGTATTTTTAGGGTCCAGAGCAAATGGCAGCAAGACAGCTAGTGAAATCAGGAGATCACTGTTACGGGGATGCACGTGGCCAAATATGGCTGTGTGGAGACTGTGGCCTGAAGTAAGGGGCAGGGTTGAGCGGCTGAGAGCCCCGTTCCTGAAGATTGCTCTCCTGTGCCCTTCCGCTACCCCTTCCTGTGCCTGGGCTCCAGCCCCTCCCTCATCCTGTGCCTGGGTTCCCTTGGACGAGATGGTGGCAAGGGTGTTGCAGGAGGGTCAGGGATCCCCTCAAAGGCATCAAAATAAACACTTGGTACAGCCCTCTAAAAGTGCATTTGGCCCTCTGCATCTATAGATGTGCACGATTTAACATCAACAGTCTTAAAAGAAAAGCAGCTTCCAAACCACTGCATACAGATGTCAACAGGACTGTTGCATCTGCCCTCCAAAACTGGCTGTGCCTGTAGCTGTTAAGGACAAATTGAAAAACAGAGCTAGGAAATACACTTTCACTGTAGCAAACAAGGTGTTGCACAAGTCTTTTCACTCCAGGCAGCATGAGAGCAGCAGGAAAAGGCTCTCAAGCCTAGCTTTCAGTTAGCTATCCATTTCCTTTCCTTAGCTCATGGGAAAGGTCACCTGGAACACACTAGGTTTCCCTCTCACAGATTGGTCCTGCTACTGCTAAACAACACCTTTACATACCCAACTGTTTAGTAGCTTTTTCATGTCTAGTCTTGCTGTGCTGAGAGCTTACTGCCTTCATATTAAACTACACCAAAATGTAAGTTGCAGTATAGAGCTGGCAGTCTCTGTTCTTCTGACAGCCAGCTGCTTACCAGAACTCCATTGCAAGACGTGCACAGCCATCCAATTCCCAGTTCTGTTTTGTTGCACTCATCTAGAGCTTTCTCTGAAACCTGCCTCAGCTCAACTACCTGGCCATTTATTGCCGAGGAAGAAAGTGGGGACTGCTGACTACATTTTCAAAAGCACAATACCAGCTGAGCTTTCATACCTGAACTTTTTACCAACAGATCTCTGAATTCATCAAAATAGTGGCAAGATATCTCCTCAGCTATGAAACTGAAGCCCTAAAGGTGATTTTCTGGCTATATTAAAAAAAAAATAAAAAAAAAACAAACAGAAATCTGTTTCATTCAAGACCTACTCCCATGTATCTTCCATCAAATACTGCTACAAAAATCAGTTACAAGCTTTAGAAAACATGGTTGACTCAATTTCAAACTCCAGTAATTTCCAAGAAAACTGGCAATTCAAAAATACACTGGTAAAAAAAAAAAAAAAAGAGTAAAGGTTAAATGAGATTTGCAGCTTTGTTATTTATGTGCTTTAATATATATATAACTTGGGAAGCTAGGGACTACTTTGCTTCCAGAAATGAAAGTTTATATTTGTTAGGGCTTGTACCTTCATGTTCTACAGTAACACATGATGTAGGAATTAGCTGGAACACACACAATTCCTGATTTTTCACTTAATTAACAAATGCATTCCACAGTCTCACATGATGTGTATTTTCCACAAATATTAAGCTCGACTGATTAACTGATAAATGTCTTCATCTGCTTTTAGCATCTGCATGCTGCAAGAACAGGTTTCTTTGGCGTTCCGTACCTCTCCCGAAATGACACTGTTTCTACGGCAACATTCACATTTATTAAGGCTGCATATAGTAGCACTGCTGAACTTGTGTGTCTGAAAGTGGAAGTGAGAACAGGCGTAGGAAAAAACACCTGTTCTTACTTAGGAGGTAGGCACACAAACCCTGGAATAATTGTATCTCTTATTAACAACTAACATAGTCTTACATGCTTTAAAACATCGACCGGTCAAGCACCTTAAGGCTTTAATAGGTTGTTTTCTTGTATTTTTGTAAATGGAAGTTTGATATGGCATAAAAAAAGATCTCATATAGGAATCCAAGGCAATTCCTGATAATCTGAGTAAAAGGTGAATCTGTTTTCCATGAAGAAAAATTTTATGTTATGCAAGTAAACCATGAGAAAGAAAATTTCAGTTTTGTCAATCACCTTGTTGGTCTCTCCATGTCAGAAATGTAGGCAAGAGATAGACATTTGTTTCATGGGGCAGTACAGGATGGCACAGGGACCCAGCTACCATACTTAGAGTGAAATTGCTCTTCTGAGACAACCTCTACCACGTCTGTGTTGGATAAATCAGAGAAGCAGAATGCTCCTACAGTGGGGGTTTTACTGGCAGGTAAATGCTGTCTGAGCAGTTAAACACCTGCCTGAATGCAGCCCAGTAAACTGGGGAAGGCTGGGTTTATAGAAATAGGGGTTTTAGGAGTAGGTGCAGTAGCAGGACTCTCCCTGGGCACAGGTGTGGGACCTTGCAGACAGTCTGAACCAGACAGTAATACCTGCTTTGCTGCATGTGCCACCAGTTACAGATTCAAGTTGCCTTCTCTTCTGCCTCAAGATCAAGCACAGATGAAGGGATACGGGATTCTTGAAGATGACACTTCGAAGAACCATACCTATTGCAGAGTAAGAGTTCACTATCCTTAGAAAAACAATACATGTCAACATGGATCTAATTGTAAGGAACCAGTGAACACCACTTTGACACCATGGTGACAACCTCAGCTTTACTAACCAAAAATCCTGGGACACTTTAGCCTTCCAGGTTGCTATTAGATCTGTGCGTAACACACAATAAATTAAGCAGACCATTTCAAGTTGCAGATTTCAGATATTATAATATTGCAAACAAGCAGAGATGTTGCTTGAGACCTAATAGATCAAATCCCGGAGCATAACTTCTGTCTGGTACAAGGAATTGTACATTTGGTCTCCTGACAAGATGCCTCATAATGTAGAGTAGCATCTTACTTACAGGCACAGGAACAGCCTGAAAGATCTCCATGCATGAGATAATGCCAGCTACTTCTCTGCCAGCAGCCACAGAACGAGGTAGGAAAGTCAGAGATTAGTTAATGCTTGAAGTGAAGCTCAGACACCAACTTGGAGATCAGCTTTGATTTGGTCTGACCTGTTGTCTTTCTGGTACAGCATGTCCAGACTCCGTCTTAACTAGGAACAAAGGTGCTGCCAGGTCCTGCTTCCAGGTGCACATCACACATACAGACCTAACCGCTGGAGGTCCTGGCAGCCACGTTGCAAGTGAGGCACCAAGATAAGTGTCCTGGTTCACAACTTCAGCCAGTCCCACCAGGAGGAAAACTGTGTTAAGTTCAAGAGCATACCACAAGAATATTATAGATGCAAAGAAGACTCAAACCTAAAACTATTCACTAAAAGAGATGAATCCAGTGGGTTTTCATAGTGCCCACAGGTCCCACATCCTTCAGTTTTACAGGTAAAAAAAGGGAGAACCCTGCAAGAGGCTGGGACACCTCTGAAGTGACAATGCTCCTTCTCCAGAGTTTGAAGAGGCTTAGACAATCTTGTACCGTTCATCCACCATTCCTGGCCTCAGAAAAGAATTTCTGCTCAATGGTGTAGGCTTCAGCACATGAAGAACCCTTTCACATGTTTCAGTCATAGCTCAAAGAGGAAACTGGCCCATTAGCACCAATGAATTCAATGGACATCAAAATTACAGAATTTCATTTGAAAAACAACTAAAGGTAGGGACACCAATGCAACACATCAGGGTAGTTTTGGACAGATCATGTAGAGAGCTACCATTGTCAGTGATAAATATTTAAAATCAAGGAAGGACAAAATGAAATGACATGCGGAATCCCATTTAAAGTGAGATTTTTATAAAGTAATAAAATATTTATATATAGCTTAAGAACAACACCGTAGAAATAATTCTTTATTCTTGTATCTGAATATGAGTGACAGAAATTATTCAGAAATATCACATTAAAAACCTGTTACTGCATTTTGAAATTCAAATGGTCATTTCTGTAAAAGAAAATGGTTTCCTAACCTTTCCAAATATGGTCGTTAGTTGTCATCTCCAAACTTTGGAAGTAACTGAAATTAGAAGCATGATAAAATTCTTACAACTCTTTCCCATATTATAAGACCTTAGAAAAAGGAGAGACCACATGTTTAATGAAAAGATGCTAGTATGACCACTTCTGGTAGAAGACTAGACCTTTGATCAGATATTACAGAAAAAACATGAAACATCAAACCTGAAAAACACTGAATAAGATGTAGGAACAGTGAGACCCACTAATCCTACCTTTGTGTTGGGGTCAGGATAATAACAGGGTTAAGTATGTTCTGCTTCCCCTAAATGAAATTCAAGAGCAAAATAGGCACTTGCAAGACACAGCAACTGCAGATTTTATACCTATCTAAAGTAACTGGTTTTGACAGCATTCAATAACTCAATTATAAAATGTCCACCTTTTATATATATATAGAGAGAGAATATTTATATTTTATAGACAAATTATTAAGTGTCTACAATCTATAAGAATTATGCCAGTCTTTCAAAACAAAAGAAGTTACATTTTGGTAGCAGCTCCATTCTATTCTTGACAATTGCGGATCACTCTGATGAAATATACTGCACTGATGAAATCAAAAAATGGGACACAGAGTTTAGAAAAGGTTAAAAAATCACAAGCTAGAGAATACACCCAAAAACAATCAGGAGACATATCTAGTGAAATACAATGGATATTTACAGCTCTGCTCAAACAGAAAATGGCCTAGATTAGTATTGCAAATGTACAAGCAAAGTTACAGCTACAATTTCTTATATTATACCTATATCCGTTTCTTTATGAACTCATCATGTCTTTCAAACAGGAGATCCTCCCTAGGCCAGCTGTATACAGCCAAATCTATCTCACTGTGCTTCAGAAAAGCAAATTCTCAAGAGAAAAGGAAGCGTTCGAACAGATGTACTGTATTAGTAATCTGAGCTGTGAGTTGCTCTGTACTGCTTATACTTAGCTAGGCAACCTAAAAATATACAAAAAACAACTGAAAGTGACCCCAAGAGTGGGCCAAAATGACTCTGTACTGCTTATATGATGAAACTTGCAGCAGATCCTTTACTTTCTTCCTTAACACTTTAAAAAACAAACAAAAACACCCTACCAAAATTAATCAGTTGTGAGACAGCACCCCCTGGTGTAGCAACACATGAAAACGTTAAAGAATTTACAAAATACCTTAAATTTGTGATGGGGTGCAGCTAACTAATAGAATTAACTGACTGGGTCTGTCCTCAACACTCCAGCTGCAGTTCTGTGCTGAAAAGTGCACGAGGCAGAGTAAACACTCCTCACACAAGGCTTCGTGTATATATATATAGAGAGATATATACGTGCATAAAGCTCTACAAAACCACTTACAAATCTTTCTAAAGATGAGTGTGCAAATTAACTTCCTCTACGGGCTTTTTTTTTTTTTTTAAATTTCTTTTTACATTACCTAGAAAGTTTCTATAAATCCAGTCTTCCTAATCATGCTTTCTTAGGATGAGTCCTTCCGCTCCCAGATACTGAGTTGCCTACATGATGCATGTCATCAAACAAACATTCCTGCTTCTCATGTTATCACTAAGTAAGACATAAATATAAATCCACTTGAGGCTCTGAATAAAGAAACCTGGTCCTGTGCAGAAAACAGGTTATAGTAACCTCCTTGTACAAAGTTCTGAACAATTCAGCAGAGCCGCAGCTGTACACCAGCTTTTACTGCAATTAAAGAGCTGCAAGTAGATCCTAAAGTAGGAGAGTCTGTGGAAGATATTCCTTTGCATGCGCAGGACCAGAATCAGTTTAACTGAGCTACTGAGCAAAAACTTAGCCAAAACACGATAAAGAAAGATATGCAAAAGAAGGGAATTTCATCTCTGCAGTATAGACATGAAACACACATCTAACTTTTTTTAGTGTTCAGTCTACTGAGAAAAAAGCACACCATCAATGAAAACGTCTGTATCAAACCAATTCTGCAGGAGAGCTACTGAAACGCGTGACAGGTGGAAAATGAATCCTAAGTCATGGCAGCTTCTGCTGAACTGGTGTTTTCATGCCCTTCCATAAAATCCTGATAGCAAAAGATATCCTAAACAAAATTATGTGCCCCTCCCAGCTGACTAAGAGTCGCTTGAACTATGGATGTCTGCACATGCCAGGATGTTTTCCTGTTCTCTAATGAGGACAGTAGATTGTGACTGAAACAAGACTTGGATAACAAATTCTGGAAGTCGTTCTGCATCTCCAAAAACATCCTTTCCTTGGCTGTGGTCAGCAAATCCATCTCATTCAAACCAGTTAGTACACATGGAGCTATGACTCAGTCTCTGTCAGTGCCTTACTACTCACATCTTCATGGAGAGATGAAACCACTCACTGGAGTCTTTTCAGGATTTTCTTTTCTCTTGGTTCAGTGTATAGTGATTGCAGAATGAGATCACTCACATGCTCCCACCACCGCAAGCAGCACACCAATATCCATGAAATTTCACAGGAGTTCACAAACAACATACTTCTAGTGCCCTTCTCCCAACACCACCCCCATCCTCAAATTGTGAAGTATGAAACGGTTAAGATCACAATCTGATTACCTCTACTACATCCTTGTGAATCTGGCAAAACTTTCCAGAAGGGAATACAAGTTCTGTGGGATCATGCAGAGACATAACTACATTACCAATGCAGATCTCCACACCCAGAGCACCAGCTCTTGCTGGTATCACATTATATATGAACTGGAGCTTTCATTAAAAAACAAAATAATAGCAGAATCAAAAAGGGATTTAAAAACATGCAAAACAAACAGGTCATTCAGCAAAACCATGTTGCACTATCTTACTGATTTACTGTCTCTACCATCTGCTGGAGTGCAAGAGCTGGATACCCCCACAACAGCAGGTAAAGGCTTTGAAAATTGTATTGTCATAACACTTAGTGTCAACAATGTCTATTATTTATAAACAAAACATTTGTTACTGCAACCTGTGCATTTCACAGCCACATTCGATGCTCACAGAAGTGCAATAGGTAATCAGAGCCTTCAGAAGATACTTTCAAATATTTTCTTTGCTCAGACAAACTCATGGCAACAGCCTTGCTTCTCTTAGACCCTATCTTTTTCTTATTGTATCTAGTGAGGTGTGTGCCTATGAGAAAATAGTAAAATAAACACATCATAGCTTTGGAAGTCACGTATTTCAAATCTAGAATATTTAACAAACAACATGGCCTTAGCAGGTTTCGCTGTAGTAGAGGTGTGCATACTAGTACAGTAACAGAGACTTCAGTACTGTTACATACAGCATGGCTTTGATGGGTTCAAAAAATAACTATTGCCAGTAGACTTTTATTGGTTTTATGATTTTTATGTACTAAAAATTCAAATTTCTACAGCTGCATCAGTATAGAGTTTGAGTTGTTGGGAGATTTGCCCCATTTTTTACTATCAGCAAACTACTTTCTTCTCACACCTAAGCTTAAGAACAGAATTGGAATGAGAAGTGAACCTAATGCTTTTAAGAATAGACCTAAAGTAGCTGGCAAAAAGTAGCCTTGGGAGGAACAGGTGATGAAAAATTTACATGAATGTCACTCAGGTTTCGCATTGCACTTCCAGGGACATCCTTTAGCCAGATAAAATACAGTAGCCCAGACTCTTTTATTTCAGAATTTACGTGTGCACTCATTCCTGTGCTTATTCAGAGTGAAAAATAGGTATTTTCATCACTGAGACCTTAAATGTTTTAGGATAATAACTCAATTCTCTTCTGTCGTAATGGAGCAGGTCACAGCTGCTGAACTTCCTCAGCAGACTTTTTGCCAACTGGAAGAGTACTGCTGGCTCTGGAGATTATTCTGTAGAAGTAATTGCTTGCAACAATTTAACAAATTCAGAATTAACGCTTAATAGCTTCAGCTAAGAGTATGTTCAGTCTAATGGTTATATGTTTTAATCTACTGCTGATTTGCATAACATTTAGTAGCCAAATGGTTTTAACTCACTTACAAATCCTGACCTGACCTTCACTTACAATTCTTCCTTTTCTGCAATTTTTCAACTTAGTTCAATTCACTGCAAGACCATAATCAGTGTGAATCCTTCCCTCCTGAGCTCACACATGTGGCTAATGGCTGCATTCACTGAAATACTGCTTAAGCTGCAACAGCTTTAACATTGCACTTGGCTGTCTTTTCCATATTAACTGAAAAATAAGAACACCACCAGCAATGTTAGAAAGGCATTTCAGGAAGTTTAAGGTTCTACAACTTGCTGGAAAGAGCTAAATTTTGACAATCTGTTTTCTAGTACTACAAGCTTGCCTGTGCCAGGATATTGCACTATTAAATCAACCTTCCAAAACACACAGCCTTTGATTTAAATGGCAAATATATATATTCTCCTAGGTATACCAGAGTATTTTAAGAGTCATGGTCACACATTCACACAATTCAGGCCTAGTCATTATTGTAAACACTTAAGCTATTACAAACTCTCACTTTCTTTGAGTATCAAAATACTCCTGGCCAAATATTCGATACCGATAATACACAGATGATAATTTACAGACAAAACAGTAACTGGCATAATTTGTTTATTGTACTGTGAGCATCAGTATATATTAGAGACAAAGAAAACATGACTTCCAGGACAAAGAAAAAACCCTGGAGATTTAAAGTTTTGCTCAATATCAATCATGGAGAACCTATAAATTATCTGCTGGAATGCTTTTAGCTGAAAAGCTTGGCTTCTACAATGACAGAACACTGAAGAATACAAGATGTTCTGGATCCCAAAAGCCACATACCTAAGGTTAAATTGTAAAAGACCTGAAAAGACGATAGGTAAAATTTATAAACTTGTTTTCTTCTGAGACAGATTGATCTTATCTCCAAGACTCAGGGCCATTCCCTGTAAGGAAAAGAAAGAAGACAATCATGACACAGATACTTCACGTCAAATTGACTTTATCTTATCTATATTAAAATGGAAGTTCCATATATAGAAAACTATGAAGTCAGGGACATGAAAATTTCTAGCTGTTCACTTATTTGTACACATTATAGTGCACACTTTAACACCAGGTAAAGGCTAGATATATTGTTGAAACAACAAAATCTAAATGAGCTAGCAAATGTTACATGTGTTATCAATACGACAAGCAGAAGAATAAAAAAATTTAAGCTTTTTGACCTCCCACCAGTTGAGAGTGGGCTGCCAGGGGAGAAATTACAAATGCCAGTGCAGTTATTGAAATTCACCTGTTGAAAGTCTCAGTGCTGATATTAGCACTCAATGCATTAAAGCTACAGAAAATAATTTAATCACAGAACCATATTAATACTGCATAGAAACTGAAGAAATCTCATAAGATACTGCATGAATAAAGCCACATATTCCACAGCAGAATGATTTCAAGATGCAACCATGATGGTATATGTAATTGAATGCAGTCTGATGTAAAAATGGCACTGTAAACATAACAGAAATATGAATCTAAACCAGTTCAAAATCTTTAGTGATATCACATAAAATAAATGCTTTCTTTAAATGTGAAAACTCTCCAGTAGTCTTTTATTGTGCCCCGTTTAATATACTTCTATTTTACAGTGGGTTTTTTAGTGCATTTATTTAAAATCCCATACTTTTTTTCAGTTGGGAGGTAAAAGTTCTAAAATCCAAAAATCCAAAGAGACTCACAGAAATACCTACAGAAAATATTCCTACTAAAAGATTTTGGATTTTGTTTTGCTGTTTTCTAAAAAAAAAACCCCACCAGCAAACAGCAATTTCATCCATAAAATTTCCTTGTGTTGCAACACTTAAGTGTGCAACATAGTAGAAAAAAGGTCATGGAACCCTGGGGCATACTTGCTTTTTATTTAAAAGCAAATAAAATATAACGTCCCATTTGCAGTGCTATAGACAAAATTAGGAATTCCTGGCCCAAAGGCCTATTCTATGATAACACACTAAGAGAAAAGATCTACAACATAGTTTTAGGGTATGATCACACCTAGTTACAAAGATTTTCTCTCCTCACAAAATCTGTAAAAGATGGTTTTAGAACTAAGGATAAAGTTCCTATATCCATCTTCCCTAAAAATTTTCTCATTTATCTAGTACTAGAAACTAATGTACAAAAATCTGCAGGTTTTTTAGAGTGTTTGGTACATTTTCATGGAAATGCCAAGGAGACATAAGCCATGTTACCTGACTCTTGGCCCGGATTCGTATGTGACCAGTGACAGGCGCCTCTGGCCCCAGATGAATTGGCTTTTCAATGCTGACATTCGCAAGGGCATCTTCTCCAAAGATGGAACGAGCGTAAAGATTGGCTGCCATAAACCCACAATAACCAGAAAGTGCCTGTGGAAAGCACATTTGAATTCTTTAGAAAGCCCCAAATCCTTTAAACACGTTTTAGTTTAACCTAGGTTAGCTAGGCAGTTATCAGTATATAAAGTTTAAACTTCTTTCTTTACGTGCAACATTTTCTAAAGTGTGGGAATCATGCACTGGGAAACAGTGGTGGCCTTTTTCTAGAATTAATATTGGAAAACATGCCATCTGTAATATTCATCAAAACAAGGTAAGATGGCATCTTATGGTTGGATTTAACCACCAGCAAAACAGTAAAGAAGCTAAATAGTAACCACAGCTATTATACATGTTAAATCTTAATAGCAAATACTGTATAGATTTATTTTGCTTTACAACAAAAAGGCTCAACTGGCAAAAGAAAAGTAAATTTTGACAGAGCAGGAAGAAACTTGGAGCTACTGAAAAAAACCCTTTATAAAAGCAGATGGTCCCATCAAGTCTATATTACAGCTTGGCTACCACAAATTATAATGGACATTCTACTTTCTAACTGGGGAAGCAATAGCTAAAGCAATTAAACATGGAATTTTGATAAATTTGATTAATTTGCTTTTACTCATTTCAGACCACTCATTTAAAAACTTTGAAGTATATGTACAATTTCATATTCTAAGCAAGCGTTTCTAATAATATTAATAACAAATGCTGAACAGACCAAAATGGTAAAGCACACAAACTAAAAACGATGTCTAAAAGTCTCCAAGAAATAGCTCACCTTCTCTGGAGTCAGGCATTTCATATTGGTGGACTTCAGTATGTGCTGTAAGTATTCATTTAGATCAACGATATTTGTATTCACTGTTACCTTCAAGAAGGAAAAAAAAGGCAATTACTTTGATTAGCACCTCAGGCATTTCTGTAACCATTTTTCCCCTTCGGGGCTCTATAAAGGAGATTACCACTGCATTTCTCCTTCAGGAACAACACACTAAGTAAGCTGGGTGCACTCCCCATTATGTGGTGGCATCATAGGAAGTCTTCGCCTCCTGCCATCCTCTTGTTAAAGACGGAGAACTTTCTGCTATTACCACAGTTCCCAAAACATATTGGGTGAATGTGATATTCTGCTGAACATGTAGACTCTTCAGGGTAAAGAGTGGACTTCTTGTCTGAAGACAGTGTGCACATTGCCAGAACAAGAAAAAAGAGGTATCTAGTCCAAAGCTTGCTTTTAACTAATGATAAAGACTACTTTCATCTTTCCCGTCCAGCAACAAAGCTGTCTGGGCTGCCCTGGCTTCCTCATATTGAATATTAAGGGTCTTGTTTAAACTGCTTTTTAACACATCTCTTAGCAGTAGTTTATAAAATTTCTAAGATTTCACATGCTATGCCTCAATATTTACTGTGCACAAGTTCCCCAAGACCTTTAGATCTAGTCTCAATTGAACACACGTGAACACATGTAAAAAACAAGGCTTCAGAACATGTAAAATATTTTCCATTCTGTTTTAATGTTTCTACTCTATTCTTAAATTATATTGCTCTGTTGTATGAGATTATCTCCCTTAAACCTTTTATTAACAGGTCTGTAACTACCAGTTTGGGCACCTTCAGTTAATGTAAAATGTACCCACCATTCTGTTGGTCTCACACAGCATCCATAACTGTATCTACAGCTGTATTGCAAAGTAACAGACTGAAAGATCTCCCTGTTCATGGACTAAATGACCTTTAAAAGGTCCCCTGTGACCCAAAACACACAGCAATTCAGAACTGGAGAGGCTAAGCAGTATGAGTAATTCTGCAGCCTCAGCATAAACTTACACTTGCTGCCATCTCACCTTTGAGCCAAAATACACAGCAATCACCAATCAGTTTGGACACCTTCCATATAGGAGGTAAAGCTCAATGCACATACTCCTTTTGCAAGGAAAAAAACACCTAGTTATTGCATTGCTAAGCTTGTGAAACTGGTAAGATAGCAGTAAGAGAAAGAGATATTTGAGGCAAACGTCCAATGTGGACATTGAATAAAGTTTATATGAAAATAGATAATGTTGATTTAATGAGTTGGTGTAGAACAAGAAGCAGAATTACACCATATCAACAAACAAACCCCAAATAACACACAAAAAATAAAACTAACTTTGTTTTCCCACTCAAACTCTGCCCACATCTGTCTGAACTCTGCATCCGTGCAAGAAGCAGGCTGGATGTAATCCATGATGTCAATGTGGATATCACTGAGAACCACACAGTTTCTGTCGCTGGCTGCTCCAGAGACATCATACACTGCAATACAAAACACAAACCACCTTAATGTTTAAAAAAGTGAATTTTCACTAAATAAGGGTGCTGAGTTATCACCTGCCAGTTACCAACACTCCACCTTTGCTCATGGCCGACCTCTGTTCTGTTCAAGAACTTTACCCAGTTGCCACAGAACTTGGCAGCATGTTCTTCTATGACTTTAAGTTAAAGCAATATGGATTTTTTTAAAACCATCCCAAAATATTCATACATTGTAGATAATTTAATTTCTTCCCCCAGTATATAAATTATTTTTGACCTCATTAAGCAGTTAAGAAATGCTTCATATTAATGTTAATTTTGCCTAATGAATTGTTTACTTACCAACATTACCAAAAATTATTCCATTTTCTGTTGAAGCAACTTTCACATTAGCTTTAATGTTGGCAAAATCATGTGGAGCCAGTGTCAGAGGAGACGGTTTTTCCACAAGTTTCAAGTCACCTGTGTAAAGAAATTGGGATATGGGCAACACGGAACATTGGCAGTACACAACCAGCTTAGCTTTTGGAACAAACTTCTTTTATTTTCTTAGTCATTCCATTTTTGTATCTACAGAGCTGCACTAAATGCCACCAAAAAGATACTAGTTGATTTGGAATTGGTGGGGTTTTTTTTACAGTTCACTAACTGCAAGACAAAATAATTTACATTATACACATAATTTTGGTTAAAGTATTACAGTGTTCACCCAGGCTCCACCAAAACCAAATGCAAATACTGACTTAAATGGGCTTTGGATTGAGTCTAGAATTATTTTTTTAACAAGGAAATGGTTAATTCTACCTTGTGTTTTAATCACTGGCAACATCGTAAGACTTAACCCTATAGTCAAGTGCCTCAAAACCAAAGTTCAACATCCAGTATTACATGCACTAAGCTATTTATGAACAGGTCAAAGTATCACCTTGATTCTGAATACAAGTGCTCCAAGGAAACACTAAGGGTTGCATTTTTACTAATCCTTTAGCAAGCAATAGTAAAAGACTTAGTTCTATTAAACCGTAATTTGAGAACACAGCATGAGCAGCATGAGCTCTACACATAAGAGTAATGCATCAAGTCAGGTTTTGCAATACATCTGAAGACATCAACTGGGAAATAGAGAATTCAACTTTACTGAGCTGACAAACAGAAAAATGCAATTTATTAAGTAATATATTCATTTTATTAATTTCCATCGTAGTCTGATCACATGATTTAGGAAGTATTAGGAGAAAGGTTATGCCCCTCTAGTCATATTTACAATAATTAAAAGTATGTAACATGTTCTCCCAGTATGTTGTAAACATATTTCAACTCCTGACTGACAAAGCAGAGGACAACTAATAAGAAACTGGTTACTGTTCTTGGATTAACTGCTCCAGTTGCTCCTCTAAAAGAATTAAAGAAGCCTCAGTATTGTTCAAGAAGAGACTGATACAACTGCTGGTACAGGCAATGATTTCAGCTGAGTAAATGCAGAATTTTCCTGAGCTGAGTGTAAAAACCACACAGGGCAGATGGCTTCCTGCTGCCTGACATTTGCCCCATACAGGTTGGGGGTTTGTCCTTTTTTTGAAATTTATTTTAAATATCTATAATAACAGCAAAATGAGAATAAGTATATCAAAAAACTGGTCTGTATTTCAAGAAAAAGGAGAAGGGAAAAAGACAATGCTATTTCTTTAGTGAAAAAAGCCGTGAAGAAATTCAAAATCTGACTACAGTTTGCATCATTAGATAGTATTGTCAGTGTCAGTACATGCATGTCTTCCATCAAATACATAAAAAAATGGGATTCAAAAACATCCTTCCAAAGTGTCTCAGAAACTCCTTACAGCTGGGTGCCAGTGCCCAGCACCTCACAGTTGCTTTGTTTCCACCAGTCCTCCTTACCCAGTGTGGCCAGTTCCAGTGTGCAGTTCTGCAGAGTGTCACTGGTCTGGTTGACCACAAGCACATCCAGCACAATGTCATACTGGTTGACGTGGACATACGCTTCTGCATACACGGGGTCTGAGAAACCTGTCAGCTGAGTAACCTGGGACAGAGGTTAAGGTATTTTTCTTCTCATGAAACAGTTTTAAACATAGAATCATGACAAACAATTACAAAAAAAATAAGAATAAAGTACAATTAAATCCATTTTTCTTTAATTTGAGCCTCTGAGACAAGAAGGTGTGCGAAGAGCTTTTAATGTCACAGAATTTACTTACTAGGAAGAAAAACAGAAGAAAAAGAAAAATGGGAAAAAAACACCTTAAAAAATCAGCACAAATTTTGTCTAGAAAGTAGTATTTAAAGAAGTTGAGATATTTAGAAAATCTAGAGTTCATGCACAAGTCTTCCAAAATAAACAGATTTCCTTAATTTATAGATAAATATGCAGATTGTCCCTATTATTCATAGAAATTAATATTAACTGCATCCTTCCTTCACATGTCCTTTTGTGTACAGACTACAATTATAAAACCTTTCCAGATGAAATGTACTCTGAATTGCTAAGGTCCTAAAATATGAACTCCAAGGTCATTTACTCTTAAGAGGATCAGCAGGACAAAGAAAATCTGACTTAAAATTAAAAGGTAGCTCTAAAGAGCACAAACAATTCAACAAGTCCTTAAAAGTTTAGTTTTTTAAGTTGAATTGATGAACGAATGAATTTTCTTTTCTCCTTGGACCTTCTCTGCAGGTCCTAGTAATGAGCAGCAAAAAAAGGTGCACTTGGCAATAGGATACAGCAGACAAAGAAAGAAAGAAAGGGGTTCTTAAACACTATTGACATCCTTACTCTGTTTCCTGCGAACCTTACTAGGCTCTTCAAATGAGCAAAAAATTTCAATGTCTTCTCCACATTCCACCAGCTCAGCACTCTCTAAGTCTCCTCCTTATTCTTCCCCAGCATGTGAAGAAGGCAACCACTACAAGCACAAGGGCTTTACTCTGTGTCTTGATCCCAACCAGGAAATACCTGGGTCTTTCCAATCAGCCAGTATAGTTTTGTTCATCAGTTCAAGCCTGTGATTTCCAAAGCAGATCCTGTTCATAAGCAGTGCAGTGTACATAATTAAAACACTAATTTCCCATTACCTTATTAAGTTTGGAAGCAAGAGGATCAGCAGCCTCCTTCCTCTGTGTGTTTCCCATTGCTGCAAGAAGGCTAAGCTGAAACTGGTCTTCTTTTGAGCTCATTTCATTTTTAGCAGTGAGCTGCATGAAGGAAATGGGATCATCTGGCTGAACCGTCACATTCCTCTTCTCTGATTCTTTCTGCAGGAAGAGAATAATTCAAGATTTCACTGTGAATTTCATTACTTAGCAGAGAAACACAGTCAAATAATGGCTGACTTACACAGAGTCAAATGGTGACATTTCTGGGACCAGAAAGTGTTTATGGTTACACGATTATAATAGCTCACCTTCTGGGAAAGTTTCTCCTCTTCTAGCTTGGCTGACAGCATATGAGAGAGGGACTGCCTGCATTCTTTGTTGAAAATATCATTCATGAGAGGAGAACATTCTGACAAAACTTTCAGACACAAGGAAATACGATCCACATCATCATCTGTAATTGGCTTCTTGGGAAGAGAAGACTTTCCCAAATGTAGAATAGTGGCCATCAGCAGCATAGCCTCAGCATTAAAGGACTGAGAAGGAGGACAAAGGATAGAGAATGGAAGGTTATTGCATTTCTCATAGCTTTACAGAAATGCTTAATCCCGACTTACTTACAAAAAGGTGCACATTAATCAAATCATAAAAACTCTGAACAGACTACTTATTTTTTTAGTACTTGTTATCTAGAAATCAAGCAGCATGCTTTAGAGACTGTCTGGACAGAGTGGCTGGAAAGCAGCAGGTCCTATTTGTGACCCCAACTGTCATTATTATCAAATCACATAACTGGCACTTCACTTTGGACTTAACCCATTTTGCCTCTGTCTTAAAGAGGCAACAACCAGCTCCTCCTTGCACGTACAGTGAAAAAAAAAGACATGACTTACATTTTGCTTCTTCTTTTCCTGAACTAGTGACACATATCGTAAAGCAATCTTGGTTAAAGTTGTAGCAAGGGAAGCTGCAACAAAGAAATCTCCATCGAGAAGGAATCCTCGTAAGGGAGGCCTGCAAAGAAAAGTGATCATCAGAAAACTAGTTCTGGATGACTCTAAAGCCAACTTTTTTGGTTACCTTAACATTTACACTGTACAATCAAAACAAGCTTGAAACATCTCAGACAGTTGTTTTTTCTCCTCTCAAAGTAATTTTCCAGCTATAGAGATATTCACAAGTCACACAGTCATTTCCATTTTGGCATGGACTAGGGAGTGAGAGGTATAATGTATTCACTGTAGCTCTGACTAGTCAAGATCAAGTAGCTGATATGCAGTAACTAAAGAAATATAACAACTGTACTACCTACTTACAAAATAAGCTATAGCAAGTATTAAGCAGTGCAAGGTGATATCAAGGGAAGAAAATGTTTTAATTTAAAGGCAACATCTCTGTATCCAACTAAAATTGTGAGAGAACTTTATATATAAAAAAATCAAATAGAATTTAGGGTATCATAATTACTAAAGTCCTTTTGACGCAGTAAGCTTTGATTACAAATCCTAAGCAAGCGGACGACATCCTATCAGATAGCATCTACCTGGGATAATACCTTAAAACAGAAATTCCCTCTAAGAGAGAGAGCATACTGCTCAAATAGAAAAATAAAAACAAAACACAAAAAACAACCAAGTCACTCCTGGCATAGTATAAAGTCTTAAATACCTGTCTTCTTCCTTTTTGGCAGGTCGGGAACTACTGAGAGCACTCTGTGTTGCATAAGTGCCCATCTCTGTCACCAGTTTTTGGGCAGGACCCACAGACACCTCTTCTTCAGGTTTTAGCTCACCAGCTTCTTTCTTGATTTCAGATTCTACTATTGGGATCTAGAAATGAGCAGGAAACAATTGTTACAATTAAAACAAAAGATATATTTTTGTTCTGTAGAAAATTTTAATAAAAATTATCTGCATTATTTAAGTTTTATAAACAAAAGGTCAGCTACAGTGCAATAGTTTGGGGAAGAATTTGAGGAGATAAGCAGATGCTGAAATACATAGAGAAGCTTTCTACCCATGCAGTAAAGCTCCCATTGCACAGATTGTGTAGATCCCTCCCCAAACAACCCAGACTTAAAGCACCCTTTTTATTGCTACTGGATGTAATTAAATTATACCTTAAAGTTGCCATAATTTTCCAAAATAAGGAATTTCTTATCTCCCCTCTTAAAATATATTACTTATTCTCAGCTCAACCATGATACTTGGAAAAAAAATGGATAACACAGGCAAAGCCCTGACTTCTTTTTACTTAAAATTTCCTAAGCTATGGCATTAACACATCACAAGCCCTCAAAACACTGTTGGCATCTTACTTGATTTTTAAAAAAAATACCATTTTCTTAGAAAACCCACTGCATAATGGCAAGAAAAACCACAAAGAGTGAGTAAACACAGGCAATCAAAGCACACACACCTCTCCGAGTGATCTGCGAACTTCTGTCATTACACTTTGTATGTCTTCCTTTGTGCTGCAATATTCTCCAAGGATCCATAATGCTCCTCGATAAATCCTAAGAGAGGAAGAGTGACTTAAATCATGCTCTCATGATATATTCAAACTAGCATTAAGAGAAGTGATTTGTGGTCAGGTGGCAAAGGCCAGTCTTGACATACTCAAAAAGACATAGCTGACAAAAAGCAGGTTTGATCAAAGAAAATTATCATTTCAGCCTTCATAAACCCATGAACATGTGCATCACATTAGATATATTCTCTGGTACAGATTTATTTCCATCTCTGTTAATCCTGACATACATAAAATTAAATTTCATTGTGATCACAGTAATTCTACTGTATGTCAGTTGTAAATTCTCCATCTAACTGAGAAAAACTAATTTTTCCATTTTACCAGACAAAAAAAAGAAACAAGAACATGAACAAAGATCAGGAAAAGAATAGAAAAGCTTCAGAGATTTTTTTCCCCACTTAATGAGATGAGAAGGAGGTAGGATTCACAGTTCTCTGTGTATTACAAGAATGACAGAGTGCTGTCTTAATACAGAGCAGTTCTCGTGACTTAAGCTTTACAGATCCATCAGAAAACAAAACTTTTAGAGCCCTGAAAGGTGCTAAAGAAGTTTTGCAGACTGCAAAGCCTGATCTGTGTTAGACTGGGTTTTCTAATAAATGTCTCATAAGTATTTCCACTTGCCTACAAGTGCAAATCCCTTAATAACCCTGTTTTAACAAATAGATCACTTTACAGTTGGCCTTCATTAACAACACTATCTCCCAGCAAGTGGAAATACAATTACCAATCGCACCTAGAAAGGAAATGAAAAAAGCACTTAATTTCTTTTGTACAAACAGGCTGTACCTAGAAATCATCTACTCCCAAAATATCTCAGCTTCAGTTACTCTTTGTGTGTGGTTTGCAAGATTTAGGCACATATTTAAGGCCAATATACATTCAGTATAAGTAAACCACAAGGTGCTCCAGTGTCCATTTGATATTGTATTTGGGACTCACTTGACAGATTTAATAGAGTGAAAGACTTCAAGCATCTTCTCAACAATAAGAGGTCTGAGGTTATCAAATCGCTGGATCGCTTCCCGCACAAACTCCAAGACATCAGCAGCTGCTGCTTCGTTATTATCACTAAGGAACTCCATCAGCTAGCACAGAAGAGTGAA
The DNA here is from genome assembly GCA_035222235.1 of Margarornis squamiger. Taxonomy (NCBI): domain Eukaryota; kingdom Metazoa; phylum Chordata; class Aves; order Passeriformes; family Furnariidae; genus Margarornis; species Margarornis squamiger. The sequence continues at coordinate 12,240,426 of JAWWTY010000156.1, forward strand.
AATGAGCACAAAGAGCAGCACAGGTAAGTTTGTACAAGAATATTTTCCTTCTACATTCAGAAAAATAAAACTGCATATGTTATCTTCCATTAAACAAAACTGAAATCAAACAACCTTAAATACATTCTAAACAACTACCAATTATCACAATCCCAAACTGGTTTTCTAATGACACAAATTAGTGCATTCTAAGTAAAAGTCCTCTTCAGCTCATGTTCTTCAAAAAGATTTAAAAATAAAGTCTCAGAAGACAAATAATTACAGCATCAAAAGTCCTATATTTCTTTAGGGATTAAAAATAGTATTGCTTCCCATGAGGCCACTATTAGGAACATCTCAGCTACAGCTATTCTCCAGGTTTTGGGTATAGCTAGAACCTATTTAATGACAATATAATTAAACATTTGCATACCACTGGGATAACATTTGCAGCCATGTCTGGAAACCGAACACTACAGGAATGCAGTGTACGAACAAGCAGCTGTCTGTACTTGTCTGTATCTTCATGTTCCGTCACATTATTAGTTTTAATCACTTCCTTCTTCAAAACAATCACAAGCTGCAAAAAAGATCAAATAAAATTGAAAAAAGTGACATATTTTTCAAAAGAAAAAAAAATAGTGTAATGAACCAAAAGTACATGTATTTTACCTCCTCCACATTTCTTGAGGACACAAGATCCAGAGCCAATTGAAGGGTTTTTTTGCGTACTTCTAGATCTGGGGTACTCAGCACTCTGAGGATGTCCATAACTAGATCCTGAAACAACAACAAAATTGTAAGTATTTTGGTGTTTTAAATTACTTCCTTTTCATACAATTCTCATTTTCAGTCCTCAATGATTTTCAAAGCCTTTTTGAATATATAATATATAATCTGCTGACAAGCAAGCAACATATCCCAGGCATTAGGAACTTCGCAGTGTTCATTTAATACATTCCACATTTTCGTAGAAGTCTACCATGCAAGCTATATCATTAAATCTTAAGATCAGGACAGCATTGCTTTTGGTAATTCTTATGCAGGCAATAAAAGCAGGAAGTCATAAATATGGAAGTCCATCCAATATGTTTTTACCAAAACCATGCCAACAGAAAATGTAAAGTTCAGAAGTACATTTCTCCATACATCACAAAACCTGAAAACTTTGTTACTGAAGGGTTTTCTTCCCTAAAGCTTGCAGGAAAAGAGACAGCTTACATACCTGTAACACTCGTTCATGGGAGGGATGCTCCTTTAATTCAATCAACCGATCCAAGACAATCAGTTTCACATTATTATCACTTTCTTTAATAATCAAATCTATGTAGCACTGGGCAGCTGCCTAAAATTAAAAGGATCAAAACCATTTTTTAATTAATGAAGAGGAGAAACTGGCAAATTTCTGAGAGAAACTCAGGAAAAGACTCCTTCTATATTACTACTAAAGCAGCTACTCTGAGTTGGCACAGAAATGAACACGAGAACAGACTTTGAAATTTTCTGGTCCATTATAAATTGATTACAACCCATTATAAAAATCACACTGAAAGGCTTACAACTGCATCAGCTCACAATACACAGACTTAATTTCAAATTCCAAGAAAGACATAACAGGACAGATTACCAGACATATTTTGGGTCAGATGTCAGTACGCAACAGGGCATGAAAAACAACTTTGTTAGCCTATATAGACATGGTTTTTACAACAGCTTCTACATACAGTATGCCTACTCAACAAAAATGAGTAAGCAAAAGCAAGAATGTTGGAATTCATATTCCCCTTGACCTTTAGAAACTACTATTTACAATGCTTTTACTCTAAATCTAGATATGCATGTTCTATTAATGAAATTTCCATACAAGTTCAAAACTTCTCTTAAATAATCAGCTATACAAATATGAATCTGGGAACCCCAGGTCAATCAGAAATCAACATAAATCTTCACTGCTTTATGGTGAAAAAAGGCCTTTATGGTCTGAAAAGAGAAATATTCGTGAGTAGAGAAAGTAATTAAACCTCTGAAAATCTTCAGCTTTAGTCTGCTTTGCTAACTACACCAAGAGGACTGCAGGTTGATACCAACATTGTACAACAGTCTGTACAGTAGTCACGCTTGTTCCCTAGCAAAGTGACATGAAGCTCTTTAGCTCCAGGTCTGCAAAGAAGTCTCAGTCTTTTTCTGTGACCAATTCTAAGAGAAAGTTTCACATGTGAAGTGTTAAATGCCCCGTATTACTAAAGCATTTGTTCTTTCAAGGTATCAACACAGAGCACACAGTGTTTGTTTCAGTGCACTAAAAGCTAGTGAACATCTGAAACGTCACTTCCATACCTTGATTGCTGTTGGTGCACTGGAGAGTGTAACTAGAGTGCCTGCAGCTTCATACTTCACTGCAGGACTCGATGACTGCAGTAAGTTGTAGATGCAGCGAATAAACCGAGCTCTCTCCGATGGATTTGCGTGACAGACCTCAACAAGAAGAATGATGCATAGTTGGCACATAAAGAAAAAAAGAAAAGAGCAATCCTACAGCTTACCTGCTCCTTTATCTTACAATGAGTTGAAAACAGAGCAAAAGGTGACAGCCTTTCCTGGGGACAGGAAGCGTCATTGGCAGCTGTAAAAGTCTACTTACAAAAGCTATTCAAAAGCTGTTCTTGAGAACTCAGTGCAATGCTACCACATGTTAAAATCTCAGATTAAAAGGGCATAGCCTGTACCAGCTTCTGTAAGAGATGCCCTGCTCATGCCCACGAAACCAGTATGATAATACACAGACCCCATCACAGCAAATCAGGTGAGACATATTGCTCTATACTGTGCACATTTGAGCCTTCATCATTTCAAGAGAGAAAACTCATTCAGTTGTATTAAACAGATACAGGTTCCTGACATGGACTAGAAAATAACTATAATGCCTTTTCCAGCAACATTCTATCCCTTTTAAAAAGCAGTCTATATTATCTAACATGTGCATTTGTTTTAAATGTGCCACAACATTTCCATTTTACCTTGTAAATTAGTTCCACAATAACCAACTGCAGGATGTCACCAAATGTCTGGACTTGATCTATACAGGTACTCAAATAATCCAAAGCTCGATCCTACACAAATAAAAGATAAATTAGTCTGAGTTTGCTCACTCAGTTGAATTTTATATCAAAACACATTCTAAAAATCAAAATACAAAACAGCATTTATGCAACCATTCAACCTTGAAATTTAAACAATTCAGGAAAACACTGTAAACCCGAAGAGCAAATTAATCCATTCTGTCTATAGATTGCAAAAGAGAGATGAAACTAATGGTAATCAGGCACAAGAGGCAATTGCCTGTAGAGCAAATAATCCAAAACACTAAACAGAAAGTGCCATTTCTTTCTCATGCAACTACAAGAGCAATAAAACAGTAGATAATAGGGCACTTCTGAGTCTGGTTATGCTCCTCTGCCAAAACTAATTACAGTTTTCAGCACCACCATACGCCTTCACCAAATACAGTAATTCTCCTTTAAAATGAAGACAGCACTGAAGACCTACTTTAGCTTTTTGAGTACCAAATATTCCACAAAAACATTAACACTATCATACATGGGGGTTTTTATGAATACAAATACTTTATACTACCAAAAAACTCCTGGCTAGCTAGCCAGCACATTTTCAAGTTATTAAACCAAATGAGCTTGAGGGCAAATATCCTCACCTGATCTGCATGAATTAGCATCATAAATGCATTTCTTTTGCAGCTTGCGTCTTTCTCATTCACCAAGAAATCATGGATCAGTTCTGGAGCATCAGGTATAAGATGTTCAAAGTTTCTTAAAAAAATAATATATCCTAATTAAAAAAGCTACTGATAAGGAGTAAAACCCAATTAAGTACATATCCTGAACACAAACATTTACAAAATCTCAAGAGTAAAATGGTGATACAAAGCTTTTGTGCAGCTATTTGAAACAGCAAACACACTCAAGGAACTTTAAAAAATTGTTTATGATGACAGCTAAGACGTTACCTCACCAGTGATTACAGTCAGATAGCAACATTCAGCCACACCGTCCAGGTGGCAACCACAATAATGTTCAGTATGTAACTGCAGCACATCAAGAATGTCCTGCTTCAAATAAATTTGTACATGCATATTCCTGCAAGGATTATTCTATATTCATGGTTGTGGACAATGGTCACAAATAATAACGTTTAGATCATTAAGAAAGGCAAATTAACCTGCAATATAAGGACCTCAGTTGTACTTGAGAAAGCAGCAGCTTTTGCTTTTCCAAAGAAGTCCATTAGGTAGAAGAAAAAAGGCAAACAAAGGCCCAAACATCACAGCAGTGATTAATAAACTTTGAGATTTCAAAAACTATGCTGATTGTGGTCTTCTGCATTCCCGACTTTCAACTGTGTCTGGCCTTTACCTGTAGATGGTGTAAATGGCCAGGACAGCGTTTCTGCGCACGTAGCTGTGCCGGTGCTCCAGGCACGCGCGAATGGCCGGCATCAGCGGCTCCAGCAGCTCTGCTTCCTTCAGCTTGCACAGAAAGCGCAGAGTAGAGCCCCGGATAAACTCATTTGGGTGCTGAAGATCCTAAAACCAACAAGAAACATGCTTGAAATGCCAGACTCTCCAGATATATGTACTTGCTAGCCTTCTCCCATACTCAGCTTTGCCAAGGTTCAAGTTCCCAACATCCAGTTACACCTCAGTCTTCTCGTGAAATACCTTCTTAAAACACTGCTGCCCTACAAGATTTAAAATCATGTATTTCTGTGCAGTAAAACTTAGAAAGCCTGCACTATATTTTTCTGCATTGTATGAGTTTTCCCAAACTACCATGGGTGTGAAAGAGCAGCCTGTGAGCAGTCTCACAGGCTGGATACTAGCCTCTAGTGTATATTAGCTCATCTGCTTCCAACCCATTCCCAAAGTTGAAGGCTCTTACTGTCTTTATGAAGGAGTGTCCCAAGCATACAATACTGTAGTTATTCCAAAAAAAGCATCTTTTTATGAGCCATGGCTTGTCCCAAGACACTATGAAGACAGTAATTATGTTACCACTCGCCTCTGATGCTCGCTGACATGGAAACTATATTTCTGTTAACTTATAATTGCAAAAGAATGGAAAATTTCCTTGGCTGTAGGTGTGCTGTTTATCTGTAGTTGTCCAGCCCTGAAGCACAGAGACATAACTGCTAGAAAGGAAATGCTGAGCATAAACCACTTTTATATTTATTAAATAACACAAAATGATACACTTTCTGTAAAGATCCAGACAAACAATGAAATAAACTATGGGCTACCTTTCTGTATGCATCACACACAAGGATCATTTCCTGCAAGAGCCTGCCATCTGGAGTGGTCTTTGGCACGATCTCCCAAAAGACAAGCAGAAGTTTTTTGATGGTATGGTCTTGGAGAGGCAGTACAAAACGTATGATGGTCATCAGAAGCCCAGGCAGTTTTTCACCGTTCAGAATCATAATGATTACTTTCTTCAAGGCCTCCGTCTTCAACTTGACATCTCCTTTTTCTAGAAGAGGAGGAAATGAAGTCAGGAAGGCTGACATGTCACAGTTAGTTTAACAGGAATACCAATCTTCAGTGTCAGAATACACAAACCCCTCTGAAGGAGTGCAGCAGAGCACATGAATAAAATTCATACTCTAAACAAGAGATATTCAAAAATAAGCATGGAATTTAGACTTAATTCCAGGATCAATATATTGGAACTCAAATCCCAAGGTTGTTTAAATACTTACAATTTAAACAGCCTGTTATACCAGGATATTACAATGTGCTCTGATGTCATACGTATACCAGATACTAACACTGCTGTTTCTGCCAGAACATTCTGCAGTGCACTGAACAAGTGACAACACAATTTGTTGTTTATTACAGTGCTTAGATCTGCCCTAGCCCAAACTGGTATTATTTAAAACTTTCAAACAAAAAGATTTAAAATCTTGCACAGACTTGGGGAAACACACACACACAACAAAACCAAACCACTTAAGATAATATCATGAAGTTTCTCAAAACACAGCACAGAAATGTACACCTTTCAAAAAGGAACAGAAAATAAATATAAAATTGACTTGAGTTTATAAAATGTAAACAATATTATAGGAAAGGCACAAGTAGAGAATGATTCAGGTAAGATGGAGTATCCTTCAATCATTGTCCATACTTGCCTAGGTCATTTTTTAAGCTGATTTCGGAAGGTGGTTCTGAGTCCATGGGAACGTTAATTAACGTGTAACACACGTTCTCTGCAGCAGTCATGGTTCTTGGTTACAGAAGTTTTCTCAAGGCAAGAATTATTTTGACACAAGTATCAGACAACCTAAAAAAACAAGCAAACAAAGCCATTCCAAAGTTAAAAGATTTTATTAACGAACACAAACACGTTATCAAAACTGACTTAATGGTTTGAAGGGATTTGCTGGGTTTCTTCAGGAGCCACACTCAAAAGCCCTCTCACGATCCTGTTACACTAAAATATTCCTGTTAGCACCACAAAGATGAAGAGCATGACGTTTTCTAGAGGCAATAAAAAAAGTATAAGACAGAAATCTTCCCAATACTTCGGGCACAGTCAGGGATAACAGAAGTGAACAGGCACCTGACTGTAGCCAAACAAATGCAGCAGCTTCTCCATGATTGGGGCTATATATTCCCACTGCCTTCACTGCAGTCCTGTGCCCCTCCAGGGGAACTGACCCAAACTAAAAATTCAGCTGAAAAATCTAAAACCTAAAAAAACCCCAACCCAAACCAAATAAAAAAACCAGTTCTTCAGTTCTCTTGACTTGATTAACAAGTAGCATGGTCTAGAGGGAATCATGTTTGCATGTTCCTCATATAATAGATACCAGGGATCAAATCAACCTTTTTCTTCTATCAAACCTCATTCCCATGTTTCTTTACTCTTTATATAATAGACATCTAGGATCAAATCAACCTTCTTATTCTATTTCTCAAGTTTGAGCTGGCTTAATTAATGCTATGATACCACACTGACAGGCACAGCAGAGAAAAGTGTTATTTTTCTCTTACGTAAGTGACTTTGTCCTTTCTACAGAAATTGTGGCCAAATAAATTAGCTTTCATTAATTTTCTGGAAGCCTTTAACTGAGTTTAACAAATTAATAAAACAAGGAAGTTGCCTTTTTATTTTATGATACCAAACATCAGTCAAATAATGTGTAAAGGCGTATTTGTTTTATACAATTTTTATTACTAATAATAGGGCCAACAGACCTGAACAAAATGATCCCCATCAAAGGCTATGATTTACATTAAGATGGGAACACCCAGCTCTCCAACTCAAGGCTGTTTTAGGGTCCTGCAGGCTGCCTTTCCTCAAAGTTCCATGTTGGCAGGGCCAAACCTCCATGACATAAAGCTTTCAATAACAGGCCAGTTTAAGAAACTGTTGTCTGGAGACACCACCTCCCACCCCACATCACCTCCTTCATCTGTGCAGACAACTTTTGAGCTACAAACTCTGTAAACTCTCCACTCCTGCCTTATTAGTGAAGAAGGAACAAACAAAATCCAGCAGACCAACAAACACCTGTTCCCAGCCTGGCTAAAAGCACCTCTCCACGACCAGCTCAGAGAGGGAAGGTGGGACATGTTGCTGCGGCATTTGAATGAGCACTTGAGGCACTTCACAATCTGGTGCGGGATCCAAAGTCCCTTTTCTCATCAAACGGGAACCTAGAGAACCTCACACTGGACAATGATCAGGGAAACTGTGCTAACTTGGGCTGCTGTTTCTTTCTACACAAGAAAACAACAAACTAAAACAGTGCCACAACAACTACCCCCAAAAATAATTGCAATACAGTTTTTTTAAAAGAAACTCGCCTCTTTCTGTTATGAATTCCCTATTTTAAGGATTAGATCCTTCAAGACTGTTTACAAATATCTACATAAACGACTTGTTCAAGAAATGACTGGACATGGCACTTAGTGCACCAAGACCAGAAATCAGCTGGATCTTAAAGAGAGGTCCCACGGACACACATGTAGGTGCTGCTCTACTTCCCCAGCAGTAAAATTTCTGACTGCCTGTCTTGAGCCACAGAATTGTTTGGGCTGGAAGGGCCCTTAAAGATCATCTCGTCCCACCCCCCTGCCACGGGCAGGAACACCTTCCACTACACCAGGTTGCTCAGAGCCCCATCCAACCTGGCCTTGGACACTTCCAGGGATGGTGGAGCCACAGTTTCTCTGGGCAAGGAGAAGAAATCGAAATTTACGGAGGAAATCGAAAGCTGGAGTTTATCGATCGCAGGAAACCAGTCACGCCTGCTCGCCCCCTCCGTCCCTGGGGAGCCTCGAGAGCCGGGGCACCTTACAAACCAAGGCCCCGAGAAGGCATAGTTTTACTGATGCAATACACCGCGCGAAAACCTTTGCTAGACAATCCCGACAAATTCGCCGCCGGCTGCGGGACATCCCTCCCCGTGCCCTGGCGTCCCAGGCCCCACTCCCAGCTCACACCCGCCCGTTTTCACCCACGGCGCAAAACTAACTTCGGTGCCCTGAGCCAAGCCCGAGCTCTGCGGCCCCTCCGCGCCACAGACCGACCCCCCCCGCCTCCCGGGCCCACCGGCGCGGTGCCTGCGGGGGCCTGAGGCCTGGGGCCGGCGGGGCCCACGGGACCCGGTGCTGCCGCTGCCGCTGCCCCCCGCACTGCGGCGCAGGCCGGGGCCGGGGCCGGTGCCGGTGCGTACCGTGCGGAGGGGCCGTGCCGTGCCGTGCCGGGCGGGTCCCGGAGCGCAGCTGAGCCCGCGGCGCGGCCGCTCCGGCGATGGCTGACGTGGAGCCGCACCCGCCCCGCCACATCGAGCCTACGGCGGCCGCGCCGGGACACGCCCCGCAAACCGCGAGCCTGCGCGGAGCCGGGGGGCGGGGGCGGCGCGCGCCGAGGCTGCGCGAGGAAGGGCTTCCCCCGTGACGTCACGGGCCCGGGGATTCTCCCGGGAGGGGTCAGCGACCCTCGGGACACTGGGAGAGAGCGGCCGAACTAAGGGTAAAAACCCAGCACAGGTAGACAAATAAGGGGGAAATAGTGATATAAATAAGGGGCGGGGAAAAAGGGAGGGTGGGAAATGATATAAATAAGGGGGAGGAGGAAGGAAGGGGGAATAATGACATAAATAAGGGGGGAATCAGTGAAATAAGTAAGGGGGGAAAAAAGGGAGAGTGAGGAATAATGATATAAATAAGGGGGGAAAAAAAGGGAGGGTGGCGAATAATGATATAAATAAGGTGGGGAGGAAGAGGGAAGGTGGGGAATAATGATATAAATGAGGGGGAAATCAACGAAAAATGAGGTGGGGGGGGGAAAAGGGAGGGTGGGGAATAGTAAGGGGAAAAAATAAATCAGGTGGAAAATCAGTAAATAATTGGGGAAATAAATAACTGGGAGAATAAATAATCGAGGAAAATAAACAACCGGGGAAAATAAGTAACTGGAAAAATAGAGAGGGGAAAGAAGTAAATTAGAGAAGAAATAAATAAGGGAAAAAAAAAACAGGGGGAAAAACCCCAAGGGGGGAAAAATATTAAGGGGGAGAAATAAATACCAGGGAAAAAAATGAATAAGGGAAGGGAAAAAATTTGTAAGGGGGGAAATAAATAAATAAAGGAAAAATAAATAAGAGGAAATCAACAGAAAAGTAACAGGGGGAAAATGGAAGAATAAACAGGGCAAAACTAGAATAAAAATAAATTTAGAAAAAATAAAAGAAGCTTAGTCTAGTGCTTAAAACCCACAGACACAACCCTGACATTATTATTTTGCTATTTTCGTGACTGAATTATTTACATGGATTCAAGACAGTATTTAAAGCCTGTTTGAAACAGCACCATGCTTTATTAATTAAAATTTATTAGTATTGATTAATTAAACAAGATGCAATTTTTTGCTTCAGTACAGTGAGCAGGCTGCCCTGTTCCTATGTGGGTCCACCCCAAAAAATTGTTTCTTATAATTTTCAATGCAATCATTAGCAAGAACACATATTTCCAACATGGAAAATGGAAAAAAAAATTACACTGAACTCATTTTGTTTAAAATACGGCGTTGCACCTATTTTGTACCTTGGAAGCACCAACTCACTGGGATTCCCTGGCACACAACCCTGAGGAAGCCACTGTTAGTCCCAAATTTTGTGGCACTCAGCTTAAATCGAAACAGCACCAGGTGCAGAACGAGGTGAAGGGACAAAACCCTGTAAGCTGTTCATTCAGCAGCAACACAGGGACTCCAGAGCTCAGGGGACTTTTAATGGGAGTTTAAGTGCTTCCCTTGTTACTTCAGTTTCAGCCCTTAGTGAGCTAAAAGCCCTTTGCTGATCTTGGCTGGCTGATGGCTCTAAAGAAACAGTTCAGTTCAGTTCCAAATAAACTGGGGTTGACTAAGTCAACCCCCAAAGAAGCCAAACCCAAGCTGGTTGGCATCTTCTCGTTTCTTCAGCCTGAAACATTCTGGTAAACACTCATGATCACAAATGTCTTTTCATATTCAGTTTGAGACAAGCTGGCACAGGGAAACACACTGTATCCTGTTCATTCCACAACTATTTTACAGTTTTGTAAGCATTTTAAGGTCCTCTCAGTTCAACAGTTTCCAAGAGCACCGCATCTCTATACAGTAAGTAAATGCTCACTCTGACAAGTGGTCAAACACGATGGCACCTTGATATGACACAAGTATTTGAATAGCTGTTTGTACAGATTAAAAAAAACCAAATCCACAGCAGAGTCCAAGAAAGTGATTTATTTCCACTTGTCCTTATGAGTTAAAGACAGTATCTTTTCCTTAAAAAAACAGTATCATGTACTATTTAGAAAATGATTACACCTTTCTTGTCCAAGCAGTTACACCCAAGTATGACCTCCTGTCTACCTTTTAAGGATAGGTGGGTTGGTTTCTTTCTTTAAGAGCAATCCTCAGAATGTAGCATCAGAAAACGTATATAGGTGAGGATAGTTACCACCAAATGGATAAATGTTTCTGTATAATTATACAATAACACAGAGGAACTCATCCACCAACTAGTGCTCCATCGGCTCCTCTGCCTTTTCCACAGCTTCTTCTACAGGTGGAACCGGCTTAAAGAGAGAAAAAAATAACAATTTTAGGAAGGCAGAAGACAACACTTGACAAATCAGCTTTATCCTGATCTGAGCATCATGAGTGGTAAATGCTGCTCATGTCAGCAAACAGCTTACAAAGTACTGTTACCCGAATTAAGCTTAAAATACAATAAATTAAGGTTAAAATATGAGCAGGACAGAGTTGGTAATTAGGAGACTATGGAAACATCGTGTGAAGGGCAGGAGAAACATAAGCAGCCACTTGTGTTACAAAATAGGGAAAACGTGTACTTGATCAAAGATGAGGAAAGCGGACGACACTGGAACAGCCTGGCATAAATTCGGCATAAACTGATTTAAAAAGCATCTGACTTTCCAGCTGAGATTACGCAGTGTTCATACAGTAACTTCAAACTTTAAAAATCACCTGTCTAAAACTCTACTAAAGTAGTAGAGTTAAATTTATTGTAAACGTAATAAATCATATCCAAATGCTGTCTTTCAACAAAGCCTATTTATTTGTATCTAAGCCACACACCTTTCTCTGTGGTCTCTCCTCAAGACCTTCTAGGAATGGTGCTACATCATCATCGTCATAGATCGTAAACTCCATGTCTTTGCCCACAATTCCAATGGAAACATTCTGTCAAGAAAAGTTTTGAAAGCAGTGAGAAGCATTTTCCTACCATTAACCTTGGCTTTACAGCTTTCACTTACAAAAGCTTTCATGTTTCAAAATCTTTGAAGTAAAATCATTCATGGGTTTCAATTGCTTTTGTTTTCTTTTTAATAACATATACAATTTCTCAAAATCCCTTGTTTTAATCTTATTTTGCATTTTCAATAACTTCAGCATTTTAAAAAACAAGGTGAGCTAAGAATAAAAAAACAAGGAAAAGGGCAGATCAGCCACAAGCAGAACACCAACTCATGGATATCCTTAGAATTTTCTTGTTCAACAGTTCCTCAATTCCTTGTCAGAAGTTTGTATACCCTTCTGATGCTGGATACTCAATCAACTGTTGGTGCATTACCTTCCCTCACCTCCCAGGTGAATTACTGACTGTGCTTACAGAGCAAGGCTGTGATTCTAGTTGCATGTAATGCATTTTAAACACTGATCAAAGCTTAAAATAGAATGAAGCAACCAGGGAAACAACTTAGTGAAAGCATGATTTCTGTTAAGAAACTTAAAACTGAGATAATTAGGAAATGCTAGATAAACTGGTGACATTAAATGATGACGATATTATCGCCTGGTATTCAGGTTCCAAGTTTCAGTGTCAGCCATACTTCACAAGAATTTTGTCACAGTAATTTCGAGTAACAATGGCAGTAGAATTCCTTAAGAAAACCTAGGACTTACCTTGGTGGTCAGATCCTGTTCAGCAGGAAGAGTCTCTCTCAGGGCACGCAGCCCATGTTTAACTAGCTCATTTAGATTACCTTAAAATGGAATCAGAAAGACATTTACACACTATATGGTGTTAGCTCTAGACACTCATTTCCCCTTCTTCCTATTCCTAGTTCACAACTATGAAATCAGCTTGGCTAACTTGACTTTCAGAGCTCCTTTTCCTTCTGGTACTGAGCACAGACTTAGTTATAAAAGTACACCTTGAGACACCAGCCCTCCCCTACACTTGAGGTCAAGTGCATCTGGTTTTGACACCTGCCTTGCCTTCAGTGCCTTCAGTGCAGTGATATTCCAGCTTTGGGTTTTTTCCCCACAAGCAGCTATTCAACAGACTCCTCATCAACATTTCATCAAGAATAAATTCACCACTTTAAATGTACCACCTAAATACCTTGCCCTGAGACATACCATCCCTGCTCTGCTATGGAAAGAATTACACTTCCCCTGGGTTAAACAGGGCAGAGGCCGTTCACTTTTTCCCCTGCTTTTCCGAGCACAGCTTCTTTTTTCATTACATGCAATAAAAGCATCCATATATTAAGACATGAAAACATGTAACATATTTTCATGCATATTTACAGTTATGCCAAACTTGCCTACCAAAACTTATCTTTGTCTCGTTAAATGCAAAAGTATGGATCAGTATCAGAAAACACTGCAGAATTGATGAATACCATTAGCCAGAGAGGGTCCCATTACTCACAGTCAGTGAACTCAGTCATGTGCCTCTCCAGGTAAGTTCGTGCTGACTGTGAGCGAGCACCAATGGACATTGCTTTGCAGTCAAAATAGTTTGCAGAGGGACAAGTCTGGAAGATGTGAGGACCCATATCCTACAAAGAGAAAGAAAAAAACCCACAGAACATAAAACAAATGTACAAATTCATACCAAGTCTGCTGCTCGAACATGACATCTTCTAAAAGAGTTTTGCTTCATGGTACATCACACAGCCTATATGTATGCACAGAAATATATTTTATATTGCTGATCATATCACCCTCCTTAAATAATTCCATCAAATAGTTTGCAAACACCCAAAATCAATAGCAAAATATTTACAGAAACAAATCTCATTTTTGCTGTATCTCATTCTGTACCTTAAAATATCTAATAAAGTGTAGGTAGGATTAGCTATTAATTAACACTTCTAAAAGCTATGCTTTAGGGTAAGATACAGACAATTATTTCCTTATTCAGAGAATTTTGATGAGTCTGCCTCTTCCGTCTTTCCCTCTTAACATCTATTTGTTGTATAAAGTTTCACTAAGCAAATTTTCTTGTAGATCACTAGGAACCAGAGCAGCTTACTTACATCATAGCCTGCAATGAGCAGTCCCACACCATATGGCCTCCTGCCGTAACGCTGTGTCGGGATCTGGGTTTCTGAAGCAAGCTAAGGAAACAATCTCAAAATTACATGTTAATTACCCAAAACATTTTCCTAAGCCAAGCAGAGATGCACCAAAATGTATTGTTATGGGACAGTCTCTGAAATAACACACAAGCAATGTGAATAAAGAACAATCTTCCAATAAAATTTTCCAACTTGAATTTTAAGCTGTAATATGTGCAAATCATTCTATGAACAAATAAAAAGTTATATAAGTATTACAAGCATAAAAAGAAAGGATACTGCTTCCAATTAGTGACACTAGGCGAGAAACTGGAAGAGGTCTATCAAACACAAACCTAGAATCCAAGCACTCCTGACGCATGAAATTGCTAGAAAGCAAAAAAATAAGCAAAAGATGAAAACAATACATAGATCAAGGACACAAAGAAGTTTTGTCTTAATACCTGTCTGTTAAGGTAAACAATTTTTGTTTCAGTTCTGCTTGTTGAGAAAAAGGGTCAAAGAGTTTACATAATTTCATTTCACCACGACCTATAATTGTTATTTAGAAAGTTGACCACAGGTTTGAAAGAATGCAAATACAAATGCAAAGAAGGCAGAAGTTCATGCAGGCAACAGAGGGATCATCTGGAAAAGAGCCACAGTTATAATGGCAACACTGCTTTGTAACATTACAGCAATGAAAATTTATTTTAGAAAGTCTTTCTATCCCCTCCTTGTCCTTTCAAACTGAGGAACAATCCTCCTTCCATGTACATTTACCTCATCTGAACAAATTACACGGCCAGCAGGTAAAAGCAAGCCCCTCTGAAGCCCACACATACAGCACCCTATGTGTTCAGTAACTTTTTTAAGTGTATGTACACAGAAACAACTGCCAGAGGGAAAGAAGTGATGCACTTTCTCAGACTGCTTGGAAGCCCCATCACAGTGAGGAAACCAGACAGGACTGTCTTACTAGTAACAAAACCAAAGAGCAAAATTTTGGGCCAAACAAATGAGATTTCTGCCAACCAGTTAAAAATCTGCCAGAATTTCGTCCTGAGGTCTTTGGCATAGTACAACAAAGCAGCAGCTTAAGACTAATCCTTAGCCAAGCAGAAAATCTCATTTGCAATAGTCTGAATGAACTTTCACTTGTTATTGCAGAACTTTGTATGTCAACAACCAAGATACTCACCACAAGAGTCTTGCATCGGCAGTAAGTCCAGCAATTGAGATACCAATATGGTTGTCAACATACAGGATTTTTTTCTGATGAGCTGCCAGCTCAGACTGTGCTCTCTACATATAAAACGAGAAAGTTATGTGGCAAACTGAAGAGTCTGCCAAGCACTGTGGGGAAATCTGCTAACATTTATAGCAAGAACTGGAAATGATCATGAAACAATAAAAAAAAAATTAAATTTATAACCTTGCAACAGAAGACAAGAAAAAACCTAATTCCATTTCAGTAGGAACCTGTCAGAATGAAAGAAAGGACACCCACTCAAGCTTTGGGAAAAGAAAGAAACAGATTTACTAATAAGCTATTTAGATTTAATAACTACTGAATAGGAAAAAAAAAGAGGACACCATCTTTTAAAGGCAAAAAAATTTTTCACTCACTTCCTCCACCATTTTGTGAAAATCTGCTTTGCATGGGTGCTGAAAATATTCAGTTCTATACTGATACTTAAGGAAAAGGAAACTGGGATTGTATTTACATTACACATAGAAGGTCCTACTGTCCCAAACTAATTTGCCAACCCAAAACTTTTCTATGAGCGTTACTGTCCCAAGAACCAAGTTTTGAAGTTACCTTGAGAGCAACCAGAACAGCGTGTGTTTTGGACTTCAGCCCCACCGTAGCTGAGCCTTGTTTCACAGCTTCCATGGCATATTCTATTTGATGAATTCGGCCCTACAAAAACAAATCAAAAGTGACCATTCTCAAGTTAATCCTTTGAATCAATTTTCAGTGGGTTTGGATTTTCAGACCTTTGATTCCCCACCCTAACAGGAACACTTTCTCCATCACAGTTTAAACCTACAATCCTCAATTGTCTTCTGCAATGCCTCACCATTAACCGAGAAAACCTTGGCCATCTCTGAGCCACTCTCTACTGCACACAAAGGAACAGGAAAAGTAAAAATAAAGGGTGAGTAATCTTGACATTATAAGAATCACAAGACTTTTGCCACTGTCTTTAGAGAAATCAATGTTTGACCCACTGTGATTCAAAGACAGAACTTCCAGCTGAATTTGGACACTTAACTTTTAATACAGTTTCCTGAAGAAATGAATCTTACGTAATTGTTGTGTCTCACCATCCATTCTCCAATAACTTCTGAACAAGTTACTGATCAACTGCAGTGAAATCTGAAAGGAGTAGAGGTCTCAAAGCAAATTGAGTCCCCACAGGTTCTGCAGCGGTGTGCAGAAGCTTTGGAGGAAAATGTGACAATGTCCATTTAATGGAACCACTGAGGGTAAATCAGCTCATTTCCTGCACTCCAGCCCACATCAGACAGGGCAGTGCTGCCTTGCAAGCACTGACACTCCAGAGCACAGCCCACAGGTGCATCCCACCAGCTGTGACAGAGTGGAATGTAGCAGTGAAATGTGCCAGAGACGATCTACAGGAAATCACCTTCTCATAGCTTATTGGGGTCTTTTGGGCATGAGGTTTTTTATTTGATTTATCTAGAGAATTACAAAGTCTACTAGATGCTTAAAAACCCTAATGTACTAATTCACCCACTAAGTTATAAATGGGATTACAATACCATAGGATATTTCCTGCCCAAGAGCAGTATTGAATCGCTGTGACCCATCCAACATGCATTTGCCAACTGTCATGAATGACTTGCAAGACTGTAAGAACGTGAAAACACCTCTAGCATTTAGTCTATTTCCTTTTCTTTACTACCATATTCGAAAACATCTCCCAATAAACATGATTATTCTTTGCTTCTACAGAGACAGCATGAAGCCTCCCTGACAGTCCACAACATGGGAAACTAGACACTCACAGCTGCACAGATGTCAGAATTGAAGCACAAACTGCAGCACAAAATGAAATGGCATTTAACCACTTACATGTTCTGGCTTTCAATGTTATAAGCTTTTTAGATGGAATTTATTCATCAGGAACGTTTGTGACCACTTTAATTTAGAAAATGAAGATCTGTGAATTCACACCACAAAAATCAGTACCCCAGATTCCATGCTCCAGATTACTCCGTGGGTACAGGCATTCAAAGAGAGCCTTAAAAGGCAGTGCACAGAAAGAGAAACAGGTACTGTTATATCCCACTTGAAGGAGTGGCATATTCTCACTCAAACACTAAGTCTTAATAATTTCTTTTTTTTTCTGAACAATTTCAATCCAGTAAAGCACTAATGAAAAAAAAAGGAAACGTTATTCCCAATTATAAACTAAATAGTTCCTTTCCAGTATTATCTAGTGGACAAAATAGAGAATGACCTAGCAGTGGCCTAACATTGACGACATTTAAACTTAGTTTCATGCTTTTTGTACCTTACTTACCAACTTCTTACCAACGGATCATAGAATCATGGGTTGGAAGGGACCTTTAAAGATCATCTAGTCCAACTCCCAAGGTGACTGCATCTATTTTGTACCTCACAGGTACTTTCAGAAAGCAACTGCCTTAAGCACTTTGAGGTTACAGGGCCCACCTCAGCACCACTCAGGTTCATGCACTGGAAGACCTGAGATGTGCCAATGGATTTTTGGACACCTGCAGCCTCCAAAGGGAGAGGGAAGCAGCCTGCAGGAACCTTCAGGCACATGACTACAACCTGCACAACTGCAATACCACTGGTAGGAGGTGGAGAAAACCCAAAAAGCAAGTTAACATCCCAGTGACAAAGCACATAAAGGCTTTACCTGCGGGCTCCACACCGTGACATCATTGTCATACTGGTTGCGAAACTGGAATGAAGAAAATAAAACTCATTAGTGTTGCTAATAAGCGAACAGGAAGAGTGTTCCTAAGGGGAGTCCTGGTTGTTTTCACAGAATCAGCTAGGTTGGAAAAGGCCTCTGATATCACTGAGTCCAGCCTATGACCGACTACCACCTTGTCAACTGAGTACCACATCCAGTCTTCTCTAAAACATCTCCAGGGTCAGTGAACCTCACCACCACCTCCCTGGGCAGCCCATTCCAATACCAAATCACTCTTTTGGTGAAGAAATTTTGCCTTTTGTTAAATTCCTTTTGTCAAACTATTTGAGTTGGAAGGGACCTCTGTAGATCTAGTCCAAGCCCTCTCTGCCAAGGCAGGGTCATCTACGGCAGCTTACACAGCAACGTGTCCAGGTGGGTTTGGAATGTCTCCAGAGGGGGAGACTCCAGGCCCTCCTTGGGCAGCCTGTCCCAGTGCTCTGCCACTCTCAGCGAAAATTTCTTCCTCATGTTGAGGTGGAACTTCTTGTGTTTTAGTTTATGGCCTTTGCTCCTCGGCCTGTCGCTGGGCACCACCGAAAAGAGTCCGGCACCGTGGTCTTGGCGATGGCCTTTGAGATATTTCCATGCATTGACGAGATGCCCCCTCAGTGTTCCCTTCCCCGGACTAACCAGGCCCAGCTCCTCATGGGAGAGACGCTGCGGCCCCCGGGGCGATGCCCACACGCAGCCCCGCGGTGTGTGTGTGCCCGGCCCGCAGCAGGGCCCGCTCCCCACCCACACTCCGCTCCTCAGGCCCGGCCGCGCCGGCGGCCCCGCGTGGCCCGGGAACTGCTTACTCACGGGCCCGCTCCCTGCCGCCCGCCCGCCTCCGCAGCGCCGAACCTGCGGGGGTTCCCTACCCGCCCGGCCGCCCCCGGCCCCGCTGGCCCGC
Source organism: Margarornis squamiger (assembly GCA_035222235.1). Classification (NCBI taxonomy): domain Eukaryota; kingdom Metazoa; phylum Chordata; class Aves; order Passeriformes; family Furnariidae; genus Margarornis; species Margarornis squamiger. The sequence continues at coordinate 12,259,153 of JAWWTY010000156.1, forward strand.
TGTCCCGGCCCATCCGCCGCCCCTCGCCCCCCTCACCCTCCTCACCATCCTGCCGCTCCTGCCGCTCCGGCCGCTCCTCCCGCACGGCGCGCGCGGCTCCTCCAGGCCACGGGGGCGCGCAGCGCAGGCAGCGCCAGCCGCGCCGCCGAGTCATCGATCGCCCGCGCAGGCGCGGCGGCCGCCCCGCCGCGTCAGGGACGGACGGACGGACAGACAGACCGACAGACAGACAGACAGACAGACACCGACAGCGCGGTGTGAGAGACGGACAGACCGACAGACAGACACCGACAGCGCGGTGTGAGAGACGGACAGACCGACAGACAGACACCGACAGCGCGGTGTGAGGGACAGATGGATGTGTATATATATGTGTACATATACCTAGTTATATACTAGTTTTATATATATACTAGCTACATACTAATTTTATATATACAACTAATATATGATTAGTTATATATGTAAACTAGTAGACAACTAGTATAACATATATATAAAACTAGTTATGTATTAGTTTTATATGTATACTACTTATACATTAATATATATTTATAACACTAGTATATAACTAGTTATAGTGTTTTATATATATATATATATACACACAGACACACTAGTATATAACTAGTATATATAACCTTTTGATTACTGCAGGCACACTTCTCTTGCCACTGCAGGATTTTCTCCTTTTTTTTCCCTGGAAAGGACTACAGTGTCGTCTAGGAAATAATAATAAAAAAATCTAAACAGTGATTTAAATTACCCAGCTTGTTAATTTTAAGATTTCTGATTAATAAAAGTTCATTTGTTTTGAAATTACTTCCTTTCTTCAGCATTGTTTGGTGGGCACTGAAACAGGATGTATAAACATTTTAAGTGAGCTGAACAGCTTTCAAGTTTCACAGAACCTTCAGTAAATATTCCTGCAGGTTTTGCTATAATTCCATTCTGCAACAACTTCCTACAGCAATAAGGGACTCCCTAAAGATCTGTTTGCTCTGCCTGCAGTAACAGAACAATAGACAGACATTTCCTCTCCTTTTGGCAATGCCGTGGTAGTTTTGATAGAGCACTAAACCACGCCAAGACTTGGTATTGTGCTGTATTTATAGAGCAAGTAATGTTAGGAGCCATGATTTTGGTGATAAAAAGGAAGGATTTTTTGGTAATAGCTGCATAAATGAGCTTTTGGAAGCTATATGAACTATTGTGTAGGTTTGTTAAATAACAACTGAATTATTTTCCAGAGTAATCTTTTCCCCTTTGTTACATGGATAGGAAACCCCACACACACACACATTCAAAACCAAACTAACCAGATGTCCAGCTATTAAAAATTTATTCTAAAGCAAGTGGATTCAGGTCATGTGACAGCAGGAAGGGTGGCATGGAATGGAGTTCCACCTGCTCTCCAGTGCTGCAGGCAGCACAACTGGTACTGTATTCCCAAGGCAGCAGCACAAGAGGATGTTGGAGGCAGGAGTAATCTCTAGAAAGGGGAAATGTTTACCGTGGAAGGAAGTAATTCACTTCCTTCTGGATGCTCCTGCTTGCCCTTTAGGCTCAGTGCTACAGGCAGGGCTAAAGCCAGGGGGTTTGGAATGTATTTCTGATTACATCTCAGTGTGATGGTGTTAAAGAGCACCCAGCCTATTCCCCATCAATCTATTTGAACCAAAAGTATAATATTTAAATACAAAATGAGAGAAAGACAAAGTCAACAAGGCAAAATAAAATAGCTCTTTTTTAGACAAGAAAGGCATCAAACCAGAAAGGAAGCATTTTGCATATATTTTGCCCTAACGTGGCAGTTACTAAAGTTAGTAATGTTAGTGGTTTGTGAGTCACCTAGAGTTGTTAGAAAATTTGAATGAAGGCCTTAAGTGAGAGTCTCAGTAAAATTTAAGTGATGCATAAACATTAGGTTGATCTCTGCACTGGAGAAAATGTCACCCTGGCTATATTTAATGGTGGTATAGTGGCCAGCACGAAATGATCTGACAGTTTTGGACAGCTTCATAGGAGATAAAAAATCCACATGACAAAAGGTTACAATGATGTGGTTGGCAGACACGGCAGAAAAAGCAGTGCTGAGTAGCCAAGGTGGTTAAACTGCTCATTTCTCCAAGCCGTGTTATGATACACATTGCTGAGGCAACGTGGGACACAACTTCACATGGATTTTGCAACTGCTGTTATCTGATCCAATATTAAACAACTCCAAAGATATCCCAATTATCTGTATCCGAGGTATTAATTTTTGTAATACTAAAAGCTACAAAAAAGTGCATCAAATGTTTTCTTTTTTAACAATCCTAAGACCAAACTTAATGTGCACTTGCATAGTTCTATTGAAGGTTTGAATTAATAGAAAAGGAGGATTTAAAAAATAGAAATTTAATTGTAGATAAAAAAAGCAAATAGTGAGCAGCAATCAACATATTACATCAAGAAATCACAATATGAAAGACTACAGGACTGAAAAGTAAAACTAAAACTATACTAACATTTAAATAAACTCCTTATAAAACATCTTTGTTAGGAGAAAATAGTATTTTCTCACTTTAGTTTCAAAGTTGGCAATCTGATATTCAGGATCACTTCAGTGCAATAATTACACAAGTGATAGCTCTATGAAAACTTGTTCAGGTCTCATTAATGGCCAAATTAAATGCTAGGAATGATTAGGAAGGAGAACAAAACATAGAGTGCCACTGTATAAATCCATGCTGCATCTGACACCATTCAGACTTGAACACTGGCTGTGACTCATTTCTCACCTTGAAACCATGTGGCAGCACTGAAGGCACTGGGAAAAGTAGAAAGAAGAATTGAAATTATCAAATAGCTTCATATAAAGAATGACAATAAAGACTAGAAGTCTTCAGTCTAAATGCCAGATAAACAAGGAAAGGTGATGAATGCTTGTGAAATCACAAGTGGCACAGAGATGCTTAATAGATGTGATGTTTCTCTCTCCTGCAGCACTGGCACTGGTGTCAATAAAAACAGCAGGTTCGAGCAAAGACAAAGTGGTATTTCTGAGACATGTCATACCTGTGCTGTGGAAACCTTTGCATCTGAACACATCATGGTCTTTTGGACAGCAACTGGCCAAATTCACAGATAAAACAACTTTCCAAGGCACCAATACTGCTGAAGGTTTGAACTGTGTGCAGTGGTGAAGGCAGTTAACCTAAAACATGCATATACAGTCTCAGGAGAAGCAAATGATACTATTTTGTTCCATGTTATGTTTCCAGCGAAGTTATAAACAGCATCTGACATCTGAGTGATGACAGGCATTGCTCTGCAGAGATTGATGTACAGCAACTGAAAGGCAAGGCCATTATGCCTCCTCCTCTGCTGATTCACTAGAGGAAACAGCATTCCACCAAGTCCCCTTTTGGGATAGCACTCACCGTCAGCCTGCATTAACTGCTGCGTGCTATGCTCCTGTAGTTATATGGAGTTCTTGGGAAAAGATTGGCGTCACTGGGGCCACTGGTAACATTCCCAGGGGCTGTGTGTTGTGCTACTTAGGCACAGCAGACTGCCAAAGACAAAGAAAGAAAAATGCTGTGCCAGAGTAAGAGACAGACTAAGTGAAAGCAGTATCTCCATCCCCTTGGAGAAGGGGAAGGATGGATCACAGAGAGATCATGGGGCCTCTCCTGTCAGATAGACAAGTGATTGCCCACAAATAGCAGTGCTGTCATATTCAGGACTGAACATTTTGACTAAGTTGTTCTGAGAATTGTCTTATTCCCTCATCGATGTGAACAGTCCATTTTTGGATCTAAACAGGTAATAAATTTACTTCATGAAGAGATAACATAGTGAAAATACTACTTAATCGTAAGCTTTTGGCTATGACATTGGTTGTATTTGATGACGTTCTCATCAAAGCTAAGCATAAAAATTTGGCAGCTGCTATAAATGTGCATACTTCTCTTTAAGATCATTTAAAGATGATCTTGGAAGTTCTCACAAAAAAAAAAAAGGAAAAGGCTAACATTTTTTGTTTAGTACTGTAAACAGGAAAAAATAGCCTCTCTCTATAAGTATGCCTGATTTCTTCCCTATTCTTTTGCTGGTACCTCAGTGGAGGTGCAGATGTTTTTTTCTCTATGACACCCTTGTATTCAGGTTGACAAAGCCATTTTTTACCATTTTTAAACTACTGACCAATTCAAACCACTGGAATATTTTGGGATGAAAAATGTTAACTCTGTACCCTTTAAAGTCTATTCCTAATTTTTTTTTTTAATCCATAGCTTTTGTGAACTGACATCATCTGACCTTTTCAGGACTGGCCTACAGGGCAACTAACCTTGCTTGATCATCAAAGCTGGCTGGGAAAGGACAGGCAAGACAGAAAAGAGTCTGTCCAGTCCTGGAACAAACAAGGGGCACAAAGTTCAACACAGTAGAGCTGTTGCAGCATATCTTGGTCATGGAAATAGGTTTTATTTGTAAGTTCTTGTCTGAATAAAACAAAAATGTATTTATAGATAGATTTACATGGATATTATTGCTAGTTATTTCTTCGATTGAAATTTATTTCTTCACTCTTGAGTGAGGAAGGGTTTCTCTATAATATACTTTTATTGTACAAGAAAAATATATTTTCAGCTGCAAATTGCTTGCTAGTCTAGAAGTTATGATTTAAACAGTGTACATAGTATTGTCTGAGTCATCAAAATATAAGTGAACAACTATTATAATTTATGGAGAATTATGAAATATGTTATTGCAGTTATAGGAAAATCTGTTTAGCTTTTTATTTCAATGAAAAAGAATGGCAGTTATTAAGTTTCTGAGGGTAAAAGATCCATTTCAACGTGCACATAGCTGCATAAGCTCTTTAAAATGTATTAATTGCTCTGCTGATTTATACTGTTGTAATTAATTTTGACTGAGCGTAACTGATTTAAAACCAAAGTGTCGTCAAACCTTTAGCAGTAGATATGTAACATTTTGAGACAGACATCTATGAATGATGCACAGATTCATGAATAAATACTATATCAGTTATGTTAGTGATGAAATTTTTCAAAATTCCTAACTATGAAAGAATTAAGTGCAATTGTCAGCATAGATAGGAAATAACAGAGTGGCACAGAAATAAAGCCTTTGTAAGCCATGAGACCACTAATGCATCCCATTTCCCTATGACATACTTTACTGTCATATTAAATTAATGACTGGACAAAGTATTGCCTTCTTAGTTATGCATTTATATTCCATAAATATTTTACAATGACTACTTGTATGTAGATCACACCATAAAATGTTCACAATGTTTTTGCCAAAAGTTCCTGCTTGAAAAGTGGAAGTACGTTCACATACAGGAACAAAGGATATTAAGCTAAAAGGGAAAAAAGGGAAAGAAAAAGCCCTAGGAACGGCTTACTATTCATGGAAAAACATTAAGGATTTACGTGACACTTCTCTTTACAGGCATTTTCAAGTTCTGTGAGAGTGTTAAAGTTATTGTAATAGTCAGTTACTGTTTAGGCAACAGTTTGGGTATTTGTACACCACACTTTTCGAAAAGTGACTCAGCCTATTCTTAACATGGATTCAGTTAATTTGGAAAGACTACAATACAGAATTAATAAGCAGGGAAAATAGATGTTTGAGTAGGCTTTAGTCTTAAAAAGTCTTGCTGTCATCAGTCAGTTTTGGGTTTTTTTACGGTTTGCCAAGCTCCTAATTTTGGTACATGGACTTTAACAGCTTTGCTGTCATGCATATCCCTGTTTTCATAGTACAAATTTTATTTGGCACTGCCATCTTTATTGCATGTATTCTTAAACTAACAACAATGCAAGCAGAAATCTAAGTCTGTCCTGACAAATGTGAGAGAGCTTCTGGCACTGCAGTGTCCATTGTCTGCAATTGTTCTGACAGCTCACGGAGCTCAGACACTGCATCACACATGCTTAAATTATGAACAAATTCCATTGATCTAAGGATAATTCTAAATCCAGAGTATTTGGCACAACCCCTTGGCTTCTATGCCTGGTCCAGGGAAGATTCAGTGATAGGCCTGAAGGGCTCAAAATTAGTTCCAGACTGCCTCAATATAACCTTGCCTTGAATCTAGCTGGTGAGTATCTGAAAACCTCTGCATTAGTTATTAGCATATCACTACATAGTCACACATCTGCACATCTGGCTTTGGTTTTAAGAAGTATGTATCAAATAAATTTGTGACTACAGATGCCTCGTTCACAACAGATTCCATCGCACCAAAATATTTTAAAGCTGTGTTTATCACATCATTAAATGAACAGGAATAATAATTCTTCAGGCAAAAGTTCTTACCAAATGGAAGATTTCATACTTGGAATGGGGAAGTTTAAAAGAAAAAAAAATAGACTGTGGATACAAAAGATTATTTCTGCATTTTTATAGACCCTTTTACTGTGTTATAATACTTAATAAACACAGGAAAATTTTTTCCGGGTTGGAAACAGAGTATGTACCTTAGGATTTTGAAGTGACCAATGGCAGAGATTATCAATATTTTGCTGTGCAATTTGACATGCATTAAGGCAATACAATTACCAGAAAGCCCTGGGTACCTTCTTGTCTCACAGTGAGCAGCAAATAGAAATGGATTTGTATTTCTTTTAATATTGTGTAAAATCACATGGTTGAAAGTTACAAATTAAGCTACTCTCAAACAGAATGATCCTTTTATCAATTCTGCCTCCTCATTATTAACTTTACACAACACTCAGCATGTTATTTAGATTAGCTTCGGACAAAAAATTCTTCTTACCACTAATGCAAAGCATTAAGTTAATTTGTTTAGGATCTTATCCAAAAAATCACTTATACAATGTAATTTGAAGTATTCCCTGACGCTGCTTCCCTATCAATAATTACCAAGCTTCACCTGAGTATGTGGCTTGCCCTTTCATAATGTAGTTTTTACTAAAATGACATCAATATATATTTCTAATGCAAATCAAACTCATTAAAGATTTCTTCAGAATATATTCAACATGAGTTTTAAAATCCAGTTTCTGAGTAATAATCTTTGCAGCATCGTCAATGATTTTTTTTTACTGACTTCAGTATAGCCTGTTTTACTTAGATCTTGAACATGTAGTTGGTATTGTCAAATTTAAATCAAATAAAGAAGGTATATAAAATATATTTGATTCCTGCTTTTATTGAAAACTAGTGGTTATGTGATTATATTTTCAAATGTCATACTATAGCATTTACCTTGTGAATTTTAAGGATTAGTATAGGCACTGAGTATCACCCTCCCAACATATTTGTGAATGGTCTTCTGGGTTTTGGCCCAAATCTGAATGACCACAAAGAAAGAAATAAATTTAAAACTGTAACAGGAATTGGCACATTTGTACTTTCACAAAGTTTTTTAATAATACAGTAGCAGTACTTCATTGGATGGGCAGGATTTACCTCTCCTTTAAGAGACTTTTTAGCACTGATATCAAATTGACCAATTTTCTCTGGTCTCTAGCCTGGGGTGAACTCATTATACAATCACTTCTGCAAAGTGAAGTGAATGTGAATTTCATAGAATGTTTCTCACCTCAGGAAATGCCATTTCTTAAGCTGCACTGCTGCATATGCATTATTACCAGTTTAAGTATCTTCTTTAAATAGTTGATACCAGTTTTAATGCATATCTAGCTTTGCATGTGTTCTTCCATCCTTTTTCTGTCTTAATGTATTCTCGTTCCAAGATTAGCCTAAAAGTTATGATGGATCTGTGATGAATATTCACAAGCACTTCAGAGTTCAGGTGCTATTTCTGACCACTCAAAAGTGTTCAGAAACAGAGGAAACAACTATGATATTCAGAACCTGCTTGAAAACTAGTAGATAAAGGGGACAAAATTATTAACAAACCTTTCAAGATACAATTACTGTAGTATCAAAAAACCCCCAAAGAATGTACTAGCCTGTAAGTGCAGTGCTCAAAGAGCAGTCAAATAGATTGAGCTGGTAGAGGAACTGAGCACCATGCAAGAAATAGAGCAGAATTGTGGACAATGAGGACAAGGAAAAGAAAATAGGCTTTCCTGTGTGTCACATGGAAAATTAAGTCTACAATTTGTTCTTCTATTAATTAGGGTATTTCTCTGAAGGAAAAAAAATTCTGGGCAGTAAAAAAACCCCACAAACAAACATGAATTATCTCCTTGAATGATTGATTACAAAAGTCTGGAAGCCACTCTGGAGTAAAAAGACTGGCATTTCCTATTCACATCCATGGGAAGAATAGGACTTGGTTAACCACATTCCTTTAGAAAAGTCTCTAGTACATGACATGGACTTCCTGCGTGTGATATGGATGCTTGAATGACCTAATCTGTTTTCCAGCTCATTCAAGAACCCAGGCAGATTGCAGAAGTGTCTGATACCTGATATATTTACTTCTGGAGAGGATAGCATACCTCCTTCCAATCTCAAGTCACCCAGGCACAACTTCTAGCCAAGAAAGCAATGTCTGTTACAAAGAACCTGGCAGAATGGGTAGTTAGACAAACATTGTAATAATGATGTCGCTCAGACTCATACATCAAAAAGTCAGTACTTCAAAAAAAGGGCAAAACTTTACTAAACAACCAGTAAAAGTGTAAGTTATTTCCTACCACTTACTTCTGGTATCGTGTTCTAGCTTGCACCCCTTTGTGGACCATAATGCTTCTTTGGAAAGGATGCTAAAGAATCTCTTTCTTTATAATTGCTTTATTTTCCCTGGGAACACAGAAGCCAAGAAAATTGCCTAAGAAATAAGGAGGAGGTGAAACCACAGACTGCCGTCCCTGCTGTGTCAAGTGAGGCTTGCAGGATTGTTCTAGATGATATATGATCCTCAATATTTGGAGAGTCAAACTTCTGGCAAAAATCTTTAGGCAGTAATCTGATAAAGGCCACCAGATGGTCAAAGATCTTGGGGAGATAGTTTGAGAAGCACACAAGGTAGTTCCAAATACAGAACTAAAATGAAAAGTCCAGTCTTTTATGGAAAAAGTAATTCATGAGTTCTAAGAGAAGTAGCTTTGGAAAGTCCTTATGATGCAGTGAGGGGAGATGAAGATGTTGATCGCAAGCAGATCTTTTCCTTAAGCGTGATAATATGGCAATAGGTTGTGTTAGGGCTCTCTGGAAAACAGATAGCATTATACTGCAGGTCTGACAAGCTTCTCCAATTGACACAATGGTCATGGAACTGACCCACTCCTAAGGTCTTGTTAGGGAATCAGAGGGTCCCAGGTATGAGGTTTAGTCTTTGGAGTACTGCTCTTTCCCATCCTGACTGAAACAGAGTGCTCTAAAACAATTCTCTAGTATGTTGGTGGGATAGTAAGCTATTTTGATGATACTTTGTCCTGAAGGACTCAAAAACCTAATTAACAAATGCTCCTGAAGCTGGTGCTAATGATCTCAGTGAGTATAAAGAGAAAGTTGCATGGGAATATTGGCTATCAATGCAATGGGGATGGTTGTCTGAGATTATGAAACAATTGCCAAGATCAATACACCTCTCAAAATCCTAAAGAAGAAACTAAACAAAGGTGACTGAGATTTCCAGCAGTAGCTATAACCCTCTTAACTGTAGAAAAACTAACAAAGTTTTGAGTCTGGGAGTCAGCATTCCACAGCTCACAGATGCTGATGAAATGAGGAATCATTTTGGTTCAGTTGACATGTAAGAATGATTGAACACAAAGAGGTTTGTGCTTATTGTCCCACTGGCATTACACAGGGGGCTGATACTTGTGCACTCTCTGCTGCCATCAATAAGATTATCTGGCCTGTAGCACTAGGTACAGATAATGCTCTCAGGGAGAAAGGAAACAGATCAGCTGATAAAGGGAATACGGAATCCTTGCCTAACTCAAACAAAGTGTGTTGAGCTTGCTGTCAATCACCAAGGAAGGTTTATATATTTATTTCACTTATGTCCCAATTCAATATATTCCTGAATCTGCTACAAAACCAAAGGTTTTTAGCTAGACATCTCAGAAGCATGTTTATAGATCACAATTTTTCTAAAACCTTGGTATAAATATATATACGTATAGAGAGAGCAGTGTACAGAATCAGGGCTCTCAAATCAAAACCTGAAATTTACTTAGTTATTTTTATTTACACGCCAGATTAATGTATTTTACAGAAATTCAATGTTTTTCTGTTCAGAAATGCGTTAATTTCATCATTAGACTTGGTATAGACCTATTTCTGTAGGAGACCTGGCTGGGCAGGTAACCAGATAGGATAAATTTCAGGATTTCAATTAATACCATAACTGCCTCATGTACATTTTAACAATTACTAAAGTACAAAGTATATGAATTGAGTCTGGAAAGCTGATATCTTTTTTCCCCCCTAATATATCAGAAAACTGATAATTTAAGCAAGCTTTTCCTTAAAACTAGAATGCTGTTTTCCTTCTTCCCTTCAGCCCTTTCAGAACTTGCATGAAAAATGCATCAGTCATGGGAAGGGGAGACAATAATAAATAAAATCAAAACTAAATTTATGTGTAACAGATACATTCTTCACTTTCAGCATTAAAGGAAGCAAACATGCCAAGTTTGTAGTATTATAACGATCAGAGCTATTTAAGTAACTTCACAGGAAGAAATCAAGGCCAAAATTGAAGATCATAAAATCTTCTTTAAATCCAACTTCAACAATACCACCTGGCATCAGATGTTCACTTTTTAATATAAAAGTGCTTCAGAATTAACAGCAGCAGTTTAAGTATGTGATGTAAGTAGCTTCAGCTAGAGCATGTCACTCAGCTTCTTTGGTCTCTGGATAACCTGCTGGTACGTAGCTTTTTTGTAATTTTAATGCATGAATTAATGAAAGCAGTGCTTAGTGTTTTAAATCCCAAAGGCTGCATGCATCTAGGAGACCGACATTTAGGAAACTACTACATTGCAAATAAACCTTACAATAATTAAGTACTAAAAACTAAAGAGGCCCAGAATCACAAACTTTCAAGTCATTACCAAGCACACATGGGTAGTAAGCAGTAATTATGAATTTTAGAGTCTTTGTAATTGGCAGCAATCACAGAGAAAGAGATTATAAACCAGCAACTTTTACAAACCAGGAAATAAGTAAACAATAATAAGGGGTAATACAGGTATATGTTCACTTCATTTACTAATTGTACTGTTTGTTCACTATGCTTTTTTCTCTAGCAATATATTGGCATAATATAATATTCATATTTAATAAACATGCTAATTCTAGTAAAGATGGCATTTTTAATATAGTAATAAAAATCGTCAAGTAAGCATAGCACTGCAGTTTGTTGTAGGTCAGTGCTGGTGAATACTGTATCAGTGAAATTTATTATGTGATATCTTTTGCTCTGGAAAAAATATTTGAATGTTAACTAAATAAAAACCTCTGTAACTCAGTTCATGATCAATGTTATGCTAATAGCTATAAGAAAATAAGATACACATCTTTCATATAACTCAGGATTGATAGAATATTTTTTCCAAATGTAATCAAAATTCCATCAAGGTTGAACTAGATAGATTTTCAGGTAATTTTTTCCATGTTCTCATAAATTGTTACATAATCACATAATCATTTAGGTTGGAAAAGACCTCTGAGATCGTCAAGTCTAACCTTTGACCAATCACCACCCTGTCAACTAGACCATGGCACTAAGTGCCACATCCAGTCATTTCTTGAACACTGCTGGGGATGGTGACTCCACCACTTCCCTGGGCAGTCCCTTCCAATGTCTCATCACCCTTTCTGTGAAGTAATTCTTCATGATGTCCTGCCTGAACCTGTCCTGGCACAGCTTGAAGCTGCGTCCTCTCATCCTGTCATTGGTTGTCTGGTAGAGGAGGCCGACCCAAACCTGGCTACAACCTCCTTTCAGGGAGTTGTAGAGAGCAGTTAGGTCACCCATAACTTAAACAAGCACAACAGGAAACATTATGGAATGGTATAAATGATATTGTAAATACAGGATAAATAATAACTTAGTTAATGATGTAAACTGAAACACAGTTCTCCACTGATATGGTGTTTGAGTTTGTGATATTAGGCATCAGTCATTTCTAGCTAGTTATTACTAATTGAGCATAAATGCAAAGATATCACAATGTCAACTTCTGGATTTCCCTAATCAGCCCTGTTAAAACCTATCGCTGTGTCCAGTTTGCTCCCTTTCAAGGCCCTTTCCTCTAAGGGCTTTGTTAATTCAAATACAAAAACTCCAAAGCAACGGAAGAACCCTTCTAAATGTGTTGGTTTTGCTATTGTGGGTCAATTATTATTCTTTCATTGCAAGAAAGATCCAACAGGTGCACATGGCTGATTGTTTCTGCATCATTACTTTGCACACCAGTATGCTGGGCACATTTTAGCTATAAATAAGCACATAAAATGTAATCAACTGAAGTTAATACACCTGCTTTATCTAGACTCAGAATTTGTAGAATTTCCATATCTTACCCTCATTTTTACTTAGGTGGTCAATTCAGATGTGTTGTTAACAATAGAGGAGAGGGGCTTTTTATGGTGGACTAGTTTTTGATGCTTGGGTAACTCCCAAGAGGTCAGCAGTATTTTCTAAAATATCCTTTTTATTCTTACTTACAAAGAATATCACCTGACAAACATCTTGAAGATATCTAGTCACATTTTCACATCCAACTGTTCTTCCTCCTCTTGTTGTAAAAATCATGCCTCAGGGTAAAAAGTGCTAGTTTTGAGCCCAAAAAGAGCTGAGGTAAATGGTAAGTCACTTACCCATTACTTGATCTTGTTACACTGTTGTTTGCTTTACCTGCATTTGTTTGCCTTTGACAACTAAATACAATGTTTGTAAACAATACTGATGTGTCACTGTACCACACAGAGGAGACAAAAGCAGCAAACCCATCAGAATTACCAAAACATTTCACTTCAGTTGGTGTGTATTTTCTCATGTGGTAAATTCAGGCTCTGAGTTGTCTTAATGGGTACTGCTTTCAAAAAACTATGATGCATGGAATCATAGAACATGCTGATTTGGAAGGGACCCCCAAGGATCATCAAAGTACAACTCCTGGCCCTGCACAGGACAGCCCCCAAAGTCACACTATTTGCTGAGACCGTTGTCCAAATGCTTCTTGAGCACTGTCAGGCTTGGTGCTGTGACCATTTCCCTATTCCAGTACCCAACCACCCCCTGGGTGAAACACCTTTTCTTAATATCCAGCCTAAACCTGCCCTGACGCAGCTTCATGAATGAGTGGCAAACAGGAGCTTTGGCTAAGTTGCTAACAACAGGCTGATAAATTATTGCAGTTGTACACAGTATTGATTAAAAATGCTAACCAGTCATGTTATACTATATGAAGAACTAAAGTAACTTTTAGCTACAAAAGTAGAGTTAAATAGGAAAGATTATTGAGGCAAGTTGTTTGAAACTGGAACACACTCGCTGCTTATCTTGGCTTCCTGAAAAACATAGAAGGCTCAGGTGATGTATGATGAACAAATTGGTCTTAATAAGCAATAGAAATAAAATTAACCTGAAAAATGCTGGTTCTGTGCTTAGGTTCTGTGCTAGAAGACAGACATAAATCACATAAATTTACCATATAAAACCCAGACAATTTCTGTCTCCTACCACAATTTATTCCTATCTGATATTTTACTCGGATGAATTCCTTCTGTGGTTAGAATGACAAAATACTTCCACATTAATGAACTAATTAGCTTGATTGCATAATTTTGCTGTTTTTTTAATCTCATGTTGAATCTCCAGAAGAAAAAGATAGGTACCAAGTCACAATTACAGTATTATGTTACATTTATCTTTCTTTAGAGTGAGGGAATTAGATGTTTTGTTCTGGAGATTTGCTTACACAGACTGTATTATTAGACCATCATTACTTTGAATGATAAAACAAAATTAATGTCCAAAAATCACAGAAGACACAAAAGCTTAATAATCCAGACTTTTTTTATTCAAGAGGTAAGATATTGTACATATTTCTGCTATTATTCAAACATCTGCAGCCTGATACTTAAAGTTTTCTGTTTTATTTAACTATAAATAAAACAATTAGTGACAATACTTATTCTATTTTCTTCAAGGTCCAAGCTTTTCCAAAGCTTAACATAAGAAAGCATTAAGAATGAAAAATTTCTAAATGCATTAAGGTTTCTAAGAGTTTCATATGCAGAACTAAACAGAATAATACAGTCAAACAAAACAGTTGAGATTATACTGAGGCATATGCTGAAACAGGCCAGACCCTGAAGAGGTATAACTCAGCACAATTTCTTTACTGGGTTATTTTATGCCTGCTGACAATATAATGCAATTTTAGCAATTTAACTGAATTTAGATGAATGTTAATTAACAAGGACCTGTCTTAATGATTTAGGGTCAATAAAGCGGGTATTTGAAAGACCTGGAAATCAGAGAAGCTGAGTGAACAATTCAGCTCACTGTTCTTTCCCCTCTCCTTCCCAATCAATGACTTGACTCGGACTGATTTTGATCTTTTTTCAGAATATATTTACGCATCTGATGCTCAGGAATTAAGTCAGACTTCTTTGAAAAACCAAACCATGGTTAGATTTAACCTAGTTAGATTTAATCCTTAGTTCCATTAATAAGCAGAGTCCATAGAACTCCTCAATTTCAATTCAAGACAGAAATTTCAATTATCAGGTAAAGGACTGAATTGCCATTGAAATATTAGTATGTGTTCTGAAGTTTAATGCTATTTCACTGAAAGTGTAGATTTTATGATAAAACATGACTCAGCATAAAATAAATGTTTTATAAAAATGCTACATATGAAGAAAGTCACATATCTTCCCTTTTATTATTAACCTTCAGCTTTGCTTATAATACAAGATGACAAATTGTACTTGAATAATCAGCTGTGAAAAAATGAAATCTGACATTTGATGAATTCCTGCATTTTTATTGTCACCTCCCTCTCTCACCCCCCAAACTAAACCACTATTCTCCAAATAAGCTCATGTAAAAAAATCCTTACCATTTATAATTACCCAATTCTCAAACATCTTAAAGCCAGAACTTTGACAGCTTTTGGTTGAACTTGATAGCCCATCATCTTTATTTATATTAGGAAATAAAATCCAAACTCAGGAAAAAGAAAATAGGCAAAGACATCCTAATTTACTTAGATGTATAATTTCTGAAAAACTTTTCAATTTTTTTTTAAATTTATACATCATATATTGCATTAAAATTATGTTTTAAAAAGTTATGCAATTCCATTTAAACTTTCCATAAAGCCAATATGGAGCATTAGACTATGCATTTTTCTGAAGGAATATGCAAAATATGTGTGGCCTGACTATTGAAATCACATCCACATCAATAGATTCTGTTTGTAAAACATTACAGGTGAAATTGTCAGCAATGATTTTTAAAGTGAGCCTGGGTATGATCAAAACACATTTCATCTACAGAGCTCCACATCAGTACGTCCTTATCCGGAAATGTACATGGTCACTTGCTGAAGAGTCCAGGTTTGTCCAGACGAGGAGGCTGATCCTTTAGATTTAAAAAATGTAATAGTAGAAGCATCTAGATACAGTACCAGAAGCCAGCCAGTGTGCTAGGGCTTCTCTCCATATGAACAAAACTATGGGCAGCGGAAAACACTTGTCCTTGTAGGTTCTAAAGAGAGTTAGTGTTTCAGCAGCTTGATACAATATTTCTGCTACTTGCTGGTAGTTTGTCAAAGATCATCAGTGATATTTTCCTGCACCAGAAATGGCAAATCTCATCTAACAGTGGTCTATAGCAGCAGCTCTGTCTTTCCACTGCTATCACCCACACTTTTTAAACTGACAAGCACTACATCCACTGAAACACCTTTTCATACAAGAAACAACTTATTTTTTCATTACTGCTTTCCAGTTTTCTTTGCCGTGCACCAGCCTGATTTTGACAAACCATAAGATGCAATTTGTAGTAACTTGATCTTTGCTGCCAAATAATGATGATGTTGTGACTTAACTTTGCTTAACACAATTGGATTTCCCTTTCCCAGCCTTAGACATGACAAATAGATTAACAACACCTTACTGCAAGTGCCCTGACATTGTGCATAGTGAATACACTTGCGTGAGAAGCCTCTTTCACCTGTACATTTTAATTCCCTCAGTAACTCCACCTTGGTACATGCTTCAGTCACTTGTTTCCATTCTGTCTAGTTGCCTACAAAGCACCACAGGTTTCTCTAGGCCTTTAGCACTGCAGACATACAAACACCTTAGCAGTTGATAGCATAGCCTGCATTAAAAGGAGAGCACATTGCACACAGATAAGCACAGGGTGATCCAGGTGGCTCCAGTTTCTGGCTGCAGCACATGTTTCTACAGAGCAGCCACGGTGTTTGCTAAGATACAAACTTAGCAAAGGTAAGGTGTAATGGGAGTATTTCTCCAAACATTTACTCAAGTTTGGTTAAGACTTTTGATTTCCCTAAGTGAACCACACTTGTATGGGTTTTCTGGAGGCATAATATTTCTTTTGTTTGCTGTTTGGTCGGGGGGGGCGTTGCTAACTGATTATGTTGCAATAATGCCACTTCTTTATTTACTCAAGCATCTGATGTAAAACTGGTAACAAAGCTGAGGTACACACAGACAATTGTCTGCGTGATCTTAACTGTCTTTATATTAATTGGCAGATTAATTTCTCAAATTGTAATAGTAAAAGAAAAACTAATTAAAATGTGGTATTTGGCCATCAAATTCGTAATGGATATGAATGACAGAAGAGCAGGAAAAGCAGTAATTTATTAACTGAGAGCTCCCACACAAGTCCTCTTCCAACATCTTTTTTTTCCTGTGCTCTACACCTCAGCAGTCAGGCAGTAGAATGTTGTTCTCTGAACAAGGCATTAATTTACCCATTCTTCAATAATACACAACAGTTTCTACACAAATGAACCCAGATTATGGTGAGAAAGCCAAAAAGGAGATTCTAGAAAGCACTGACATAGCTCATAATTTCCTGGAATCTTGCCCTGTCAAAGTTTCGAAGTTTGACATCAAATTGATATTCTCTTTCCCCATGTAAAAAGAGCAAGAACTACAGTCAGGGCACAATTACATATAATAATGAATAGATCTAATAATTATTAATTTGATGAATACAGCATGGAATGCTTGAAGAGAAACTTTCAATAGCACTTCCTAGATTTAATTAACCCTTCTGTGCTGATACAAGAGAAAACACAAAAAACTTTTATAAAGTAAAGAGCTGGGCAACTATGTCCAAAGTTATTAAACAGATGCAAAAGTTGTCCTCAAGGTGAGAAACTGATTGGAATGTCAGCACTACAAACGTTTGTAAGGAAAAATAATGAGGTGTTTGTATTTGATGTGTCATTTGAAGAATGGGAGACAACAAAGCTACTTTGAGGTGAAAAAAGACAGCAATCTTTGACAGAGCTGATCCCAGTGCATACCAAGGTTACAGGGCACACAGTAGCCAGGGCATTGACAATAAATAAATAAAATTGGGCAGTACAAACAGAATGGAATTATTAAAACTTAGAAGTATTCAAGTGGCTGTGATAAGATTTAGACATGTTCTGGATGTATGGATCAAAAGAGAGAAACAGGCCAAAGAAAATGTCAAGACTACAGCCTTGAGTGAAGAGAGTTGTAGTTATATTCTCTGTTCTTTGTAGTTATTCTACTGTAGAACATAGAAGAGACAATGAAAGCAATAACTTAGTATTTTTACCAGTTTTCATTCAGAAACTTACCAAATAGCAACTGAAGACATTTGTTTGTATGTCAAGGCCATAGTGTCAATAGCCACTATTACACAGGTGCGGGCATTCTATCATATGATATCTGAAGAATCAACGCAAATCACTAAGCTACCCGTCTTCTTATTGATAGTGAAACTAGAAGATGCCAAAAAAAATATCTTTCCCCTGAAATAAATTTCTTCATTCAAATTTAAATGAAACAATATATTTTTCTCTATTTGTTTAAGAAATAGCAAATGAAAAGTTATTTCTAAAGATTATTCTGTCACAAGGAACAATTTAGTTAATGTTCTTCTAACGTACAACAGATGCTCAACCACTGAAACCAAGTTTTCTTTATATTGAAATTTTTCATTGTTAGATTGGAAACTCTCAGGACAGGAGCCTGCAGTATCCTAGGAAAAGTATTATTAGGGAATAGGTACACTGCTAGAAACCAACAATATCCACAGTTATATTTTGGAATGAATTGTGTATACATTTCTTCAAGGTGTTTTTGCACACCCATACCACTGAAATAAAAGCTAATTAACTCATGATAAATGATCTGAAAATAAAAAAAACAGTAAGGTGATGAAGTATGCTGCTAATACAAAGCCACCGAGGGTAGTAAAGATAGAACTGGCTGAGGCAATCTGTTTACAGCCTCACAATCGTGACTTCAAAGGCAGGTGAAATTTACTGGAGATAACTGTAATGTAAACACAGAAAAAAAATCCTGATCTTACCCCTAAAATTATCTAGTAGATGTAGATATTAACAATCAGAAAATAGAGCCTGGGATCTACATAGTTAACACTGTGAAAACATTGTTCAGTGTTCAACAGAACAACTTTCAACAATGCTTAGTTTATCTGCTTTCTCCCTTTTCTAGCAAAGCAAAACAAATGAATGACAGGAATTATAGAGAAAGAACTGGGTAATGACATGAAAACTATTATTTCTACCATGCTTGTGTCTTGAGTAGTGGGTGTAACTCCTGGTCTCCTCTTCTCCAAAAGCATATAGTAGCCTCAAAAAAAAAAAAATAGTAATAGGAAAAAAAATCAAATATACCCAAATTCTTCAGCTTAGAAAATAAATACAAGACTGAGGAAAATTACAAATCATTAATTGAAGAGAGAAGGTGACTAGAAAGGAACTGTTCACTGTTTCTATCAAAATAAGAAGAATATGAATTCAAATAGGAAAAGTTAAAAAAACCAAACCAGCAAAAAAACCCCAGAAAACAACTAACCACATTTCACACAATGTATAGTCAAGTTGCATTGAGGAAGGACCTTTTCTTGTATTACTCTGCAGATGCTAAAGGCCTATGTGGACTCAAAAAAAAAAAGACTGGTCAAATTTGTGGAATAAAACCCTACTGAGAACTGTTAAGAGTAAGACACCACTTCTGATTCATAAAGTGCTAAAGCCACAGATGGTTGCATTTGGGGTATTAAGGGATCATATGACACCCTATCTCTGTAGTCTTCCTTAGGCACTTTCTAGTGTGCACCACCACAGATACACTCAAATACATTTTAATGAAGACTACACAAGCTAATTATGTCTGGAATGCACTCATTTAGGGCTGAATTCAATAAATATGCATAATAGCAAGCTACATCTCAGTCTCGAAAGAATTTACATATACACGATTGTGGTCTAATTGAGATCATTAACGTACAAGCAAATGTATGGATACAAGCAAATGTATGGATATAATCCCCAAAGGAACTTCATATTTTCCCTTTTCAAAACCTTTTTAGTAGGATGGAACAGAATCCGTGTTAAGTGTACCAAGTCGGGACAGAATTGTTTTCTTTTTTGGGAAAGAGTGTAGGAGTATTTCTAACACAGGAAGGTGTACTGCAGTACTCAAATTCCATCTGATCGCCTTTTGAAAAACGAATCATTACTTATCGCCTTTTGAAAAACAAATCATTTCTTATTTCCATCTTCTTATGTACGTTCGCCACTGCATATTGCATTTTCTGTCAGTAATCATGCTCGACTTTCAGGCCCGTGTCCTGCAGCACTTCCTGCCACTCCACAGCTTCCCCAAACCAGCTCCTGCTCGGAGGCTGCCCAAAGGCAGCGAATCACAAGCAACGGCACCAAATCATTTCAAGAGTTCCTCGTTTCAATAAAGAAGCAAAAAGTGCAGTCACTGACTTACCTGAACTGATTTCTGAACCAATTTAAGTAAAGCAGTAAAATATTATGGAGAAACTCATGCTCAAAGGACGTTTGTTTCAAGTAACGAGGGAAAGATGCACAGTTATGAAAAATTTCAAAAGTGCTAAGCAGTTAGCTTTTCCGAAACAAAGAGAATGAATGAGCAAAGGCGTTACTCAAAATCCCATTCGTATTTTCCCTTACAGCAGTCTAAGCACTTCCAACAGCGTGTTCCAAAATGATTATTCTGATCTATTCCAAAGGGATTAGCTGTGCAAATAAAACCTGGTCGCGCAGCGCGGTCTGATCTGTAGCATAGTTAACAAAGACTGAGGGGGGGAGAGAGAGAGAGGGGAGAAGAAAAGCGTAGGTAATTACTCAATTACTCTAATCCATACTTACTTCTCGGGTGCTAAAATACCAGAAAAAAAAAAAAAAAAAAAAGGGGTGGTCCTCAGAGGGAAAACACTTCAATACTCGGCGTGTGCTTTAGCCAGTACAAGCAACTTTTCCGCGGCATCTCAAAGCGAAAGGACAAGATAAAATAGAAAGTCTCGCCAGCTCAGCGTTCCTGCCCCTCCGTCGCTTCCCCAGCCACCCCTTCCCGCGGCGGGAGCGCCTGGCGAGAGCGGTGTGCGGCCGCCCGGGAGAGACATCGGGACATATATACATATATATATATTTATATTTTAAAAAAAGACCGCGGGAAGTGCGGTTCCCCGGGCGCGGGGGAGGGAAGGAAGGCGGGAAGGAGGGCCAGAGGGAGGGCAGAGGAGGAGGGCGGTCGGGGGGCCGCTCCCCGCCCCGCTCCGCTCCCGCCCCCGCCGGGGCGCTCCGGCCGCCGCTGCCGCCGCTCGGCGCTGGGAGGCGGCCGCGAGTCCCGCCGGAGCCGCCGGGGGAGCGCGGACGGCAGGGCGAGCGAGCCAGCGAGACTTTTACCTTTTCTCTCTTTTTTCTTCCCCCGTCCTCACCCACCATGCGGCGGACGCCGCTGCCCGCGGGGGACGAGCGGCGGCTGAGCCCGGCGCCCTCGTCCTGAGGGGATGCGGGAGGCGCGGCCGGGGCGCAGCTAGCGCGACCCGCGCCTCTCGCCCGAACCCCCTCCCGGGTCCCCGACCACCATGAGGGAAGAGAGAGAAGCCGCGGCCGCCGCCTCCCCGCACGGCCCCGGCAGAGCCCCGCAGCCCTGCCCGCAGCCGGACGGCGGCGCGGAGAGCCTGCGGAACGGATACGTGAAGAGCTGCGCGACCCCCCTGCGCCAGGACCCCCCGAAGAGCTTCCTCTCCCTGCTCCTCTTCCCCGCCGCCTCCTCCTCCAGCGCTCGGCTCGCCCTGGGCGTCCTGGCCGCCGCTGTCCTCTCGCTCCTGGCCTTTCCCGGCCAGGGCAGCGCCCGGGAGAAGCAGGACGGGAGCAGCTGGCGGAGCCCGCGGCCGCTGCACGCCTTGCTGTGCCTGTCCCGCTGCCTCAGCCCCCTCTTCAGCATCGCCTGTGCCTTCTTCTTCCTCACCTGCTACCTGGCCGGCGGCCGGCGCGGGGAGCACGGCGGCGGCACTCCCCGCTGGTGGCTGCTGGCGCTGCCCGTCTGCTGCTACTCGGGGGACTTCGTGGCGCTGCAGTGGCTGCTGCCCGCGGAGGGGCACGAAGAGGAGCCGCAGATCATCCTAGGAAGGCTCCTGACGGTGCTGGGCTCGGTGGCAGCGCTGACCCTCCTGCAGAGCGCCCTGAAGCTGCGCCGGACCCTCCTCATCGTGGTCTTCTCCAGCCTGGTGTGGCTGGTGCCGCTCCCCAGCCTGCACTCGGTCCCCCCAGCCCTCAGACCGCTGCTGGCCGGCACGGCCGGGGTGGCAGGCTGCCTCCTGGCACTCTGTGGCGGGGAGCACGGCATCTTCTCGGCTCAGAGCCGAGGAGCGCACCACCAGCATCATCGCCACCCACGGCTCCCCAGCGTGGAGGAAAAAGTGCCTGTGATCAGACCCAGGAGGAGATCTAGCTGCGTGTCCTTAGGGGAAACTTCGGCCAGCTACTACGGCAGCTGCAAAATGTTTAGGAGACCCTCGTTGCCTTGCATTTCCAGAGAGCAGGTAGGTTTCTCCGAAACTTGAGAGAGAAACTTTCCGAGGAATGAGCGGCACTGGCTTTTCCTCACCGCTGTGTGTGTCTGTGCTGGATATCTGCTCCCTGGCAAACTCCTGCTAGAGGAATGGAGGGAAACGCTAGTCCCTTAGCGGGTTTCTCAGCTCGGTTCTGCACAATCGATACAATCCTTTCTTTCTGTGTGGGCGCTAAATCATAATAATGTATTTGCTATAAGACAGAAGGCTCGCTCGCTTTTTTACGCGATCTTAAATATTAAACAGTAGTTCTTATTGATTAGAACAAAACCTCAAACCAGACATCTTCAGCTATCAGTTACCGTGTTATTGCGATTGTTTCTTTTCCAAAGCCCCCCACCTCCGCTTCTGGCAGATTTTACGAGAGAAAGAAACCACAGCTTTCTAGCTTCTCGGCACTTCTGGTTCTTCCCGCTTTCTGCCGACAAAGTCATTGCCAAGTGCTAAAGAAAGGCCAAGTTTTGAGGGATATTATTTCTCACATGTTGGCGTAGTTTGAGTGGCAGCTGTCCTTCTGCCTTGAAGATTACTGTCGCTTGTTCCCCTGTCTCTCTCTCAGCCTCCCCTCCCCGCTCCACCTCAGTTAACGTTAGTTTTGCGTTGAGGGGTTTTAAGAAACCTCTTTTTACTGAAGAGAGAGCTGTTCAGTAGGGTCTGGAGGGATGCCCGAAACGCTCAGTTTTCTTGAATGGAACTCTGTTGGTTTCTACCTCCCGGAAAACTTTTCAATGAGTCTTGTTTTTTGTAGCGTAAACCCCCGTGCGTGTGGGGGAGTTTGTTTTTATTTAGGCACTTGCACGTCAACTGCAGGAACATCGAGTTGTGCTGGAACTGGCCCGAGGCTGCTGCAAGTGGATTATCAGCTCGTTGTAGGAGAGAGAATGAGGGGAGTGTATTTAATAAACGTACAAGTGAGCAGTTTCTGGGAGTGATTGTTGCTACAGAATCCCCTGTTGCTGTCGTGGCTGAAATTCATGGGTGCTAAATGAAATTTTCTAATTTTGCTCTGACATGTATTCTGTAATGCACTTCCTGTGATTGATTGTGGATTAGGTCTGAGGAGCTGAATCTGAAACGGTGGAGTAGTTCTCGAGCATTTTTTCCCCTGCGTTTGCACAATAGAATTAATACAGCGGTAATTGTTTTTGCATAAAAGGTTAAAATGCAAGTATGCTGTAACAGGCTTCAGAAATAATTCAGTGGGTTGTAGATTATCTAATGCATACAATGAAAGAAACATTAAAATATTATACTAGCAGTTAAGATATGTAGGGAATATTGTATAACAATTTACTTTCTCTGTTCCCTTTGGGATAGTAAATGCTCCTGTCTTCTGTCACATTAGTCCGCAGTACAGAAATCTCAGAAAATGTGATTTCATTAACCTTTCTGGATGATAGGAGGTATTTGTTCATATGCAAGTTACTAAAAGCTTCCTTTAACGTTCCGCTCACTTTTTAAAGGCATGCGCATATTTCAAGTTAGGGCATTCATTATTCCTTAAGTAACATCATAAATGTCAACTATAAGTAAATACGTAGAATTTATTGGCAGTACTTAAATCATACGTGTTCATAATAAAATGTAGCTGTTTGGTAGACTTCCAGAATTTGATATCTTTGTTATCACTAGATGTGAACAACAAAGAGATATGGAGGTCTTCATTTTCCTAATAGTCTATTATGCTTTACAATAAATATTTGCGCTTTGTTAAGCACAGTTTAAATGGGACTCACAGATACTTCTTCTGTACTGTATTTTATATGCAATTTTACAAGGATAACACAGGTTAAATCCTCTGATCTCCTGTCTGACTTGGAGAGAGATCAGACATTGCAGAGCTGATAAAACAACAATTGTTTGGGCAGGAGAAGGGAGAATTTAGCCCATAACGTGTGACTTTATTTGAATAAACAGTAAAAGGCTTTTATATTACTTCCTTGAAACAGAATGAATATATGCACTTAATGCTTTTCAGAGAGCATTTATTGTATGAGTTTTCTTTAAGGGCTGATTACATGTTTTGCAAATCTTTATAAAATATTACAACAGTTCTTTTCGAATATTAATATTTTAACAG
The DNA here is from genome assembly GCA_035222235.1 of Margarornis squamiger. NCBI lineage: Eukaryota > Metazoa > Chordata > Aves > Passeriformes > Furnariidae > Margarornis > Margarornis squamiger. Next base: position 12,283,317 of record JAWWTY010000156.1, read on the forward strand.
GGAGTCTAATGAGCATTGTTGGGAAGATCAGTACAAGGAATGTGCTGCAGGTCCACCATGACAGGAATATTTCAACAAATGAGAGTTGTTATTGTGATTCTCTTAGATGTATTTTGTGCAATTGTTATGAATATCTTGTATGTAGAGTTTTAAGTCAAATATAGAATAGCAGGTCAGAAAGGTCCCCAAGGTTCATCTGGTCCTACCCTTCTTGGCAAAAGACAAGATAGCTCAGCACCCTGTCCAGCTAAATCTTAAAATTGTCCAATATTGGGGAACCCACCACTTCCATGGGGAGAGTCATCCAATGACTGATTGTTCTCACTGTGAAAAAAATTTCTCTTGTGTAGATTTTAATTACTCTTTGAGGAAAATAAGGAATGTTATTATTGACCTTAAATTTTCAGTTATATTTTTTCATTAATAAACTCCAGCCAGCAATTCTAAGGGGTTTGTGTGCATGGAGCGGGGGGCAGGATGGAACATGAACACACAGGTATGTGCAACCAGTACTGTTGTGGACACAGAAATTGGATATAGCTATCACTGTTTTCTGGGGCAGAAGTGGAAAGAGGCCCTGTAAACATGATCCTGTAAAAGTTTGCTAGTTTGAGCAATCCTCACGACAAATATTTAGATTATTGCTTTCTGTACTTCAACAGGTGCAGCAACAATAATGCTGGATAGTTGATAAAATTAGATTACCTTTATTCTTACCTTTTATATGAGCATCCATATTTACTTTAGCCATCAAAGTCTGAAAATTCCTGCTGTGTGTGACTTCTCTGCAGTACATATGTCTGGCAATGTAGTTTGGGGTGGGAGAAAAAAAACTTGAATAGATTTTATCTTTGAATTTGTGTGTAAATATACTCAATTGCCATTATCAAATATATAAATACACATAGAAGGAATCAGTATGACTAAAATTAAGGCTGAAAATTAGACAATTGAAATGTCTTTTCTGAACTTGGCTATATTAACACTTCTCACAGAAATTCTTGTGATTTTATCAGTAAATAGGCTTTTTGTGTTCTTACTTCTGTATTCTTGGACTTAGAGAGGTATTGCAGTAAGGCTGCAGTATATTGATTGGTGTTTCAAATTTTGTGTAGGTCAAATTTTAATTGCATGTGTTAATTAGATACTAATCTGTTAGCTGTACCTATTGCTACTGATATCAAAGGGTTTATCTTCATTGCACATTTATCACTTAATTTCATAATTTCTTTTTTGCCTTGAAGCCAAACGAGATTTGGGAATCTAAAAGCTGCGTGTCAGTATTACAGCTCTTGTAAACGCTGTCCTGTAAAGTATGGTAGTAAAACATTTTTTTTTTTCCTTTAACTTGATGGTGGACGTATATATGAGAGCAAACAACTCTGTGTAGGAAATCATACATAGGAGCTTCTCAAAATCCAGAAAGAATATGTGGTTTCTAAAATCCGCATTTTTCCTTCAGTAAAGAGCAGACCTTCCTAGTTAAATATACATGATAATTATCCAAAATAGTCTGCAGAGCTGATACTTTTTCTAGTTACCTGACTAGGTTCAAACAGGTAGGAAAGCTGTGATATTTCATGGACAAGGACTGCCTTCATGTTGCACTCTGTCAATTGCAGGAAGAATTGTCTTGTGGTTAGGTTGTTGGATTGACCGCCACCTCTCCTCAGTTTCTGTTCCAAGCTATATCATACCTTTGATGTATCACCTTAGGAAGATAAGGACTTCATTTCAAGAGTCTAAAATATTTGTGTAATCTGAAATTAATGCAGTTCCTTATTTGCTTAGGAAATTTGCATCTGTCTCTGTTACCTATTTGTGAAACAAATTATACTTCTTTCTGGGTATTCTGGGTATAAACTTCCTAGTGCAGAAGCTGTCTGTTAATGTGTATTTTAGAGTGTCTTAAAATTGTTAAATTCAGATACTGTTTGCAGCCTAGAAACATGTGAACCTTCACCTGTTAATTGTAGGAAATATAAAATGTAGTACTTCTTGGTATGTACAAACTAGCTCTTTGATATTTTAAGTTTCCCTCTCATGATTACAATGGCTGTTACCACAGTTGTACCTGCATGTCAGGGTGTATTTCAGTTGGTAACAGAATCTTCATATCTCTTAAGTTTGTCTTATGGGGAAAAATCAAGGTAGCAATGCATGTTGGGCTGTGAATAAAATAAATCTCAATGGGCTGCAACTGAGTGTGAGGAATGTGCAAAGAGGGGGATTACATGGTGAATGAAACAGACTTGGAAAACTTTCTGCAACCATATTTGGGATGAGTAGGATTCTATTGTTTCTCTTTGGTTCTCTCTGACCTTGACAAATATTTTGTGCTAGATGAAATGTGAAATGAGAAGACTCTTGATAAGGGTTGCATCCTTTTTTTTTTTTATTTTATTTAAATTGTATTAGTTATATAGTTTTATTCTTGAACTATTATATCACAAAGAAATGATGATTTGAGTATGGTTTGTCCATAGAGAGTTCAGATTTTAAGATGGTACCCTGTGGCAAAGTGACTCCCAGGATTGTGCAGTGGCTCACAGATAATGTCAAAAAAGGGTATTAGGGAGACTGAGTGCAGTTAAGAACTCTGTTAGCTAAATTTACCTTAAGCTAGCTTTTACATATCCAGGACTTTGTGACAGTTGATATTCTGCACAATTAAAAGCAGGGAAGCACATCTGCAAGGTGTCAGTGTAGCAAAGGAGGTTGACGGTTTCTTCAGGTGTGTTTTCCTTGTAAAGAAAAGGTAAATGGAGAAAGGAAGAAGATCAAAGACAACTGCTGTGCAAATACTGGAGAAGTTTGGTGGAAGGTGAGGGTGGCGTATTACAGGAGTGACTAGAGGGCCAGAAAGAAATGGAAGAAAGCGTGCAAGACAGTTCTAAGAACTGCATGAAAAAACTAGCAGAATAAATTAGATAAAGTACTAATATTCAGCTTGGACCAGGAAGATGTTTTAAATTTATGAAAGAAACTTGTATAGATGAAGAATGAAAGGTTCCCATGAGAGTCTAGAATGACAAAGAGAGCAGCCTCCATGCTGAGGTTTGTGACCAGTATATTCTGTGAAGTTAAATGTGAAAGAGAAGAGAGAGAATCGCAAGGAGTCAGGTATATCTTCCTGAGAAAAAGACTCATCTTTTGGCACAATGTACGTCTGTGCATGTAGATGTCTGGCAGTACTGTCCTAAGAGTTGAACTTGACCAACAGAACTGATGGAACAAGATCCAAATTGCAGCAAGTTTCATGAAAAAGAGGTGAGTGGGAAGGGAGGAGACCCTATGGAATATGCCCTAGGGCAAGTCTGCAGTGTGAGCTGAACTCTAAGAATCCCCATGACAGTGTCTTGTGTCATGAGTGAATATGAGAATGGAGCTGGGGTGTAGGGGTGAGTCTTTTAAAACTTGTGACATTTGATAGGAAAGTTACACTTTTAAAAAAGCCTTTTTCTTCCTGTTTTTCTTTTCCAATACCTCAAAGTGAAAACTTCATGCAGCTTTACCATCCTTGAAACAAATCACTGAACAAAGTTGTCTATGGGATAGTATTAGTTGCTGAAAATGGGAAAGAGTAAATCTTGTACTTTTGTGCAAAGATAAGGATTACAGGCAGGGAAACTGGGAGATGAAGTCTGTTTTATCATTGATGCAAAAACTTGTTGAGGAAAACAGATGAGAAACTTCTGCCTGCCAAATGTGAAGGGAGGAGAGACCACAGGAGGCTACAGACATAGAATACTTTGCTGGAATCTCACTGAATTTTCCAGGATAAAACTAAGTGGAGAGCAAGCTGAAAGAATAGTTAAAGATGAGAATAAAGGGGAGTCAAAGGACATGTTGAATTTCAACATGTCCTTTCCAATGGGTGAAAACAATGCTTATCAAGATGGAACGACACAACAGAATAAATTTTAGTGGTGAAAATAAAAAGGGACTTTCCTGCAACTCAGTAGCAGAAATGAAAATGTATGGTTAAAGCGAGGGCTGGGATTGGTGAGGGCAGACTGTGTAATGTCTGATTGATTGTTAGTGAAGCATAAAATGGATCAATAACTTTCAGTATCCAGTGGGAGTAAAAGTGTACTAGAGCCTTCAAAACAGATAGGAGCCATGGATGTTAATAAATTAGAGTTCACAGGGTTAGAAATAAACTGACAGATGATGGTATTTGAGGAAGGGAAGTGTGAAAGAAATAGGTCAGAGAGGTGTGTGCTTAGGGAAGACCAGTTAAGTGAATGGCCTTACCGGTGAGTGTGACAAAGCAAACTGTTCTAGGAACTAGAGACACCATAACAACACGTGACTTCTGAAACAAAGTGACAGTTTTATACTTGAAAATGGATCATACAGCTTTGGGGAAGGACATAATTCATATAAATACACTCAGCTGGTGACCCGGAGTAAGTTTTGATGTGTTGTTCCATCCTTACTTTTATATGTTTTTATATGCTCCTTTGAAACAAATGCAGATTTATTGGGAGAGGGACAGACTAGGGCACAGATATGCAAGTAGGTTTTTTATATCCATCTATTGGTTTGACAGTTCAATATTTATGTAAAACAGTGCTGTTATGCAGATCATTAATGACCACCAGTGCTAACCTCACTTTTATACAAGCGGCTGTGGAAAAACCTGGCATACTTCCACTTAAGTGACTGGTTTAATGGTAATACTGACAAGTTTTGTTACCCAATTTTGAGTTGCCAACCTTAATGTTCTTCCCTTTATACAAACCCAAATACCTTCACTAAGTTAAAGGCATATTTGCAGCAAACATTCCATTTGTTTTTCATTTGATAAATAGAAGTTTGTTTTATGGAATATGAAAATTATATTTTTCCTTTTTATTATTTTAAAGTTATTCAAGATGCCATAGAAAATTTACCATATGAGGCTGTATTTGAGTGCATTAGATTTGGATTTGAGAAATCTTCTTTTCTGTGGAACATTCCAGGCCTTTTGGTGTGAATTAGCAATACAGGTATGTTGTTACCTATATCCATGCTGGTAATTGTAACTGAGAAATACACACGGGGTTTAATTTGGGGTGAGACATTCATTATGCCCAAAGCAGCCAGGGCTGCTGCCCCACCACAGGGGAACTGTGCCTCTGATAGGTGGTGATACATCAAGACTGTGTCACACCTGCCTGTTTGTATCTACTGTCAGTACAGTTTTATCAGCAAAGTTCATAATAGAGAATAAACCTTTCTGAAAGCGTGTGGAAATTGAGGTTAGCAGAGGGAAGCTTCATCAGTTTTATTGGAATAATGGCTTAACTGTGGCTCCCTGCACAGGCACTATGGTGTTAGTGTCTCTTTAACCTTTATTATTGGTTGTGCTACATTTTCTTTTTGTTTAATTAACCAATTAACCCCCTTTAATGGGATAGGTGCTAAACTAAAGACTAAAAAAGACATTCTTACACTAGGCAAAATGCCTGCATCTTCAGCTTTTTTTTTTTTTTAACAATATTTACATTTAAGGTCTTTTTAATTTTCTGAGTCAGCTGATGTCACAGGTTCAATCTTAATATATTTTTAGGATTTTTAAATTTATTTCTTTTCCTCCTAAATTGTTGTTGTACCTGTTTGCCACTTCAGGAATATAATTTTGTTCCTTCTGTCTAGTAGAGTCTCTTAAAAGAGTTCTAATTTCTGAATACTGTAAGTTACTAACATAGGATACATGGTTTTTAAAGAACAGGTATCAGTGAGTTTTTCTAGTACTTTCTCACTTTCCAGAATAGTTTCTATCCTTTCACAGAAATTGCTGATACACCTTGGTGGCCAAGGGGCCTCACACTGTGTGTACTTTATAGGCAGGGATGGTCTCTTAGAAGGGCTTGTAACTTTGAAAGTGAACTGACTTTTGGTGAGCTTTCTCTGAGGCAGGGATTGATATCTGTACTCATAGGACATCATTAGTAGTTAATAACCCCCAGCATCATGTGTGTAGTTTAATGATGCTAACTTAAAAAAAAAAAGGCATGTTTTTGGGAGAAGTCTTAAGTGATTATTGTCTTGATTAGTGTTCACAGTAGCCCTCATTTAATTTGATTTGTCACCTAGACAGTGTAAAGTCTAAGTACACTCACAGGTTCTTTGATAGGAGCTCTTGCAGTTCTGTAGTATCCTACACATTGTCCCTCAGAATTATCCTCATTACACAGTATGAAATTACATTTCACTTAATTTAGACTGCATTTTTATAGATACAAGCAGTTATAATCTTATGTGTGTGTAGTAGGGAGGGAAATTTGTGTTGAAACCTGAAGGTGTGATTAGCAGGCTGAAAAAGTTTAGTTCCTGCTGTGCCTGTGAAACACCATCTGCTCTGGCACTGACTGCCCTGAAGGAATTGGCTCAGATTAGAAGAAGTAAAGGCACAGTTTTCCTCTTGGTTGTCGGATCTGCAAGAAGCAGACTTTATTTTGCTTAGGGAAAGATGAATGTTGATCCAGGTTATAGTTTCCATTGAGACTGGCCATGCAAAAGGACACTTAAATACAGATGTGCCTACTATGTATTGCTGCTTATAGATGGGGTCTTGAGTCTTTCTAACATATTAGTATAGAATGGAGCAATATATTTCATATCTTAACTAAAAAAACACAAACAAGCTTGTCTCGTCTATCCAGTATGTGTCCTCTTTCTGTCCGTGTTTCAGCTGACTCCATTTTTAGGGCAGCCTTTTAGGCTTTTTGGGGATCACTGAATTATGCTTACAAAGCAAATTTCACATGAATCTTACAATGACAGAATTTCCATAGATTATGCACACAGATGTTGAGGCATCTTCCAGTTTTCTGTTTTTTATTTAAATAGTAAAAAGCTGTGGAATGTTACTTAGGATCTTTCCGATGATTAAAGAACTATAATATGTCTGTCTGAAGTTAAAATGAGTTATTACCATGATGTAAATAACAGCTTTTTGCTGTTATGGCAAAGCGCAGTTGAAAGTATTTTGATTATAAGTATCTGTTAACTTATTTTTATGTAGTTGTAGAAAGCATTAGTTAGAATTTATATCAGCATTTCTTGCTACTTTTTTTCACCATAGCAGTATGTTTCCATGCTCTGGTAATGTTGAAAGTCTAATTTTTCCTTCTATTTGGAGTCTCTGCTTGAACAAGTTTGCTTTAGAAAGAAGAGTTTGGAACAGCTTTTATGTTAATGACCAGTCTTTTTTGGTCATTGCTTTTAATTAATTTATTTTTCCTAACTGGAAGCCTGTTTGTTAGGTGCCAAAAAATTTTAGAGAAGTTTGCAAGTGATTTTCTATGATATTAAGATGAAAATAAGAAGATGGGAGAATCAGAGCAGAGGCAGATGCTGCTATTGCTCTTGAGTGTGGGCTGTGTTTTCAAATCCTCTGAGACAATGACAATCATATCGCAGACATCTGCAGCATGGTCTTATGAAGAAGAGTGCTTCAGTCTATGTGTGAAGGATAAGAATTTTCTATGAAGAGTAAAAATCAAAACTAGTCAAAAGACCAAATATTAATATCATTAGGGATAAAATTTCTGCAGAAATTCATTTAGAAACTGGTACTTTACATGTAATTATGAAATTAGTTCCTTGATCAGGAAAGTGTCTTACAACCTTAGGAAATGTTTAGACTGTGTTTCATGTAATAAGGAGATGCCATTTCAGGCATCTGCAAAAGTCAGTACAGCTTTAACGATGGATCTATAAAGGTATATTTAGTATTATGTCATTTTTCTTTTAAGAGACTAGTTGCAGTTAAAATCTCACTGCTAAATTTTGTAAGCTTTCTGTGCTTGCCTTTGCACTTATTCTAGCAGGAAGCTCCCTAGGGTCAGTAGGGTACTTAAGCCTTCAAGTGGAAAAGAACATGTGTTTTGCAGTGTTTAAGGATTGAGATTACAGTTCCTACTTGTTTAAAAATTCACAGGGTTTAGTGTAATTTATAACTTTAGCTCTTTAGTAGCAAGTGTTAACAGTCTTGAACGCATTCTTAAAGCTATTTCCTTTCACCTGTCTGGTGATGGAGAGGGGTGGTGTGTTTAGAATGCACATCCTTATTTTTAATTATTTTTGCCTTGAAAGTACAATAAAAATAGTTTTCCAGGAGCTTAATGTTTAATAGTAAATTGATTATTTGCTTGTCATTTTTGAAATGTCATTTTTCTTTCTGTCTTTACCTTCTCTTAATTTTGTAATAATTTTAACATGAGTGTGTTCTTTGTCTTCCTGTGTATTACCATACACAGATCAGTACCATAACTTGGCCCAAAATTACAAATGTCTCTTTCAGCAGAGACACAAAAATGTCCTAACTCAATATATTTTACTTTTTTAGAAACATACCAAACTATTTCTTGAAAAAAAATGTGGAATATTTGGTAACATAAATTTTTAAGATACAAGAATGAAATATTTATTTGCACTTTGTTTCTAGAATCTCTTCCTTCAGTACATGAAACTGTCCATTATTGAAAAATTATACATATTTAGTCTGCATTTAAGAAGGCACATAAGTTTATTTTTCACACAGTCATGCCAACCTTATCCTTTACCTTGATAGTATAGGATACTGTAAAGTTCTTTGGGTTTTATTTTTTTTTTATTTTGTTCTCTTGGTTCTGCAAGTTAGATGCAAGGTGCTCACCCATTTGCTTCATTCTCCATAAACAGAACTGCAAGTTTAGTTGTGAGATCTGAGCTCTTAGTAAGTGCACTTTGGTAGCTGGAGCTTATTTTTTTGCCGCCCAAAGTGAATCTGTATGTCTTCGGTATTTTCAAAGCTGAAAACAATTCTCTGTTTGTTTATTTCTTGGATGGAAGGGACAAAGATTTTCTGGGTTGGTTTGGGGTTTGTTTTTTTGGGGTTTTTTCCTTTTTTTTTTTTTTTTTAAAGACTAAACCTTTAGCCATCTTGTTTATGTTTTGCCTGGCTCTTTCCTATCATAAGCAAGTGAGGAGGTAGAAATAGGAGCAGTATTGACTCAAGTGCTGTAGCTGTAGCAAAGTAGCTGGCTGGCTAATGATAATAGCTGTGCCTCAAAAAATAAATACTGGACACCTTGCTCCCTTCACAACTGAGGGGAAAAAAATAGAGGATTTGTATTTGTTAATGTACCTTCCTGCAGTATTTTAGAGCTATAAGAAGTCTTTCCTTGGTATTTCTAATACTGACATGGGACTCAATTGAGGTATTTCATTCTGATTACAGCTTGCGTTGTAACAGGGTCAGTAAGAACAGAGGAATATTTTCTGCCTTGGTGCCTTGAGCTCCACAAGGCAAACATGTTTAACTGGACTTTTGCAGAACTTTTTTTTCTTTTCAAGGAAATTTTGAACTTTATTTCCAATTTCTGAGTAATGGTTTTGTTCAGCATGTCTGTTAGATTTCCGGCTGTGTTCCAGGTCTGTTTTTCTTTCCATTAGCTCTGATTCACTCTTTGACATGTTCTGCAGTGGTACCCCTGCAGATTTCAGGAAGAGAGGTAAACCAATAAAAGCTAAAGTTAAGAAAAACAGCATGTTCCCCACATTTGTCTTGTTACAAGCATCATTTGGGAGGTTACCCAGCTTGGTGACCAGAACTTTATTGTTTTTCTTGTGTCCCAGGTATAGCAGGAGACAGAGCTGAAGAAAACTATGTTGTGATGGTGGATTCCATAGCTGGTGGATTGTTATAAGGCAGATAACAATGCTGAGTAATACAAAAAGACTAAATCATTAGTATTTGGATAGATTTCCAAGCCTTGTAGAGGGTCACCACCTATTCAAAATGGTCTTGCTATATATGAGTTACATAATTTGAATGGTTAAGTCCTTTGGTGCTTTTGTTCATATTTAGATATAAGTATTTTTAGTGTCCTCTGCAAAAACTTGTATGTGGATGTTCTTACTCTTGGTTCTAATCCAGGCACCTAAAAACTCATTTGATCAAAGACGTCCTCGGCAACCATTTTATGTTTTAGTTTTGGAGAACTTGTCTGAAATTGGAATTCCATAATCTAAAGCCATCATGTGGCTCATGAATTTTCTTCAGGCTCCCTAATCCATTGGTGTTTAGAGTTAGGGTGGGAATCTTTTGTATCCCAGCATAACCCTGTAGCAATAGTCTTACCAGTCTGTGCTGGTTTGTTTCCCTTCCCTACAGGGATATTTGGGTTCCTCAACATCCCTTGCGTCATCCCACATTTTTCTGCCTATCCTTGCCTCTTCATCCCTGAAGCTTCTTGATCTCTTTCTGGAATTTTCATAACACATACCAGACTGCTTCCTTTATTTATTTATTTTTTTTATTTATTTAGCTGGCTTTCCATTCAGTTGAGGAAAATGGGTCTATGAGTGAAGAAAATATTTCTTTTCTTCTTCCTTCCTGCATAATATGTGAGTACTGCAACATCTGCACAAAGAGGAATGCAGGTGCATGGGAGAAAACTAAGAAGTGATGTAGAGTAAAACTGTATTAATTGAGTAGAAAAGCCTGATGATGGAAACATCTGTCTCTGAGATGCTAACAAATAGTTAATGGCTGACTAAGCCAGAGCATTGATTATATAACATAAAGCTTTTAGTTTCTTATTTTCTGTGTAAGTATAGTTGCCAGTGCATACCTGCATACTGGTCTTTGGAGTTTTATTTCAGGCTGCTCATTTATCTGTACCCTTGGGCTTTTTGGTCTACAACTTGGAGTTTTATTTTTTTGGAATATGGTTAAATTATGATACTAGATTTGAACATGAAGGCTTCCCAAGAAACTGGGGAAACCACGATATATTTGAAAGAATCAAGCTGCCAGTTACTGGAAAATCAGGATGTCTTAGAACTCCTTATAGAGCAGTTCTAGCGTGATGTGAACCTGGCCTGCTGAGCGAGCCAAGCTTCTGGGAAAGGAATGCTGCAAAGTCCCTAACATGGCCTGCTCCCTGCACCTTCACGTTTGATACTCAGTTCTCTTTAGTGGTCAGGAAGCTGCTGTGACAGGTTGTTCTGGCTCGCTGTCATCTGCCTACTTCAGAACGCTTGAGGGGGATTTCCCACTGAAAGGTGCACTGGGTAAATCAGTTTGTGAAGGTGGAAGGCTTTTCAGCAGTGAATTTTGTGTGCCTTTTGCTTTGGTGAAGAGCTGCCCAGAATTTTTAACAAAACAACAAAAAAATTATTTTTACCTTGCCTTTTTGCTTTCTTTGTGGCCCACAACTATTCCCATAGTACGGAAGAACAGTTACGTTCTTTACACCGGATAAGCACCGATGTCAGCACATAAAAGCTCTGTGCTGAAAATAGTTTGTTTCATGTTTATTCACCTCGTGAAATGACCAAATTCAAATTCACATTTAAAAATAAACTGTAAAATAATCTATGTTTTGTGTGTGTGCAATATATGGTCAGACAGGTCAGCATTTGTTTGTTTTTATTAATTTTTTTACCTCTAAAATCTGCAGTTTCCTGGCAAGATAGTTCACTAATGAGACCCATGCTCTCTACCTTTTTTTTTTTTAAAAAAAATAAATTTCAAAATGCAATTTTTGTATTCCTTGGTGTATACAGTAACTGTTTTATGATTTGTTTTTAAACCAAAATTCTTACTTACATATACTTATATAAGAGTTTACATCTATTTGAATTGAATGAGAAGTACTTTAAGAAATACTCTTGATATTTTTATCTAATTTACTTTGGGTATAGTGTAAAATCAGGAAAATTCTGTAGCTATAAGGTTAAGATCAATGTTTTATGTAAAATCTGTAGGCGATTTATTTTTAAAATTCAATTTGTGGCAGAAACTTTCAGGAGTGCAAATGCAAATTAAAAGATGCGTTACCTTTTTTTTTTAAAAAAAAAAAAAATAGTTTTCTTTCTTGTGCTTTCCTTCTCAGCCAAAAATAGGAGACGCAGCGTAGACAGCTGCTGCAAAGGTGTGAGAAAATGAAAACGCCTGCACAAAGCATCGCTGTAAAAGTTAGTTTAAGACAAGCCGGGTTAGCTGTAAAGATGCTACTCAAGGGTTAAGCTCAGTGCCTTTCGCTGGCTGCTGAGTGAAACAGGATGCAGTGACTACATTGTCAGACTGCTGGTGTGAGTGCAAACAGATGAGGAAATGCTGGATCAGGCACTTCAGCAACTTGGGCTGTTCCCTAGGAAACCGCTTGCGTCATACTTGCCAGCAATTAGCTTACAGTTCTTTTATTTTTGATAGTGTTGCAAGCTGAACTCGCCTCTTACAAAGGGAAAGACTGGCTTGGGCTCAAGCCGTTTGGTTGTGGCTGTGGCTGCGGCGCTCATGAGAATTTGTGAGGCGAATAAATTGAAAAATTATTTAAACTTTTCAGCCTTCCTCTCTAAAGAATGTTGTAGCCGGGCTCGGTTCTCAAAGATGTATAATCAAATTTTTGTGATCTGTATGAAAATGATCTTCCCCTAGTTGCCAAAATTAAGTGCTCTGAGTTTGACCAGCATTTTGGGTATCACCACCTTTTCCAGGTTAGCCCAAAGTATTTTTTTTTTTTTTTGATGCTACATATTAAAAACTTAGTTTTCAAAATTAATGTTACCTGAGGCTTAACCTTCAAAGCAAGGGATTCTAAATTCTATATTGCTCTAAATCTTTTTTTTTTCTGTTGTGATTAAAACTCAGTAACTCCCAGTAGTTACCTAGCCACGAATATAAAGCAGTTAGTGTTGAAAGCAGTGTGTGTTTTATCTCAGAAAATCATCATGTCTTCTGCATTTCTCTTCAAAAGTGTAAACAATTTTACAGTAACTAATATTGATGGATGTTGTTAGTATGGGTATTGCCTCATGGCTAGCTATGGCTGGAGTTTTTCTGAGGGAAATCACACAGTGACCAGCAGTTTAAACCAAAAATGTTTGTGTTTTTATTTTTCTGTGGTTTTTACATAGGCAAACATATGAATAAACCTAGATTTTAACAAACTAGAATTATAGCACACAGTTGAAGGCCAGACTTGTTAAAATGTCAAGGTTAATTCAGAATACATGTGTTTCTGTGTTTGTGTGAAGCTTAAAAATTCAATCTATTTTAAATGTGTACTAGAATTTTCAAATTATTTTGGAAGAATTCCTCCCTATAACCCCCTGCATTTTTTTGCATGTTATAGGAATAAAAGAAAAAACACAACCTTCCCACCCTATCACAAGAAGAACACCCCCAAACAAGAAACACCACTGAAAAAAACCCCCAAACCACCACCAACCAACTTCAAACCCAACTTTCCCCTCCCTCCACCCCCGAACCCTTGAATACAAGGCTTAGAAAGATTGAGTATCTTCATTTCTGCACATTTATGATAAATTGGCTTGGCTGTAAGATTGGCAGGTCATATTTTTAGGGTGTTTCCTGGACTCTGTGCCAGTGTCATTTATGGTTAGCTGATCTCTGAGGCTGCATTCCAAACCGTGGTCAGTGTCTACAAGGCCCACGATCTTTGTACAGGTGTCTCTTCAATTGTATTTTACATAAGTAAAAAATCCCAAAAAACCAAATCAGAATTGAGTGGAGCTGGCTAAAGCACTGGAGTACCTTTATAATGGAAGAGCAGCTGGTTTTGCTGACATTTCAGAGTAGTTTGGCTGGCTTGTCCAGCCTCACTCCGACATTGCGTGTGGCCTCTGCTTGGTTTATGCTACATTTGGTGTCTGATCATATCAGCTCGACTGCGAGTTGTGCAGTTTTACTGTTGGAGTCAAGGAGTATTAGGGCTTAAATCTGTATGACCAATAAATAGCTAATGTAGATGTTAGCAAAGAAAGATCTGGAAATCACGATTTTGAATTTTGTGCATAATCTTTATCCCTTCAATTCTGGTTGGTAAAATGGAGGCTAAGATGTCAACAGGTCACTGTTGGGTTCCATGAGTGTATGTCTAGTAATTTTGCCATTTATTTAGAGCAATTCCTGCAAGTTATACAATGCATTAGACATATCAAATATTTTCTTTTATCCTTGTTTGGTATTTTAGCCCTGTAAGCCTTGTCAGTCTTCCTTCAGTGAAGGAAATGGGAGTTACATGATCACATACTAATTTTTTTTGCATAAATTTTAATGTTTCATTATCTGACTTTATTCTGGCACTTGTTAGTTTTTTTCAAAATGCTTTTATGCGCTGGCAACTTTCAGTTGCTGTTTTCTGAACTCTCAGCAAGACTGCTTGGTGTACATGCATATTTCAAAGATCAGACTAATAACAGATGGAACTGGATGCTACTTGGCTATTTCATCTTTCAGGCATTACAGTAAAGGACTGCAATTTTTTTTCAGCAAAGTAGGTGAAGTTTTGTCCAGTTCCCATGGAAACATTTGTTTTATATCTTTTTTAATCCCATGACTTCATAAGTCAACATGTCTAGTATTGTTTATTTTGTAATTTCTAGAATTGGTCAGGTAGGTGGGTGCTATGAAAGAGAAAAGGGATTAAGGGCCCTGTCTTTTTCTGATTGTGATTTTTATTGTGGAAAGCAAATCAGTAAAATGTTTTTGCAACTCTTACACTATGAAGTGTTTTGTAGAAAATGCCACTGAAAACATGAAGGAAGTGACTGAGAATCCACTGGGGTTTTTATGCATGTAGCTAAAAGGTCCAGCAGTCAGATCACCTTGCATGGAAAGTTTTGTGCATCAGGAGTGTTTCCATGCTTTTCTGAGCAGCACAGAGGGGTGTTTTCTTTGTTTTGTGTCCTCATCATATGGTTATGTTCCTATATGATTGTTAGAATCCCCTAAGAAGGGCAGCGTTTAAAAAAAATTGTTATTATTCCCGTTGTCTTATTTGAATAACTTTCTTCCATGTCTTTTTATTTCCAAAATATCTTTGTCAGTAATGGGGTTTTATTGTTTGTTTGTTTCCATGTAATCATTAAGATCAATAGAGGAAATTATGTAGGCTTAGTTCTGTTCACCAGCCCCTTTCACCTGATATTAAAATCTTCCACTTTCCTGTGAATAGGAAGTTTCTCTACATCTCCACCCTAGAACATCACAACTTCAGGCTGCGGGAAGCCTGTCATTGGGCTTCTCTGTTTGTTTTGGATTTTCAGAGAATAAAAGCAAGGGGGAATAACAGAGAGAAATGCTGTAGCCATCTCTAAAGTTTCCTGGCATGTCACAAGTTTTCCTTTGTTATTTTGTGATTTTCATCGTTTATTTATTTTCTGCATCCAAGTAACTAGCTTGTTTCCAGTTTCTTCGGTATCAACCATTCTCCCAATGTGTTTGGTGTCCACATAGAGTTTGAGTCCTTTTGAGTCCTCAAGTAATCAATAAAATGTAACAGTTTGCTAAAATCTTGTGCAATGGAGAGCTCCTTTCTCATTTTCATTGCCTTAGGTTACAGTTGCAGATGATTTTTCTGTCTTCATGCCTTACTACAGTTTTCTTCTGCACTAGCAATTTTATAAGCATTTTTGACTTAAAAGGTTGTCCTCTATGTACTGTACGTATTTAGAGGAAATGTTTTTGCTGAGATGCACATTGGAGGTCAAAACTTCAATGGCTTTTGAAATCAAGTAATAGAGTGCTATCAGTAACTTTTCTATATTTCATCCTTTTTTTTTTTTTCTCCTTTATTTATTTATTTTTTAAAAGTTGGAATGCTGACCTCTTATATTTGTCTCTGCTACATTCTATTTTTTCCCCAAGTCTTCCTCATTGTTCCTTCACATATT
Source organism: Margarornis squamiger (assembly GCA_035222235.1). Taxonomy (NCBI): domain Eukaryota; kingdom Metazoa; phylum Chordata; class Aves; order Passeriformes; family Furnariidae; genus Margarornis; species Margarornis squamiger. Next base: position 12,298,998 of record JAWWTY010000156.1, read on the forward strand.
GGTGGGGTTTTTTGTTTTAAGGTGGTGGTTTTGGGGGTTTTTTTGGTGAATTTTTTGGAGGGTTTTTGCCTCTATTTTTTTTTCTCCTTATAATGCCAGCAGCAGAACTAAGTAAAATGTGTGGTGCAACTGCAGGATTTGCAGTGCAAGTGTTGATTAAAATTAAGTGTTTTGAGGTTAGAGCATAGTAATTTTTTGATGCTAAGAACTATGTCCAACTTGGATTAATTTTTATGTAGTCACGAAAAAAGGGAATTATGTTTCTTTTTTGACCTTCGGACATATCATTTCTAATCTGAACACCTCTGCTCAGATGTTCCAACTCCCTGAATGCTTTATGGCGCTGACACTGAAAGGAGTGGTCCTTCCCAGCCCTTTCTGCTCATTCCTGCCCTGGCACCGTCCCCCATTGTGCTGACACAAGCATTCATGAGACTGCACAGTGAACTAAATTGGGGAACTAATCCATGTTAAAAGTAATCAGTTCTTTTTGTAGCTCCTTGCCACGTGTCTGCATGAATGCTTTTGCTGCGTAAGGGAGGGGGCGAGGCAGGGATGGGAATGAGCAGCTGAGGGAGGGCAGGACTGCTGCTTTATTGTGGCAATGCCAAGCTGTGCTGATTTAAGAGAATTAATGGCACTGCTGTGTAAAGAACGGATGTGTTAGAGCTTCCCAATAAATCAGTCAGAAAAGCATCCCCTCATGCCCAAAAGCCTCTATATTTTTTTCTCTGTCTTGAGCGAACTGTATACTCTGCATTGTCTACTTGAAGTAAAGGAACAAAATGCTTAAAGACTAGATCGCTGATATATGGTGAACAGGTACTTAAAATACAGATACTAAGCAATTGCAGCCAGATGTGGTACCATGCTTGCAACATATAATGTTATCTGCAAAGTTTTCACAAAGACCTTGAGTGGAAAGGTGCAATTTAGATATTTAAGTGAGACTTGTAGGTAAATGAGGCAGAGGGTTCATTTGAAAAACACTTTAGGAATCATCCTGCATTCATAGGTAAGAACAGAATGAATTGGTAAAGAGCACATGAGAATCAAATTCTTCCAAATACTGGAGTATTTGGCACTCATTTAAAACAGAGGTTTAGTACTCTACTGTTTATGTGAAAATTCCTCATAATTTCTGGAGTGAAGTAAAATGAAAACATTATAAAGCTGTAGCAACACTTTTGTGAGTCACCTTATGAGTCTTGGACTCACATCAGTTCATTGTGTTTCTATCTACAATACTAAATGTGTAACATGGTAGTGAAGATCTGTTGCCTGGGACTGTTTCTTTTGTGAACTTTTTTGTGTTTTCTTCTTCATTGTGCTGGAGGTTTGTGATCAAAGGGAAAATCGTCTGCAGTCCTGCTGTTTTGAGTTGTTAGTTCTACTCCTTTATGAAACCTGAAATGTTAAATCTTGCTTTGTGCAACTAATGATGCTTTCCTAACAAAAGGACAGTTTCTCACTGCCTAAATGTTTTTATTTTCCCATAAATTAATGTTCAGGAACAAAAAGAGGAAATTTACTCTTGATTAAGTTCACATTTTTCGAACCAAAGCATTAACGAAAACGTTGATTACATAGATGCTTAACAAAGATCAAACTCAAACCTGGGAAAAGGGAGAGGAAAACAAAGAATAAACTGGAGAGAAAGCTTTAATCACAAAAAGAAGAAACTTTAGGAGCCTAAAGTTTGCAAATAAAGCCTGATGTCAAGCTGAATTAGCTTGATAATTTTTTATCTTCCATATCAATTACTCTTAGCCAGAAGATGGAGTTAGAACACTTGATTTTTTTTTTCTGTCAAATAAGTGTTTTTCAGAACTTTATTTCCTAGTGATTGTACAAGATAATGTGTTCTAGACAATGCAGTGTGAAGTATGAACGATGTACAGGGTCCTCTGTCACTGGAATTCCCAGAATATCATAGAATCACAGAACTGTGTGGGTTGGAAGGGACCTTAAAGGTCATCTAGTTACCACCACACTGTGTGGGCAGGGACACGATTCACTAGATGAGGTTACCCAGATCTCCATCCAGCCTGTCCTTGATCACTTCCAGGGATGTGTTCTGTAGGATCTTTAGCAAGTGTGACTAGTCAAAACATTATTAGGACTATATTATAAGAAATAGTTGAAGATAATTATTGAGACAGTTTGGCAAGGGCTTTTGAATAGTGTGGCTCTTAGCAGTCATCCGTTATAATGACCCTGCAGTCTCAAGAAAAGGGACAGTGTTTGTGATGGCCCTAAAACAACTGTATGTACTGCTGCTAATGGTACAGTTGAGATAATTTGCAGCATACTGTGAAATCTGCTCAGGAAATTGGGTGAACATGGGTGGATATTTTGTGTTGAATTCCTTTCTGCCATTAATTGTTTTGATAAATTGAACATTTGGAAAAGTAGCCCACAAGACTTAAACATTTTGCCAAAACTCCTTATTGTGGCTGATGAACTGTCAAAAGTTGAATGCTCTGTGAATTTAGCCAATGTCTCCTGTAAATGGTCAATGCCTTCAGGGATATAACCCAGGGCCAGAGCAGGCAATTCTAATCTGATTTCCCTGCTTTATTTTCTAAACCACAACGTCTGGGGGCCTCCAGTCAAAAATCTGTCTTTCTTGTAAGTTACAGGCTTTGTTCTCAATGCAAATGTCCTGTGTGCAGAGTTTAATTCATTAATCAGCTTGGTTACAGTCCTGTGTGAGTTGAGGAAAATTAAAGATTACCCTTTTATCTATTGGTCAGAAACATGCCTCAAACAGAAGCAATTTCAGAATCTCTTAACTGTTTGCTTTGGTACTTAATATACAGCTTGATTCACATAAGATTACAATTTATTTATTTTTTTTTGTATGTTAGAATGCTCAAAAAAGCTGTAATACATTTGTATATTTAGGTTTTATTATGTAAAAGAGAGTTTTAGAATCTCTTTTCTTTCGTGGAACACTTGTGAAGGATTCTTATTTTGTCAAAATGCTTAAAGATAGTACTTTTAGAAGACAATATTTTGTCAGAAAATTTAAACTAATTATTCAAAGTATTCAAAAGTTTCAAATTTCCAATGCAAAAATTAGGAATACTGAGATTAAAAGTAACACTATTGATTCCACATCTTCTCGTAAGTGCTTTGTGTAGCTTTATTGGTTTTATTTGACTGAAGAATTGTTGCATTCTGCTGTGCTGGTTATTTAGTACCGATTACTAGAATATTGACTTTGAAGTTTAAAAGAAAAAAAAATCCATATCCCCCAGAACTCCAAAATTGCATAAAGAAGAAGAAAAAAACCCCATTAGAATACCATACTTTCATAGAAGCACTTTTTCCACCCTATTTTCAGATTTGTGTTTAATGACTGAACTTTTATGATGTGTCTAAATATTGTAAAATGCCCTGTATTTTCAAACTGTAATGTCATAACTTCAAAGCAGCTACACAACTTTTCATATTAGTAAAATTATTGTCTACGTCAAAAATATAACGAAAAATAATTGAAATTAAATGATAACTTTTGCATTTTGACATTTAATACTGTTTAGTATTCTGACTAGTTTGACAACCTATATGAACTGTACAGGATGTTTTTGTTTAAGCAGTTGTAGTCATTTTTAATAACCATTTGTACACATTGAGAAACTGCATTTTCTAGTTTGCAAAGTAGTAGCTCATTTTCTGTGTCCTGAGGCAATTAATTAAAACTGTTTAAGTGTGATAGTGAGAGTTAACATCATTTAACATAATAGTGTGACTCAGTCTTAAGGTGTTTTAGTTTTCAAGTTTCCACATCAGTTTTGTAAAACACCAATACAAAGTTTTTTCATTGAAAAGTAAATTTATTGAACCGTTTGATTCTGCAAATCAATCAGCATTTCTAAGTAGCTTCTTCTAGTCTTAACTAACTCATTTTTGTGAACTCCCAAGTTGTTTCCTCTAAACATCTTTCTTAAAGCTTTAGCCCTTAACTTGCGCTGCTTCTTGAAATCATAGTCCTTAGAAGCACTAAAGCATCTTTTTAGTTATGTCAATGTATCCCTTAAGTTTATGACACGAGACAAAACGTCTTGAAGAAATAATTTCCTTTTTCCTATTTTGTCTTCCTGTTAAATACTAATAAAAGACACTGTCATGTTGGGTCACAAGAGTGACTGGAAAACTGTCTGGTGGAAAAGGACCTGAGGGCAGTGGTTGACTGCCAACTGCACATGAGCCAGCGTGTTCCCAAGTGGCCAAGAGGGCCAGCAGCATCCTGGCTTGGATCAGAAATAGTGTGTCCAGCAGGACCAGAGCAGTGATTGTCTGCCTGTACTTGGCACTGGTCAGGCCACACCCTGAGTCCAGTTCTGGGCCCATCATGACCCAAAAGACATTGTGGTGTGGGAGGAAGTCCAGAGAACAGAGCTGGGGAAGGGTCTGGAGCACAAGTCCTATGAGGAGCAGCTGAGAGGGCTGGGGTTGTTTAGCCTGGAGAAAAGGAGACTCAGGAGACCTCATCGCTCCCTACAACTACCTGAAAGGAGGCTGTAGCCAGTTTTGGGGGTCAGTCTATTCTCCCAGGTAACAACTGACAGGATGAGAGAAAATAGCCTGAAGTTGAACCAGGAGAGGTTTAGATTGGACGTTAGGAAAAATATTTCCATGGGAAGTGTTGTAAAGCATTGGAACAGACTGCCCAGAGAAGCAGTGGAGTCATCATCCCTGGAAGTGTTCAAAAAACATGTGGTTAGGGCACTTGAGAACTTGGTTTAATGGTGAACGTGTTGGCAGTGCTAGGTTGATGATTGGCCTTGATCTTAAAGGTCTTTTCCAATCTTAACAATTCTGTGATTCTGTGATCATATCTGGACTTGGTAAAGAATTTTTCTTCCCTTACCACAGGTGTCTCTTTTCAAGGTTGTCTCTGCAGTGGCTATTCTGTTCTTTTTTTTTGGTTCTACTTTTACAGGGTAATTTATTTGGCATATAACCCTGTATTGAATTATGACCTTAACATTTTGTAAATTTAGACAAATTTATGTATGTGCATGTAGTGTATGTGTGCACACATTCTAGCTTAATTCAAATACCTTTTTTGTCATGCAATCATTCATAGAATCATAGAATGGTTTGAACTGGAATGGACCTTAAAGATCCTCTAGTTTTCCCCCCACCCTGCAATGGGCAGGGACACCTTCTCCTAGACGAGATTGCTCAGGGCCCTGTCCAGCCTGGCCTTGAACGCTTCCAGGAATGGGGCATCCACAACTTCTCTGGGCAACCTGTTTTGGTGCCTCAACACCCCCACAGTAAAGAATTTCTTCCTAACATCTAATCTAAGCTTACTCTCAGTTTGAAGCCTTTCCCCTTTGTCCTGTCACTACAGCTGCTGGTAAGGAGTCCCTCTCTGGCTTCCTTGTAGGCCCCCATCCAGCACTGGAAGGTTTCTGTGAGGTGTCCATGCAACCTTCTCTTCTCCAGGCTGAACAGCCTCAACGTTTTCAGCCTGAAGTATTCATCCCAAGTATCTTTGAATTCCTTGGTTTATTTCAGTGAAAGTTGGCAGAGGATAAACATCTAACTCCAAGTTGCCAGGTAATCTGGTTTTAAGACAAAAGTCCCAAGGATTTCATCATTTGTGCTCCTCACTGAGCTACTTACCCATTTTACTGAAAAAGCATGTTTACTTTTCTGGTATTCCTTGTTGTGATGTTTGTTTAAGTTTTGGGAAGATGGTCTTCTATGTAGTGAAACATGACAGCTTATTTCCTATCATGTTATAGGACTTAATTTATTATTCTTCAGTCTTGTTACAGAAACAAGCTGTCTAGCAATGACAGCTCCAACATAAATAAAATGCTTACTTATTTATTGACCAATTTATTTATGCTCCGACCCTTTCTTGCAGAGACTGTAACTTCTTTTTCATTGTAACAGACTACTGATAGACTCGTGGCAATGGCTGTTCTTTGGAGGAGGTGCTTGAACAAGTTTTAACTTGGCAAGAGGCCTGATTCACTGCTGCTGCTGGGATGGGAAAGAAAGCTGTCTCAGTGGTATTTTATTTTGTGAAGTAAAGGGACAGATCACAGTCTATTCTTACGGAGTCCTGAATAGTCAAATGGATGGCAGGATGAAACAAAGGAGGCAAAAGGATGCAATAAAGAAGCTTGCTTTTCAAGGAAAAGATGAGCTTTCATAGAATTTCTTTTCTCAAAATGACCAGAAAGCGGGGTTTTATTGATTTCCACTAACTTTCCTCAGTCTTTTCTGATGCCTAAAGTTATTTCCCCCCCCCCCCTTTAAGAAATTATGTGTAAGTGAAGTGTGTTTCTAATTGTATCTCCAACTTCACCTTCTGTTTGCAGATAAGATGGCTTTTGTATTTATTATATTGCTCAAATGCGTATGTTGTCTGGTTCAGCAGTGAGGTAATTTTTTTGTTTGTTTTTAAATTAACTAGCTACCATTTATGAAGGAGAGGGTGAAGAAGGAAAAAGACAATTACTTAAAACTTGGCAGTTTTCAAGATCAGTTATTAAAACAACAAAATTAATCTCCCAGTAAATCTTACCTCTTTATGGAACACAAAGCTGGCATTGTAGGAGCATAATTCTGACTAGAATTCTGTGAAGTGTGTGCTTACTGCATGGGCTGCATTTCTGGGAACAACTGGACAGTTGTTTCTGGCTCTTTGCTTCCTATCTCAAGTCATATTTAAAAGATTATCCAGGTGGCTTCTGAATATCTGTTTGGGAAGTTTATCAGGAGTGAGACTTTAGACAGCAGAGTCTCCTGCTGATGCTGTCCACTGAAACATGGTTAAACTGTGTTCTAGCCCCTTGAAAATTCTCAAGATACAGCAGCAGTTTGAACAGCTAGTTGTTCCCTTCAGCACCTTGATAGTTTCCAGATACAGCAGTAAGAAAAGTGATGTTTTGTTTCCCAAGGGTATTAGAAGACTGGAAACTCAGTTTTCAGCTGTCATGATGAGAGGTGTGATGGGAAGTAAATTCAGAATCCTGGAAAAATTGACTTAGAGTCCAGGTACAGGCATATAAATCAGAAAGCAAGCTGAAGCAATTTCTGAACTCTATCTGAGTCAATGAGTAAGGCTTTCCTGAGTTTAGTAGAGCTATTTTTTAATTCAGATCTCTCTGCTTGACTTACAGATAAACTGCTTAGACCTTTGGATAGTGTCAGAATGTTTCAGTTTGGGGTCATATAGCTAATCTTGGCCCAAATTACATCTGATCTTTGTCCAGAGACAATATTCTTTAGGGGTGCCTTGGAATCACAGAAATAGCTTTCTCCCAATCCTGATAGCAGAACAAAAAATACTGAGATGAATGAAGCCACAGATGATCTGCTTCAGATCAGGCTGGTTTTACTTGCTCCTTTTCCTTGTCTTTGTTTTAGAGATTTGGTAAAACTCATGTCAGGAATTTAATATTAAAAAATAAGAGGATTATCCCTGTTTACTGTCTTTTATATAGTTTTTCCACTTTGCGTATGGATGGTGGGTTTCTTTTGATGGAGTGAAGGGGGAACGCTCCTGATTTGGGTTACTTCCATTTGATATAGCATATGTTCCCCTTAGCCCTCCTGAATTTATGGTAATACTTATGTTAGCTTAATGGAAGAGGCAGACTGTGTTCTCCTTCCATGCACTTTTTTGATTGGAGATGTGTGCAGCAAAAGACTGTGATAAATGCATGCACAGCCTCTCAGGTCTGAGTAACTAATTATAGTTCAGGGGTTGAGAGTGACTGTTGAATGTGAGGTTTTACATTGGAAATATGTCAAAAGAATATGAAAATAAGCATTCTGTTTTTTTGTAATATTGACTCATATTATTCAGTGTCCTGTTTTTGGCCGCTCTGGTTTTAGCTTCTTCCTTCATGTTTTCTCAGAGCCAGCAGGAGGAATGTGAGCACACAAGGTACAGACTCCCTCTGTTATGATGTCCAGCATTACAGTGCATTCCTATTAGGCCCAGCTCTGATGAGAAAACTCCTTCTTTTTCACAGACTGAAGCTAGAGAATGCCTACTAGAGGTCTAATACCTATATCTATACATTAAATAACATTTTTAAACTTGTGTAAGCTATGCAATTTTTTTTCTTATTCAATAGATTTCCAGAAGTGTAACAAGTGCTTTGAAACTTTATAATATGTTGTCAAAGAAGGGAAAGTATCACGCTACTCAGAATCTGGCTTTTACTTAAAAAATACACTGGACCAATAAAAAAGCCTGTCCATAGAGCTTTCACACACGTTCTTTCTAAATTAAAATTCTGTAATTGTAAAATTCTGGGAGCTGTGGCAAACAGCTTTGCATCTGTACAGTTTTATTTTGTTTATTCTTCAGGGTCTTCTAAATAATTTTTGTACTGAGTTAGTTAAAGTAGAGCACTTCTAAGTTCCTCAAATACTGGACTTGCTAAATATTTGACTACTTAGAAAATAATGATGGGATGATTATTTCTACTGGTGCAGGTTGTTTTGTGAGATCTTGTGTTTTCCTGCAGTGAGAACAACAGGGCTTTGTCCCTGTAAACAGTTACCCAATAAAATTGTTACTGGATTTGAATTTTCATTTACAGATTAAACAGAAGTGAAAGAAGCTCAAAGCTTGCATTCCAAAACTGACAAAACTGATGACTACTTTTTTCTTTTTTCTTTTCTTTCTGTTGTGTTTTTTTTTTTTTCCTGCTGAGAGAGTGAACTGTTGAAAATATAAAAATTAAATATATTACTCATTGTAGTCACTGATATTTAGGCAGATAAACATTCTTTGAAAGTCCTTTGAATTTTTAGAAAAGATCTTTTGTGGTTTATATTTATAAATTTGTATCTCTCTTCCTGAAGCTATGGTGAGCTCTGCATACTTCATTCTTTTTCAATTGTAAACATAGTTTCGGTACTACCACTTTTGCACCAAATGCTGTTCCTAAGCGACTGCTGACGTCAGTTGGTGCAGCACAAGAAGGTTTGTGTGTTTATCTGCTGTGGGCAGACTCTTAGAAAAGACGAAAGTATGTAACTAGATTAGGCCAAAGAGATTGCTGCTTTAAATAAGTGTACATACTGTTTGCAGTGCCTTACTCTTTTTTTTTTTTTTAATGTATTTTATTTTGATTAGCAGTTGTATCTTCTGTTGCATATGCCACAGTATCTCATTTGCAGGAGAAGATAAGGAAGGGTATATATTCTCTTTGCTGTTGCTTTAAAGGGGCAGCGGTTTTACTTCTTCTCTATGGCATAGTTAGAATGAGAATTTAAAAGGAGTATGTGCCACAGCATAAAACTTTCACATACCTGATCTCGAGGTTAGAAATGAAAGCAGGCTTACAAGTTCCAGTTTAAGTGAAACATATTTACTTAGAGATTTTTGGCCAGAACCTACACATTTGGAAAAACTGGAATGATACTCTTGGAATATTTTACTGCATGCCTTTGTGTCAAATGGAGTTGGAATGGAGCTGGCTTAACGACCTTTGTGGATTTTTTTTTCCTTGACTATACCTGCAGCACACCCACAATGAATAAAAATTACCTGTAGCAAAAACTTTTTGCATGAAAATCTTTTTTATGAAAGTAAAGGAGTTTAGTAGTGGGCCTGCAGTCATGCTAGGCCAAAAAGTGAGGTTAAGAAGTTTAGTGGAGGTAGTAGTACTGACTGGCATAATAAGGCAGGAAGAAAAAGGACCAGAATCTCTTCTTCAGGTTGAAGAATAGAAGCAGCAACTTTCAGAACTAAATAAAAGCTGAGAACAATTGCTCCTAATTAACTTAATTCAGATTAGAATGAAAGAAAATGCCTGTGGGATATAGGAGAATATTAGCAAACATAAAGGTGAAAAGGTTAAGGTAAAAAAGGTCCACTTTGAATGTGGCTGTGGTAATGACCAGTCTTGAAGTCCCCATCAATCTCTACATTTCGTGTACTGTTATTTTGTGCTATCCAGTCTTGCCTTGAGAACCTTCATGGATGGAAACTGCACAGCTTCTCTGGGCATCCTTCTTTACCTTGTCTCACTGCTTGTGTGTCCTCATAGTGAGAAATTTTTTCCCTTTTTTTTTTTTTCCAGTCATTTTTGTGGTTCTCTGCTGAACTTGGTCTTGTTTGGCAATGACCTGCCTGTACTGGGGAGCCCCAAACTGGATGTACTGTTCTGGGTATGGCCTCTAAGAATGAGCAGAGGGTGCAGGGATTTATCTTGCTCTGGTGGCTGTGCTGCTGTGAACAGAGACCAGGGAACTGCTGGCTGCCTTTGCTGCCAGGGCATGCTGCAGGCCCCTGTCTAGCCCTTCATCCTTTTCAGAAGAGCAGTTCTCAGCCTCTAATCGTTGCAGAGCACTCTTCCTTCCCACATGCAGGGATTCATGTATGTCACTGTTGTATTTCATAAGACTCCTGTTCACTTGTTCCTCCAGCTCGTCCAGATCCCTCTGGATGGCAGCCGAGCCCCTCATATGTGTAAGCAAGTCTTGTAAACTTCCACTGTGTAGAACAACATGGTAGGTTTTAATTCAGGGTGAAAAAAGGTAAGTAGCTGCAGGTGCTATTGCCAGTTTGCCCTGACTTCTTTCTTCTGGGTCTTTATTGAATTTTAATTCCCTTTTACCGTATTTTCCTACTGTAAGAATTCTTTTTAACTTCCAATAGGAAAGGTGGAGTTAGGAGATGACATTTAATACAGTAAACTGTTCTTAAACAAATGGTCAAGTTACTTGTGAATTTCATTAGTATAAAAACGTAAAAATGGCTCAGATTAAGAGTTCATTTAGCTTAATATTCTGTCTCTAATCTCTGATCTTTAACTAAGGTCAAGTTTGACATCTGTTCGTAACAGTTAAATATCTTTTACATCTTTGACTTGAAGATGTCATATTAAACAGACTTTTGGGGCCAAAACATGGGTTGGAACTTCTTCTGTCTCTCCAATGCATCTGTCTGTTATAACAATGTCTCTGGAAGCAGCACACCAAGGGAAAAATCAATAAAAACTCTAATCACAAGTTGCTGCTTATCATCTTCCCGTCCATTGCAAGGGCTAATGTGCAATTAAATGCATTAAAGGTCGTGGGGGAAAAGAAAGTAGCTGTAATCAGAAGCTGATGGAAAATATGATAACACATGATACTCTTCTTTCTTTTTTCCCATACCACCTTCCTACACTCTCTCAACTTCCACCTGTTTTCAGCTCAGGGGACTCTCTAATGCGGTTTAGCTATTTAGTTGCAAGTGCTGTTCAGTCTCCTTTTCAATGTATGGACGTTTCCTCCTTTTCCCAGTTTTCCCTTGAGCTTATTAAACTTCTTGCATCCTTTGATAAAGCAGGTTACTTACAACTTTAGGGAAGAACTGTCTCTTTCTGGTTTGGACTGGTTGTAGCCCATTCTAATGGCTTCTGTTTATTGTGCTGTAAAAAAGTGTTCTACTGTGTTTACCTTTCTTCTGACCAGTACCTCGGGCAGAATTCGTAACAATCATGAGTTCTGTGTAGCAATGTCCATGGCAGCTAGCAATGACAATACCTGATTTGTTTAAAAATTATTATAAGGCAATTTAGAGACCACCTTGATGCATCAAACTTCATGAGTTTGTGTATTCTTAGGCTGAATATATTGCAGTAATACATAGTTTTTCTGTTTCCATGAGGTTAATGACTACCTGCCATGAGGATTTTTCGTTTCAGGCTGACGCTGCTCAAAACTCTTATGAGTTTAGCAGGTGTGCTTGTGCCAAACACCTGGAGACAGGTGAAGAGCAGAGAAATGCACTCACTGAGATATCATACTGTGAAACATTAGTTTCCTTTTCCAGGGGAAAGTTGTTGATTTGTTATTGTGAGATCAGTTGGAATTACCTTAACTGTCTTTATATACTTAAAGAGAAATGGGTGCACCTCGGACATATGGTTTGGGTTTTTGCCAGTATTTGTTTTGCAGGTTCTGCTCTTGTTTACAGAGAGCAAACTTTGCATGTTTTTATAAATTAGTGGATTATTCCAAAACTTATTCTTTCACTGTTACGGACTTCAAAAGGCAGCCACAGCAGATCCCAAAATACAGTTTTATAGACTGAAAAGGCCACTCCTTCCTTTTTAGGTCTTGTATTAACAGTAAAAATAATAATTAAATATTTTTAGAAATAACTAATTTTTTATGACCTGTGACCTTATAACTGTCTTGTTTCAAAATGCTGCTCTGAGATATTATACAAAATAAATTTGATGTCTATAATGATTTTGGTTTTAAATGAAACTGTTTAATATGTTAAACAGTTTAAGCAGTTACTGTAACTTCTTCTTGAATTGAGTATAAAATATTAAAATGAAATTTTCAAGAACACCTGTGAATTAACCATAATTATTTTAAATTTAGACAAATCAAGAGGTATTTATTACATATCTTAATTGCAATACAACCTATAACAACCATTCCTGTCTCAGGTTTCTTAGTTACTATCCTGTATAGTCTATTAGTTGTTGAAACTGTAATTGGGTTCTGATACAAACCCTTTTCTCTTTAAATTTATAATAGAAAAAATTGAGAAGTATTTGTCTCTAGATTTGCAAGAAATACCTTTGCTGGATCTTTATAAGTTTTTGATTGGTTATTTGCTGGATGTTTTTGATAAAGAAATGGAATAAATTTGGAATATGCATGACATTAGTACGAAATGCTGGAAACAGAATAATCTTTCACTCATAATTGGCTAACAGATTTTGCTGTTCTGTTTATACAGAGTTAAGAAAATATACATTTGATTTTTGATCCTGTAAATGTCTTCTTCCTGCTTTCCATATGGCTTTTGGTTTTATTCCAGATATAAAGTGGAACAAGTATAAAGCTAGTATCTTCAGAAACACCTTGAAAGGCTGGAAGGCTTCAACAGCTATACCTTGGTTTTGGTTAGCATGTGTTGGACCGCAATTAATAGGAAAATTGGCTGACAGGGTACGTTTAGAATGTTACAAATCAAATATATTTGTACATAAGCACTGAAGATGCTTTTTGTCTCTGTAGCCCAGAATAAATACTTCAGTGAGGGATAGTTCACAAATGGCTGCCAAAAAAGGAGAAAGGTTTGTATATAAGCTGGGCTTGGTATCTGAAAGAATTACTTTCAACTCAATATATTAATGCCTGCTTGTAATCGTTTCAAGCAACCTGAAAGTATAGGCTTTATTTTGTGATTTCTTTATGAGATGTTCTTTTTCTGGACACAACTGCTTTAACATGGTGTTCCTAGAGTGGATTCATAGCATATTTTGTGAAATATTAGTTATTGTCTTTCTGCTCTTGGTAGTTTTGCCTCGTTGCCTTATTTCAGAAACTGACTTGGCCAAAGTATTGGTTCTCTTATATGTTGTATAGCAGTTCTCAAACTACTTGGGACGACCAAAGGTTGCCATCCTACTTCGGGTTGCAGAAATTGCAAAGGGAATTCCATCACTAGTGTAAAAACTTCACTGTTTATTAATATTTGGAGTTCTAACCCTTGCAGAAGTGATACTCAAAATGGAATTTATCACAACAGGAGAAATAAAATTGGCAACTCCTCCTTTTGATATAAAGGTGAGATGGGGATACAGGGTAACATTTATTCTTTCATAGAAAACATTTACTATTGACATATTATGACTCTATGACCCCTTGAGGTTTCTTTCGAATGGAATTATCCTAGAAGACTATGTACCTGTTGGTGTGAAATTTTATGTAGACATAGCTAACTAGTGAGGTACTGCTGAGGGCATGTTTGCAGTAGCACATAATTCTTCTCAGGCTGTGAATCCTGGGAAAGGAGCTGAGCAAATATTTAAGTATTGAGTCAATGTTGAACTCCAGCCACTGTGGCTACTGAGCCTAGTACTGCCTAAGCTTTTTAGCTTGTAGCTCTCTTGTTTTCTAACATACTACTTGTTAGTTTGTATGAATGAACTAGAAACAGTACCTTTGATGACTACTCATAACTCTTCTGTCATTGTAGAAATAGGCCATACAACTTTATATGTGCCATCTTTCTGTTCACTGGATTAAACTTTCAAAAAACCAGAGATCCTTATTACTTTAACCAGTACCTCAAACAGTCTGTTAGCTTACTGTGTTAGTGTAAACTTATCAGCATGTATTAATTCTGTTTCAGAAGGTGGGGGGAAGCAGACTAAATGTTCAGTGTTCTCAAAAAGACATTTTAGATGTCTTCAGTATATTCTCACTGTACAGCACAGCAGTCACAGCAACTTTGTGTTAAAATCATGTTGTGCCTTCAAATATTGAAACCTGAAAATTTTTGCTAACACAACACAAACTTCTAGTTGCTCTGATGTTTAACTTAGCAGTTGGACTAAGTCTGGTGAATTCTGGAGGAAAAGGTTCATATGCTTTAGCTCTGTGTTGCAACTCCCTGACTTCAGCATTAGTTGCCTTTAATGTCAATGACCAAACTCTTCAAAAAATAAACCTCTTGTTGATATTTTTAATTTAGTTCTCTTATCCCCATCCTGATATGAAACTTTTGTTGATTTTGGATATTGATTTAAGGCTGCTGAAGTAATTCATGGTAGAATGAGCTTTGAAGTATATTTTGTTTAACAGCATGAGTCTGTGTCTTCCTTTAAAGAAGTATGTTCCATATGGAAGAACTATCGGAGATTTGCACATCTTAAACTTGGAAAGAAGAGACACCATATCATTCCTGTCCTTCACTACATAAAGTATGTGCAGTATATAGTGAATAAACTGCATACGTTATTCACATTAGAATTTTTCAACTGTTTTACTCTGTAAGCTCAAAACCTATTTTAAAATTCTCAGTTTGTGAATCATATAAAATTTTGTTCTCTTTCATAAAGGATTACAGGTAGATTTTGAACATGCTGATCTTTGGTTTAACTGAGTACTTGAACTAGAGAAATATTTCTGAAATTCCTGCATATATCTGTTCGGAAGGAAGGTTTGGTGCATTTACCCAATCACTTGGTGCAACTTGAGGACTCTTGTGAGTGAAAAACACGGCAGAAGAGGAACTCTGGAGTAAAAGGTACTGACTCACACAGCAAGCAGAGATTTCAGTACTGGAACAGGTTGGCATTTGGTCGTGCTGTGGTGGGTTGACCCTGGCTGAATGCTAGTTGCTCCTCAGGTTGCTCCTCAGCTGGACAGGAGCTCATGGGTGGAGATAAGGACAGGAAGAGATCACTCATCGATTACTATCACAGGTGAAATAGACCCAACTTGGGGAAATTAATTTATTAACAATCAAATCAGAGTAGGATAATGAGAAGTAAACACAAATCTTAAAACACCTTCCTCCCACCCCTCCCTTCTTCCCAGGCTTAACTTTATTCCCAGCTCTCTACCTCATTCCCTGAGCAGTGCAGGGGAACAGGGGCTGGAGGTTGTGGCCAATTTATCACAGGTAATTTCTGCCACTGCTTCCTCTCAGGGGGATGACTCCTTCTCCTGCAGCATGGGGTCCATCTCATGGGAGACAGTCATCCATGAACTTCTCCGGTATGAGTCCTTCCCACAGGCTGCAGTTGTTCATGAACTGCTCCATGTGGGTCCTTTCTGCTGGGTGCAGTCCTTCAGGGACAGGCTACTCCAGTTTGGGTCCCCCACAGGGTCACAAGTCCTGGCAGGAAACCTGCCCCCATGTGGGCTCCTCTCTCCATGGGTCCACAGGTCCTGCTCCTGCAGGAGCCTGCTTCAGCGTGGGCTTCCCATGGGGTCACTGCCTCCTTTGGGCACTCACCTGCCCTGGTATGGGGTCCTCCATGGACCTCCACAGGCTGCAGAGGCACAGCTGCCTCACCATGGTCTGCACCATGGGCTGCAGGGGAATCTCTGCTCCAGCACCTGGAGCACCTGGTCCCCCTCCTTCTGCGCTGACCTTGGTGTCTGCAGGGCTGTTCCTCTTACATATTCTCACTCCTCTCTTCTCTGGCTGCAATTGTTGCCATGCATTAAGTTTTTTCCTCTCTTAAATATGTTATCCCAGAGGTGCTGCCACCACCTCTGATTGGCTCAGCCTTGGCCACCAGCAGTCTTGTGAGCCTTGGAGTCATGTGGCATTGTCTCCATCAGAAAGAGGGAAAGCTTCCAGCAGCTTCTCACAGAAACTACCCCTGTAGCCCCCCCACTACCCAAACCTTGCCCCACAAACAAAGGTCTTGCTAGATGTCATTCTCCTCTCTTAGACTGAGGTACTACTGTCTCTTGAGACTTGAATTTTCTGATGCTTGTTAATAGCCTCATTATTATAAGGGTTGAAGCAGCTCTTTGATGAACTGGACCACTAAGGAATCAATACTAAACACTCTGTAACAGAAGTCTGTGCTTCTAAAGTCTGTAATAATTCCCCTTTGCACCAGCACTACACTGGATTTGGGATACAGGACTTAAAGCCTGGTGTAAGATTTTTTATCAAGAAAGTTAGAAATTAACAGTGGTATTATGGGTAACCATAAAACAGCAGAGTAGTTTGCAAAAACATTCTTACAAATCAGTCTGAAAAAGAGAGGACTACTGCCATTTTTTACAAGTTGACTTCTATGTTTAATTCAGAGCAGTGAAAATCTCACAAGTATAAAGAATCCAAGTAATTGTAAATTGTTGGAGATTGACTGAGTTGGAGGCAACATCAGTATTAATTTTAATGGAAGATTTTTTTCTCCCTTCAAAGGTCTTGCATTTTGTGGCACCTTAGAAATTTTAAAACTACATTAATTAAATATATCTTTATGTTGATTGTTCAGATTTTGCACGAGGGTCGGATGCTCAGATTAAATCTTTAGATACCATCAATGATTGTTTATTGGAGCAGCCAACCAGAAAAGGAAAAACAACTGTTAATTTCTTCCTGAGGAATATTTAGAATCTCCTTCAAAACAGCAATCAGAGACATCTCTATAAGTAATGATTGCAGTGTCAATGATCATCCAGAGTTCATGTTGAAGCAATGGAAAGCAAAAGATCTGTTATATTTGTGCTCAGAAAAACTGTTAAAACTAAAGGGGAAAGTAAATGAAGTAGAATCCCTGCAGGCAGCATAGAGACTGTTTCAGGACATCATCCTGGAAACCTGAGACAAAAGCATGCCATTTATCAGAATAAGAGCTAAAGATAAAAAGACATATGCCATGATTAAACAGGATGCTAAAAAAGGCTCATAGGTAAAAGTAAGCATTCATAAAAAATTGTATCTAGAACACACAGATTAAATGTATTAGCTTAAGGCAGATAAAAAATAATCTAGAGACTAACTTGCAGAAAATATATTTAAATATTAGTGATATTTGTACAAATGCATTAGAAACTTCAAACCCCCCAGAATACCTATAGGATTAGTAGACTCTGAGAAATAGAAGGAGCATCTGTATAAGATGAGGCCACAGCAGGAAAAGAAGATTCTTTTTGGTGATGTTTGTTGTGGGAGAGCCTGGAGAAAATGCCTATGCTGAAAATGCATAGGTAATGTTTCAGAGGCTTTAAGTCAAATTTAAGTGTTGTAAAATACATTTATTACTGGAAAACCAGCAGACTTTCAGGAAGACATAATGCATGCCCAAGGTTCTCAAGAAACTTGAGGAAAAATCAACCAAATTGCTGAATGTAATGTGCAGCTTTTTACTTAAATTTGATTAGGTTGCCTTTGACTGCAAGTTGGCCAATGTCATGTCATTTAATGAAAGTTTCAAAGAAGCTCTAAGGAACTGCTGGCCAATAATCACAATTTTCATGGCAGGCAAATTGATAAAATCATAACAAACACTTCAGAGAAAGATGTTCTGGGAAAGAGTCAACACCACTTTTGTGAGTCTCGTATCCAAGGTTGTGAGAATTTTCTGAAGGAATTAGAAAGCTTGTAGATAATAAAGGTCTATCTTCTAGAGTGCGCTTGGATTTCTGCAAGTTTGTACACTGTCCACTTTGTCACCTGAATTGCCAGTTATTAGGAATTTGAGCAATTGGAAGAATCTGGTTTGATTGAAATGCCAAAGACAAGAGCAGCTGGTGTATGTGACAGCAAGTGTTGATACAGGAGCTGCTTTTATTTGATGTATTTAGTATGAATGTGTAGTTACTTAGTGTGAGTGCGTAAAACTAATTTTTGCATAATGCTATAGATCATGAAAATGTAAAACCTGGACTGAATATGGGCGTATTTGAGTAGATGTTTGTATGGTTTAGTTTTTAGCTTTGCACATAGGAAGCAAACATTTACTACATTACAAAAGTTCTGAAGTGAAGTCAAGCTTCTTTCAAGCTTGTCTACCCAAAACTGATTAGTAAATTGATTTCTAAATTATAGTTAGCTTCTCTTTGCCTCCCTTTTCCAAACTGAAAACTACTATATTGATGCATAGACTTAAACTTACCTTATTCTTTCTTTTTCTCTCATTGGTTTGAATATTGTCTCAAAGTCTTCTGTTGTAGGACAAGACAAAGTTGAAGAGAAATGGCCTTTATGGCAATGATGTGCGTGGTGTTGTCTTTCTGAAATTCTGCTCTGGGATTAGCTCTACTTTTTAAAATTGTATTTTGCATACGGTCAATAAACTTATCTTTATAGCACATTACGTGAAGATTTCATCACAATATGTACAATCTGATCTGTAGTGGACTTGGTCTATAGTTTCATCTCTGAGTTTGGGCTGTGTCCCAGAACTGAACAGGAGAATGGTTTCCTCTGTGCTTTCTTTCTCCCTTGCCTTGTCTTGCCTGATTTACTTGCAGTAGGGATAAGAACTGGATGTGGGTGTGGAGAAGAAAATAAGTCCAATGTTTTGCTAAGCAGACAGGAAGAAGTTGGGGCTGAAGGAAAGGAGCTTCAAATGGTGGTTTGAGCTTGAATGAGAATGGAATAATTTTATGTCTGGAGTAATGAGATTGATGTGCTAGACAAGGATATTAAGGTGAGAAGCTTGCGAAATAAACATAGCTGGAGATATCTGAGGAATGAAACTTGAATAAGGAGTTATGGGTTGGGTTTGGGTTAGTGCTGAATGGACAGGGCTGTAAATCCTGTATTTGAGAGAACAAACAGAAACTTGTGCCTTCTGAGGAACATGGTAATCCAGAGCCTGACTGACACCATCTCCCTCAGCTGCAAGCAAACACCTGAGAAAGGCTCTTAGTGCTTTCTAATAGTTGCCTGAACAAGAGATAGTAACCTGACTTCTGCCATTGCTTGCTCCAGTGGGATTGATCTTTTGGTGGCTTGTCACTTGATTAGTGTAATGACATATGATGAAATTTGACAAGTTTTAGTTTTTCTTGAGAACAATTAGGTGGTAGCAATAAAAAAGCTAAAATGGGCTGTGTTTCTGAAGGATTAAAAAAATTAGAATAAAAATGCCTATGACTTTGCCAGTTCTAGTTATACAATTCCATACACCTTTCTGTCCCCCTTTGCCCTCCAAATCCTGAAATTTGTGGTGCATCACAGTGAGCAATGAGAGATTTTGTTTTGTTTTCTCACTGTAGTTCCCTGTTCTCTGTGACTTCAAGTAAGTGTAAAGAAGGAGTTGGAGGTCAGAAAAAAAGAAGTGATGGACTTAGGTTGGAGATAATTGAACAGTTGGAGGTCAGAAAAAAAGAAGTGATGGACTTAGGTTGGAGATAATTGAACATTACATTAGAGAACTGAGTTTTATTATGACTGTCAATGAAATTTTTTTCTGTGTAGGATCCTTGGCTAGTCGCTAAAATCTGGCTTTTCCCGAGTGTTTCTTTAATTGTGGGTTTTTTTTTTTTTGATTTTGTTATTTGTTAAGTTTGTGTTATATGACTATGAATCTGATTGGTGGTGAAGGTAACCACTCCTTGCTGTAACCAGACGTTATCAACTGTACTTTGAGTGACTTAGAGCCTATGTTGTGGTGCAAGAAACTGAACATTCAGTTAGACATCTAAATATGGCAAGATTATTTTTAATTAGTTTTTTTTTTAATCTGAGTTACCAATCAGTAAAGTACTCCGATGTTTTGCAAGCATTTTGTTACCAATTTGGAAGAATGTTCAGGTGTTATCATGGGAGGAACTGTACCAAAGGCAGCAGAAGTGAAAAAAAAATTCAGTGCATTCAGCAATTATGGGGCTGTGCACTAAATAATAAAGCAGCTGAGTACTGTGCTCTTTCTGTGGACCTGATCCATTGCTTTTCAACTGTGCCAACTCACACTTGCTATGGTCTCTGTTGACAAGCAAAATTTCTACCTCATTTGCCTATCTGTAAATCTCTTAAAACTAAGTCTTCTTAATATATTGGCACTGATTGTCTTTGCTTCTTTTTTCTTTTTAGAGGCACATTAGCATTATGTTATTAAACATAATTATTGCATCCAACTTGAGGTTACCTTATGAGGCTGAGAATTTGAGAGATATGTTTCCTACATGGAATTTTGAGAAATGCTTTCCATTTGCTTGAATAAGTGATGACAAACTGCATACATGTAGTTCACATTGTTCTGTTGCAACAGCACAAGTTCTGTCATTCATGAATTCAAATCTTTCTTTCTAATACATCAGCACGTGGCAGTGGTAATGTGATTCTAAAGTATGAACCACAATATTTTTAGTGTCTAGAACACTGTGAATGCTACTTCTATACTATACAACTTTGTTAAAAGTATATGTATTAATTATATGCCATGTATATTATACTATAGTGTATAGTGGGTTTTTATATATTTCAATTCGAGTATTGCAGTTTTATGTGCAGTAAAGCATGTGATGCAATTAAGAAACCTGCATTTATGCTTTGCAGTTTTACCTGAAATGTTACCATACTTCAACAGTCTTCCATTACACACGATTATGATAAAACCTTTCCTTTGCCACAAATCATTTCTCTCTTCTCCAGGTACAAGCTGAATATGTTCAGAGAAAATAATCAGTGTTGATAATTGAAGATATGCAATAAATTCTGTAGTTGACTAAACTTTTTAAGAACTACGTCTTATTTTGTTTCAGGGTAAGATGAGAAAGTATAATATTTTTGGTTGTAAAAGCTGAATGACAAAGGATCTTTCTCTGATACAGCATTGTCATGCTGATAACCAGTCTGTTTCAATTGTCTTTCTTTTTGTGCCTTCAAAATATTTGTCATAATACGTTCATCTGTCTTGGAGAAGATGGTTTTTAAAATATCATTATAGAAAACTCCTTATAAAATTAATCTGTATCCACTTCCCAGTTTGGAAGGTGTACAGTAAAGAACATATGAGGTCACACTAAATGTGTGGAAGAAAAAGAAATACTAAATTGTTTCCTTGCTCTAAAATGGTCTAAATTAACCTTTCATCCCATGATCATTTAGCTGTGTGGGTGGGTGTGTTGCCATGGCTTGGCTAGTTTATGGTAGATCAGCTGTTCTGCAGTAATTGCCGATGGATTTGCTTTTATTTCCAGTGTAGTAATATATTCCCTGTGTATTTTCTCTGAGGGGTGATAACTTGAAGTATTAAAAAGAGTGAGAGTCTTCAGACAGAGCAGCTGAAAGGCAGCAGCTCTCACCACACTAATTGCCTAATGGATATGTCTGAGAGGCCCTAATGCTTAGAAAAATGTCCCAGAGAGGGGGGATAGAGTCCCTTCCATGTGAAACTGCAGCAATTCTCATATCTTAAGTAATTTACTATCAACCTGGTCCTACCAGATGAGAAACCAGGTAATTCACGTTTCCTGTAATTAAGAGGGATATATACTGAGAGTTTCGGATTTATCATGTTCCTTCAAAAGTTTAGTATAATTTTAGCACTTTTATTACTTTATTCATAACTTCCAAGGTTTTACTCTGCACTTTTTTCACAATACTCCAAAGAAATTTCAGCTACCACTTGCACAGCACGTATAAGAAGGTTAAATGGGTTGATTCAATTTATTGCAACATTAATATTAGAAATCTCAGCATTTCACTTTTGTTTGAGTACAGGTTCAATTAACAATTTCTATCCTGTTGATTTGATCCAATAGTTACACAGCTGACTGGCAGTTTTAAACTGATGGCAAAAGTACTTTGAGATGTTTTCTATTTATTTATTTATGTATTTATTAATATTTAACCATTTTACATGTATTCTGAAGATTTAGGTTAAAATCGCTGAAGTCCAAGGAATATCTTGTTGAAAAACTATCTCTACTTCTGTGGCAGGCAATTTTTGTCACTTGCTCCACTGGCCTCTTAAGTTTTTTTAAATTGTGAGTGAAAACCTGTCTCTTCATGTAAAGGTGCTCTTCAGAATGACAGATTGTATGTGATATGCTGATTTCTCAGCAGCTGAACTTCCTTTCCTAGCAGCCTGTAGCAATTTGGTTCAGCATTTGCATGTTAATAGTATTAAAAAAGTCAAATTTGCATCTTTTATCACAAGTAATGGTTTTGTATACAGACTGATGATGCAGTATTGAACCAGTTCTGAGAAGGCAATTCATGAATATAAATAGTCCCATTTTACAAGTATTTTGCCAAGGTCAATGGGAAAGAGGAGGGAGGTCAGAAGTAGCTCCTTAGTCACAATCACATCTGGAGCCGAAACAAACTCTTTCTTTGTCTGTAGAAATTTGGCAGTGTTTTAGGGTTGCCAGAGTTTAGATGTTAAAATCTGGGACAACGGCAGAGAACTAAACTGTGCATACATAGATTGACTGTGCATGGAAAGTACAATTTATCCCCATAATAACCGCTTTTTCTGGATGCCCTGTAGCCTTGATTTCTGCCTGTTTGGAAAAACAACTGTCACTAGAGAAATACAGGAAAAGCCATACCATAAATGCTTTTCATAAGGCTTTGAATTTGACCACTAGAACATAACAGCTTAATTACACAGGACATCTGGCAGTCCTGTGAGGTTCGGTCTGCATTTTTCCTTCATCACAGAAGAAATATTAATGCAGCAGCAGAAGCATTCTTTGCATACAGTGATTATTGTTCAAGATAGCACTACTGGCACTTGGTTTTGACCTCTAAACTTATTTCTTCTTGGCAGTGGCTTTTGGTATTGTCCAACTGCAGACTGGTGTCTTCTCAAAGGAAAAATATTTTTGTTTTCTCTTATCTGTCAATCTGTCCACTTAAGTAGCCTCTGTTATCATAATATTATAAAAAGTGACACACAAGTTGTCTCTGAGTGGAGGAAAAAAAACATGTCTGCAAGTTCCAAAAAGGGTGGTGCTTGTCTGGTTCTTTATGCAGCTTCTCAGTTTAATACTGGATTTTAAGGAAAGTGCTTTGGGTATATAAGATCTTCAGGAAAAGAAGGCGCGGGTTGTCTTGAAAAAAATAAAAAAATAATTAACAACTCAAGAGGACGAAAAGTTTATATTATTGCCACAAAAACTATCACAGAAAAGGGATCTGATGGTGGGCACTTTCTACAAAGTATCTTCCTGCCAAAATAATCTCCTTTATAAGAATTTTTCTTCCATTTCCAGCATGTCAAATTGATGGAGTACATAAACCTTTTCTGTGATTGTTGACTGATCTTTGTAGTTTCACTGGACAAATATTTTGTATTTGACAGTTGTTGTACATAATCGGTCTGGAATGAAGCCATAAAGAGGAATCACTGAATATGTGCTTGAGGAGAAAGATCAGCCCTGAGGTATCAGCTGATGAATAATCCAAACATTGTGTGCTCATACTCCCTGAAGCATTCCCACAGGTTTGAAGTACTGTTTGGATATGGGACTTACTGCTTTCCAAATTCAAGGCCCTTTATGTTACAGCTCAGCATGAAACTGTGGTGCCATGCAGATTTAGGAAACTTAAAGTACTTTTAGATTACCTAATGGCCATGATGATATATGTTGAAATGACAGAGTTGTGGTAAAAGGTTTTAAATGCATTTAGTTCTCTCTGTTGCAGCAGATGAGGAATGGTTCACAGTCTGCTGTTACCTGAGCTGATTGAAGGCAGGAGCAGCCTTAGCTTCCTGTGGGCATCATCTGCCCAATGCCTTAGCACATTGCTGATGAGCTCAGAGAGAGCATTAAGCCTTCTGAGTTATTTAATTTCTGGTGTCTCAGAGAGTTTGTCAGAATAGTAGCTTGGAAATAGGCTGCATCCTCAGACCTTTCAAGGTTTCAAATAACCCTGTTTCAGTTCAGTAGTTGAATTCAGTAGTGTTCAGTATAAAATTATGATCAGCATGGATATTGCAGTGTGGTACCATCCTTAGGAATGTTGGAAGATTTTGAAGTAAAAAAGCTTTTCAGGAGCGTCTTTGGGAAGAGCATTGTTAGCCTGCTTCCAGAAAGGTTCATTCAAGGATAAGAAAGTTGTAGTGTGAACCAGGTAGATCTAAGAACTGTAAGCCATCAAGTAAATGTTAAAAAATCTATTTTGGTTCAATGCAACAAACAGTGGAAGGGGAATGGTGGAAAGAGGTATTGGAATTTTTAATTAAATTTAAAAAAATGATTGAAAAGTCAGCCTATACGTTCTTTTCTGTGTATTTTCATACCACTGGAAGTATCTATTGGTTGTATTTGTTTTGTGTTTTAATAGCGAGTATTTATATATTTCCTTTTTTGTTTCAAAATGTAATGCCTAGTATACAAAAGCAAACAAGGCAAAAAGCTCCTATTCAAGTGTATACATACATACATCAATATCAGTGGTGTGACCTCTTAAGTTGTATATCACTAGTCACTATCTCCCCAAAAGATCATAATTAAGAAATCAACTTCTATCTGAATTCTAAAGTTATTCAACGTGTCCAGATGAAGACATACACGAAAATTATTGTAATTTTTTCATGATATGATGAAGGCAAAAAATATTAGAACATGTTCAAAATTTCAAAAATGTGTTTGATCTCGTTTGGGACTATAGACTTCCTGTGTGCCAGTCTTACTGGTGCAGTTCATACAATGACACAGTGGCTGAAGTCTGTAGATTTTTTAAAAACTTTATTGGTAGTTACATTGCATCTGGTAAAAATTTATTCAGTCAGTTTCTGTGGAAATGTGATAGTGAGGCTTAATATGTGTCATTGTAGAATAAAGTTCAGTTCTGACGTAGTGCTTTTGACCTTCCTCAGTTTGTAGCACTTTGATTTTCCTGCAAATGTCTTTGTTTTAATTTCTTTAAACATGCAAGTACTCATGGGGGAGGAGGTGGGTAAAAATAAGAAAAAAAAATATACATAAGAAAAAAAGGTCTTGGCATTATTATAGATAAAAAATTTTAGAAAGTAATTCTTTAGTAATTTTATACATTTAAGTTTTATTACTAGGTGTGAATCATAACTTTCTAGTTACTTTTCAAGTTAAACTTCATCTTTGCTCAAATGGACTTCATTACAAAAGCTGAAATCTTGCTCTTTTTACAGATTACGCAAACCACATTTATATTGCATAAAGATGCATTTTCTTTTCATTCGTTATTATACAAAATGATTATTTATGGGTTTAAGCTGCACATAAAATCAGAAGTATCGTGAAGTGGAAGGGAAAATTTCATAAGTGTGCCCTGCTATGGCTGCGAGAGATGTTCCTAAGGCCCTTCAAGCCCTTGCAGGATGTCATTGCCTGACAGATGGCCGTTTGCTTGTTAGATGCTCTAAAGTGGTCACTCCTCAACTTACACATCATGCCATGACTTTATGTAAAGTTAACATCGGCATTTCTGTCCTGTCAGGTTCCCTTGCCTCTCCTGGCAAGTGTTTATACTACCTGTATAAGGAACAGGGAGCTTATAGGAGGTTTTTCTGGAGCCAGTTGCTAGCTTGGTATACCTTGCGCCATAAAAGTTTGTAGACTTACTCCCTATCTAAATATTTTGTCAAGTTTTTGATTGTTTTTGTTTCACTACTTCAAAGTGACAAATGCACTTGTAAGTATTGACAGTGCACTTTGTATTATGGCTTACAAAGCTAAATTTAGGATGGGGCAAGTAACAAAACTGTGCTATGAATGAGGTCAGAGATAGTTGTGGACCTTATCTGAGTGTGAGGGGTAACTGAGTGGCCTCAGCATTTCTGTGATATGGGAATAGAAAAATGGTGCAGTGGCAGGAGAGAGACTGCAGCTCCTTTACATCCCTTAAATATTCTGGCCAGGTTGCCTGTCACTTTATCATGTCATTCACAATTTTGTCCATTCTAGGTTCATGCAGCACATAGATTTAGACTGTTATATTTTTTAGCAGTTAATAGAGCAGAAAGAACAATTCCTGTCCAGGAAGAGGTATGTTTATTCAGTAAATAGTATTTGGGGTATAATATGTGTTTTAGCTCAGTTTCCAAAGGAAGTGAAGCTTATGTGATTCTGCCTTGCAGGCAGAAAGATACAGGAGAGTGTTTGTGCTGCCTGTATTTGCCTGTGCATCTGTCCCCTCTTGCTAGCTTTTGAACACATTGCATCATTTCAAAAAAACTGATAGAGAAGTAGTTATTTTACTGATGATCCACTTCCTGTAAGTTTAGGGTTTGTAGGTATTAATGATTCTATTGGAAGCTTCTATGTGTGCTCTACTAGAGAGCACTTACTGTGGGAGAAAGACCTCAGGAACATTGTAAGTGAATGGCAGTCTTCTTTCAATTCAAATTTTTGGTGTATTGTTTTTGACTGTTCTCTTTTGATCTTCTACCATATAGCATTTCATTACATGAATTTTGAGACATTGGTATGGAATTTTTGTTTCTTAACTTTCTCACTTAAAGTGAGCCCTTTCTGAAAGATTTGCTAAAATTATGAGGAAAAGAGTTCCTTGCCGTAAATCTTTCACTTCATTGCAGGTACCAGGTAATCAAGCAGGAGTTTCCTTGCTGCCTTGTTATTCTGAGGTTTCTAAAGATGTGAAGTTCTTTATGGTTTTTTTTCTTCCTCCAGCTGCTCCCTGTCCATTCTAAGTATGTTTTGTTGAACCATGTAGCTTGTTTTAGTAAGTATATGACTGTTGCGTACCTCTTTGAAGATGTTTACACTTTGGAATTTAAGTTTGCCAAACTAATTTTGATGTTATCATTTCTCATACTACTTTGTTGAACAAAATAATTAATATTTTCCAATTTTTGTGCAAGTGTAAACAAATTGTTATGTTTTATGAATAATTTTATCTATTTTTTCTGTGTGGGAGAAAGTAAGAAGTAGAGAGATGACTGATTTAGGCATCGTCTCAGTTCTTCCACTTTTGAAACTAAAAGATGGCTTTTATATGTTTATTTATGGAAGTAATGTTGGGATAGGGCCTGTAACAGAGGTATAGTTGTGTTCTTCACTTTAGACTGTCTCCTGCTGTAGTGATAGTTGCCAAGCAGTGATACTGTAATAATATTTTGACAAACAACTATTCCTGCTTGTTAAGAAACAAAACAGAAAACTGCTGTTTACATGTTTGATAATTTTTCTGGTTTGATTTTTGTATTATGCATATAGATAAATGTGTGTTCTTCTTAATAAACCTGGAGATAGTCTCCTAATACACAGTTCTTCCAGTTAATCTGACAAAACACAAAGCATGCGCTAATCTTTTAGCTCTAATATAGTCTGACTTTTTCATGATGAAGGCCCCCAGAGACTGAAACATGTGTAGACCTTAATTCTCATATATTTTGACAATTAGTCAAAATTGCTGTGAACAAAAGAGCATTGAAAAATTATTTTGATATGATACGACTGTCAAAACTTACTCAGGTGTGTTCAGCTTGCACCTTGCATTTTACGTGCCAAAAAAAATATTCCTGGCTGCGTTTCAGTTCATGGCTAATGAGGATTACTTTATTACATTTGAAATTATTAATTCTTTTTAAGAACAAAATATATGAAACTCAGATAGTAATGTTTGAAAGAAAACAATAGAAATAATGTTTGTTCTAATTCCTTCACAGAGGTAGGGCAAAATAATATAACTTGTGTACATAATTACTGACTCTTTTCTTAAGCACACTGTTCTTTTTGAATGAAAGGTAGTATTATGGGAGTCTTGGGGCTTAAGGAGTTATTTAAGATATTTTCCTGCAATTTAAATATTGGCATCTGGGTTCATGTTTTTGAAGACGCTTGCCAAGAAGGAAAGGCCGGATGGCATTGGAGCATCCATACATTGTAGCTGAATGCTGAGAGTTCCTTCGGGCTGTCTCATGCTTTCTCTGAGCCCTGTTCTGAGCCCCAAGATTCAAAAATGCTTGCATAATTGGGTACTGTTTTGTGACTTATTAATTGCTCTCTTGGGTATATAGTTGCATGTGAGTCAGATTGGCCACTTTCCCAGCTTGCATCACTGGCAGCTGTTTTGCTCGAGGCAGATGGCTTGTAAGAGAAGCACCCGTAAATTAGGGCACTGCTACTTTTTCAAACCATTCTGTGAGAGGGAACCTGATGAGATGATGTTTCAAAGTGGTTTTTGTACACCCTGCTAAATTTCTTTGTGTCTAAACAGCATGTTTTACAGTCATCTCTATTCTTTAAAGAGAATTTTAGGACAGTGCAGACACTACAATGTAATGAGCATGAAAAAGTTAAATTATAGTAAGAACCATTGGTGATGCTTTTTATACGAAAGAAGGTTGTGAAAAAAAACTGTATCAGAAAGAGGAAAGCACCTTAATACCCTTTCTATAATGACAGTAAGAGCATTTTTAGGTACAGTAGCAAGAGAGGAAATGGAACAGCATATGATATCATAAGAAAATCTCAGTGGGCTACTCAAGTGTTTTAAACATATTTGTGTGTAAAATTTTTCTTCTGGACTTCATGCTCACAGTTCCCATGTAGAAGTTTAATAGCTAGACTTCTAGAAAACTACTTCTAAGGAGTAGTATGAGACTTGTGCAATTTCCTTTCAGTTAAGGAAGGAATCATGCTTCTTCATCCATATGTTCATTCCATAGATGTACATATACTACTGCTTCGGAGACTAGAAAATTTCTTGCTTGATCAGGACCCATGGACATGCACAAACCATGTCTTTCTATGTGTCTTCTCAATGGCATAAACCAAAAGTCTAATCCTAGAGTTGCCACTTCTTAAAACTACACAACAGTTTTAAACCAGAGCAACTTACTACTTTTGGTGTCTGTTTATTCTTTTGTTCCCCTACTGATGTATTTTTTTAAAGCAAATTACTTTTGGTCTTTTCTGGTTTGTGCCTCAAAGATTCTTATTTACTATTGACCATGCCTGCAATCCTCCAGTGGGTTTTAAGAACCACCTTTACTGCAGAGGCTACTTCCGAGTTTCATGTCCCTGTACCCCTTTTCAGTAAGGCATGAATTTGAGAAATGTGATAGTTGAGCTGGACTCATAGTCCAGGAAATAAAGGGTTATTAATAATTTTCTGCAATGCAGTCCTAAGCTTTCGTGGTCTGGTGGCAAGTTGGGAAGGCTTCTAAATCTAACTGAGGTGCAGTTAGGATGTGCTATAAATGAAGAGAAGATAGGCTCTGAAAAAGAATTGGTCTGTAACCAAATTTAGCTTGGAGAAAACAGTTTTTGCTTCTTCCCTGGGGAAACAATTCTCTTAAGGTGAGCTGTGTCAGAGCTTTTGGTCTGTAATATTGGTCCAAGCTGCCTTTGTACACAGACTGCTGTCAAACCTCTCAATGCTTTCTTGCCTTACTGTGAAGTACTTAGGTGCATCTCTGCTTGCAAACTGACCACAGAACCAAAGTCTGTAAGTGTTCAAATTGGAATTAGTTTTTAAAATAACATTAATATTTGGAGGATGGGTTTTCTGTGCTCAGTAGAGTTGAGGTGATTTAGTGCAATCCTAATTATACTGCATATGACATGATCTAGAGCAAATATTTAAAACATTCATTCACTCATACTCTCTTTTAGCTAAAATTAACTTTTGTGATAAGACACAGACATTCTTATTTAAAGTAGGTTCTAGAGTAAAGCTATTGGTAGTTACGGGATGGGTGCAGAAATTACTACGATTTGTTCTGTTCTATGTATTTAAAGAACAAAATTAGTCCCTTTGGGCCTAATGTTTCATAAGTGTGTGTGTGTATCCTGTTTTATCATCTGCTGTTAAAATTTAATGTGGCTGCTCTTGGTTATTCAGTGTTGAAAGATACTTTCAGAATCTGGTGGCATAACTGAAGCACAAGGAAGAGAGGCAACTGCCATCACAGAGCTCCCAAGGAGAAAGAGTATCCTCCCTGCTTAAAGAAGAGCAACTAATTCCAGGTTAAGTCCATGAGCTTTACCATTTCTGATTGATCATAACAGCCTAGAGGAGACTGAGGGAAGACCTCATTGCAGTCTACAGCTTCCTCACAAGTGGAAGACGAAGGGCAGGCATTGATCTCTTCTCTGTGGTAACCAGTGACATGACCCGAGGGAATGGCCTGAAGTTGTGTTAGGGGAAGTTTAGGTTGGATATTGGAAAAAGGTTCTTCCCCCGAAGGGTGGTTGGGCACAGAACAGGCTCCCCAGGGCAGTGGTCACAGCTTCAAGCCTGATAGAGTTCAAGAAGCATTTGGACAATGCTCTTGGGCACTTGGTGTGACTCTTGGGGTTGTCCTGTTCAGGGCCAGGAGTTGGACTTTGATGAACTTTGTGGGTCCCTTCTGACTCAGTATATTCTGTGATTCCATGTTACTGCCTTTACTGACAAACTACTGCATAAGTAGACATGGAAAGATTTGAATCATAATGCTCTGATGGAGACACAGAGTTGAAATAAAGGCAAACTGTTCTCTGTGTGTGGGATTTTCTTGAAAAAATATGAAAGCAGGAAAAAAAAAGAAACAGAAAAGGCAGCGGTCAATTATTTTTAATAAGATCTGCCTTCTTTAAAATTTGTGGGATCTTTGGTTGTTTATTTTTTGTGGGTTTTGTTTCTTTGTTTTGTTTTTTTTTCTTCTGCTATCAACTTCCCCCAGCTGATCTCTGTGTCAAAATCCCTGGCAATATGCGTGGCAATTATGTGATGTCTTGCTGATCTAATCATCCCTATAGGCCAGCTGACTGTCCTAGGCAGAAACAAATACAAAAAAGTTAGTCAGTGTCAACAGGCAGATTGGCAAAAAGAGGGAATTTAAAAAAAAATTAAAAAAAAAGGAAGAAAAGACTAAAAAAGTACCATAGAAGAAATCATTCTGTGTTCCCATATATTTCAGACAAGGTTATGTCAATCTGTTTTTACATTTCTGAGTTCATTGCTGCCTAATTTTAGTATTTTGTTTGAAACTTGCCAGCTGTAAAGTATCTTTCTTTTCCGTGGTATCCATGACATATAAATTTACATGTCAGTGATTTTTTTGGGGGTGATTTTCTTTACAATTCCATCAGCATAAATAGGATGAGTTCTATATACAGTTTGTTTATTTTGCTCTTCTTTCTTATGGATTATTTGCTAGAATATATTTGGAATGAAGAGATGAATATTCAGTGTCTGCTTACCTCTGCTTTTTTGGAAAGTAAGATATTGGTTATTTTGGTTATCCTTGCTTCCAAACTTTCCTTCTTGAATATGAGAATTAAAGTAGTTTAACCTTACATTATGCTATTTGCAGCTGGGCAAAGAAAATGTTAGTGATAGGCATGAATAAATCCAGCAGGGTTCAAAAGAATAAATATCCTTCATTTGAAGATTACTGTTCTCCACCTTCCTTATCATATGATCATATTTTCTTAGGAAGACATGTAAACTTATGTTTCAAAACTGTCCTTTCAGGTTGTTTGATTCAGTACAGTAGAATACACTTAGGATCATCAGCTGTCACCATCAAATTAAAAACTAAACACTTATGTAGATAGAGCAGATCATGCACCTTTGTATGACAATCTGAGCACTCTGAAAAATGCATGTAAAATATAAATAATCCTTTTGAAAGAAAATAGCAAGTTAAGGACTGATAATTTAGAATCTCACAGGAATATTAGTTCTTCCTTATTTTTCCTTTCTCTTTCCTCAGGCTGCTTCTGATTTAATTTCTTTCCAAGTAGAAATAGTAAAATTATTGGAGGATAATGAATGGGGTAAAAGTGAACTTGTTTGAATTTAGAAGTATAATTAATAATAAACAAATTTAAATTTTAAATGCAGCTTTTGGAGGTCTCTAGCTAATTTTAAAGGGAGTACTAATCTCAAGAGTTTTTACACATTTTTTATGAATTTGGGTTCTTTTAAGGTATTTGATGATATAATGTTCAGTCTAGAGACATGTACCTTGTGCTTTTTACAGCAGGTATATAGTTATGGTTGTGACAGTGCCTATCATCTTCAGAATAGGCTCGCAACTGTGATCTTAAAAAGTAGGTTCTAATTGGATGTGCTAATAACAATCTCATCAATGTGTTTGATTACTTAAGTACAATTACACCAAATTTGCAGCTCTATTGGCTTCAGTTTTGTGTTTATTTTAATATTTGGTGTTGCATTCTGTTCCTTGGAGATCTGTGCTGCTGGAAGTGCTGCTCTTCCCCTTATTTGTCTCTATTGAGCCTTTCTGATTATTTTTAGTTGCCAGCCAGATATTCCTATTTGGAAAGTGTAAAGAGAAATAAAATTGGGATGCATTACATGAAAAAACAAAAGTTCTGTAGCTTGCTTTTCTTGTGGATTTTGTGAGCATTATGGAAGATGATGTTTTAGTATGTTTCTTCATTTCTTCTCTTGGGTTACTTAGTTTGATGACAGAGGTGATGATGCTGTTAGTGCAATGATATTTTTAAAAGAATTTATAATGCAATTAGATATTTTATATACCCTTTTTCTGTAGAATTGGTGTGTGTATACATATATATAGGCATGTATATACATGCATATGCATGCATGTACCTGTATATAAAAACGTAGACAGTTTGAAAAGGAGATGTAATTCAGGTTTTCCAAGCTCTTTGATCTGCCTAATATTTAAGTTTTAAGGTTTCAAAGAAGCTACATACTTAGCTATTGGTGGAGGAAGATTAGGTCATTAATGTCAATTATTCTGGAAAAGGAGCAAATAGATTAAATAAGATTTGAGCCATAATTAAAAAAAAAATCAGATGGATAGTATATATTTTTTTAAAGAAATTATTTCTTTTAAAGTGAATGATTGGTGAAGTGTAACTCCTTGAAAGGAGTAGGACACTTGGCAGCATATTGGGTGAGGGGCAGAGAAGCAGATTCCATGCTACAAGAGCGGAGGAAGAATGCTGAGTCTGTTTAGTCTAGAGAAGACAGAGAGAGGATCTCATTAATGCATATAAATATCACAAAGGTGGGTGCCAAGAGGATGCTGCCAGGCTCTTTTCAGTGGTGCCCAGTGATAGAACGAGGAGCAATGGCCATAAACTAAAATACAAGAAGTTCCACCTCAACATGAGCAAGAACTTTCTTTATACTGAGGGTGGCAGAGCACTGGAACAGGTTGCCCAGGAAGGCTGTGGTCTCTCTCCCTCTGGAGACATTTCAAACCCACCTGGATGTGTTCCTGTGTCACCTGCTCTGGGTGGCCCTGCCTTGGCAGGGAGTTGGACTGGATTATCTCCAGAGGTCCCTTCCCACCAGAACAGTTCCTTGATTCTGTAAGATTTACAGAAAAAGTCTGGACACTTGTAGTTAAGGCAGAGATGGGTGAGAGGAATAATTCTATAAGCAGGCCTCATTAGGAAATTTCCCAAGGACACAAAAGGATAGCACAGTTTGGTGCAACTAAGAAGATTGCTAAGGTGGGCCCATTTTTATAATTACTTGTTTTACCTTAATATGGAGATGATATCAAACTGGTCCACCCAGCCCAGACTTTGTATCTTTAATAGTAGTCAGTAGTAGCATTTGTTTCAGAAGTGGGTTCGTTCCCCTCTATGGTTCTCTGCCATGTTTTGTCATATTGCAGTTCGGACCACCTTAGGTAGAGGTTATGTCTGTGCTGTGCTGAGTAGCCATGGATTGATCAGTCTCTGTGAAGTTTTTTAACATCTATGGTTACATCAAATTTCTGCAAAAACCTGCAGTAATGACTGCAATAATTTAACCACGTAGTGTGTGAGAAATACCTCCTTTGGCTTGTTTTAAGCCTGCTTGCCAAATTGTCTAATTGCATGGCCCCCATTCACATGCTTGTGAACAGCACGGACTAACCATTCCATAACACTGGTAACTGTAGGGCATTGTAATAATCCCTTTGTTTCCCTCATGCTTGAGGGATCCCAGTCTGTGTAGCTCCTCACAGTAGAAGCTTGATTTCAGTTATTAGCCTGTCCTTTTTTATTTCTTCAATACTTCTCTATCTGTATGAGTCTCAGACTGGGTGTCACATGGATCTAGGCAGTGACACTGTTTTATATTTTTTGATGTTCCTTTTATAATATTTCATTTAGTGTCTTTGAGAATTGGGTTGATGCAAATGGCTCCAAAATCTCTTTTCTGTTGTTTTTGATGTAATATAAGCCGAGCTTTCTATAGAAATAGTTTAAAATTTATTTTTGCTCTTGGCATTTACTCATTAATTAGTGCTGAATTTCAACAATGTCTTATTCCTATTAACTTGCTATATTAAGACCTATTGATGCTTTTTCACAATCACCTCTTTCTGAATAGCCTCAGGAATTTTGTATCATCAGTGCATGTTGACACTTCAGACATCTATTGCTGTTACAATTAATTTTGGGTGGGCCGATTAAGAATTTTGAGGAAATCTCTATTGGAAGTTTTCTTCTTTTGATGAACTTTCTTCTCTTATTCTTTATTTCTATGTTTTAAGAAATTGCTAATTCAGAGAAGAGCCATCTTTTTCTTCCCAGGTAAATGTGGTTTCTTCAGGACCATTGAGGGGAGACCATATCATATTTTTTTTGTGTGAAATTTTTGTTTGTTTGTTTTCTAATCAAAGTACACTGGCTGACTGGTTCTCTTTTATTGGTGTGTGCAATCTGTTTCAAAAAGTCCAGTAGATTTGTCTGGCTTAGGTGTAGCAAAATCCTACCGATTTTAGTCAATGTTTCATTTAAATGGTCCATCTGTAAGTTAATTTTGTAGGGTGCCATCTCTGGCAGTTTCTGTCTATTTGCTCTCATAGTTTCCCCACATTCTCGTGGATCCCTTTAAAAGCTGTTAATTTCCAGTCCCATGGTACAAGGCACAGCTTGGGATTGGTTATAATACAGTGTACAGATTTTACTCCTTTGAATGTTGCTAGAATAAAATCTTTTCTTTCATACACTGGATCAAACTTGATTAAATACTTGATGATTTATTTTGTCCAGTCTTTCTCCTACTTTAATTTGTATGTGCTTTACAAGGATATTTGATTAATACATACTTTTTGAATGTCATAAGTTAACTGATTTATTAAAAATACTCAAATAGAGAAAAAATTCAAATTGTTACAATTCAATGTAAAGATTGTAATTAAATGCTGTAGAGGACATTTGTTATATGTATTAATTTTAGAATGAAATCTATAAATCCTGGAAAAAAATGTTTTTAAAACACAAGGCGCATAGCTTTCAGTTAAAAACCCCCAAGCTATGCCTTTTTAATAAAGATTGATATTTTTAAATGGAATAGCCAATTACAGTGGTCTGATAGGTGATATCAAAGCTTTTCTGCTTGTCTTGTTGGGACAGTATTTTTCTAGTTAGATATTGCTGGGAGTCTCAGCATCCTGTTGTTTTTCTATGGTTAAAATTCTTGGCATTTTCCCCTTTTCTGCTTTAGGAAAAAAAATCAAAACCCGCAAGTTCTAAGAGATGCTAGTCCAGAGCTGAATTTGTTGATAAGAACATAGAATTAGTCACAGATGAATGTAGACTTGGTTTTTTTTTTCCTTTTTTTTGTTGTTGTTGTTGTTGTTGTTGTTGTTGTTTTTTTTTGTTTGTTTGTTTGGTTTTTTTTTGGTTTTTAGGTTCATCTTATTAGCAGCTGTTTTGAAAACATAGTCTGAAAGAGATTTCATAGCAACACATTAAAGGCCATAAGAAAAAGGCCAAAGAATGAAAAAATTAGTCTTGCTCCCCAAGGAAAAGTTACTTTGCCTGCATTTATAATATTTGATGGATTTATTGGGCATGCTACACTGCAACTTTATTGTAAGTAATACTTGTCCCAAATGGCAAATGATATTCTCACTGCCAATGTTGTCCTCTGTAGACATTTATGTAACTTTTGCTATAGTGATGATTTTGCTAAAAATGTCTTGCAGTTTAAAAGAACATCCCAATGCTTTTCTGCTTGTATAGAAAAGACTGGTAAGCTATTCTTGTTATCTTACAATCACTGGAAGACACTTGACCCATCTTGACCTCCTTCTTTCATATTAGCTTTTCCATCTGAGTCATGCTTCCAAAATGAAAGAAAAAGAAATTGTATTGTCTATTTTTAAGATCAACTCAATCTGATATATGGCAAAATTTGATTTATTTTTTGGGGGAGTGAGGTGTTTGGATAATAATTTCGCTCATCAAAATCATAAGAAAATCTGTTATGGGAAAAAAAAAGGTTGATTCTATTTTTTTTTTTTTTTTGAAGGGGGAGTTGGATGATGATTTCACTCATCAAAATTGTATATAATTGTATTATTGAAACAAAACCTTTTAGGTAGACTAGGGACCAAGTCAGCCTCACTAATTTTCATAATCCTCTTTTGTGCTAGACTTTCATCTGGTGGTATAGGGTAGCAAAGTGAAAACAGGCTTTTGGACACAATTTTCCATTACCTTAGTGTATAAAAGGTTGTACAGTTATGTCTTCAAGTGTGGGAGAGTCCTGTGATAGTCTGAGCAACAGAACAGAACACAATATACAAAAAGGCCAATGAAGAAAAGAGCCTCTAGTTTAGGAGATTTTGCTTGTGGGACAGAGATGATTTTTCTTTCATGTAAGTGCACCTTTACTTACCATATTAGCAGAATGTGAAATTCAGCTTATGTCTACATGGAGTGAATCATATTGAGGAGGATATGCTAATAAACCTTATTGAACCCACAGCATTTCACAACTTGGGGAGTTTTAGGGTGTTTGGGGTTCTTTTTCCCTCTTTTAAATGAAATCTGAGCTCGTTCATCCCTCAGTCTTTTTATACAGAACTCTTTCACCAGATAAGTGAGTGTTAACCACTCAGTGGTTTGACTGCATTGTTTCTTCCTCGATGAGGGAATTTATCATGAAGCAATGATAAATGTGGCCCTCTCCGTACTGCTAGTGGTGGTAATCAAAAGTGATCCTTTTTTCACTTTGCCTGTGCAAGATAACCATGACTTAAACATATATCTATGCAAGACTTACCATTTTGGGGACAAAGTGCATCTCCCCAAGTAGTTTTACTTAAGTGAGTCATCTTCTATTGCTACAACAAGTGGGAAGGCATCACTGTTCTTTCTTTTTCATTTAGAACAGCATCACAACATTACTACCTGGAAAAAAAATAATTCTACATTCTTTCAGATCTTTTGTGTTTGAGTATTTTCTCAGCTGCTTATGAAACTGCCAACTAAAGTGCTACTTACCATGAATACATCACAGTAAAGTAAGTTGGCATTTTCTGTAGGATGCAGCAATTTGCATCCTCCTCTGTTTCTGAGAGCAATCTGTAGTACATTCTTCAGAGTTTCCATATTTGCCCCCCTAAGAGATCTCATCTTGTATTTCCTGGCACTTCAACCAGAAACTTGTCCATTAAGATATTTCTCTTAATACTGATTTAACTTTCACTAACACAACTGCTCTTGTAATAAGACTCATAATTATACTTTCATCTGTTTTTAAATTATTGCTTTTAAGTCTTTAGCTTGAGCAATGGAGAATGTGGCCAGTTCAGTCCCCATGTATAACTTTCAATCAAAGGCCTGCAGCAATATTTGCTTTCCTTTATACTATAGTATCTTCTTTGGTGTCTTGAACAGCTTCTATCCACTTAATACTCTTAACTTCAGTCCCTGTAACATTTCTTTTTGGGTCACCATCAAGTTACTGAAAGAAAATAACACTCATTTGTGTAAAGCTTTTGCCCTGTGGCAATATTGTAAATAAAAATTTTTAAGATGACAGCTCAATCAAATGAAAAAAATGTTGCTGTTCAGTGATTTTGAGGGTTTGTTACTCTGAAGGTGCTGTGTCTCTGAACTAGCCTGAGGGTTTTGATAATCCAGCCTCACAGTTTGAAAAAATTTGCCTGGTGCCTGAAGTCAGCTGGAGAACAACTCTAAGCCTTTGCAAAAACAACTTGTTCAGTGGGTGAACTGCACAAAAGTATTGCTGATTGCTTGCTTCCTCACTGTACAACTTCAGCATTTACAGATCCACAATGAAAGGGAACTTTGCAAAATCTGTATTTAACTTGTGAGATGCCTTTGTGTGTGGTATTGGATCTGTCAGTATTTTACATCAGTTCTGAGAAAGATGATCAGAGAAATGCGAAGGTGAAAAATCCATCGGCTTTTGTAATATACAGAGGAATACGACATATGGCTCCTTGGGCTGTGTTGTTGAGGCTGAAAGAATATTCTCAGAATTAGCACTGCTTACTTAATATCCTTATCTTGAGGTGGCTGCTGTTGCCATCGACAAGATACTAGACTAGGTGATCATTCGGTCTAATTAATTTGATGCTAACCATTCTCAGATTCATGTTAATTAATTTTTGACTGAGAGAGTTGTACAGCTTAATTTTATGCAGCTTGTTTTAGAGGGGCACTTAGGGAGAGAGGAAAATGTAAGTATTTCAATGAGGTTTTAAAGAGAAATTTGTGAGAAAACTTGTTGGGAAAAATTCAGTATCTCTTTTTTTTTTAGCTCAATGCTGAAAAAAAGAAAAAAAAGACTTGTGGTCTTATGAAATAGTTTCTCTTTGCTGAAAAGAAAAAGAAAAAAGATCCGAGATTGATTCTATATTTTTAGTGTAAAGGTGGAAAAGCACCAGTTGGTTGAAAAATTTAAGTCACTAGAGGGAGAAATTGTTTCATCCCTATTAACTGTGTTTAATTGCTGCATTAAGAATATATCAGCATACAGTAAAATATTTCAGCTAAGATTTGTGCACATCCTTCTATTACAGAAAGAGAAAACGTAAAGTTGCTCTCTGTTTGTT
Organism: Margarornis squamiger; assembly: GCA_035222235.1. NCBI lineage: Eukaryota > Metazoa > Chordata > Aves > Passeriformes > Furnariidae > Margarornis > Margarornis squamiger. The sequence continues at coordinate 12,337,967 of JAWWTY010000156.1, forward strand.
CCAACCTGATACATTAACAGCGTGTCAGCACAGCAGTAAAGGCTTTTACTGTGTGTAATTGTAAAATAATGCCAGTAGGTAAATGCATAAAGGATGTTTTGGGAGCAATTTCTAGGTTTTGCTTTTTGTAAAATAAACCTGACTTCTGAAAAAAAAAAAAAAAAAAGGCTTTAGGTTTTGGATGACACTAAAAGTTAGTACAGAATGCCAGAAGTATTGGCCCAGAGTAGTAATCCACCTAACACTATTGCTTTTCTTTGAGGGTGATTAGAACCACATGCTCTAAAGGAAAATGCTTATAATGGGCAATTAAAGGATCTGCACATAGCAGGCTTTTTTCCCCCCCTCTGCCCTCCCTCCTCCAGTTGCCATAAATTGTTGGTTGGCCTTTACTCTGACGTGCAAGTCTGACAAAACCTAGAAGGAACAGGAAATGACCTAAGTGTGGTTTTAGACAGGTTTTTTTTTTTTTCATTACCTACATAATAAGAAAAAGAAAAAAAAAAAGCCCTCTACTTTCCCTTGATAGACAAAACACCTTTTAGAACCTTTTTGAAACATTTAAAGAGCCTAAAAAAGTATAAAAAAGATCAGATGAAATATCAAGCAATAAGAAAACCGTAAACTTTCTACACCAGACAAAGTAGAAGCTGACCTGCTGATACGCCTGGCTACAAAAGCAGAAGTAACATGTCTTTTAAAAACAAGCAAATGAAACAAACATATAAAAAAAGAAACAAAACCCTAGCCAAACAAAAAAATATTTTTCTGCTTTCAGGGAGTAGTGTTAGCTTTAAGAATAAGCCTGCTGAAGGCTTATTTGAAACTTCAGCATACAGTGGAACATTTTTTCTCTGTTTTTGTATCTGTGCTGAGGGAAAGTTACTAAAAATAGTGACTAAACATGTGAAGACTCTAAAGTGACATGTTAAAGTTTACTTAGGTGCAGCTCTTGACAAAGATTTATATTTGCAGGGAAGATCAGAATACTGTGGAGTCTGGTGAAAGCATTAAAGTGTCCAGACACCTGTGTGTTCCAGTGTTCTTATCTGTCCTGCCTAATATATTGCAGGTAGTATTTAATGTAAAGAGTAACATTAACTAAAGCAACTAAGTAGAAGCAAATCTCTTTTAATCCAAGGAAGATTTTAGACTTCTTAAAAAAGAAAAAACAGTGCAGTAGAGGCCGCAGTCGTTGGACAGGGGATATGACTGTTTCCATCAGTACGTGTATCCAAACCTCAGAAGCAGGAAAGCACACACAGTTTCTATTCAAAGATTGTGGCTATCTGCAGACTTCACAACCTATTGGCCATTTTATAACCTTGGATAAATAAATTGTATATAGAGTCAGGAAGTGATAAGTATTAGGATTCCAAAAATATCCTGGTTTTTTTCTGTCCCATTTATTTTCATGGGAAGGTTTAGGGAGTGGAGAAATACCATCATGATTCCAAATGCCTGAAGTATCACACTGAGTGTTATATTTTGTCTTGATTACAATAATCTTCTCAAGTGGCTGCTGTTTTGGCCTGCAAGATTTCACAACAGAATGTTGTGTGTGTTTAAATAATGTTGCCTATACTTTGAGAGTCATTCTTTGATTGCATCACCTTTAGTTCACGCTGGATACAACTTAACTTCTTAACAACATATTGTTTTTCAACATTTACCTTTCCTACCAAGAGGGGGAAGAAAACACTCACAAATTAATAAACCCTTGAAGAATCTAGGTTGTATACTGCTGTGTTTGGGTTTTGTGTCATTAAATTACATGGATTAAAAATGCTAATTGATTGTAAGCTGTTACACAAGACTAATCAGGAAATAAAAGCAATGAATCTAGCATTAGTCTTGTTTGAAAGGCAGTCATGGAAAGAAATGGATATGTAAAGTAACCTTTTTCATATTTTACAATAAATTAATTTCTCATCTAGTTGTAGAATTTTGCTTTTGAAGGAGGTGAATTTTCACAGAGTTGATTTCTGAATCAAGTTGCTATGGTGTTGGTTTCATTGTTTAGTTAATTCTATGCTTGGTTGCTATGGAAATACTTATTTACGGAGCTAATGCCTAATGGTGTCAAACAGATGCTACTAGCAACTAGGAATCCTTTATATTTGATCAATGAAAGACTCAGTCAGAAGTAGAAACTCAATTTTGTGCTCGTTTCTCTCCATTAAAGTTTTGGAGCATGGAATGGGTTTCTCAAATAGGACAAGTTTTATTTTCTTAACAGGCATTAGAGCACACATTGAATCCCCTGAAAAGTATTGTCAGTGAAACAAAATCCTAGTTTAGGTTTAGGCAATCATACAGCAATAGTACAAATCTTAGCACTGTGTGTGGCCTTAGATAGTGTGCATGTATTAGTTATATTTGACTTTTAAGACTGAATTTTAGATTTGCAGGCTCTGAAACTTTTTTCTTTTTTCGGTAGCTGTGTACTTTAAATCTCTGTGTAAGCATGAGTATTGTCGTTAGTATAACTTTGTGCAAACACAAATAATTCTTGAGTAACTAAGCTGATATGAATTTTTAGAAGTTCAATTACCCTGAAAATATCATAACACAATTATCTAGCCAAATATAGTTGGAGTTGAACATTAAATTAAAAAAAGAAAAAAAGTTAAAAATTTTAGTAATTTTAGTGGTTTATAACTTGAGAAAAGTAAAATCCACAGTCTTTTGTCATGCTTAAGCCTTTAGAAGTTGAAAATACTCCTCAGACATGTCTTTAACCAAATGGAGTTGTGGTATTCTTATAAAGAAGATCTAAAAAACTCCACCCTCCATGGCATCAACTCTCTTCTGAAAGACACATGTATTGCAGGCCCTGAAAACACTGGCTCTGCTGTGATAGGAAAGATAACATCTTCTGTAGAAAAAGAATTAAAACCAAAACAAAAACGTCTGAAAGCCCTGCCTTTTTTCAGACTGTCTTTTTTTCATTTCTCATCTGTTTCTAGTTTACTTGGACTATAAATTTCTCAGAGGAGCACTTATTCCCTTTTTCTTTGTCAAAATTAGCATTGCTTGGTTCCTGTTGCTGTTGGAACTATAAGCTGTATTGGGGAAGGCCTCTATTACTGTTACCTTGTGTACTTTTTAAACACATTTCTGATGTTGCTAACAATGTGTGCTTTTTCAAAAGAGCCACCCTTAAGTTTGGTAGTGATTAGGTTGATATTCTGCTGTTCAAATAGCATGGCAGTTGCTCTGGAGTATAGAAATACTGTTTTTATTGTTTGAGGAAACATAAGCCAAGGGCACTATCTGGTGCCTGTGTCAATTTTCCTGCATGCATCCACTAAATGATACGTATTCAGAATGTCTTGAGGTTTGACTGAACTCCCGTAGTACTGAATACAGTGTTCATTCTTCAGAACAGCAACCGTGTGGAGAATTTGTTGAGCTCTAACACCTCTTCAGCCTTTAAAAAAACCCGTAGTTTCGGTGATGCAAATTCCTTCTGCTGACACTCTTGGCCTGTTTTGAGTGACATGTTTCAGTTTGACCTCAGCTGGCTGGTGGCGGCCAGATTGGAAAAGGTCACTTGTGCTTAAAGCGGTTTTGTAAGCTGGCTTGTCTTCTTTTAACCATGCTGAAAATTTATTTCAGAGGCTAAGTAGATTCAATTATTATGGTTGACTAAGCCATAACGTTATGTGTGGGGCTTTTTTGTTTTTTTTGGGTTTTTTTAAATAGCTGTTCTTCAAAATCCTCATCGGCTTGACAAGCAAGCAGGAAAGTGTGTTCACTGCTCTTTGGATGAAATGGGAAGACTCTGGATTAGAGTCAGGCTGATATGAGAACTCCTCCGAGCTCACTGGTAATTTGGCATAGATAGTTCTGTGGGGGAGGGCTTTACGTTTCTCACCTTTCAGTTCGTCTGCAATATCAGAGCCCAGAGCAGTTTCATTTTCAGAGAAGCTCCCAAACATTCAGTTGCTGTGATGTGATGTGATCCACTGACAATGGACGCTTCAAGCCGAAGTGTGTGAGTTACTAAGCAGAGGAATAAGTTGCAGCTTGGAACTGTTATGACTCAGGTCCCTCCTAGATAAGGTGTTTCTTGATGGAGGAGGTGAGGAAGAACGTTATGTGCAATGGATTACAAAATCTTAGTATTACAGAGTACAGATCTTTCTGCAACAAGTTGCATGGTTGCAAAATCAAAAATTGCTGAGGCACTGCCTAAGACCTAATTTAAGGTCTCTTGGTCTGTTCATCTTAAGTCAAAGTAAACGTTATCCTTTCTACTCCTATTGTAAGTCGAGACTCTAGAAATACTTTGTAACTTTTGTTGATGATTGACAGTGATTAATTAAAGCTTTGCCGGTCTAACTCTCACCAAAAAGAATGCCAGAAACGCTGCTTGTGTAGTATTCCAGATTTAGCTTGCAAGACATAGTTAGTTTAATTAGCCTAAGTCTGGTAGGTAGTGAGAGCCAAAGCACAATTTTCTTAGTGGTAAGGAGTAAATTCTTCTTTAAACAGAGATTCCCCGCCCCCCCCCTCCCCCGAAGTAGAATTTATCAGCTGTTAACCTTTAAAACTTTCACTCTCCTTGTGCTTCTAACCATGTCAACTCTGCAGAAGGTTTGTTAAGGAATACGCTGCTGATTTCTGTTCGTTTGTCCCCAAATTGTTTTTATTGGGGAGGCTTTCTGGATTTGAGTGCCATCTTGTGGTGCATTGTGAGCACCTAAGGAAAGATAAACCCCCCTTTCACTAGTAACCTGTAAGGATTTGCTTAGGGAAGAGATTTAGGAAGTTGTATTTACCATGGAAAAATATTCATCGTTTAGCGACCTGCATTTTTTCCCCGTTGTGCTTAGCAGAAGAGATTTCTACTTGGTGCCTCAAAGTTTCATCAGCTCATTTTAATTACTTTACTGTGTGGCACATGGAATGAGCCCTGAAAATCTGACTGACTGTGGCAGCCTGCCTGCTGTGTTAATATATTGCTCCTTCGGGATGAATCGCTTCTAATGTATGATGGTGTGTAGTGAATTAAAGAAAAAACTGTTAGCAAAGTATAGCTAAGCTTATGTTTACTTCAGAACTGTTTTGATTCCTTTGCTATAAAATTGGTATCAGTGGCAAAGCTTAAATCTTCTGGTTTAAACGACAACAAAAAAATTTCAGTGATTAATCCAAGCAATGAAACTTTTCATTTAAATAAAATTGTGTATAAAATGGTGTCCTGCCACCTAAAATATCAAACCATTATTTGCAGTGGAAGCATATTGGAAAATTATTCTGCCTTGTGTATCCTGGGTGAGCATGGGACTCAGGTTAGAGCAGTAGCACCTTCCATTGAATAAGTTCTGCTTTTGCAACTTTGAGCCTGTACTACAGCAGGTCTGATGTCAAAAGGAAGGTTTTGAACCTTTTTAGTCAAGAAGAATGACCCCCAAAATTGTCACTTATGCGAAGGGGTGTGTGTGTACACATACCTGTGCACAAAAGCTCCCAGTGGCTTAAAGGGTGAATAAAGGAGTAAAAGAAGTTGCAGTTAAAGTTCTGGTACAAAAAAAAAAATGTCCTAGAGCAACAGGGCCTTTTTTTATTAAGAGCTCATTTACAATAAATGAGCCAAATGAGCTAACATATCAAATATTTAAAAGAAAAATAAAATATTAGAAGCGGGAAATCTCTTTTCTATCCCGTAATGGAGACTGCTAGATTGTGAGCAAGCTGACGCAACTTTGTGGACCATTAGTATCAAAGGTTACTAATATAACTAACAAAACTCATGTGGACAGCTGATCTTTGTTGCTGATTGAGTCAAAAGTTAATGAAGAAGATTACTGCTGTCTCTGTGTGCGAGCTTAGGAGGGGAGAATGAAATCAAAAGATTTATTGATGTTTGATACAGTAAACAAATGTCAATCTAGAAGGAGAAATCTCAGAATGAAGAAAATAATAAAACCAAGGAACCAACCAAAAAGCCTAGCCTGCCAAGATGTTGCTAAAACCAAAGGCATCGTGGCAAAATGGGTATGGCCAGATAATGTTAGTCATTATCTTATCAATGACAGACTAACAGTCATCTCAAGGAAAAAAACCAAACAAGAACCCCAAAAGCACGGTAACTAGATTAATCACTTAAAAGTTTTTAGATACTTAAATTCTTCATTCTTGAGTTTGATCTTGCTTTACCCAGTATGACTTTCTGATAGAGCATAATTTACTCCCAGTTCAAACACATGCTTAATAACAAATCTCTTCAGTTTTCGTAGCAAGTGGATGTTGTAACTACTAATTTTAACCATGGTTTAATGGTATCTCCATGAAGATAACTGAAGAGTTAAAGGGCCTTTAAGTGCTCTCCTTGCTTGGGCACTGTTCACATGTCCACCTGTGTTTTTTTATTGACACTTTCTGCACCTTCTGCTGGACAAGTGCCAGACTGGAACATTGTGTTTTTTCCATGAAAGGGCTGTTAGTCTCAAAGGAATAAAAGCATATATAGTTCTCACCTATTTGAAAAAAAGCAGAAAAGCTTCCAGGACATCTGACTTTCATTTCTTGTGTGTTGTTTTCATTTTTTGTCTGTATAGAAGACAAATTAAGTGAGTGCTGTTGACGTACTTGAAGCTGATAGTATCTTCAGATTGTGTTGCTGACGTTCTTTTGCGGGTTTGGTGGGTTTTGTGAGGTTATTCAGAACATGGAGCTCTGTAACCATGTTTAAGCAAAACCTAACAAAACCTGCTGCAAGAAAATGCTTTTGAAATTGCTAATTTTTAATGTGAAGTGTAGGGGAATTTTTGGCCTTTTTAAAAAGTAAATAATTTAATGCAATACTGTCTGCACTGTATTTACAAAAATGGCTACTGTTTGAATTCTTCTGGAAAGAAAAAATATATATTGGAGGTTTTAGGCTGGATTTGCTTTTGCAAGTTCAGGTGAATAGGTGCAGGAAAGTACCATCACCACCTAAAGAGTACATGTTAAATGATTTATAAACAATCCAGAAATATTGAAATAAGGCCATATAATTATTCTGTCATCAAGATATCTCTCTTGCATGCATTTTCTTCAGACTGTTCTATAGGGCTTTCTCTGGGCAGGATTAGCTAAGAAAATGGCCCAAGTTACATATTAAAACATGAAGGGAGAAACATTTTTCATTTTATCGCATAATCGAGAGTTATGCCATTGTTGTTTTTCAATATTAGCATATTACCTATTACTCTTTTTTTAATTTCAATTTATCTTTACAGATGATACTTTGGGATTGGGATTTGAAGCAATGGTACAAGCCCTATTACCAGGTCAGTATATTATGAATTAAATCAATAGTGTTGCACTGATCTTTATTTATTTATGTATGTATGTATGTATTTATTTATTTATCTTGCAATGGATAAGATACTTATTTACAACAGAGAATATCATGAAAGGCATTGACATACTAATATTTTGCAATGTTTCCATCTATTCCAGAATGCTGGCAGTGGAAATGGAGTTGATCTTTCATTGCTAAATGAGGCTCGGAACATGCTGACAGACCTCCTGACTGATCCATCTCTTCCACCACACGTGATTTCTTCCCTTCGAAGCATTAATAGTTTGATTGGTGCTTTCTCAGGCACATGCAGGCCAAAGGCCAGTCCATTCACACCATTTCCTGGTTTCTTCCCCTGTCCTGAAATAGAGGATCCTGCTGAAAAAGATCGAAAGCTGCTCAAGGTCAAATGATTTTAATTTTCATTCATGTGTTCATTGCAATTAAAAAAAAATAAAGGAAAGTTCATCTGGGAAGAATGCTCCTGTATGCATAGTAGCTCCTTTACTGAATACCTGTGGACAGTGTTTAAGGACTAAAGGGAAGAGCTGTGAGAACACATTAAATGTAATGTGAAAGGTACTAAAATGTAAATGATGTATAGACAGGTAAAAACACTAGTCCGCACACCAAACACATAATTCCTCAAAATAACAGCAAATATAAAATGAAGATGTTATATTCTCATGACATGGGACAAACAGGTCTGTTCTTGATTCTCCCATGTTCTTTATCTAACAATTACTGTCAGTGTGGTTTTTTCATTGACCTTTTTTCCCCAAGAAATTTAGCCTTGTAGACAGCAAACTAGCCATTAGATGGAAGCAAATCTGCTATGTGAAAGGAAAAAGATCTCTTCTTTCCATGCAGCAAATCACATTATGTAAATCTACCATCACTTCTCCATTATCTAGGGTAAATAAGTGAAAGCAAGAATGTAGTTACTATATGACATGCTAAGGAATGTGGTGGAAAAATGCTAAAATATAGAAACTCAGCTGCAGGGTGCCAGAGCTAGTAATTCTAGGGTAGCCCAGTATTGACAGCTTGAGGCTGTTTATTGTGGAGTCCGGTCTGGGACATCCTTGCCTTGTAGTTGTTTACGTTTCCAGGAAGTGGGCACCTTGGCCCAAATTGATGAACTTGTTGGCTTAGTACTTTGGAGTCAGATAAACTGCCTTGAGCCAGATTCAGCCTGTGAAATGTCTGTTGGGGACTGTATGTTTTCTGGGGAAAAACTCAGTGTCTGCAGGTTATTCTGTGGAAGATCCTGCAGAATAATTGCAGTATGACATTCCTTGGAATGTCACGTGGATATCTGCAGAAATGAGTTTGCTAGGGACCAAATGCATTCACCATGTTTTTCTTCGTGGATTTCTTTAAAAAATGCTGAAGATTGGTATGCCTTTTGGTTTTTAAAATATCTATATAGCTAGTCAGGATTGTTTGAAATGTAAAATATTCATTACTGAAGACTGGTTAAGAAGAGTATGTGAAATTGAATGACTATAGTTTTTCACAGCTATTCTCTTTTCCTTCTTCTTAAAAGTAACTTTTGCTTTAAGTTTTGGGGGGTTTCTCTATAGCAATTTAGATAGATAGATAAAGCAGTACTTGCCACTGCCAATCAATGATTGTTTGAATTTGGTATATGTTTAAGGGTAAGCCAAAAGATCCCCCCCACCATGTATATTACTGTAAGAAAAAGATTCCTCTGTCTTTCAAAAACCAGGTAAGTGAGCACAACTCCAGATTATGACACACCAAAGAAAACAACAAAATAGTATTTCTTCAAAGTGGGACCTTTCGAACTATGTTGAGAGGTTCCCATTCTCTCTTTTCCTGACTTGGAATATAGAAAATCTCCTCTTTATTTCAAATTAGTTAGTTTTGTGGGGTTTTTTTAATGAGAATTATGTACGTCTTTATTTCTCTTCCCCAATTTGCTTCCAAAGTGCATTCAATTATAATTTCATCAGGTGGTCAAAGATCATATGTAACTCACAGTGTTTTTATGTTAGTATGCAAGACCCACCTGTCCTCACACAAACCTGCTGACCTCAGTCAACACTGTAAATATTGCTTGGGGGTTTTGTTTTAAACAGTTTTTTTCCTGACATCCTTTTTACTATGCAGGGTCTGATTACACTGATTACACTGATTACACATCACTGCTATGCAGAAGAATCTCTCCCCCACTCGTCCTTCCCTTGCTCCTTTTAATGGTCAGATCTAGGGTCGAGTTATCAAGTGGATTGTAGACTTAATGCAGTCAGATATGTATTTGTTTTAAATTTTGTTTAAAATACAGTGTATATGCGAACTGTTCAATGGATGAAGATATACCAGAGCTGGTTTTCCAGTTTCAGTTCAGAGATCCTATCCTTTCTATTAATTAGGTTCTACTGGTTGCTATTTAAACACGGATATACTTTTCAGGGGTACTTCAGTAAGGCAGAGCTAATAAGTCCTGAGTTATTTCCACACAGGACAGTTTGAGTGCCACAGCCCCACTTTGCAGAGGGCTTTATGTTCCAGTACAGTGGGGATTCCCGATGTCTGGGCTGCAGTGTGCCCCAAGTCACACTGCTTCCAGGCTGGGAGTGTGAGGTGCCTTGGAAGCTTACTGGGTGGTGTGTGGCTGGTATGGAAGCAGAGAGGGAACCTCCATGGACCAGAACCGACCCTGTGTGTTGTGCATCACCCTTTGAACGAGTTCCACAGTACTTGCACTATTCAATATTTAGCATCTGAGTTATCAAAATCTCAGACTACCCTGAAAGCTAAAGAGCTGACTTTATAGTTGCAGAAAAAGAACTCATAATCCAAAGCAAATTAATATCACTACATATATTGATTTGGGGAAAGAAACAAGAGATATGAGAAGTAATTATTCTTAATAAACTAAATAATTAGATGACATCTTTTTTTTTTTCTTAGGCAATGAGTGAATGTAAGATACTGTACTTACTGTTTCACTATAAAGAGTGACAATAAATAGCCCTTACAAACTATAAACAACATTTTAACATCTGTTTTTAATTACATAGATTTTAACTATGGTTAAATTACTCAACAGGGAATAAATAGCAGGAATAGCCTGCCAACGCCACAGCTGAGACGAGCTTCAGGAGTTTCTGGCATGTCACCTATAGAATCAACAGCTAGATGGGAACGGTGTAACAGCAAGAGATCTCATCAGGAATATAGCACATCAAGGTAGGCACTGAACAACATTTTCAGGGCAATAATAATGTTGGAACTTGGCAGCAGAAGTATTTAATGTAAAATCTTGTAAATTAAGTTTCCAAATTCTGCCAGCATAAACTGGAAAAGTTAATTATACACTATGCTTTGTTACTGTTTGATCTTGAGTAGAAATCAGGTCATTCTGAGGTTAAATGGTGTGCTCTCTCCTTATAAGTAGGCCTGCATATCAGTTTGAGTAGGAAACAGAAAAAAAGGTCCAACATAAATGATTGCAAAACAAACTAGTTTAGTCTCTGAACTTGTACTGACTTCCTCCTTCTTTTTATTTAAAATACATGTCACTTGCCAACTTCCATATACCCATACATAATTAAAAAGGTGATATAACTTTCTTCTGTTTGCTAGCCACTGTTGTGTGTATTACAGCATTTATTACTCCTACAGTCATCAAGCAAGTGGTAAGGTAGATTAAATTAGTCATCTCTTCTCTGCTTATTAGTCAATATGGTGCAAGTAGAGCTTTTATTTTCAGAATTAAGATACCATTTTGAATTAGGATTAAAAAAAATATTCTTTTTTTAATGTTGTATGTAAGTGAAAATTCACACATTTAGTTTTATTTAAATGTGTAAATGGGTATTCATTTGCTCCTGAAATCTGTAAAAATATGTGTGGTGTTGCTTTGTTTTGCTTAGTTGGGTTTTTGCTTGCTTTTTATTTGGTGTTTTTTTTGCTTTTTGTGGGGTTTTTGTGGGGTTTTTTGTTGTTTCTTTTCTTTTTTTTTTAGTGGTTCTACATAAGGGAAGTATAATAGATGCATTTAAAAAAAAGAAAATATGAGTTATGCTGATAACTGATAATTACTTATAGTGGATGAAGGTTTACACACACATATCCAAGAATTTATGTATCAGTGTTATATCTAATTTTAAAGTGAACCATTTAAATAATTTAGCCCTTGCAGTGGCTTTCCCCCCTTGAATAAAATATGCTCAAGCTCACCTGATTAAAAGTAGCAATATGGAAAACACCCTCACCTATAATATGTGCTTGCTTTTTTGTGGTTGGTGTCCTGACATGCAGAGCCCTTGGCAACACTTGCACTGTCCCTGTCTCCTTCCACCTTCCAGCATCCTTCTTATCAGGTTCCCTCTAGCTTCTAACACTAAATATCTCTGAACTCCCCGTGGGTGCTCACCTCACAGATAAGGTTCAACGAAATAGCTGCACTGGCATAGCTGTTCCTGCTGCCAAGAGGCAGTCCTGCATTCCTGCATTCCTCGAGCACTTCGTGCCGTTGACTCAGATGCTTAAATTGTCAGAAGAATAACAGATGACTGCTTTCAACGGAATTCTTGCTGAATTGAAAAAGACATTGCATAGTGTTGCAATAAATTAATATTGCTATAAAATTTCATTTAATGTTTCAGAATTTGTTTTCTACCTATCCAGACAGTGTTCAAAAACAACTCTTGAGAGCTGCTGTTTTATTTGTATGCAAATTCTTGATCTGGTTTCTCATTCAAACACTAGCTCAAGATGAACTGACCTTGCCTCGTGTCTAGTCTTCCTGCACTAAATACTCTTGCACCACTTTTATGTGCTTTAAAGTAATGCCTGTGAGCTGCGGTCACTAAACAATGCACAAATAGTGAAAAGATCAATCTATCTTAGTTGTCAACCCAACATTTTTGAAATCTGACTAACATGCCAAGCATCAGACTTCAAAAAAATCACAGAACTGTTAAGGTTGGAAGGGACCTCTGAAAATTATCTAGTTCAAACCCCCTGCCAAGGCAGGGTCACCCAGAGCAGGTGACACAGGAACACATCCAGGTGAGTTTTGAATGTCTCCAGAGAGAGGGGCTCCACAACCTCCCTGCACAGCCTGTTCCAGTGCTCTTGGTGTAAAGTTCTTGCTCATGTTGAGCTGGAGCTTCTTGTGCTTTAGTTTATGGCCATCGTACCTCTTCCTGTCACTGGGCACCACTGAAAAAAATCTGGTACCATTCTCTTGACAGCCCTTTGAGATATTAATATCTGTTGATGAGATCCCTTCTTAGTATTCTCTTCTCTAGACTAAACATGCCCAGCTCTCTCAGTCTCCTCTCATATGAGAGATGCTCCAGACCCCTCATCATCTTTCTGGCCTCCACTGGCGCCTCCCCAGTAGCTGGATATACACAGAAATAAATCTGTGTTTATTCTTTAACTTATTTTTTTGTATTCATATATTTAAACAAATGATTGGAGATCAAGTATTATTTCTGTATCTGACTTTTGCTTACAATCTGATTAAGCAAGATTAAATCTGCTTTGGTAAATACTGGTTTTGCCCATTGAAGTGAAAAGGTTGGTTTTACGTTAACTATTCTCACTTTGAAGTACACATATACAGTTATTTTTAATTGCAAATTATATTTTTGTTTCCTATAGGAATAATTTGAATTTTGGAGTGAAATTTCATTCCAAGAACAGCAGATGGCAGAATTCAACAGTTGAGTTGAATGATTTGGCTACTGAAGCACAATCTGATTTGATGACAAAAACAGCTTTAGTTTTAACTTTGTAATGAATAACATCATTAATTAAATATTGAAAATTTATTTGAAAATCACTGTGGCTGTGGTTTTCATGGTATTTCCAAAGTAATCAATCCTTCAAATGTTCTCAGATCTGTTAGAAAATAATTTGCTTTGTTAAAATATTCAAGAAAAGTAGTGTGCTAAAAGTAAAGCCTATTGCACTTTATCTGAGTATATTTATTGTGTCATTTTAGGACTGTATCAAGTTTTCTGTTACTTTTATGCAGTACTCAGCTGTTTTTGTTCCATATAATTGACATATATTGTCTAGCTGATCTAATACTCTTTCTTGAATGGTAGTAGTCATTATAGCTGTTTTGAAAGCATTTTATTTAATAAAAATGGAAGACAAACTAGGAGAGAAAAAAAAATTCTTACTATTTTCTTTTCAGCCAAGGATCTCATTCAAATGGGTCTTTTGGTGCAAACTTGCTGACAATACCAAAGCAAAGATCATCTTCTATGACGCTGACTCATCACATAGTCCCCAGACGAGCAGGTAAGAGCATGCAATTTATGTAGCTTAGTGACACAGCAGCAAGATAGTAGTTAGTACATCATGTGTTACAATTGTTTTTATTTCCTGTAAACATAGTACCAAAATAATATTAGCATGTTCTTGTTGTTTAAATAGAGTCTTTGTAAACAACGATGTTTTTATTGTGACCTGAACCCTATGTAATATTTGTTTTGGAAGGTGCTTCTCCTGGCCTGAGTCCTGTGGGGTCACCCAGTCATGGATCTGTCTCCAGTGGGGCTTTCAGCAACTGGTCACCTGTAGAATTTCCTGATACTGCTGATTTCCTTACAAAACCAAGCATTAATATCCATAAACCTCCAGGATACACATCTAGCTCTCCAGATTTTCAGCAGCAAGATAAAACACCTGTAGGTTATATGTGTAGCAGGTACTGTAAACTCTGTTACATATTTAATAACTTCTTATGTGTTGAAAAGAATACAGTTAAAATGAAAAAATATAGCAAGACCTATGCACCTACTAGGATTGAAAAAAGGTCATATGATGTCATAATAATGTGTAACTGTATTATCCAGGGGAGACTAAAGAATGCTTTATGTATGACATTGATTTGAAATGGCCCATCCTTCACAGCGGCTGTTATTATAGATTAACAATATTCTATGGATTTTTAGAAAAGGAGGATTTCTTACCTGGGAATTGAGTTCTGTATTTCTGAATATTTTCTGCTTATGAGCTCTACTTTATTAATGCATGGAGGTGAGTTTGGGGGAGGTGATGTTTGATTATTTTCTAAGTACAGACTAAATCTTTGTGTGCCAAATATAGGATAAAATACTAAGGTCACTTGTGGGAGGAACCTTCAAAAGCATTTTTAAGAAAAGTAATCTGCAGATATTTTTCAGTAGAAGACAGAGTAGCAAAAGAAGAAAATTACTGAATGTTGTAAATATTTTTCATGTATTCTGTAAGCTGTGGACGTCAGATACTCAAGCCTCTTCCAACACCAGAACCAGAATTCTCAAACTATAGAGACAGAAAATCAGGTGGGACTTCAAAATAGACAAATATTTGATATCAAATTGCTGCTTGTTATTTTTGTTTGGTTGGTTGGTTTAGTTGCATTAAATTTTTTTTTACTTCAACATAAAATTTTTCCTATGCTTTAACTCACATGCATATATTTTACTTTATTTTGTGATTTAGAATAATCAGGATAATATAAAATATTGCCTGCTTCATAGCAAGAATTTTAAATTAGGCTTCCACTCGAACCTTTATTGTCCTGTACTCCATATATCAGACAAGTTCTCTACCAACTCAGCTAAACTAATCCCTGAACCATTTTTTGCAAACAAAAAGTTACACTTATAGCTTTTCTCAATCTTCAGATAGATTTTGTCTAATAAATTTTGTCTTTTACAATTTTTTAATTGTATAATTCTCAAATAAAATGATTTGAAACAAGCTATTACTTATATTTCTGTGAATAATCTGTATGATCAGTTAAAAATTATTACAGTAGCAATTTACAAATAAATTATTGATATAGTATTTATGTGTTTTCTTTAAGGTGAACTTGGAAGTGCTAATGTTTCAAAAGAATCTTTCCACCATATAGAGAAGAGAAAAGATCAAAGGAAGGAAATGACTGATCAAACACAAAATAATCTGCTTGTAAGCATGTAATTGCAAAAAAAAGCTTGCAATAACTTTTATCAATACAGTATTTATTTATAATTTCTAACTTGCTGTGAAGAGGTTTTTGCAGTGCTAAAATTGTAATTTCTTTAGAGAAATGGTGCATTGTCGGAATTCAAATTTTTATTTAACAACTGTCTATTTCTAGCTGGCATAAATTTCACTAGCAAATGACAAGAAAGCTGGTGATTGTATGAAGCTTTTATTGAACAAAATTGATTTCTCTAGATTTGATGTTGAGACTATGCTCAAACAACGATCAACTAGTATTTTCTCTTGGAAGTTTGCGAAAATGGTTTAATCTTTAGTAACATTTTGGGTTTATGCATCAGGTTTTTTAAACTTGTTCAATTACTGAGCTGCTAAAGCTCAGTAAATATCTGGTTAGCCTATGCGTATTTTTGCTTTGTTTTATAAACTCATCTTGTTTGAAAAGAAATAAGAAGGAAAATTTTTCACTGTCTCAGAAAGCCCTGGAAATTGCTGCCCCAAAACTGGAAAAGTCAAGCCCTTAACTGTGCTATTTGTACTATTGATTCATGATTTTATCTTAGCCATAGTTACAGCACCATTCAATAAGTTCACTAAGGTTTTGTCATTTTCATGGGTTTTTTGCCAAGTCAACTGATAAATTAGTTTTCATTGTTATTTTAGGGATGATAAAATACCTTAATCTCATACAGGTGGAACAGAGTTATACATTAGAAACAATGCTATTAGACCATGATTCACTAATGGAGAAGATGAGCAATTGGAATTTCCAAATTTTTGACCTTGTAAAAGAAATGGGAGATCAGTCTGGAAGGATCCTTAGCCAGGTTTGTTGTCTTTTATTCTATGAGGAAGGGTATGTAAAGCTGTTGTGCTTATATATTTTATTTAAACAATGAAGGAGTTTTCCCGTCAACATACGTATGAATGCTATATTGAGAAGTATAAAAATGATTTCTCACATACTCTGTCTCATTGTAAACCATAAAAATGATTTATTTATAGACAGCTCCAAATTTTCTGAATTTTATTCTCGATGTAAAGATAGGTCAGACTCACACTGACAGAGGTTTTGTCATAATATGCCATTTCCTGTGAAAATTTGTCTCCTGCTTTCAGAATTACTACCTTGTTTGTCAACCACTTCTTTTTTCTTTATTTCAGTAAAATATTTCTGCCAGCGCTACACCTGTGGGGGAAGAGAAGTGATCTTTTAGGCAGTCTTTTGCCTCTTGATCCTACAAACAATGGGATTTTTTTTCCATGCTGCTTTCTGCATGTAGTATTCCTTTTATCTCTTTCTGACTTATTACTAAGTTCTTTGTGCAGTTTCATGTTGTGCTGAAGCCAATCTACCGGCAGGTGCAAAAGCATGATCCTGTTTGCTCTTCCCCAGCTTCTCCCATTCGTCAGTGTCACCTGAAAGCTTCTCTCTTTCTTTATAGTGGATTTAGCAATCATGGAGCTATAGCGGAGCTGGATTTGCTTCTGATCTGCCCACAAAATATTTCTCTTGCCACTATCTTAGTTTTCCACCATGGAGGAGAATGCATGTTACCTTTGTTCAACATCAGTGTTAGCAACAAGCAGCTGGAAGGAAAGGAAAGAAGTTAGGAGCGCTTTGGTGCAGTTGGAACCATAGGCCTGCACCTGAACTCAGGAAAAAACAATGGGGATAATTTCATTTTTGTCATTACACACTGTCTTTTTTTTCATAATGTACAATATTCTGGGTATTGTTTTAAATCCTCAATTAGTCTTTTTGGATCAAATGTTTTCAGGTCTTTTGTCACCTGAGCAAGTGACAAATGTTAAGGTACAGACTAGAATGCCACAATCCTCTTTGGAGTGGTGTTTTTCCTGTAGGATACTAGTACACGTTGGCTTGCATTTCATTTGTGTGCAGTCTAGGGGTTAGTTCAAACCTGTAAGTACTTTAGTGTACAGGTTTTAACTTTACCAGAATTTCTCTCTCAGCTCTTCCCGATATTGTATGTGTGTGTGTGTTTCTCCTCCTCCTCCTCCCACCCCAGTCCTTTAGCCTGTTGTGCTGCAAGCACCTGAGACAAGTCTTACCAGCCAATTAAAAACTGTATTTTATCATCATCAGTTGTAGGATTCTCAAGTTGGGTATGTGAAAGGGGAATGGTTGGAACAGGTGGAAGGAGTGATGTCCTCTCATTTTGCTCTCCTCTTCCTTTGAGCATCGCCCATGTTTCAGAATTTCTTGTTTCTCTCACGTGTCCGGGAAAAAAGTTTTAAAAATGAGGAGCAGTTACTTGTTTTAAAAAGTTTTCTTAATATTTGCAGTCTTATGGGGGAGATTAAGTTTTGAAGTTCATTAAGTTCTATGTGTAAACCATAATATATGGTTTATATACATAAATGGGTGTTCTGAGTACATTTTTGAAATATTCTTTCCTTTACCAACTAGCTTTGATAAAAACACCCAAAAGCCTCAAAAACAAGCACAATGTTAAGGGATGTGTGTTGTTTCTTTTTTGTTGTTGTTGTTGTGTTTTTTCCTTTTATTTTTTTAAATAGAATTGACTCTACAGCTATGGTTAAGTAATTTGAATTTTTGAATAATAAGTCAGAATATAGATTTCTTCTTTTTAGGTCACTAATGAGTTATTTACCTTACAAAAACTTTTGAGGGATATTATTAAAAATAATCTGTATCAGAAAATAAAAGCTTTTTATTATTCTATATTGAAAGGATCATAAAAGTCTACATTTTTGTGCTAAAAAAAATTAATTAAATATATCTCTATGACAATAGCATTCTGATAATCTTTAATGGAATTTCATAATTTTCATGTCTGTTGGCAAGCAAAATTTTAAAAACATTAATATGTGTAAAGTTGAAAAAGCAGAATATATGTAGGTATGTTTTTGAGACTAAAATTAATTTTAATATGTATTTAGGTAACTTATACCTTGTTTCAAGACACCGGTTTGTTTGAAATTTTCAAAATTCCAACTCAAGAATTCATGAATTACTTCCGTGCTCTGGAAAATGGCTACAGAGATATTCCCTGTAAGTACCATCCAATTACATATGGGTTTTTTATATACATGTATTTGTGTGGTGTATAATACAGAGGTAGGCAATGTCTGAGCTTAGTATATTTTTAATGAATACACGTGACAGAGTTTAAAAGTGATTTCATGAACTGCAGGAAAAAAATGGGTGGACTCCAAAACTGAATTTGTTAATATGTAGGTTGAAAACCTTAAAGATTCTGACTGAGTAGTTGGATTAAACATACTGAAGTCACTGGGAGAATATTTGTTGATTTAACAGAAATTTGGGTTAGTTCCTTAATAAAATAATAAAAAAATGGAGAATTTTGATGGTTATTATTCATCTTGCTGAGTAGGGCAGCCAAATTTATTGGAAAACAAAGCAAAAACCACAATGCCCCTGCACACCCCCATTCCCTCATGCCACAGATGTTTGCCCAGCCCAGGTATTTGAAGGTATCAGATTGCAAGTCATTCTAGTGGCTTACCATCATTGATTTAAAAGGCTCCTTAATCCCTTCCTGACTCTCAGGTAGGATGAAGTGTGCACAGACAGTGTTTCATGTGTATCTAACTTCTTAAAAACGTTCGGTGATACATACAGCCTCTACTAACATTTTAAATTCAAATTTTTCTTTGTATTGAATCAAAATCTCACAATATATTAAGTACCTTACATTTTTTTATTTTATTTATTTTCTTCCTTTTGCTTATACTTCACACAATGTTTTTGTTGTATCTGGATAATTTTCAGATCACAATCGTATACATGCCACCGATGTTCTCCATGCAGTGTGGTATCTGACAACGCGGCCCATTCCTGGATTTCAGCAAATTCATAATGAGCATATAATGGAAAGTGATATGGGTATGTATTCACACAGGGGTTTTTTTGTTTGTTTCTTTTGCTGGAGAATGCTTTAATGAAAGTACAACAGGTAAATCAAATTACTCTGGAAGAAAATATTTAATTATTCTTATTGCTCAATTATTTTTTTTTTTAATTTCTTTTTAATGTAAGGCAGGGGAAAAATCACAAAGTTAGCACACACCATTCAGAAATACCATGCAGTTGACTTTTAGAAAAATTATTAGATGAGTAATGGTTGGTTTGTTAGCCAAGAGTACTGGTTCACTTAATAAATTTTCTATGCTGAATGAAAACTCTGTATTCTGCCACAGTAAGGGTATTTTTAGAATTTGCAATACATTAGACTAATATTTCTTAACTTTATTGGAAAGTTAAACAGCCCAAAGAAAAAAATATTGAAGTATTTAACTTAATTGAAGTTCTCCTTAATGGCATTATTGTAAAAATGAGCCTTTTTGAATTCTCTACTGGGTATCACATGCAGACTTTCAGTGGCCACCCTAACAATAACTGCTTCTCCTTCAAACTTTTCCTATAGGTCTACAAGTCTGAGAAGTGGGCAAATTATAGAAACACTAAGGGAGATACTGATTGATCTTTTCTTGGTTGGAGACAAACTGTAGAATGCTCTGTTAGTGCTGTCATTTTAAGAAGGCAACAAAATTCCAGGTCTGCCTAAAAGCTGGAGGTCTTTACTCACATGACAGTAAGGAAAAGGCAAGAAAGTGACCCTAAGAGTAATGTGTAACCATTGGTATCCATGTGAATTCTGTAGTTTGGACTTTGAGATACACTCTTTTGCTAAACTGTGAGCAATTATTCTTCAAAATTTTTGGTTTATCTGTGAACAATAGTATGACCTTTTCTTTTCTGAAGTATAAGTCTTTCTCTGCCAATTATTCAGCTTCATAATTACAAATATAACCATACTATGCTCCCAACAATGTCTGGCTGAGTAATTTAAAACGTATTACATGTGAAATTCTGTTCTAAAAAATACTTTATTTTTGTGCTTTCAATTTTTTCAGATGAAGCCAGTGGTATCTCTCCTGCTCGAGTCAGTTATATTTCTTCAAAAAGTTGTTCTATTGTTGATGACAGTTATGGTTGTCTGGCATCAAACATTCCTGCTTTGGAACTGATGGCTCTGTATGTAGCAGCTGCCATGCATGATTATGATCATCCTGGTCGTACAAACGCTTTTCTAGTGGCCACAAATGCACCTCAGGTAAGAAATTCTTTAACCAGGAAATTATTTGTCTGTGTCTGAAATCAGAATAAAGAAAATTTTTCTCTTCTATATCCCTACTGTAGCCTGTTTAGGATCATTTGCCCAATTTAAGAAATGGAGGAATTAATTTGAACTGTTCTTGTCTGATATTTTAATTTTTCTTCTTGATAAATTCTGATGTGTTTTGTACATATTGGCTGTGTATGCATGTAAAAGCAATTTTCAGTTTACAAAATTGAGAATAACAACATGAATCAATGCAGATTAGAGTAGAGGATTATTTCATAAAGAGGTGGCTCTAGGAGTGTCTAAGCAGCTAATTCATGGATATCTTACATTTTGTGAATCCTTTGAAATGTAGTGGTATCTGGAATTACTGTAAAAACATGGGTCCAGTTAACTGCATCAGCTAATAAGAGAATTGGGATTGTTCAGCCTGGAGAAGAGAAGGCTCCCCAGTGACCTGATTGTGGCTTTCCAGTATCTGAATGAGCCTACAAGAAGGATGGAGAAGGACAAGAGCACTTAGTGACAGGAAAAGGGGGAATGGCTTCAGACTGAGAGTAGGTTTAGATTAGATATTAGCAGGAAGTTCATTACTGTGAAGGTGGTGAGGCACCGAAACAGGTTGCCCAGAGAAGCTATGGCTGCCCCATCCCTGAGGTATTCAAGGTCAGGTTGGATGTGGCTCTGAGCAACCTGGTCTAGTGGAAAGTGTCCCTCTTCATGGCAGGGGGGTTGGAACAAGATGGTCTTTAAGATCCCTTTCCAATCTAAGGCATTCTATGATTTTATAAACTCTGTATTCCAAATTAGTTCTATATGGTAAATAGCCATTACCTTTAAAGAAGGGTAAGTAAATAAGAAATCAGCAAGACATCTTTGGTTTTATGTCCCATATTCAACTTAATTATTGGAACAGAGATTATAAAGAAAGAAGATGCTATGCACTTCAGGGTCTAAAATGCAAAGACAAGAGGTAAAGGAGAGTAAAGCTGAACGAAATAACAGATAGAAAATAAACATATGGCATGGAAGAATTGGAAGGAGAAGCACTTAGGAAATGATGCCTAAGTCACATGGTGAGATATTTTTTTTCTTAAGGGTGGAATATTATCTGGGGAAGAATATTTCACACCATTTCCCATTAACAACAGTTCTTATATGCTTTGGAGTTTTTTGTGTTTGTTTGTTTCAAGGATGCTGGAAT
>JAWWTY010000156.1:12359673-12402420 GCA_035222235.1 Margarornis squamiger
ACGAAATAACAGATAGAAAATAAACATATGGCATGGAAGAATTGGAAGGAGAAGCACTTAGGAAATGATGCCTAAGTTGCATGGTGAGATATTTTTTTTCTTAAGGGTGGAATATTATCTGGGGAAGAATATTTATGATGGCTATTTAAATGTTTCTTAATAAGTTAGAGACAAGAAACTTATATAATAGTAACCACAACATCAACAACAGTAAATCAGAAACTGATACGACTTGCCAGGTGATAGAGACTTTAAAGTGAAATTTTCAGTAAGTTTTCAACAATTCCTTATTGCAAAAAGAGTTCAGGATGTCAGTAGTTATGTATTTCTGCTGCAAACAGTATACAAGGGAGAACAAAAAAAACCAACACAGACATTTATCTCCAATTTTCAAAGACAAAACATTCATTTTGTTCATGCTTTTTGCAGTTTTTTGAGGACTTTTTTAAGGTTCTAATTTATATTAATTAATTATTTTCTAGGCTGTTTAATAAACATGGAAGTTGTGAGTAAAATCCACTACTGTTTTAATATTTTAGTTAACTCATTTACAGTTAAAACATATGCATCAGTATTAAACGTAGCACTTTGAAAACTAGTGATACTCCACACCATTTCCCATTAACAACAGTTCTTATATGCTTTGGAGTTTTTTGTGTTTGTTTGTTTCAAGGATGCTGGAATTAAGAGGAATTAAAAGCATATAGTTAGATTTTTTCCTTAGTTTGGGATTTTTTTCTTTTGTTTAGGTTTTTTTTTTACATCAGTGTGTGACGTATAAGACCATGCTTCACACACATGTTGCCAAGTCTGTATTTTGTTTTGTGTATGTGTGCTTCCAGTCTGAATGTAGCTGGCACTAAGATATTGTTAAGACCTTTTAAAGAAAGGAAAAACTTTGGTAGTTGTTAGGTTTGTTTTCTCTTTTTTCCCCTCATCTGCCATTTTTGTGTCACTTTAACCCAAAAGTTAGAATACAAAACATAATTATCAATCTTTTTTTTTTCTGTTTTCCCTAACACTTGGTTCTAACTAGCCCTTAAGCTTCAGAATATTTAATTATAACTTTAAAACTTGACTCTGTCATTTATGATTCTCTGTTTTTTTGGTTTTTTTCTGTAGGCTGTTCTCTACAATGACAGATCAGTCTTAGAAAATCACCACGCTGCTTCTGCCTGGAATCTTTTCTTATCACGACCAGAATACAACTTTTTATCAAATCTTGATCATGTAGAATTCAAGCGTTTTCGTTTCTTAGTGATTGAAGCAATCCTTGCTACAGACCTCAAGAAGCATTTTGATTTCCTTGCAGAATTTAATGCCAAGGTTTGTTACATTTTAGTGTCTGCACTGATCTGGTCGTGACATACTGATGTTATCATTGCTTCTCAGCATTTAAGTTTTATAATATTTGAATTTAAGTAATTAAAAATTCCAAGAGAGTATTTATTTTTTACAAATCAATTGTAGATTGTTATTAGATTGCCTTATAAACCTAGCAGGTGTGACATAGGGACTCACAGGAGACCTCAGTCATATCTCACTCTTCCATCTTCTGAGAGGTGAAAAATAACCTTTTTTTTTCTTTTACTATATAAGACAAAAGATGATATAGAAAAATTATTGCAAGTGGCTGTTGTGCAAAGCCTGAAAGAAACCAAACCCACTGATGAATAGTTTTAACTTAAGTTTTAAAAATGTATGTGCTCAATCCAGGTCAACGATATCAACAGCAATGGAATAGAATGGAGCAATGAAAACGATCGCCTACTGGCCTGTCAAATATGCATCAAACTGGCAGATATTAATGGCCCAGCCAAAGTTAGAGATCTGCACCTGAAATGGACAGAAGGCATTGTTAATGAATTTTATGAACAGGTGGGTATGGAAAGGGTAATTTACTCTTTTTTTAATGACAGGCACATGATGAGATTTAGATGGTTTAACTAAATTAAACATAATTCCTTGTGTTTAAATCTTCAGATAAAATATTTCCATCTTCTCATTCTGAATAGTGAAAATTTTATTTTCATAGGTAGCTTACCAACATGATCTTTTAGTTTCTATTAATTGTGTTAGAAAAGTTCCCAGCCAGTGTTTTTCAGATATTAGGAGTTGTTTTGAAGGGGAAGGGTTCCTTTCTTGGCATAATGCTGATAAACCAAAATCATTTCTTCCACTGTGGGAAGTTATGTTCAGAGATATGTTTCCATGTCAAAGAACATGTACAACATCCACAAGACTGGAAATGTATATCCCCCTAATTCTTAGTGCAGAGACAGAAGATACTTCAAAACTTTGAAAATGAAGTATTAAGAATATACATTAATAACAGTATTAAAATGTAAATAAGAATTTTGCAATGGGACTTTGATGAATAATCCTATCAAGATTAAGTGGAAAAAGTCTGAAAACTTGCTGCCTATTTTTATATTAGCAACTTCTATAAGCCTCTTAAAATATATTCTGTATTCTCTGTTATTTTTCTGTAGTCACCTTCCTGAGGGGTTAACTATGTATGAGGCACAACCCAGGACTGAAAAAAAATTTCAAACTAGGAAGATAAAAGGAAACAATACAATTCCTTCAGAGATTTAAGCAATATCAATAAAAATCTAAAGTACTGACAATTACTGTAAGACTTTAGTATTCTAAGTTGCTCCTTTAGGAAAAGGCTTTTCCTTGGAAAACGAACAAGTCCATAGAAGTGCTGGGAGAAGTGATTATAACTCAGCTTTGTCTGTGAACAACTGTTTGATTTTTTTTCTTCTCCATTTTACAAAATGAGAAAAAAGCCATCCTGTAAATTCAAAGGAGTAGCAGCTCCAGTAGAACTAAGTCTCCACCCAGGCACAAGGGCATCTCACAACAAAGTTTGAAGAACAATTATGGACTATGCAAGTCTGAGCCATAATCTGTCTTTATTTTGTCTAATTACATTTTCCTTCATTTAGTCTGCACTGTTATTGCCTCCAGTAAAAAGGTACAATCCATGTGATGGTTCATGGAATCATAGAATATGCTGAGTCAGAAGGGACCCACAAGGTTCATCAAAGTCCAACTCCTGGCCCTGAACAGGACAACCCCAAGAGTCACCCCAAGTGCCCAAGAGCATTGTCCAAATGCTTCTTGTACTCTGTCAGGCTTGGAGCTGTGACCACTGCCCTGGGGAGCCTGTTCTGTGCCCAACCACCCTCTGGGGGAAGAACATTTCCCTAATGTCCAACCTGAACCTCCCCTGACACAACTTCAGGCCATTCCCTTGGATTCTGTCACTGGTCACGCCAGAGAAGAGATCAGTGCCTGCCCTTCGTCTTCCACTTGTGAGGAAGCTGTAGACTGTGGTTACTTGGTTCCTTCAAAATAATTTTTAAAATAAAAATTTAATTTTGTGAGGAATTCTGTTAGTTTTTTTTGTTTCTTTTTCAGGGTGATGAGGAAGCAAGTCTTGGATTACCGATAAGCCCCTTCATGGATCGTTCTTCTCCGCAGCTTGCTAAACTGCAAGAATCTTTCATCACTCACATAGTTGGTCCCCTTTGTAATTCCTACAATGCAGCTGGGTTGCTTCCAGGGCAGTGGATTGATGAAGAGGAGGAGGATGCAGAAAGTACTGAAGATGATGATGGTGCACAGTTAGAGAGTGATAATGAAGAAATGGAAGATGATCTTATTTTAAGTAAGTTTCTGTATTTCAGTTGGTGCTTAGCTGTCACTTAATAGATTCAGATATAGCAATGACAGTTGATATTGTGTAGTATAAATTTTGCAAATTTTTCTATTATGCTGCTTCATAGATTTTAATCTTTTAATAAAATTTTTGCTGCTATCAGCAGATTTGCAATTTGAGACAGAAACTCATTGATGTCCTTTGCCATGCCACTATTTACATATTCAGAATAACCATTCATGTGTCTTATTTAAATTCACATCTCTCCTGCACTGTGCCTTTGGCTTTGTATGTCTAAAATACAATTACTTGGAGTGTCAAACAATCAAATATGCTTATAATTTTACAGAAACTCAAAGAAAAAAAGGTAGACGAATATTTTGCCAGCTAATACACCATCTCAGTGAAAATCACAAAATATGGAAGAAAGTGATTGAAGAGGAAGAAAAAAATAAAACTGAAGGAGCTAAACTGCTGACTGAAATCTCATCTTTACCTCAAGCAGACGAAATTCAGGTTATTGAGGAAGCTGATGAAGATGATGAACGACAACTAGGAGAAGACAAGACATGCTAAGAAAACTTCAGTAGTGTCCAGTACGATGATAGCCTATGTTTTTTTCCACTGTGCTGACTTTAGCCTGACACAGTTCACATAAAATTGAAAGGCCTTAATACTGTGAGAGGATTCTTTTTACTCTAGTGGAATCCCACTCCTATGCACTTTTGCCACACAGAATATGAAACTTTATTCAGAGATTGAATATTATATACTCTGATGCAAAGTTCTTTATGCCTTAGTTGGTATAAAATATCCTGATATAATGCTGCCTTGCTGAATATGGAACTCTTCTTTTCCCTGAGGTACCTGCAGTTTTTAAAAAACCTTCAGTGACTTCAATTACCAAAGTGGCAAGAACTTTTCGCTAACCAGGAAACGCAGGATGAATCCTAACATTGTCTTGAGTTGCTTATTTCATGTTGTTTTTGAACATGAATGAGAAAAAGTCTGTGCCTATATGAAAACTATGTTACTGTTGCAGTGCAAGCCTGTTGTGGGGTGTCTACTTAGTGCAGTAGTGTGCTTAATGTAGTCATCTCAGAGCAACTGTTCAAGGACTGTGACATAAATGCTGATTTCTGATATTTGTGGTTTAAATAAGAGAAGAAAATCCAGGTGCATCTATTTCTGATGCTTTTTATTATTGTGCAGAATCTGATGTTTTATTTTTGCAGAAAATATTCAGGTTTGCAGTGGATGTTCATGATAATTCATTGAATACAAGGCTATTATCATCTGTTGCCTTGCTGTTTTGTGGTAGAACATTAAAAACCTGTTCCGCTACTTAAATTATGAAGGAATTTTATTCTTTTAGCCGTAAGTCATGTTATATTTCCTGCCCTTATTCAGGTTCAGGTTTAAAAACAAGTCAACCACATCATAGATTTTTATCATGCACCAATTTCCAATATTAAATTTTAAGGAAATAAGATCGTATCTCATTTATTCTTTGTATGTAAAACTTCAGGAGAATTAAAGAGGTTGTTGTTGGGGGTTTTTTTGGTTTTGGTTTTTTGTTTTGTTTTGTTTTGTTTGGGGTTTTTTTGTTGTTTTTTTTTTTTTTGTTTGTTTTGGTTTGGTTTGGTTTTTTTTGTTTGTTTGGTTTTTTTCTTTTTTAAAAAAAGACATGAACTACTGTTTCAAAATGGCTATTTTAATTTGCCTCACATCTTCTATCCCATCACAGACACAGCTTATATCACCTTCAAGTTTGGTGTATATCCTGAAATATACATATGGAAACCAGAACATGAAAACTTTGTGTAAAGCCTAATAGTAAGATAAACATCACTGTACTGTATCACAATTTAGGTTGTTGAGTTTTAAAATAAGAAACTTAGACATTCCACACAAATGTATTTTTAGGAACACTAGCATTGTAGGTCTAATTTGAAAACAAACAAACAAAAGAAGGCATAAATTAGGTTACAAGTAAGTAACCAAGCCACAAATAAAACTACTTTTAAAAGTGCACCTTTTAGTACTAAACTTTTATATGCTGTGTAGCTGAATTCAATAAAAAACAAATGCACATGTGTGCAATTGCTAAATATATCATCATATTTGTGTTTACATCAGTTGACTTGCAAAAAAGGTAACATTTCTGAGAGAACCTTGAGTAAATTTTATTACACTATTTTACACAATTTTGTTTTCTGCTCTTTGATTGGCCAGTTTAAATAAATGAAAGCTGTGTTTTTCCATTTTTCATTAATAAGCTTTTTGTTGATCCACTTAAAAGACCACTGAAATGTGCTTTTGCTATTTTATGCCTTCAGTGCCAAATCCCTCTTTACTGCCATTATTACTATCACTGCATTTTTATTTTTTTTTTGTAACATGAGCAGTGTTAAAAACAGATATTTCTGGCATTAATAAAATATTGCACTATTGAAACTGACACTTATTGATCATACACTTGTATTTTACATTTCTTGGTCATGTATTTTCCTAACAGATAATTTGAAGACTACAGACACTGCTTCTTTCAGTATGCTGTATTCTCAGCATTTTGTGTGCTTGTGTATATACAAAATATATAAAAAATTTTGCTTTAGCTGAAAACATGATAGAAATTAGCTTGTCTAAAGTTACTGTTCTATTATTTTACATTTTAGATTGGTTTCCATTTTCAGTTTCCCTTTAAAATTTAATGTTAAAAAATAACAAAAGAATAAGAAGGTAAACAGAACATTTTATCTTTTACTAGAGCATTGGCAGCATTTATAGCTGGTCACAATTTCTCAAGCAGCTTTTTACCTCAGGTTTCCCTTAAACTCTTTAGGAGTATTGAAGCAGTTTTAAAATTCACTAACGAATAGCAAACCTCAGTGTTTAATAAACTATAATGTGAGTATGTATTTCCAATTAGATATTTTCAAGTTACAATAGCTTGATTCAAAGTTATTTTTAATTATGAATGTATTTAAAATCCACCTTAAAATGTCTGTTATTGCTCAGTATGTGACTAATTGTTGCTCTTAGAGGAAGGGGAAAATAATGTACAAATGTCAGCAAAGGTTGGTTCAGGGCACATTTGCAGGAGTGGATGGAACTGTAACTAGAAGTGTCTTAATCTTTCAAAAACGATGATGGAGGGTCGGTTTGAGTGTTGACTGAGCTGTTGTCAAAGAGAACATAACTCCATATAAGGTACAGCACTCATTCTGGTAGCAACCCACTGAGAAATTACAACCAAATGAAATCAGTGATCATTCAATTCACAGCTATCAGGGGATGCTAAGAAGCAATGAAAAACATACAAACGAACACAAGTTAAATACTTTCTAATGCAGCACTGCTTTTTCTTTTTTCAAGAAGTGGTCCTAATTAGCCTACACTGAAGTTTATGCTGATGCAGAGGATACACTTTTTATGTGTAATATTTTCAGATTTAATTTGAGTGTCCCATCTCTTATTTTCTTTCACAATGTGTGTCAGATTACTTGCTCCCACACATACCGTGCATATAGAACTAGACTACAAAGCTTTCTGTAAGGACAAAATTCTCCCTGTGCTTCTGGAGACCTCTGGATACTGTGGAGGTACTAACCTAGTAAAAATTGATTACTTGGATCCTCTTCCTGTGAGTTCTTCCTCCATGACAGTTAAATGGTGAGTCTAAGATTCAAAGTGAAAGGAATTGTGTAACATTACTTGAGGTATGTTCAAACTAACAAAGTTTGTGTAAGACCAGATTTGCATTATGCATAGAATAATTTTTGTTGTACTTGCATTCAGTTTTAACCACAACCAGTGACAGGTGAATCAGCAAAAGGAGTTAGCAGAATTCAAGAGCTCGCTTTTAGCTTTGCTGCTTCCTCCTGTGCAGGTGTAGTTGAGGCTGGGCCTCTGGATCTTCTGAAAGCATACACAGAATTTGAGGTAATCCAGTGTGTGTTATTGCCCAGAGAGGTTGTGAGTCTCCCTCGCTGGAGATATTCCAGAACCATCTGGATTCAATCCTGTGCCACGTGCTCTGGGGTGACCCTGCTTGAGCAGGAAGGTTAGACCAGATGACCCACTGAGGTCCCTTCCAACCTGACCCATTCTATGATTCTGTGTAGCACTAACATTCAGATGGCAGAACCTTCCCTTTTGTCCAAAAAGCATTTGAGAAGGTGTGAGAGGTGCAGAATTGGATGTGTCTCATACACTGGTGAGAGTGAGATCAGGAATTCCAGTCTGAGAGACATCTTTTGGAGGAAAAGGATGGAATTAGCTTCGAAGAGGAGGATTAGAAAGAAGACATAAGGATGACACAGACATACAAATATACAAAAGATACTCAGATGAGAGACACTTTTTATTGTCTCAAGGCAGTTCATATTCAAAATAATATGGAAACAGGATATGTTTGGCAAGCATAATACTTGGATATTTAGAAATGAAATAGTAATGGGAAAGATACAATTATCACAATTAAAGTTGTGATGCAGATTTTAGAAACTTGATCTTTCTGTGGCCAATAAAGATTAGATTAAATAAGTGTATGAAGTTGATTAAATGTGGTACAAAATGTATGATCAAGATAGTATTTATTTTTGTTTTTTTTCTCCAGCTTTCCTCAGAATTGTGTTTCTGGACAACATGCTGCTTCATTCATGTCTTTGTTAAGGTGAATGAGGTAATTAACTGCTTTCATTTTTGCAATGAAGAATTAGCCTTTTAATATCTCCTGAAGTAAGCTTTTTAACTTGCTATAAAAATCATATGGCGGATTCTCAGAGATGAAACTGGCTAGAGAACACAACTGTTGACTGCTCCCTATCTGATCTTAATTTAATAAAGCCAAAGGCAGTATATTTGCCCTTTGCTAAGTGAGAAAGAATAACATCTTATATTTCAGAAGAAAGGGGAAAAGAAGCTGATAGAATAAGCTGCTACAGGGTTAGCATTCCATTGCACTTGACTTTCTAGTTGGCAGTAACCCTCCTGGCATAGTGTACATCCCCCGCATCCTTATGAATCCAGCTAATAGATACAGAACTCCTAACAATCTCAGTGATTTTGCTGTCCATTTGTTACTCTCATTTCTCGAAGACATTTCTGGCTTAGACTTGAAATAATCATTCTGGTTGGTCTCATTTCTGGTATCTTCAATACTCTAAAATCCTGCAAAAACTAAAGTCACTAGCAATTGCTTGTTTTGTTAATAGTAGCATTAAGCTCTAGAAAATGGTTCCAGTAAAGAAGAAACTGTTTTCTTTTGATTCTGAGATTGAAACATTTGTCCTGAAATGGTCTGAATTTAAATGTTATTGTGATACAATGAGAATACTGAGCAATGAATGCTTAAAGTGTGTGACTGATTAACACTTACTTGATTTTATGTGACACTACAGACACCCTTTAAAAAAGGCACAACACAACCAGAAATGTTTGACCAGAAGGTTTTTTTTTGGAATAGCCCATGAGTCATCTTTTGATTTCTGTACTTCAAGAGATCACAGGTGATAGCAACTGGTGTCTTTGGTAGATTCTACTACACAGGCTGTGTTACATGACAGAATGTTATTGTCTGTGAAATCTAAGTAAAGAGAGTAAAAATCTTCTACTGAGGAGAAACCTTCTGCCTTCTGGTTTATCTATGAGGTTTCAGAAGGAAATGAAAAAGGTAACATTAGGCCAACCAAGCCTTCAACAGTGAGAGACCATGGTATTTCAAATTATTCCTACAATTCACCTTGTGATTTGTCCATGTATT
Organism: Margarornis squamiger; assembly: GCA_035222235.1. Lineage (NCBI taxonomy): Eukaryota > Metazoa > Chordata > Aves > Passeriformes > Furnariidae > Margarornis > Margarornis squamiger. The sequence goes on from JAWWTY010000156.1 coordinate 12,369,111, forward strand.
AAACATCTTGCCAAAAAACAGGTGATGAGTCACTTCTGACTCATCTCTCCAGATCAGCAGAACCCTTTTGCACCTTGAATGAGATCAAAGTATTTTCATTTAAATTGCATATGAAACAAAAACTAATGCTTAGCTTAAAATGCAAGTATTATACCAAAAATCCAGAGGATAACATTGACATTACTTATTGAACACGGGCAGTGGACTGTAGACTTTGTCCCCTGTGCCGGTTAGATGTGAAAACTTGCTTCTATATGTAGTCATTCAAATGGACTTATTATGCCCCTCTTTCTTTTGTCATGACATTCATCCTACTAGAATTTATTAGTCTCTGTGGTATTGCCAATTTATCTGACTCATATTAACTAAGCTTTTTCTCAATCAAAGAATTGAATGAAGAAGCACTCCTATTTATCTTTGAGAATAGATTTGTAATCATTTTTGTTCTATTCATCACAAATAAGTCATTACCAAAACACTGTTTCACATGTCACACCCCAGGAAAAATATCTGTCCATTAGACAGATTGCAGAATTGCAGTACAGAGCAGTGAAACTGATGACATGACCTGAAGAGAAATATAAAATTAATTAAAGAGATTTTCCCCTGTCTAGAGGAAATGAAACTCAAGTGAGATACTCTAAGGTTACTTAATAAGACTGCTTCAAAGAGTAGTCAGAAAAATGCTTTTGGTGTTTATAGTGTTTAACACAGTAAGTAACAGCTTTAGATTGTAAGAAGGAAGATTCAGGTTCAACAATTGTCTAAGGACTGAGAGGGTTGTGACTCACTGAAACAGATTGTCATGTACTATTAAGGAAGTCTTTGAAAATAAAAAAAGTCTGAAAAATGCTTTTAGAAAAAACATATTAGTGGATCAGATGAATGAACTTCATAACTCACTGAGATCCTCTCTGAAACTATTTTTTAAATGCTAGGATTAGAGATGATATCTGATATGGATCGACTTAAATACCAATAAGAAATTGTGCACAATTATAGAAAACAGTCAAATAATAACATTCAAACAGCAGGAATTTGATGTGGTAACTGATTCTCTATTTGAGTGGATATTAAAACCTTTTAATTTCCTGAGAGTTTAACTGGTAATGCATCTCCCACCAGAAAAACTCTGTTTATTTGTTGAAGGAGAGAGCTAGAATCCTCTTGAAAGAACAGAGAATGTTTGAAGCTCAGCCAGAGTTAAGAATCTGTCTAGTTGTCAGCTTGTGAATAAATGTAGATGCAGTAGCCAAAATGTTTTTTAAAAATGTGATTACCTAAAGTTAGTTTGCTAAAGCTAATTATATTTTAAATATTTGACAAGCTATATGGACCCTTCTAGATCTTAAGAAAGTGTGTACTTAAGACATTGGAAGGTGTTGGATGATTTTGAAGATGACGTAATTCATATACTTACAAAAAGAATTCGTTTAAGTGATTGGGGGTTTTTAGATAAATTTTAGTGCTTAGCACAAAGTTTGAATCCCATCAACAATTAATTATTCTTACAGTCTCTTTTCAAATATATAATCATGACATTAATTATGACACAAAGAACTTGAATATTCTATAGATTATACTTACAATTTGTGATTAAGTAAATGCAATATTGGTATGTTGCATTTCCCTCTATACTGTGGCAGTTTAGAATGTACAGTCTTTGGAAGAGAAATGGTATGTCTTTACACAATGTGAAACAAAATGGAACAAGGTCCAAAAATGCCTTGAAGAGGCTTTAAAAAGCAATTTTCTTGCACCCCAAAAAAAGCAATTAAGTTACCTCCTAAGCTATATAGGCACAAGAAGGGCCGTAAGTTTTACCTGGTTTTACCAGGAAAAATAGGCTTATAAAATTCTGCTGGGGTGCATGTTCAGCATCATTATTATTTTAAATTGGGCTTTTTGTGCAAGTTGAAGAGAACCAAAAGGGCATTTGGAATCCTTAAGCAGGGATGTGTGTGGAGAAAGGAAACTTAATTACCTGAGAATAACTGGAATTCTTTAAGATGTTTCATCCACAGTCATTCTATTACAAACCTTTCATTCCTTATTGGTATGAAAACCCTACCTGGATTACCTGTATTAGTGAAGGACCTGAATGATGAGGTCTTGTTTTAGTAAGGGTATAAGTGTCCATGGGACATGCACTGTGGTTCCTGTTGTCTAGATGGTGAGGGTGGGCCTAATGTGGTTAAAAATCCAAGCAAATGAACTTTAATTTAAAAAGTTAATCTTCTTAATGTGTAGTATTTTTTCATGCTTCTGATAAACCATAAAAGATTTCTTTCAAGTTTTTTAGAATGAATGTAGAAAAGGAAGTCAGCACTTGAAAAAAGCAGCAGAATAAATAGCAAGTTTATTCTGTTTTCTGGTAAATTGCTATAGGCCAGTCTACTTCACATGTAAAATTCTAGGCAAGCAGCCATCGGCTGCAGTAATAGTAAACTATTGGATTAGGTTGCACATTCCTGATATGCTCCATTATTTTAATGGGTTTAATCTATTTGGAATGTTACTTATTCAGAAGAATGTAACAAACGTAATGTCTCCTGAAGTCTGGCAGTCTTCCGAAGGAATGACCACTCTTGAGTATGGGTTCTGCCTAATTCTAATGACATCGAGGTAGTTGACAGCCTTCAAAAGTATCTAAAGGGATAATCTGGAAATGGGAGAATCTGCTGACTCTCAGTTTATTTTGTTATGAAAGGCCAGAATAAGGCATAGTATTTCCAGAGTGGTACTTTAATTTGTCTTGGTTAGACAATGGGTTTGAATTATGAGGCCCAGTATCAAAAAAAAACTGCCTTGGACATGTAGCTGGTATGAAAATACATGTCTGTATTCACAGAACAGTTTATACTGAGAGCTGACCTTTCAAACTCTTATTGCACAGTTCCTCATACTTGGCTTCTTATCTTGTGTATTCATTATTTCATCTCCCTGGATTAAAAAGGTAAATTCTGGCATCTTCACCATTATGATTTCCTCCCCCTCCCACTCTGTGTTTATCCTGAATCCTTTTATTTTCCCATTCTATGCCTTGTTGCAAGAATTACACAATTTTATTTTCACTTCTTTAAGTGATTTGAATATTTTTCATTGTGTTTCTCTCTGAGCTTGCTACTTTTCTTGTGAATGTGCTGTCTTCATGAAAACACAATCTGCCTCATCTACGGGTGCTTGCACAAACGCGTAAGCTTAATTCAGGCTAAAAACTGCAGATTAGTCATTATTTTCACTATTCAGACAGCCTGAAACGGAATCAGATTCAGAATCCAATTGTGTAGCAGAACAACACACTAAATCAAGAAAGACCTGCTTGCTATGTGAGCTCAGACTGCTTTAGCACTTGAATAGTTAGCAGAGGTTTGGAGTTTAGAGAGTACATTTTATAAGCTGACGATTTTGACAGGAGGGGCTACTGTAAAATCGTGTAGTTTACTGATGCAAATTAGGACCAGAGCACGGGAGAAAAGTCTAATAACTAATTTTAAGGTTTCATTAATAATCCAGGAGTAACTATCCTCCCTGCTAGTTGTATTCTTGGTTCTGTATTTGAAGATATTCAAAGTATTCACCTTGTTCCTAGTTTAAAGATATTTCATCTTGACTTCTATTTATATTCTTGTCTACTTACTGAAGAGATCATTTATCAACTTTTTGTCCTCAAGTCACAGTCATATGTTTGGTAAACCAAGCAAATTAATTATCTTAACTGTGTCACTAGCCAGGATGTTCTGCTGTACATTTCTGTGGTGTATATTCTGGAGCATGCTTGATCACCCAGCTGATCCAAAAACTTTATAACAGTGCCAGTGTGTCACCAAATCTGAAATGGAGGTATTAGCTTGGACTTGGTGCTGCCCTGATGTGATCACATACTATTTGGTCAATTTAAAACTCAATAGAAGTACCTTGCAATAATCCAGGATATATAGTATAATCATATTCTTAGTCATTTTTATGGTTTTGTAGGAACACTACTGATTTATTTTTTTTTAAATGTTCCTTCAGTTATAGACAACAGAACAAGGCTCAGTATTCAAGGAATGCTTGTGCCAGCACTAAACACTCATATAGCTTCCATACCTGTCAGTGGTTGGGCTCAATGATCTTAAAGGTCTTTTCCAAGCTAAATGACTCTATTATTCTATGTTCATTCATGACTCCATAAACAAAAGATCTTTTAGCTGAACAGTTAAAGTTCATGTTTAATTAACAACCTGCCATGAATCCCAAGCTCTTTCAGAATTACGGCTTTTCAATACAGATTTCCCTTGTCCCTTGCCTGTTTTCTGTGTCATTGGCTCATACGCATATGCATTTATATTTGGAAATGTCCAGAGAGGCCAGAGTCCAGAAGGAAAGACCTTCTTTCTGTTGATATTGGATCTGGGCCACAGGGGGTCAAAAACATTCTCTATGAAATAATTGGATTGTAGTGTGAGTGTATGAAATGAGTGTAAATCAACTGAATTGTTTTCAAAATGACAATTTTATAAATTCTTCAACATTACTAGAAAAGAGAGTGATCTTGTATTGGAAACTTACCTGCTAAATGATGGTGCATAAGGAGAACAAATGCAGAAAAATGCACTACTTCATCTCAGGCTCTGGTTGAGTCTAGTAATGGGCAAGGAACATTTGGAGAGAGATGCTGAATACCACTGAATAGAGACTCTGCCAAATTGCTGCAGCATAAATCCAATGCACATCGGACCATCTTGCACACGTAATACTAGTTATCAATGCTGCCTACATTGTGGGTACAGAATTATTCTCCCACTTGGGAGTACATTGACATCTCCCTTGCAAGAAAAAGGCACGTAGGGGAAAGAGACACATATACATCTGTTCAGCAGTTTTAGATTCAGCAAATACTGATCTTGGTTGAAAGAAGAAAGGGGAATGAGTCCACAAGCAACTGAATTGGAGTGGTGGCCTTTATACAGCAGGTACCAACTGGGCTTCTCTTCCCTTGAAGTCTAATCTGTACAGTTTTGCAAGAGCCTGTACATCCCAGTATCTCACCTTACTCACTGCTAGGAGCTGTGCTGATATCCTACCTACAACATTCCTTGTAGAATGTGATCTGCAAAGATACGAGCTCAGTTTAGGCACTTTCATGCCAAGTTGCCTTGTTTGTCCTTGGCTCACTGGGTACCTGGAGGTTTGAATCAGCCAGTAAGAAATCATTTTGAATGACATCTCTGTTCTCCCAACATACACAGAATCTACACAAGGATATATTTCTGTCCATGAGGTGACAACTATCCCCAGCAAAACACCTGAAAATTTAACAGCTGTTGTCCAGCCACCCACAGGCTAGAAAAGCTGTGCCTATACTTTGGCATATAGCCCAAGTTAGGTCAACTATTTCTAGTACTTACTGGCAAACTAAAAAAAAACCAACAAAACAACATTGTTGTGATTCTCTAGGTTTTGCTCTCACAGTGTGTTCCAGATACATACAAAATATATATCACAATAAGTTTATACTATTTATTTTCAGGAAGGCAGTAATGTTTCTTGAATTTTTTATGAAAACTCACTTTGTTTTGTTAATTACTGAAGGCATATATTAATGAACCTTTCTGTCTTTATTAGGTTCACACTAAGCATATGTTCACCAGTATCACAGAAACTGATGATAGTTCAGGTAATTAAGTGTTAATGACTTTAATTTTTCTTCAGCATTCATTCAATGTCGTACATGATACACTTGTACCTTTCCCTTTTCAGTCTCTGGGATGCTGACATGGCCAAGATTAACCTAAAAACTTAAATGTAAGCACAGAGATTTGGAAAGGAGGATTTAAGATACTGTGGTGGCACTGACTGCAGCCCTTGCACCAGTGTTAAGAAGGGAATCTCCAGCTGGATAGCCACATGCATCGCTCTGGGCCTGGACTGAAGTCTAGGGCTAGATATAGGAATAGATTGCCTGAGAAACAGGGCAGAAAGGACCCAGTCTCATTGTACAGAAATAGAGCAAAGGCACAGAACCACTTCTGGAGTTTCTGCTTCAAGCCAAGTACACAAAACCAGGACCAAGATGGAAAAAAATACATGCAGGAGAAGTTTATAGCAGCTCATAATCTTCCTACTAGTATTACACGGTAGCTGGCTGTGGAGTTTTTGAATGGAGTATAGTAACCAACATAACGGTGAGTTGAACTGCTTCACTTAACAGGATTTTTGTGATTATACTCAGAAAAAGACAACTAGCTATTGCTCAAAGAGAGATTAAAAGAATTAAGAAAAAAATACAAAATCAAGGCTTAATCTTAAAATTACTATTCCTTCGGAAAGATTGCTGAATCTAGTCTGCATTTACAGATACTGACCAAGACCAAAAAACAGTGCAAAGAACATTGCAATAATCCCACAGGAAGGGGTAAAAGCTGAAGTGGAATTTTTCCTGGACAAACTGGAAAAAAGGAATGATTCAAATCTGTTCAGAGATCGAGAGTGGCAAAGGCAGGCTGAATATGCATTTTTAGCTCTGTTTACAGCAAAAAAGCCCTACAGTGCCTTTGGGATATGTAATGGAGTTGCAGAGAAGGTATATCAAAATTTTCTCCTGTGGTCATCATTCACCTGTATGTGGAAAGACTGCTTCCCATTCTAAACTACCATCATGAATTCAAAGAGGTAACTTTGAAAAACTGAAAGGGACTATAAATACTGGGGGGGGGGGGGAGGGGGAATAGAACTTCGGAAAATGGTGAAACAGAGCACAATAAATGACATTAATATGCAAAAACTGAAGGGTCACAACATAAATGCTAAGAAATCTTTTGATCAGTATCTCGACACATTGTTTAAATCCAAAATGTTAGGACACTTAAGGCCAGAGAGGAAAAACTTCTGCTTAATGCTTTTTCTTGTCCTTAAATTCTACACCAGAAAAAGATACACTAGTTAATGTATCAGCCTTTAATCCCAAAGCAGTGTAAAATAGAAGCCAGCTGCTATCTATGCTAGATATTTCAGACATTGAAAACTCACAAGGAAACTCTGAACATCTGGCTGGTTACTGATGTTTGTTACTAATCAATGTTGATACAACGGAGAAATTCCAGAGGACTGGAAAAAACTATTCTTATGTCAGTATTTCAAATTATTAAATTGGATCATTAGGATAATGCTAAATCAGGGGAAAAATAATGAAAAAGTTGATAGAGAATGAAACATGTAGATGTAACTAATACCGATAAAGATTTATACAAAAGAGTTTGTCAAATGTATTTGATAGCTTAAACGAGATTGTAAGTTGGCAGATAATGGTAAAAGTTTGGATTGATATTCTGAGGCATTTATAAGGCATTTTGATTTAGAAACCAGAATGACATATAATCAATATGGTTCTCATTAAATGGATTAAAGACTAGTCAGAAGTTAGATCTCAAAATACCTCAGCAAAAAGGAATTATGACTGGCCATCTGCATTTTGAACATAGCACCACGCAAGAACTTGTTCTTGATGGTTTTAATCCTCCCCTCACTTCAATTAGCATTATTTGAATCATGTTTTAGCCACTCTAGGATGGCCTACAGTTCTTGCAAGCCAGAAGGCCAGACTAGATACTAACAGAACTCTGTCTCATTTAAGAGCACAGGGTCGGGCATAGAAAGAATTACCATGAGTCCAGAACTGTAGCTTGAACTCTTTGATAGTGCTTCATACTGAAGGCACCCCAGTTCAGTAGATTTCACAATATTTACTTATGCATTTCACAAGCTCCCAACATCTACACATGCAGGTATCCAGAAAAGCCTCAGTCATGACTCCTAAGCCCCGCTGTTTGACAATGTCTTGGGAGTGGTTTATTCACAGTTTTCATGGTGTCCCCAATGCAGGGCAATCAGACTTGCCTCCTTCCTCTCTTTTTTGAGCCTTAAACCTTCTCTATGAAAGGCAGCTAGATATCAGCAAATGGAATATCCTGCCCACCCTATTCAGAGCACAAGGAACATGTGTTTGAGCTGCTCTCTGTGGGATCTGTGGGTGTGAGTACCCTCAGACAAGTAAATTAACCTGGACGTGCTGCATCTTAAGTCAATAGGCTGTTATGTCACTGAACTGGTATTAAATCTCTTTAATTCTTCTCTTTTGCTGTTTCAAAAGAAAGGAAGTATTTCTGCTCAGTAAGCTGAAAACTGCAGGTCAGCAGAAAAACACCACTTCCGGCCTTTCAGCTCTCTTGCAGCTCCAAGTTGAAGCATTATTTGTATAAAAATGGATGTCTAACACTCAGGCTTGTTCTCAAATAGCTGCTTGCTTAGTGTGTGTTTAGTTCTGACCCCTGTTCTGAGGCCTTCTCGCCCCACAAGGCAAGACCAAACCTACTGTATTTAGAGTATCACATTCTCCTGTAGGGTCTGCAGACACAAGTCTTTATCTACCAATAACCACAAAGCAATAGCTGTCAAGAATAAAAAATGAAGCTGGCAGAAGTCAAGAGTAGCTCCTACACCTAAAATTTGTGCTTAAAGGCCTTTGTTGTGTTTAAGGTCTGTTTCTCCCTATCCTATTCCACCCTCCCTTCCCCAAAAGTCTCTTCTCTGGTCAGAATGATGAGCAGCTTATTTTCTTTAGTTGTAGTATAGTTACATGTGACACTGGTAACACAAACACTGAGGTTTTTTCAGACTATTTAAGCAGAGATTAATGATTACATAGTGCTTCGTGTTGGGAGGCAATGGAGGACACGTGTCTGGAAATGCAACATACTGGCAAAAAAGATTCCTGTAACTGTCAGGAGTATGGCAATATTTGAACACTCTGTGTATGTTGCTAAATGAGAGGTAAGCCATAAAAAATCCAAAAAGTGAATTTAGTTATCTGATTTACCAGAAAATTATGACTACCTGGGAAGATAGGGCAAGGAGAAAGAAGGATTAAAATACTTTAATAGACAATCTCTTTGTCAAGGCTGAAAAAGATAGTTTATTCTTGGTTACAGAAATTTAAATAGATACCTTTAAAACCTTTTCATTCATGTAAACTTAGAGGAGAATTATAAAGAACAGCTTAGTTGGAATAATGTAAATGAGATTTCCATGGACGAATTCAAGTATAAACATTTTGAACTATATCCTCTATGCTTATAAAAATATCATCTGAAAGTAAAATGGCCTGCTAAGTAATTAAATATATAAAAACTGTATCAGAAGTTAGAGTCAAAATAGACCTCTGTTTTACAGTTTTACACAACATGTGTTCCACACTGTTAGCTCAAGTTTTTTCCCCGTGAAAACCAAGTAAAAAGAAACTACTTGCGCATAGTCAGAATTCATCTAAAACTCCTATAAATTTATTTTTTTTATTCTGAATATGAACACTTTTAGAAATAGAAGGCAAAGCGGATCCTGAGCTGCGACTCGGAGCACTGTGCTCCACCTGACAACCTTGGCCCTTCTCTTCAGCGTCTCTCTGCGCAGATGAGGTATGGCTGTGGTTGTAACGTCATGCCTAATCTCGGCTTGAGGTCTGGAATCACACCATGAGGAAAATGCAGGTGAAACCGTTGTAGTAATGACGTGAAAAACAAAAACATTTCCATCCGAGCTAGTTGTTCTCCAAGGCAATGTCTTCTTCCTGGATTGAAAAGGGTTTGAAAAGACTTAAAGGGTCTGCAGTTGCATTTTCGCTCTTTTTATGAATAAGAATGGTAACTTCAGTGTTCTAAGAGGAGCTATATGAACTTGGTGGTAGCATTGTGTAACAAGGATACAAGGTGATAATTTACACTGAGAAACAGATTTTAGAGAATTTGTTGCTTTCACCTCACAAATGCCACAGAAACGAATTTACTTAGATATATTTATTAGCAACTTCTTGTCTTGAAGTGCCAATCTAGACAGAAGATGCTTAAAAAAAAATTACTGTGAATTTCAGCCTTTTTCCCCTAGTATTTTCTTAATTACATCTACTGCCAGTCATTATTAACTGGACTTTGTAAGATAGATTTTTGTTAGTTTATATATAGTAATGAGCTCACCTATATAAAAGACATTATGCTAGAATTTGTTATCTCTAGAGTGCACTATATTGAGTATCTCTAAAATCTTTTTCATCAGAACTGAGGATATCATTCTGTCACTTTACACCTATATGTTATATATCTCTAGATTTATGAAGAGGAACAGTGGAAGGAATCACTCTTACCTAGTGAAAACGGAATAAATGCATCTTTCTTGAGAAACTGCCCATTGCTGTCCAAAAATCTCTCAGGAAAAAACACTTCTGGGTTGCTCCAGTATTTTTCATCAAAGTGAACGGAGTAGAGGTTTGTAATGACTGTAGTGCCCTCAGGAATTGAGTAGCCACGCACAACAGTATCTTTGGAAGTTGCATGGAAAATCCCTAGTGGAACTATATTACAGAATCTCAGAACCTCATGTAGAACAGCCTCAGTATATGGCATCTTGCATTTCTCTTCTAGGGTGGGCATTTTGTTTGGGCCAATGACTAGATCGATTTCTTTTTGAACTTGCCCTGTTAGGAACAGCAATAAAAGCTGATGTTTATTGTCCAATAGTCTTTGAATTTTAATTTAAGCTAAAATACATATTTTCAAAAGAATACCAAAACATGAAATATGTAAAATATAGTAGCTTATAAACTTTTAAACTGAGACTCTCTATTCCTTGTCCTACTAGTAGGAATTATTCCTATCTTATATACCAGTAACCTTCATTTAGAACATAACTATTCTCAGTAAAATCGTATTTCAATATAGCTTTTTTTGCTTGTGTATATTTTTATTTCTGGAGTTCTTCAAAACTAAAGAGTTAAGTAAAATGTTGCAAAAGATAGAGTACATTAAATACTCAAGTGAATACAGATAAGACTGAAATCAGCTATTTGAACATTCCCTTGTTTAACTCTGCTATGATTCCTTGTATTTGTCACAGTGTAAAATCATCCACTCTTGAAAGTAAAATACCTGAAAAAACACAGTGAGAATTAAGAGGGACAGGAGCCAGAATTTAACTGAAAAGGAACAAATTCAATCACTGGGCTTTCCAAGTTATCTAGGCTGCTCTTCCTCCAGATACTGGAAGTCCCTAATTGAACCAAGCACTGCTAAGATTTTCACAGGAAAAGTGGAGGCAGTGAACCCAGAAACATGACTTTTCATTTCTAAAATCCAAACTTCAGCACAAAATGTCTGGGCTCACATTCTGACACCTTTTGCTGTCTTACTTCAGAATGAATGTAACACATCTTTTTGTTTTTAAATGCCATTTCTGCTCTTCCAGAAGTATAAATATGAATGCCTATATAATATGTAAATTTATTGTGAACTGAGGCCCTTAAGGTAAAAAGAAATTTCACCTAAACTGTTAACCACAACTTGCTTTACATTTTTGTTGATGTTTGTATATTTCTGTTTAGTTTATTATTTTAATATTTAATTGCCTTTTCTTATTGTTTATCAACAGCATAGATTAGCATATCTGCCAACAAGAGACTAAGCACACCTGCATATAAACTGCATATAAAATGAACTTTCCACCTCTGTCCGTAGCATATTTGGTAAATGACACAATAGAATAAATATACACAAACCTTCCTTTTGGTTGTGACTATGGATCACTGCATGACTTTGAAAAAGCATTTTAAATTTGCAATAGAAAAGGGTATCAGTTCCTCAAAATGTCAAATTTCTTACCTTGAATGTTTGGATAAAGAGCCATAAATAACACTGCCCATCTTAAAACATTTGTTGTGGTTTCTGTCCCAGCTATGATGAGTTCTCCAACAGAGAAAATTAAATTTTCTCTTGAATATGTAGATTCTGGATCATTTTCATTGCAATCCATCTCATCTAAATATGCATCTATAAAATGTCGAGGCGACTGAGGCTTCCTATTTTCAGAGACACGTTCAATAAGATCATGAAGAAAGTCATAGACTTCAGCTGCATTTTTAAACAGCTGCTGGTGTTTCCCAAATGGCAAGATACCCATCCAAGGAAAAGCATTATATAAAAACACAGAAGCACTAGCAGCTAATTCAATGTTTTCACTAAAAATCTCAATCATGTGCTGAAATTCAGTATCTTCGTATGTAAAACGTTCTCCAAAAATAATCAAGTTAGTAATGTTTGAAACAGCATTTGTTATCAAGTGCTTAAGATCAAACGGTCTGCCTTTGTATGTATCAATGGCATCAAGGAAAAACATAGATTCTTCTGAAATTTTGTGTTCAAAGGACCTTTGACCATATCCAAAAATTCGAAAGGTATTTACAGCTAATTTGCGGTGTTCTGTCCATCCTCTGCCATATTTACTGTTCAGTAAGCCTGAAAAAATATTTTGACACAGTATTTTATGCAACGCTTTATTTTTTTCCCCCATAAGATAATAAAATCATTTAACAAGACAAAAAGATAGACAAAAAATTTCAGACATCTTGCTATGGAAGGTAGTCTAAGAGTGACAATCCTTTCCAAATAAATTTTTTTAAGAAGCATCAAGCATTTTATGAAAGGAGATTAAGCTAAGAAAATGGCTAGAGCAAATGTTTCATATGATCATGTCCATCTACTGGACAAAAATTACATTATCATACAAAAGACATTAGCACTCACCTCCCATGTTTGTCAGTTTCTTAAACAAGGGAAGGGACGGCCTATCTGCAAAGATTTCACTCTGATGAATGAGGCATTCTTTCACTGCATCATAGCCATTCAACACGACAGCAGATATACCTCCGAGATCAAGACTGAAGATCTTTGGGGGAAAAATAACAATAAAACAGTGTGAAATGCTCTTACAACCAAATCTTAAGAAGATATAATGAAACAAGATATAAGGTAAAAAATTAAACAACACTAAATAATGCAAAATACAGACTTGAATAATCTTCAGGAGGGCATACAGGTAACCAGAGGTGGTACAGCTGTGGCATCACACAGTAGAGTCTGTTTTGAGCTAACTTGCTTTTTCAAAAGATAAAATGAATTAGCCCACACTATGTTCTGTGCTTTGCTGTGCACCTAAAGTGACCAGCTCTGCAAAGTAAGGACTGGGGATACTTTCATATAGCCTTTAAAAAAAAAATAATGTAAATTTGGTACAACAATGCATATTTTTCAGAAAAAAAAAGTGCTCTCCCCTAACAGTAGTAGGCATAAGTAGGTATTAGTAGAAGTATATACTTATCTAATAATGTCATGTTGTACACTTTATAAGTATTTTTTATATAAGCACTGTAAATAAAGTACATGTATTGTCTACTTTCCTAATTTGCTCAAACTATTTCCACAGGAGGGGGGAAAGCTGTATTACTGTATCTGCTCCTCCTTGCTTCTTGAGTCAAGGTAAATTCCAGTTTCTTAATTTGGTTAAGGGCACTATGGCTGGAGCTACAATTTCCTATCGCAAAGACTCCCAACATGTCATATAATAATGGCAGACACATAGGTGGTGTTAGTTGTGAGAACAACCAGGCTGCTGCTCTCAGTCCTTTCTGTGTCTGGACCTGGGTACCAGATTGTGTTGCAGAGGCTCCCAAAGAACCACATGATAGCAGTGAGAGCCATGATGAGACCCAAGAACTGACAGCATAGCCCAGCTAGGCCCATCTACTGTTTCCATGAGTGGTTATCACTAGATGCTTTGGAGAAAGATGCAACACACCCTGCAGAAGGTATAGACTTCTGCAGGATAAACAAAAGGAAAATCTTAATCTAAGATTTCAAATTTAAAACCAAGGCTAAACTCAAGATTGAAATCTTATATCGCTTTCCATGCTTTCCCTAGCATTACAAATCTGCATTTTGACCTATACAAATCTCTGTGTTTTTCTTCATCTCAAAGCTGTCGACCTCCACAATATGAAATTATGTTAACCTAGTCATACATTCTGTGACAACTGGGTTTCCCCAAAAGGGTTGTGAGGCACTGGAAGAGGCTGCCCAGGGAAGTGGTGGAGTCACAATCCTTAGAGGTATTTAAAAGCTGTGTAGATGTAACACTTGGGGACATAATTCAGTGGTGCACTGAACTATGATCTTAGAGGTCTTTTTCAACCTAAATGATTCCATGAGTCTATGACTATTTTATTTTAGCAAACTTGATATTTTCACTGCTATAATGGTTCTTCTTTTTTTTTTTTTTATGTGTCAAGAAGGCACTCCCAATGTATATTCCTGTATACCATTTGTGAGTTTTGTATACTTTGATGTAGCTTATTTATCTTTATTCCTATGTCATACATGTTTTTTTTTTAAAAAATCCTCTCATTGTATTTTCCCAGAGCACCCCAAATCCTAATGTGCCATTTTCAAGTTCCTTGAAATTCTGCAGGATCTTTCCTGATGGCAAGGGACTAGAATTCCATACAGCACTCCAGGCAAGTAGAAAGCTTAGTTTATTTGACGACACACGTATTCCTTCCTATTTCCATCCTGATTGTCCTAGTATTTTGCTTGAAACACATTTACTTTTTTTGCCCCTACTGTCAAAATACATGCCTGCCTTTCCTCACTCGACCTAGTTTGGAGTCAACTTTTATGATGCTTGTAAGAATACACCGCAGATGAAAAGAAAAATCTGATATATAAGAAAGTACAAAAAAAATAAAATATCAAAAATAAAAATCCATTCTCTACATAGTAACAGGAATGGCCTGTAAGTAAGTATCCCAAACATCCCACTGAAGGTACTTTGAAGGAAGGTGTTTTCAGTGAAAATGTTGCATTATCCCGGTGCCTGCTCTTCGACTGTTGTAATCTTGTTAAATTTAAGCCCGGGATTTGCCGATACGAAACAAGGGAGTTATTCCCATTTGCAGCAGGACATCCGTTTCAGCATTGTATCACAAAGGGAAAAAAAAAAGGAACTAAAGGCAGGAGCCTAAGGAAGCGGGAAGCTGGAAACCCTTCCCCCAGGGCCCGGGCTGGCCCTGTGCCCCCTGTCCCGCTCCCTGTCCCGGTGCTGCCGCGGGCACGGACAGCCGCTCCGGGACAGCTCCCGCGGCTGCGGATCCCGGCTCCCCTCCCGGCTGCTCCTCCCCGGGCTCCCCAGCCCGCCCCGCCCCGGCCCGCCCCGTTCCCGCTCCGGGGGCCCCGGGAGGCTGCGGGAGCGGCGGTACCTGCCCGTGGATCTGGCTCTGCCGCCGCATGTAGACGTGCGGCTGCTCCGCGCCCAGCGCGGGGATGTTGCCGATGAGCGGCAGCCCCGCGGGGCCGGGCGGGAAGCCGGGCGGCCTCCGCTGCTTCAGCAGCTGCCGCACCACCAGCGCCAGCAGCAGCGCCAGCGCCGCCGCCAGCACCAGGAGCCAGCTGCTGCTGCCGCTGCTGCCGCTGCTGCTGCTGCTGATGCCGCTGATGCTGCCGCCGGTGCCCGCCGAGCCCGGGCGCTGCCCCGGCTCCGCCGCCGCCAGCATCGGCCCGAGCGCCGCTTCCTCCCGCACCGCCCCCGGCCCCTGCATTGGCCACCGGGGGCTCCGCCCGCCGCGTCAGGAGAGGATCTGCCTTTTCTCCTTTTTTTTTTTTTTATTTTCCCCGCCTGTATTAACACGTAGAAGTTGGCCCCTTCGGGTTTGCGGAGTGTTGAAACCCAGCGCTGAGTGCGGGCCCTCCTCGCTGAGCTTGGCAGATGAGGAAAGCAACCTGCAGTTGCTCGCTCCTCGTCGAGGCTCTGTGGGGCTCGAAAGCCACAGTTTTGAGACGTCCTTTCCCGGAGCCCCTTCGGGTCCGCGGAAACTTGAGCCAGTGAATGCCGCTGTGATTCGCACTGACAGATCTGTACCGTACAGATTTCTAAGAGTAGGTGGGTGGGTGGCAGGTCCACACGTCGCGCCTGTGACTCCCTGAGCTGCACAGCCCGTCCTCGGGTCACTGGCCCAGCTGTGCCGGAGAGCTGCAGCGGGAAAGGGCCAGTCGTCCCTGTGCTGGCAGGCAGCGGAGCAGAGGGGAATGTCCTCAGCCCATGTGACCAAGCCGCAAGGAGATCACATACATAACGTGTAAGGGTCGCTGTTACTCAGTGGGATGATGCTTTAGGAAAAGGATGTGAGTTGCAGATGAGAATGAGATCTGTTACCACGGAGCTCTGAGGGCAGTGCTGGGGTGCCATGTGACATTTCAGCTAAAACACTTCATAAACAAACCCAGATTTGTTTCCACTTGCACTGGTTTTGATATTCCATTACTACTCTTTTACAAGCAATTTTAGGCACAACAGAACCATTTCAGGCCTGTTAAGAGTTCTATGTCATGTGTTTCCAATTGGAGATGTCTTTTTTGTTGAATTCATCTTAATATTCCTACATACATTCTTAAGAACATTGATAAGATCTAAACTGATAAAGAATTTATCAGTTATATAAACAGGCTGATCAATATGTGGTACGTACTTGATGACCTAACCATTGAATGCCTAACTCTCAGTAGGTTCCTGGGATAGGACATTTTGCCACAAATGTGATGGTACTGACCTGAAGTACATGGCACAGAAGCTGAGGGAGGCCCCAGATGTTGTGCAGAAGGCAGGCAGCCAAGAACTCAAACACAGCAAAGGACGTTGCTTTGGGAGTACAGAGTGGAGGTAAGAGCTGTGGGTACAACAGGGAAAGAAGGAGGGAAGCTGGGAAGTGACAAAGTGTAGCTATTTGTCTGGCAAATACATTTGCCCAGGTTGGGCAGGTTGAGAAGATGTTGTCCTGGTTTTTCTCAGCCGGAGTTGATGGCTGTGTGTTGTCATGCTGAAGGCTGTTTGGACTGGTTGCTGGACCAGGGTCTGTGCTGGTTCCCATGGGTCAATAGAGAAAGATACTCTGATTTTCAGGTGAGAAAAACTAATTCACAACCTACGGACAATTATAGAGAATTAACTTGCAAGATGAAATTGCAGGTGATTATAGTGGCATAGAAACATTTTAATGTGCCACATACATCATGCAATTTATATGGTGTATGATACGGTGTACATGCACATGGTTGTTATTGCAGTCTTACTTAGAAGGATATAAATCATTACGTACCTGAACTTCCCTCTTTGGAAAAAAGAGGTTGGTACTTTTCTTCCCTCATCCTCCCCTTGATAAGATGACATTTGAATAGTTCTTAAAGTATCTGAGAAAACAGAGGAAAAGGTATTATTCCTTTAGTCAGTTTTTACTGCCTATCTTCAATGTTCTGTTACCTAAATGTGCAATACTCAAAGTTTTAGATAATCGTGATTTTCACTGCATCTGTGTAAGAAAAGAAAGGAAAAGTGATTGGCAGTTTTGACAGCAAGCATTTTGAAGGGGAAAACCAGGAAAAAACAGCATAGGAAAGACCCAAGAAGAGGGAGAAAAAAGATACGGAAGAAAAGTTGAAATACTTGACTAAAAAAGAAGGAATAGACTTATAAGGGAGAAAAGAGCCAACGATATCTGACAATTAAGCACAGGAGAAAATAGTCAAAACTGACCTTACCATGGTATTTGAGCCTTGGTGAAAGAGAAGAGATGGTGATGTTATCCACTGTAATAGAGGAAGGGAAAATGAAGAGCATGATTGCAGAACAATAAAATCCATTTCAGTCAAGCCAAATCCTAAAAGGTGGTGAATCAACCAAGATTAAAGATCTGAGAACCTCCAAAGGATGCATGATTAAATGGAGGTAGAAGGACCAGCATGGACAAATATGACTGAAAGTTGTCAAAAGTAAGTGATAAATAAACCTTTGTGGACAGATGAAATCACTTAAGAATGCAGGTTTAGGGATGCAAGACTCCGATGGCTGTCCAAGGGCAGGATTCCTTGCCAGTTTCTGATTGATCTTTTTTTTTCTTCCATTCATTCATTCCTTCAGAAGTGTGTGGGCAGCTTGTGCTGAATTGCTTCTTTGGGAACATTTTACTCATCTTAATCATGGATGATCAAATGAGCAAACTCATAGAATGAATAAAGGTTTTTTTATTTCAATTACAAAAATGATGGTTGAGTAAAGAAACCCATTAAGGCATGTATCTTTATTAAATTCTAAAACATTCTAGTCATCAAGTTTTACAATTACTTTGCATTGGAAATCCTGTAAGTAGAAGTTGGAGACAATTAAATAACAGGAAATGATTGTGTTCCTGTCCTCTCAAGAAAAGCAGAAAGCAAATATTTGGCTTAGGATTGTTTTACTACATGTACTTATATATAGCTTTGACTTTTGAAGAAATATACTGACAGGTGTGGCTGTTCTTTTAGTAACAATATGAAGATTCTGAGGATAACTGGGGAGAAAACTTGAGTAATTTCTCCTGGGAGAAAACTTGAGTAATTTCCAAGTTCCATTAAACATCTCACAAATCTGTATTTAGGTAGTTTAAAACAGTCTTCAGGTTTTTTATTCTTCAGTGTTGACATTGTTGTTGCACTTAAAGAAAATAAGAGCAGGTACTTTTACCTTTATCAGGTAAAAGTGTTTCCATTCCTATAGTAATGGGTCTTACCCAGTGAAATAATGACGGTAGTTATAAAGTGTTGTGCAGGAAAACAAGTTCTTTATAGCCATAATAGTAAATATTTTGTTCCTTTCCTTTGAGGGTGGGGCAGGGAAAAGAAAGGTCTGTACAGATGCATGTAAAACAGACATGCTTCTCATGGAAGAAATTAATTTCATAAGCCCACTGACAAGTTTAGAGTCATGTGCAGATGTTATCTATTACACTCACAAAGCTCTTTTTAACCCATGTCATCATAGTGAGTGATCACCTTCTATGTTACAATTACCTCCTGAGCTAAGCCTATAAAGATGTTGGTGCTTACAGATTTGCTAAAACAGAAAAAACCACATCTAATGTTTTCCCCTGTGAATTTGTTGATTGATGAAAGAATCCCACCTTTCCCTTCATCACAGTCCTACTATGGCTAAACATTTAGTGTCTGTCAGGCAGGCTTGGAATGCTATGAGATGACTGTAACTTCAAAAATAGTTTTGGCATGTTTTATTTTCTGGCTCTTTCACAGTGTACTCAGGTCAATTCTATGCATAAATTTAGAAATTTTTCTTTTTAATTGATAGTCTCATATGACTATTTGTTCCCAGAAACTCTGCTGTGAGTAAATTAGCAAATATTAAATGGTAATACCCTTTGCCTTCACATACTATTTACCAGCACTGAAAGGAGAGAGATCTTTTTAAGTCCCAAATTTAGCTAAAGGCACAGGCTAAATCGTTGTCCTTGCACAAGTTCACTTTTTCAAGAGTCAATTAAACAGCCAGCTGAGAAACAAGTGCACCCAGTCTTCCTCACTTGGAGGTCTGTAGTGGAAACAGCAGAGTGTGTAGCTGCAGTCCTTGACAATGTCAGGAGAACTGCGTGGTTCTGGAAGGGACTGAGGAGAATGTGTTTACATACATACACATGCTGTGGCTTCATCAGACTTCAGTACTGGCAAGGCAAAGAATGAAATGATGACACAAGATCTTCCACTTATTCCGCTGTAAAGAATAAGCAGGGATTAGCCTGAGGACTTAAGACACAGTTTTTCATCATATTTTTACTGACATGCTCTGACGATATATAAGATAGTAGCATAGCACTTGTGCAAGCAATCAAATCAAAGTTTTATAACTATGCTACTGGTTAACAAAATTAGGTTTCTGTTTTGAAGTTGGTTGTTCAACTCGTTTTACCTGCAGAATGCAGAAAACTGAAGTGGCAATAGGTGCTGACTTGAAATATTTTTGGAGTGAGCTTTTCCTCCATAGTTCCTCAATACTACCCTGGTAATGCTACAAGTCTGATCCTGGTTCTCTTTGGTGAGCTTCTAGGAGTTCTCCTTGTGAGCCCACTGGAGATGCAGCCTGGGACAGAACTGGGCCTGGCTGGACTGTGGATGAGTTTTGCCAGTTGTCAGAGGGTGGGAGCATTTTGCCAGGTGTCTTGAGAGAGGGTTGGAGCCTCTGTGAACCTGCTCCAAGGCTGAGCTGTGGTAATGCGGGACAGCAGATGACACTGCCATAGCCAGCTTCCTTCTGGTCTGCCCCTTCTGCCCTGCCAAGCAAACTTCAGCGTGGCCCGGTCTGTTTGTAAGTAGTTTCTTGCACTGGATTTTGAATATATACACAGGGAAATTTCTGCAAAACGCTACAGAGCTTTTTTTTTTTTTTTTTTTTTTTTTTTACCCACAGTGGGAATGTTTCAATGACATAACACCAATGCAACACTGATCTTCTGTTTAAAATGTCTTTCATAAATCTGTCTGGAAGCTCTTCTAAGGCATTTTGGAGGAAAATTTGCTTCCAGAATGATTCATAGATTTTTCAGTAATTAGCTCAACAGCAGTTCCACTTTCTCAAAATCAGACATTGAAGCAGCCCAAATCCAGATATAATGTCCATTAAAATGGAAATGCCTTAGTGTTGGGTTTTATACCAGTGTTCTGGTTCTCAGGAAAGTATTGCATTTTTATAAAACATAAGCTTTCATTTTTGGGCTAAACTACAAGATATAAAGGTAAAATATTATTTGTGTGGATAAGTCTGATGTGCGCTTATGCTGACTCTGAATATGGCTTTTCAAAGACTATGAAAGCAGGATTAGACAAAGAATTTTACTGATTAGGGATGCAAGTTTTGCAAAAGTAAATGCCTACAAAAGTTTGGATGACCAGTAGTGTTATGTTTCAGAGTTTAAGGCAGTCTCTAGTTATTAAAATTACAGTATCGGAGAAATTGGAAGTGAAAGATGTGAAGAGAGCATATGTTACTGATTATGTTCCCCAGAGTATCTCACCTATATATATGTCATTCCTGACAGATGTTAGAGTAACATGCCGTAAAATCCTCCACCAAAAGACATGGCATAACTGCAATGCAGCCTATTCTTGCATGTCATTAATCTCAGCTGTAGAAAGCTCTTCTAATGTGAGGTATCTCCTTTGTTGCCTTTTAAGACTATATATATATATGTGTGTATATTTCATACAGTACCAGGTTGTAGATTGTTATTGCTTCATGGCAACTATTTATTTTTTTGTTATCATATTTCTCCATAATCTTTCCTTCTGTTAAATATTTCCCCAGTCTTTAAATCTGTTTCTCTAAATCATGTTGAGGGACCTCCGATAACTCTTGCTGCCATTTTTTTGGGCTTTCTCCAACTTGCCCAAGATTTCTGAGGTATGGCATGCTGTCCCAATCAGAGCACACTGGTGGATCTAGATCTTATCAGCAACCAAAAGAGTGTAAGGATTGCCTCATGGGCCTTAAAGAAGATACTGCTGCTAATACACAGCTTGCTTTTACAGCAGCACAACATGGTTAACTCCCACTTGGCTTATTTCATTTTTCTGCAGAACAGGTTTCAATGAACTGTTAGAATGGTAGCTCAGCAGTGCTCATGTTGCCCCAAGTGGCTTGAAGAGTCTTCTTAGGTGGCAATGTTTGCTGGCTGTTCATGGAGACAGGATCTTGAATTAGAAAGACCAGGCATCGACCAGAAACTCATGTAACTCCAGGGCTTCTCTTTGTAAAGAGAGACCATATGAGTTTTAGAGCTGGCTTTATCATGAATTGTCCTTATCTGAAAAAGCTTAATTAGGTGCTATGAAGAAGGAACTTAGAGAGAGTAGAGACCTGATTCATGTTCACCTCCCTTGTGTAGGACTTACTGTGTCTGTGGATCATGTCATCATCACAGTCAACCCTTTCCTTTTAGTAGGGTGTGCTTTTCTCTGATAAGAACCATTATTAGAAATGGAGATTTTACCTATGTGGCTCACAGTCTTGTCTATCTTGAAGAATTATGTTTTATTATTGAACAAAAATTGCAACACAATAAATAAATATGTTATTTTTGTTTAACAGCATGTCAGCTGGTAACATTTAAGAACTTCACTGCAGTGTCTGTGACTTGTTGACATAATAGTAATATTTATAGTAGAAAAAATGGTCACACTTTCAAATGTGTTGGATAACTTATATCAGAGTATAATATTGTAAGAAGTTGCATCTAGTGTAGAGCAAGTCACTTTAAAAGAGCCCAGATTTTTCTGGTTCTCTACAAATTTAAACAAATTTATATGAAAAGGAAAATCCTTTTACTTGGAGCTGTGGGTTACCTTAGATAATCTGATTTCTTAAAATTAAAAAAAAAAATCCAGTAATTCTGTAGCTCTTAATTTCATCTGTTTTGAACCTATACCCATTGATTATTTTACCTGATACATTATCAGGCAATGAATGAAGCAGAACAGTGCCTGATACACTGGAACAGATTGTTTCAGTAAATATCTTGCTTTCCTGGTGCAGTTCTGCAAAGTACCCCTCTGCTAGTTTTTCCATCAATACTTACCTCTAGTTTTGGATTTATCAAGCAACAGCAGACCATTATCATGTATCTGTGTCCTGTGAAAATCCTGTATGTTTTTTACAACTTCAAATAGACAAACTGGTCAGCTCCTTCTCCATCTTACATATATGAGAAGAGAGATTTGCAATAAGCAAATATATCTGGGGAGATCAGATGATTTATAGCTGAGGGGGAAAAATAGGACAAGCATTCCAGCTGGGAGTCCCTCCATTAGCGCTGGCAAGGAGCAGCCAAAGTGCTTGCCAACATCCAAGTGCTATATCATCTATACATGCACAAAAGTAGATCTATTGGCATTCGTACCTGTTGGTTTAAATTTACGTTTCTTCCTGTGAAAGCTTAAAGTAGAAATGCTGGCACCTGAAATCCTGCAATCACTGAACCCTACAGGCTCCAGCCTGGGACTGAGTTGCACTGGCAAGAGAAGGACTTGAACTGACTGGAATTAACCACAAGACAAAATTTAGTTTTTTTCTCCCTGAAGGAGGAAACTGAAATAGGCTATTACATCAGAATGGTCTGGATTTTTTTTTTTTTTTAACTTTAAAATGGGAATATTCTATATGGACAAGGAGTAATTAATTCCCCAAAGGAAATGTGAACGATTAACTGTTAACATCGGAAAAGGAACAGTGGACTTCAGGAGAGACAGAGAGAAGAAATGTCAGGCTGGAAGCCCAGTCATTTAAATTTCTACACTTTATTTCTGTTAGTATAACTGTATAAATCACACTAAAATAGCAAAAGCGATGCCGAGCCGTTCCTTTAGGTGCTTCTTAATGTTTGTAAATGCAACCTCAGAAAAAGTACCTTAAAATCAGAACTGGAGTCGTGAAAACGGAAGAGATTTAAAACCAAATACTTAAACTCCTTCACCGGGGGAATTCCCATGATGAGCATACTTGCGAGGGAGCTGCCCTTTAAAACGAACTTTCACAGTCGGCTGTGGCCAGGGGAGGAGGGAGTCTTCCAGAGAGCACCCCCTCTCCGCAATCCCCCGAGGGCTGCAGCTCCTGAAGGGCTACGAAGATGTGTTAGGAAAAAAAACCCACCAAAAACAAAGAAAAAAAACAACAAAACAACAACAAAAAAAGAAAACCAACAAAACGAAACAAAAAAAACCAAACAAACCTAGAAAAGCGATGCGGGTTGTCGTCTGGAAAAAAGTAGAACCCAGACCCCAAAAAAACCTAAAGGGCTTTCCAATCGTCATTCTGCAAAACGAGGCCGTCGAAGCGGCTCACCGCCCGCCCCCGCTCTGGGAGGGGAGGGGACAGGGACTGCCGAGGGGCGCTGGCACCCCGAGGGGCTGACGGCAAGGGAAAAAACAAACCCTCACCGGACGAACAGAGACTGTTTTATGTATGCCAGTGTTTCTTTCTAAACTTCCCAGCTAAAGTGCCATCAACAAAACGTCACCCCCCCCGCGGCTCTCCCCAGATTTATCCCGTGAAACAGGCGGCTCCTGCCCTCGGGAGCGACCCCTGTCATCGGCGTCTGCAAAAACAGGAACGAGGAGCCGTCGGGATGTCCCCAGGAAAGCTCCCCGTCCATTTTAGCAGCGAAACGAGCAATGCAGCTGCGCTGGGCCCCTGCCCCCGGCGCGGCCGCGCACGGTGCGCGGGGCTGCTCTCGCCGCCGTGTCACCTCCGGGTCCGGCACAGGCGACACCCACCGCAGCCGCCGGGAGCCGGGAAGCGCCGGGGAGTGCGGGAGAGTGAGGGTAGGGGCGGGGGCGGGCGGAGCCGCACCGCGCCGGGGGTCCCGGGAATGGTCAGAGCCCCCCCGCCCGCCTCCTCTGGCCGCGGTCCCTGCGCGCCCCCCGCCCGGCCCATCGCGGAGACTGCCGCGGCTAGGGACGGCGCCCGGGCAGCGCTTCTGCCGGTGCCGCCGTCCTCGACAAATGCACAGCGACTCCGGGTGGGCAGGAAAGGCGCTCCCGGCTCCCGAGGGCCGGTGGGAGCGCTCTCCGCGCCCAGGCACTGCAGAGCATCCCGCCCGGACCGCTTCTCCCCCTCCCCGCGCCCTCTCCGGCTGGCAGGGGTGTTCTCCCACCCCCGTGTCGCGTCGCGCCGTGTCTTTCCGTGGCCACCCCCGCCGGGCAGGTACTTGCTGCGCCTGGGCAAACACAGCGCCCGGGCAAACATCCTGCGCGGGCAGGTGCGGTGCCGCCCGCCGTGACAGAGGGCCCTTGGGAGGTGATGCATGGGCAGCGCGCAGCTGCCCGGTAATCCCCGCCGACGGGGCTCAGCGCCGTGCAGAGTGGGAGGGGGGGCGACCCCGCCTTTCCAGGTGCCCCTTCCGTGCACGGAAAGGCGCTGCACCTGTCCCTAAAGTTGTGTGATGGAAATGGTGATGAGAAGGATGATGGGGACGATGGTTTCCTGCAAGACCGCAGAGTTACTCGGCGGACCCGTTGGGGGTGGGCGGTGTGGACGCCCGGCAGGGCACAGCAGGGAGAGCCGCTCGCTGCCGCCCCGGGGCTGCTCGCAGGTGCCGAGGGTCCCTCGCTCCGGTGAGGAGCCGTGGGTGCCGGCCGCCAGCGCTCCCTCGTCTGCCGGGGAACCGAGAGTTCCCTGGGACGCTCCCCAGGGATCAGCGCTGGGCAGGCGGCGGCCGCGGGCACTGCCATACACGGTGCCCGTGTCCCCCTGCACATCCTGCCCGTCCCCGCCGGTGCGGAGCTCCCGCCCGCCCATACGTCGCTGCTGTCGGGGCTCCCGGGCGCCCCGCTGGAGCCGCGGCTGCTGGCGGGGGGGGGCGGGAATTCCCGGGGAAGGAGCGGCCCCGCTCTGCAATGCGGTCCCGCTGCTGCAGAGGTCGCCACGCGTGAGCGATCCCGCGGGGGAGCGGCGGGAATGGCCCCCCCCCTGTTCCTCCCGCCGCAGTGCCCGCCACGCCGCGCCCCGCGCCGGATTTTTGTGAATGGGACGCTCGGGGAGCGGGCCATGACGTCACCGCCGAGCCGGGCTCCGCCGCCCAATGGCGGCCCGGGCCCCTCCGCGCGGCCAGGGCGGTGATTGGCTGGCGGGCCCGCGCGGGCGCCCACGCGGGCGGCGGCGGCGGCAGGTATAAAGGGGAGCGGCGGGCAGTGCGTGACACCGCGATCGGCGGGACACCGGCACCGCCGCCACCCTCCGCCGCATCCTCATCCTCGCCCTCCTCCTCCTCCTCCTCCTCCTCCTCCTCCTCCTCCTCTTCTTCTTCTGCCTCCTCCTCCTGCGCGCCGCGCCGCACCGCCGGTAAGCTCCCTGCGCGGGGCGGGTCGCGGGGCAGCGATGCCTCCTCTCGTGTGCCCGCGTACGCGAGGAAGCGGGGCCAAGGCAGGGGGTGACACTCGTTCCGCGGTCTGTCCCTTCCTTTTACCGCGTCGGCACGACGTGGGGTGTCCGGCCGGGACAGGCGCTCCCTGCAAAGCGGCGCGGCTGCCGGACACGGGGAGCGGGGCGTCCTTTGGAAGGCGCCTCGTCGTTCCTGTGAGCCCCGTCGAGTATTGGAAGGTGGCAAAAATGAGGATGATGTGCTAGTTGTGTTGTGCTCCTTTGAGTCCGAGGCACCGGTGCTGTGAGAAAGAGAGGTGTATCTCAAAGCAGCAATCATAGATATCATAGGTATTTATAATAATAGATATTTTTTACACGTTTTGTTCTTATTTTTGTTCCTTTTTTTTTTTTTAACTCATCCTCTTTTGTGGTTTCAGAGCAGGAATATTTATTAAAATTTAACTGCTTAATTCTTACAGTGTGATCTGGACTGGGTGTGCTGAGTGCCAAGAAGCAATCAGCTTCCAGTACAGTGCTAACAGGGACATTTCATTCTTAAAAATATTAAACGCTAAACACTTTTTTTTCCTTGTGACTTGTATCCCATAGCTATCTGTTCGCGTCGGGCACACTATGACACTGTGTCACTATGCAATACTTAGAGGAATTAGAGGAACGTCTTTTCTACCAGTTTGGGGGCAAGTGCATTAAATTGAATGCAAATAGCTGTAGAAAATTGCAGGTCTGAAAAGCCACGTTTTTCTGTCCTATAATAGTGCTAAACTATCTTAAAATTTTGAGAAAGCCAAAGCACAGTAACAATAATCAAAATAAAAGGAAAAGTAACACACACAAAAAAAAATAGCTATTAGTATTTGTGCTACTTGTAGCTAGGAAGGAATGACCTCTTTAGTGGAACTTGCAGGATGGAGAGGGTTGGAAAACAGCCATTGCTTGATGTACCTCTTTGTTGTAGAGAGGAAATCATGGTTATGCTGAAGATTTCATCTTTCCTTGCTGTTTATGCCTTGGTTGTGTGCCAGATGGACAGCTTCCAGGCAGCCCCAGTCAGGTAAGAAGCTGGTCCTGTTGCTGAGTGCTATGTCTGAATGGTATGAAAATGCTTAATATTCTTTAGAGGTCTAGGAAACAGACTATGGTGAAGGAGAAAGGTGGCTGCTTTTTATGCTGTGTTTGACATTGTGGCTTTTTGATTACATACATAAAATGCCTAACGCTGCGCATGAGGATGGTTTACGTATTCACATCGCTGAAAGACACTGTCAATGACGTGCAGTAAAACGCATGTCAAACCCCTCTCTTCTGCGTGTGGCTCTCTGCAGCAGTCTGGGTTTTATTCACTCTGCTTTGCTTGCCTCTGCCTAGACCTGGCTTGGAGTCCATAACGGATCGAGTGACGCTCAGTGATTATGAAGCTCGGAGGTTATTAAATGCACTGGTGAAAGAGTTCATACAGATGACAGCAGAAGAGCTGGAGCAAGCCTCTGAGGGAAACAGGTAAGGACTGCAGTCCTGGGCAGGAGAAAGACAACGGGGGAATGTTATGTGTTTGAAATTTAGCAAAAGCCATCCTAGCAAAGGCTCTGCAGGTCAAGGTTTTCTTGTTTCCTTGGTATTATGGCTAACTCGGGTCAGCTAACTGGTAAAGGATGATACTACAGAGACATTCTAATGCTGGTGTCAGAAGAATGTCTTCTTTCTAGTTAACCTGCTTCTATCTGTCTTTTACATTTGAAAGTGGAGGGCGATTTGATCTTGAATGAATGGGTTGTGTTAAAATATGGCAGCAAAAGGTATGTCTTCTAGTGGGAGTGTTAGGGGTGATTCAGTCACTCTTGGATTCTCTGTCGTGAAAGTGCATGCTGTTGTAAGGCATGGAAAATCCCTGGCAGAGAGGATGTGTTCCTCCTAATGCACTCTCCCTTAGACCAAAGGCATGAAAGAAAAGCACTTGCGTTATCCTAACAGGATTTGCATTGCAATGCATGGTGATGTATGAGAGACTGAACAGCATGCTGGAATATGTGGGAAAGTAAGCTTCCTGACCTTTGACTATGAGCATCCAAAAGCCTAATGAACTTGCTTGTCAACAAAGTTGGATTAATTGAAAAATAGGGTTTTCCTTCTGAGTGCTTTTGTATGAAGTTGCCTTGCATGGAATGTGATGCAGAGGGTTTGGATTTATTTTGAATTAATTTTTAAGTTACCTAACCAGATCTTTTTGTAGGGAAGAAATGCATGAATATGCATGTTTGAGGTTACTCTTCCTTTGGGCATGTTTTTATTTTTTCCCCCCTGCAGCCTGGATAGACCCATTTCCAAACGCTGTGCCAGTCTGAGTACTTGTGTGCTGGGCAAACTGTCTCAAGAACTGCACAAATTGCAAACTTACCCTCGCACTGACGTCGGGGCTGGAACTCCTGGCAAGAAACGAAATGTGCTGAGTGACCTGGAACATGAACGCTATGCAAACTATGGGGACCCCCTAGGAAACAACTAGACATGCTTATTTCTCCCCCTCTCCCTTTTTTAACTTGATGCATGTGGATCTAACTTTGATTGCTAACTTTGCTATGTTCTTTTGATTCTGTTTTCGACAGAGAATGTTTGAGATGGACCTAATGTTAGGAAGACAGAGAACATAACATGCATACCAAGCTAGGGGAAAAAAATAAATAAAAATGATCAGCACTGCCTTGACATTTGAAATGATTTTCTTAGACACTGATTAAAAAAAAAATCTAAACAAGGCTCTTCATTTCTGGCTGCTAAATGTACAAGTACATTCTTTCTTTTGTGCTTGCCCATGCACTTATTCAATAAACCTATTTTTCTACAAGGATTAGATCTACTTGGCTTAGTAACTTGTTTTAGAATGTGAGATTTCTAGATAAGGCTAGAAAAATTTCACAAAGTCTTGATGTTCAAGAGAGGCAATGCTAGTAATTTCTAGAAAAACTAAAAGAACTTAGAAGTCAAAATTATACATATACATTGATATGTAGGACTGTAGTTGGCATGTATGCAATCCTGTTGGTAAGGATCCTAAGAAGCAAAGTAATCAGGAAAGGCTCCTACATACTCATTCAAACAAACTAGAAATGTAAACCTATTTAAAACTGGGTACTGAACATGTCCAGGTAAGAATTTTGTGTTCTTTTCCTTTTCTCTTCTTATTTTACAATAGGTCTTTGCACTAGTATATTTAAAATATTTGTATTAATTTGCAATTCACCACATTATATTGTCTTGAATTAAGAGCCAAAACCAGATTTCCTTGTAGTTCTGTTGCATGACTGCATCTATCTGTCTTGTAATTAAAAAGATTGGCAGTAGTGTTACAAACACTCTTCATTGTGATGCTTATCTGACAAAAATCCCTCCTATTGCAAGAAAAAGTCATTGCTTTAGTAGAAAGTTCTTCAAGCAAGGACTGTGTGAATCTGTATGCTTTAAAGTTCCCATCTAGCTAAATTGTTAGCTGTAGACTGAACTCTGAGCACAGAACTAATACTGTTGAAGTCTGTGAACTACTTCCTTGGTGAAGTGCTGCAGAAGACAAAGGTCGAATTTCAGGAAACAGAGGATTCCCCCATTCCCATTAAGTACCTGGAAGCAGTCTGTTTGTTTAGTTCAGCCTCTGAAAGCAACTGATCAGCTGCTGTGCAGGTACGCCCTTTCTGAGTCACTGACAAAGCTCCTGTGCTCATCAGTGATGCTGGAATTCCAGGTGTTTTCTCGGTGTTATGGAGCATAGGTGTTAGAGTGAGAAGTGAAAGATCAGTGTCTGTTACTGTCCTTCAGCAGCACCACAGTGAAAATGCAGATCTGAGCTTTTGGATGAAGTGGGAACTGATGAAATGGTCCCGACCTGGACCTCCTTGGCACCTCTGTGTGGTGATGCCTGTCTGGAGGCAGGCAACAGCTCAGGGGTTGCTGAAAATCTGGCCTCACTTAGCCTTCAGTCCAATTGCCCAGGAAAAGCAAGGCTTGTGCACCTTTTGTAAAGTGAGCCTGACATTTAGAAAACTGTGAAGATGCATCTTTTAGCACTTGTAAGCTGTGCATACAGAAGGTGCAAATGCCTCCTGCACAGCGAGCCTGGTTTTTCTGCTATAGAAGAAAGTATCCTAGCCATAGCATCCCTTACTGATGTTCCATTGCATGCAGAGTGTGTGCTGTGGGAACTAACTCTGCCTTTTCCTTCTGAAAAGCAGTGTCACAGCACAGAAGCGGGCGTGCAACACAGCGACCTGCGTGACCCACCGCCTGGCAGACTTCCTGAGCAGGTCAGGGGGAGTGGGCAAGAACAACTTCGTACCAACCAACGTGGGATCCAAGGCCTTTGGCAGGCGAAGAAGAAGCGTTCAGATATAAAAAGCTGTGTGATAATGTGACCACGGTAAATACATTGCAATAGCCAGAATCCCACAGTGCAGGCAACCTGTGGCACTATTAAAGTTTTCATTTTGCTGCATGAAGAATGGACCTACAGTGGTAACCCCTGAGAAAGCAGGGCAAGTAACAGTATAAAAAAAAGATGTTAGAACAAAGAAATGTTTAAACTGTGAAAAAGAGCTTCTGTAGATGGTCTGCTTGGATAACTAGTTTCACAGCACAGTAACTAAACACAACAATTTGGTTGGAATTATTTGCTTACTTTACCAGTATCATTTCATTATCAACATATCAGTAACTCTGGTTTTCTTTCTTTCAGATTGCAATGAGACTGAAAACTCAACTTTAATTTCTAATGGAAGCAACTCTTCTCCATAAATCAAGACAGCCAAAAAGAAGATTAATTTTTCATCCTAATATTGAAAATGTTTTATTTAATACAAATGAAAAAAACACTTCTGTTATGTATAGTACAAGAGAATCTAGTTATTAAAGTTAAATTATTGTATATTCTTTTTATATGCAACTCTATTTCAAATAAAATGTGACAGCATCTATTATTTATTTATCTTCCAGCTTATGTGATCCATGCTACTTATCCTGGCCCTACTGCCAAATCTCGGGGATTATACTAAACTGCTGCCTGGCAAGGCATATGTGTATTATACAGTGTGCTGTGCCTTGATGTAAAACAACTAACCTGATTGTACAGTATGTTTAAAAGAAAATCACTTCAATATTGTATTATTTGTGAATTTACGCAAAATTAAAAAAGGTATTTTAGATACACTTGGATTGAGAAACTGATTTTTCATTTGGACACACTTAGGGAAACATTTTGGCTCTAAGCCAACATCATTGCAGATCAGCTAGCTCATTGATCTGCTCCAGCATTATTAACTATAAATACTAGGATTTGAGTCAAAAGTTCAGAACAGAAAGAATAGGTGCTTTTTATATATATTAAAAAAACCCCAAAAACCAAAAGACACCACTTAGTGAGACTTAGTGCTAGAAAAATATAATGAACCCACAGTTACATTTAGTAAAACCATGGAGACAAATTTCATCATGTGTAGCTTTAGACTAAATATTTTTATACAGGATGTAGTTCAGCTGTAATGGCCTAACTTACTCTGTAGATTTTTGCGTAAGGTCAAAAAGGGAATTAGAAAGGAAGTGAAAAAGAAGCTACGGAAATGGACATTTCTTTGAAGCAATCCTGAGACAGAGTCTATTTAGGGATCAGGGATAAATAATTAGAGTGAGTGGAGAAGAGGGTAGCTGGAAGCATTCCATGGACTTCTAAGTAGTGCTGCCAACTTCCTTCTTAAAGCTGCTGCTGTTTCACTTTAGCAGCTGAGTCAGATATTTGTTTAGATTTGTTTCATGCTTTACAGCTTGACCCTAAAATCTGCTTCATCAGTTCAAATGAATTCCAGAATGGGTAAGGGAAGGGACCACACCGGGGCTTTCTGCTCCAACCTCCCTGCTCAGGCAGGGTCATCCCAGAGCACATTGCACAGGTTTGCATCCAGGTGGTTCTTGAAGATCTCCATCTTGCTGTGCAAAGTAGAGGTGAAGGCTCTTACAGTGTCTCTGTCTGTCTCTGCTGCAGGTGTAATAGCAAAAGAGAAGCTTGGTCAGCCTGATGTAGACACAGTCAGTAAGGCCTCCCAGCGATGACGCTTCTATACCATGCTCGTTCGTGGCTATGGTTTTACTCCCTGGGGAACACTTCAGCCCTGGTAAGTCAGTGTGCAAAGTAGATCTTGTAGGAGATAAAAAACAATCTAGAGGGAAAAGTTTCAGTGCCTAAATGGGCAAAGAAGTGATGTTCCGGCTTGCCTTTCAAATTTGTTGCCCAGACCTAGTCTAGTGCTTTTCCCCCCCATTTTCCTCTGCATTATCTGAGTTTGGCTTTAACTGGGTGTCTTATACCTACATGGTGAACCACCACATGGTCTTTGTGCAAGGATCTGGTTGGATTAGACCAAACTGCCAGTTTTGGAGTCTGTAAGCATTCTTCACCATGTTTCAGGTACTTTTCCCCATTTTTCTTTACACTAAGTGGAGATCATATCCTGGGATCCCCTGGCTACCCCAGCAACACCTTTCCCTGTCACTGCAGATCCTCTGGGCACAGGTGCCAGTGTGTCTCTTTTGTTCCCTATTACAGCACTGAAAAGCTTAATCCTCTCCAAGATAAAATACTAAGTGTATTTATACATGTAATTTAGTGATTCATATTCCATAAGAAGCCAGGCAATGTTCCTAGACCCCTTCTGACTTTGAAGTCTAGATGGTCAGGCAGTTTATTTTTTCCATTTATAGCTATTCTCTGCTGAGAGGCACCTGAGTCTGCGTCATGTAATTGGATGACAGCTATAGTGTCCATCTAGTCTAAAAACCCTTAGTCCTCCTTTTCACTTCAACAAAGTTATACATTTTTGCTGTCAGACAAAGGGATTTTCTTAGACTAACATTGTACACCAAAGCACAAACCTAACATGTAAAACATTCTAGTAACCTTGGTGCTGATTTTTACATTGTCCTGGTTGTAGGAAAGTTGGATGAAACTTTTGATACCTGTTTTTCGTTTTGATTGTTGTTTTCTTTTTCCTTCAGAAGAAATAGCTACTTTCTTATCTTGAGATCTCTTCCTGTTCCATCTTCTACATCTTTTCTCATTAGAAGCTTTGTCTGCACAGCAAGTGCATCTATGCATACCCCTGCAAAGAACAGAGGGCCAAAGGACTATGGAAATAAGGGCAAATATGGAAAAAACTGAGGGCCTTTACATCCCTTTCCATCATGTGAAGGGACAGAAACCTCCACCACAAAACTGAGTTGCTCAGTTGCTGCTTTCAGAAGAAGCAGATTGTTATTGAACCAAGAGAAAAGCAGAGATGTAAAAACTACTTTTTAAAAAAATATGTATACTTTAAGGCATTGAACATGGCAGAAGGAATTGCAACGCTGCTAAAAGGTTGTCAATAGCTTTGGCTGACTGTGAACAGGTGGAAGAAACTGTTTCCATTTTTAAAAAGTACTGTTCCGGGTTATATTGCCCAAATTTATCAGCTCTTAAATAAACCCCAAACTTGTACCCCAGGAGAAAATTTGTTTTGAAATTAGCATTTAAGAAGGGAAAGTATGGTTTCTAATGTACTTTCCACTTTAGTTACATTGCCATTCTAAGCATGCTTAAAGCTGGTGCAGTATGTGTGAGTGGCATCAAACTCAAGGCAGTGAAGACACTACAGATCAGTCATGCAGGAGTGTCTGTATCCTTGTTTATGGG
>JAWWTY010000156.1:12402520-12419880 GCA_035222235.1 Margarornis squamiger
GTGAGTGGCATCAAACTCAAGGCAGTGAAGACACTACAGATCAGTCATGCAGGAGTGTCTGTATCCTTGTTTATGGGGCAGTATCATCCTGGCTAGCTATAGTTTGTGTGTTTTCTTTAACTGTTGGGATTTTATTTTTGTTTTTCAATCTGTGTGCAAATGAAGGTTTTGGGAGAGTACTTTGCAAGTAAAGGCAAATTGGGAAGAAATTTCCAAGACAATAATATCTGAGGGTAATTTATTTTAGACTGTCTTCATGTAACTATAGAGTTTTGGGGCTTTAATTTGCAGATTGTTTTCTAGTGGTTTCGTTTTGTAGTACAAATATGGACACATGCACCATGTGGGCCCAGGAAAGGTTATGGATTTTGCCCAGTCCTCTCTGCTCTGTGCTGATGGGAGGTAAAAAAGCACCATCTTGTGGCCAGTGACTAAACACAGTGAGAGTCGGTCATCCAGTGATCCCTCAGATGCTTTTGCCTTGCCGGTGGGTGCAGCTTCCAGCTGGACACGAGCAGGGGCAGCCACTTGGGCTGACGACAGGAGCAAACTCACCTGCTCTCCTGCTGTTGTCACATCCATTGTTCAGGGCTGTGGAACCACAGCAGGTATCAGGCAGCTGGTGCTGTACTGGGTGATGGGTAACAGGAGCTGACACCAACACATGTCCCCATGGACTTGTGCAGCTGCCAAAACAGAGATGCAGGAGCTGTTTTGCTGTGTGTTTTTTGTCAACGGACAGGTGGTCTCCTGTTCCTACACCTTACTGAGTTTTTGATTCAGGATCATTCACCAGGACATCACCGCATGTATT
The DNA here is from genome assembly GCA_035222235.1 of Margarornis squamiger. NCBI lineage: Eukaryota > Metazoa > Chordata > Aves > Passeriformes > Furnariidae > Margarornis > Margarornis squamiger. The sequence goes on from JAWWTY010000156.1 coordinate 12,403,335, forward strand.
GCTAGAGCATCATTTTGAAATAACCCAAGTGAACTTTCACTGTGGCTCTCTCCAGATATTTAGATCATTTTTTTTCTCCTTCTGTTAGTGAAATTTAATTCATCTTCCTGAAAGCTTCCATTATCTGCAGTGTGAGAAAGGAGCAGAGCTAATGCTATTGCTTCTGACACTGAACACTGCCAAAAGCAACTTATAGCAGGCAGTAGTAAATTTTGGTATTGGTTATCTAACCCAGCATTGTCATGTCTAATTAGTAGATTGAAATCTCTACGAGGTGAATAGTTTAAAACATGCTAGAGAATTTGGGTCTGTGCATTTTTCTAGACTGAACTGTCTCAGGGCAGGTGAATACTCATTGGAGACAAACTGGTCTTTTCAAGCCTGGCTTCACCCATGTTGAATACTGGCAGCTTGGTTCCAAGCTGGTCATGCTCACTGCTTCTGACAGTCAGCTGAATGCTGCCCTGGCAGCTGGAAGGGGTCTGCACAGTGCACACATTTGCTGCCTCTTTACTGCTCTAAAAGGCACCCTATCTTTCCACTGTTCTGTACAGAGTTGTTCTTTACTCATGCCTTCTAAAATTGCTCTTTACTACAGAAAGTGTCCAAGGAGTATAGTACCTTTTTTTTTTCTAGTTGAAGAAAGTAAATAACTCCCACTTCTATATTATGCCAAACATTGCAATACTTTCTCTATGAGATTTCTTATCGCTATGAGATTTTTCACTCAATGGAGTAATCAGAATCATTGCAACATTTCTCTTTTCTTTTTATTCTTGGCGTTATCACAATTCTTATTTGCACCAATTGCTCTTTTGGCTGGGGCTGAGCTGGGATCCCAGCTAAATTATTAGTGTCACCTCCACGAAAGCAAATATTGCCTTTAAAATTCTGAATGTGTTCCTCTGGGCAGGGTTTTTTACACCCAATAATGTGTGTCAAAATATTCCCACTTGGATTACATTCATATTGGCTGTCCACAAAAGATGATTGCGCTCTGGCTGATTTGGCTTTCTATTGTTTTTTTCACATTTCTTCTCTTTTCCAATGGTTTTTCCTAACAGCATCTTGTCACATCAGCACATAAGGCAATTTGACATTTGCATTAATTTGTTCAGTGTCCATCAATTACAACAGATATCCATTTGACTTTCCAACTGCTCTTTGAGAGCCTTCAAGCCATTCTGCTTGGAGGAGCCTGCAGGTGACAATCATGTTTCGTAGAGACACAGGTAAAACAGTCTTGAGTAACCACGACCAAGGTTGTCTTAAATAACTGCTTCCAAGATTGCTGGCAAACATGAGTGCTTGAGATGCCTGCAGCTATGCTAAGACAGAAAATTGCTTTGGGATAAAGCAAAGGAGAGGAAGCTATGATGGCTTTAAACACTGAACAGTTTGTGTAATTCTGAAGTGTGGATGCAAAAGCAGCATTGTTTGGGAGCTGCCTGCCAGGCACCTCAGGACCCTGATAGGCCACCTATCATGTTAGAATACAAAGGGTGGAAAGGAGAGCCAGATTAGTGTTTTCAGTATATTATCTTATTTTTCTTAATAAGGTGTTTTGTTTTCTTCAACACCAGCCGAGAGCTGCTGGTGTTCTGACAAAGTCCCCTCTGTCAGCTGGCTCAGGAAGGCTGGATGTCCCTGGTTGTAGGGGCTGGTGGGTTGGTTTAGGGCAACTTGCTCTAGGGCTGGCCGTGCTCCAAAGGCAGGCTGTGCCCCAGTCCCTTCACAGAGAAGGAAGAGGGATTGATAACTTCTGCTTCTCCAGGCCATAGCCCCAGCCTTGCCCAGTGGCTGAGGTGATTCTCTTGCACCCTGGGAGAGAGGCATATAAAGGCTTCTTCCTGCTGCATGACCTGCCCGTCTTCTGATGTGACAACACTGTCACAACCTGAGAAGGAACGTACCTTTGTGCTGCTCTGCTGCCTCTCACCAACTCCTGTCCTCCCACAGCAGCTGTGACCCAGAGCACTTGGCATGCTGGAGGGTGCCTCCTCCTCCTCCTCTGCCAAGGCTGATGGAGACAGCCCATGGATCCCAGCTGTCCCCATCCTGGTAGGTCCCACTGACCTGTATTGTTTACCAACTGTCTTCCTGTATAGCCCTACTGCAAGTCAGAATTCATAATCATAAGGAAATATTTTCTTTTGGTGTTTGGAAAACCAAACATTTTTCTTAGTTTTTGTTTGCTTCCTCAGGCCATTTCTGCTGGTATTTGGTTTGTGTGGCAAGGTTTGGTAGCAGGTGGCTTCTGAGAGGCCACTAGAAACTTCTGCTATGTCTGATGAAGGCAATGCCAACTGGCTCCAAGATGGACACAAGGCTGAGCCCATCAGTGGTGGTAATAACACCTCTGTTAAGTCCAAGTAGAAGAGAGGGGTGGGGAAATGTATTTTAAAGATTTGGTTTTACTTCTTGTTACCTTACTCTGATTTGATAGGTAATAAATGAAACTAATTTTCAGAAGTTCAGTCAGCTTTGCTTATATTGGTAAGTGCTGAGTGATCTCTCACCATCCTTATCTCATCTCATGAACCTTCCGTTTTATTTTCCTTCCCATGTTCAGTTGAGGATGGAGGGGGAGAGAGATGCTTTGGTGGGCACCTGGAGAATAGCTAGGGTCAACCCACCACACTCAAGGAGCATCCTCATATGGCTATTTGGAGTCTTTATAGTTTTTCTGTAGCTTTGCGAACACTTTGAAAGTCCAAACCAATTATGTCTGACACATTAATTTACCCATTAGTCTGCTGACATGCTTGAAAGGCCTTCACCTTAGAGGTCTTCACTGTCTCTCATTGTTGAGGGAGCTGATTATTCTAATTAACACATGTTCCTAAAAAAGTTGCATGGATAGTTTATAATTCCACTTTTAGGTCATGATATAACCATGTTTTTATATGAAACAACATCATAGCTACTATTAGTGGGTAGGAATGGCCCATTATTGCAAATGAGTCCCAAGCAAGTGGATTAGGGGAAGGATGACAATCCTTCCAATGCAGTGACTTCCATGTGTACAGGAAGATTTTATCTATGAAATAGGCTTAGTAGATTAGAGGTGCTTTTTAACATGTCAGTCCTCCTAGACAGGATGAAGAAGACCATGTTGCCAGGAATGTTTTCAGTGTGTGCACATTTTCCAAGCAAAGTTTTTACCCTTAGTTAATGCAGTCCTCTCCTCATAGGCTGGAACAGTCTTCCTTATCATTTTACCATTAAAGATACTATCTAAGAGTGAAATTAGTTATGAAAATTAATATTGATTTGTGTTCTTAATATAATAGAAGCAGAGGATTAAATAAAAAAGGGAAATAGATGTGACCTTCAAATGTTGGAATTGCAGAGTTTAAACGAAAACTGCTTTAGTTTTTGTTTAAAAGACTTACAGATAAACAGGTAAGAGACCAAGTCAATTGAAACATGATGTATATTGACAGTGAAGTCAAAGACTTTTTCATAAAATTTATGCATTGGTTATTACTCGTTTAAGCTTATTCCTGGTAAGGTTCTACATTTCAGTGTAAAAAGAGTTTTGTTTGCATTATGTGAAGCTGCCTTTTGCTTTCCTTTTCTAACTTAGGTTTTCAGAAGAGGCAAAATGTCTTTATTGTACTTTTTTCTGCTAAACAGTGGCAGAGGTATCTATTACCTTGCTCCTCGTGTGAAAACAGTGGTTTTAGAACTGTGTACTTTAAAACCAGATGCATTTAGTATTTAACTTACTGAAATGTCTTGGTGGCTTAAGTTTTTGATAGGATTAGGGTCTTTATTTTGTTATTCCAGTGACTTTCTGAAAGATAATAGAATACCACCATATAGCAACAGCATCTCCAAGTGCAGGAATGGTAACTCAAAGCCATAGCTGTCTCTTGCTGTATCCTGTCTCTTGCTAGCACAGGTTGCCAAAGTCTTCTACTTGCAGAAAGAACAGCACAGGTATCTCAGGGTCCATAAAACCTTTCTCTCACTGCATTTACCAGTATTTCCCCTCAACAAAAATTTTATGTCTTATTTTGTATCTCTTGCAACATTTGCAGAGGCTATGCTTTAGAGGCTGCCACTGGTGTCACTCTAATGATGTGGCAGGTAGGATTTGAGGCAAAGCCTCTAATCTTACAAAAGCTTATAATTTGGCAGTTGAAATACACTTCTAATTCAGGTGCTTTTGATGATATCATAGAATCATAGAATGGTTTGAGTTGGAAGGGTTGAAGATCATCTAGTTCCAAACCCTGCCATGGGCAGGGACACCTTCAACTAGACAAGGCTGCTCAGAGCCCCGTCCAACCTTTGAGCATTTTCATGGATGGGGCATCCACAACATCTCTGGACAACCTATTCCAGTGCCTCACCACCCTCCCAGTAAAGAAATTTGTCTAATACCTGATATAAACCTACTCTCAATTTGAACCTGTTTCTCCTTGTCCTGTCACTATATGCTCTTGCAAATAGTCTTATCCCATCCTTCCCGTAAGTTCCCATCAGGTACTGGAAGGATGCTCTAAAGTTTCCCCAGGGTCTTCTCTTCTTCAGACTGAAAAATCTCAATTCCTTCAGCCTTTCCTCATAGGAGAGGTACTCCATCCCTCTGATCAACTTGGTGTCCCTCCTCTGGTCTTGCTCCAACAGGTCAAAATAAAAGTTAACTTGGTTGTCTCTCACAACCAGCCAGCTTTAAGCTAGTCATTCTCCATCAGCCTCCTAAACTCTGCAAGAAAACTGCTTTCTCCATCAGCCTGTGGGATCTTTAGCTGTGGACACCAGGATTAAATTTTTATATGGGCCTGTTCACTTCCACAGCCAGGTTTGCTATCTTATCAGAAATTCAACCTGAAACCTGATGAGTTTCAAAAAGCAAAGGCTTTAGTGTACTGATTAGAAAAGCCTGTGATTTGTGTATCAGGTGCTTTTTGCTGTACACCGTAAAATGACCTTATTTACCATCCCATATGTCTCACAGCTCATTTTTTTCTGAACATCAGTATATCCAGTTCAGTTGATGTTTCTCTGGTGAGCTGAATCTCCTTTACAGCACTCACAGAGGACTCTAAATTGATGTAAATATACTGTACCTATAAAGCCCATTTATGTTGGCACAGAAGTATGAAGTAACTTTAAGATAAACAAGAATATAGACTAACATTTTCATGTGTTCATTTCTGTCTGAAGTTTAAGTTATACCTGGGAAGAAGAGAGGGAAAGGCATTTCACTTTCTGTTTTAGCAAGTTTTTAGTGTAGAGTGTGTAGAAATGAAAAGTATATAAACCTTCTCAAGTTAAGGGAGTGATTGGTAAATACATCTTCCAGAAGCTAGAGGGCACAGGAGCCACAGAAAGGCTGTGGTATAACTCAGTTACCAAGAAGTGTGAGTGAGTCAGAGTAACTTTTGGGTCTTTTTACATAAAATGGTACTTGCTACTCAGGTTCAAACCAATTTTGTTTCTCTTTCTGAAAAGCAGTGATTGAAAATCAGAAATGTCTTTCTGGATTTATATCAGTTTTGTATAGTCTCAAGCAAAATCAATTATTTGTATTGCTATTGATCTAAATGAAGATGTTAAACAGGCTTTCTATTTTTAATCCAGATTAGCTCAGGAATGAGTTTATATTCTGCAGGAGCTCCTATTATTAACCATGAATACATAACTACTGATAACTGTTTTAATGGATAAGATCAAAGGTGAGTTCATGGCATAGGAGGATTGCTGTTCAGCGTAATAACCACAGACTTCAGATTTTCTCTTGTGTACCTGGTCTGGTTGAAGCATTTTATAACTTTTATTCACCCCTATTCAGTATTTCTGTGATAATGCAGTCCTGCTGTGTTTTATGTTTCAAGCCTTGTGTCTACTCATGTAATACCTGCTTAAGAGGGACACTGGCAGACTTTTTGTGGTATACACCAATCTTTATTTTGTTTGCATTTTGAGAATAAACTTCACAGGGCTTACCCTTAACATGTAAGAGGAACAGAGTGTCCTGACTTGCTCTTTGAAAGACTTTCCTAAATTTTGGTGTGTTTTGTTTTCAATTCAAAGTAAACCAGTGAGAGAAAAGAATTTTGCCACAGTCTGTAAAGGAGACAAGATGTATTGACTTGTTTATACTGAGTTTCTCAGGTGAGTTGACTTTCTCTCTTAAACAGAAGATCAGAAGTCCTGCAAGTTTGTAGGATTCCAGCATTCCCTTCAGCCTTTGTGAGTTGCTGTGTTTTCCACAGGTTTTATGCCTAAAGCCAGGTGGGTGCTGAACCACGGGATGATATTGCAACAAACAAAACAGGACTGGTGGAGTAATGAAGCTCCCCTAAATTATTCATTGGATCTTGAATGATGTAGAGGGACCTATAGTGAGCAGCCCTGAAGATGAGAGCAGTGCCAGGCACAGCTCTGCCTGTACTGTGCACCTGACCTGTTTTCCCAGGTAGGCATCCACAAAAATGGATGTCTTGTATAACTGAGCTGGAAAACTGTGTTTGGTAGCTGTCCAAGAAAAAGAATAAGAATTCGTCTAAGAATAATCAATCTAATTCCAAAAAGAGCCTAGTTAAGTGCATGCTCCAATTCAATGGGCATAAAATTAAAAGCATGTTCAAGTACTTTGCTGCAAAGCAATGGACTTCCACACATCTTTAAAGAGAAGCATATCTTCAGGCTTGTTGGCTGAAATCTGATGATGGCTCACAGTAAATATCAGAGATAACTACAAGAACACAGAATATGTCAACACAGAGTGCTTTGGAAAAACTAGTGTGTACCCATAACGCAATTTTAGCCTATGAAGCATCTTCCCAGCTGACCTCTGGAAGCTGAGGTACAGTACAGCCTCATCCAAAAGGTAGGTATCTTGATGTAATGGTACTCCCACTGCTGTCATGGTTTAATAATGGTCAGGGATCTGTTAATGTACCCAGTGGGGATGTTAAAAGACGGTGTCCAGCACAGGCAGAGAAGCTGGAATGGAGAGAGTTGTGATGGTGAGGCCAACTGTGTCTATAAAATGAACTGGCCTTTCGAATAGAAAAGTCTTTGGAGGTTTATTTTTGGATGGTTCTGTGTTTCGCTCTACATTGTTTCACTCTACAGCTCTGCAGGAAAGATCATATTGACATGGGGGGAAAGTAGAAATCTCTCTGTAGAATGAATTTGGAATCTGACCCTCCCACCTTCCCAAAAGAAAGTTTGTTCTTCAAAATCCTATTACAAACTTTGGTGGAAGGATTAAAAGGTTCAAAATTATCACATGATAGTTTGATTGATGGTAACCACTCAGAGAATCACTGGCAGGGAGAATCATGCTGTCACTTCAGATTTGTGTTGGGCTTAAATGTAGTAGTGAGGATAGATGCTATAAGAAAATCTAAGAGCAAAATAGTGGGTGATGCCACAGGGTTTGAGAAACATGCAGTGCCACCAGGTCTGAGGAGTTACAAATGGTGTTCACTGGGTGCCATCTGTGCTGTCTACTCAGTGAGGCAGAACCTTGTAGAAAAAAGAGGAAAAAAAAAAAAGATAAGCATAGAAGTCAGGGCAGCATTTTGAACTGGTTAATAATGAGTCAAGGGAAAGCTGGTATATCCAAGCTTTCCCGTATGTGACTTTGTATCTTACATAACACCTTTTTAACACTGTGTAAGTATAAAATCCAAGTATATAGTCATATGCAGTCTAGTTTAACTCAGCTGATACTCCATTTTAGATGTCTGGTTCCTTCTGATGGTGGTCACTGCTAAGAGCTGTCATACTACTTGAAATTACCTGAGAAGAAGGTACACATGTTCCTTCACAAAATATTTTTTTTTAATCCTCTAATATTTTTAAAAAATATAATTTACAATTTATTACAATGCTTTTTTTATTCATTAAAGGGAAAGTAAAGCTTATTAGTATGCCTTGTAATTCTAGAGTAAAGCTTAGCAAATTAATTTGATACTTTGACACATGTAGCCGAAAGTGTTTTTTTTTTCTTGCTACTGGATATCAAAGCATATGGCTGTTAGAGAATGTGACTCTGCTTAAAGGCATTGTTTTCCTCATAGTAATTTGTGGGAGACTGAGACATGGTTAGTCCTAACAGTGCAGGTTTTAATTCAATACAATATTATCAACTTCATGTAGTAGAAGACTGCTGTCTTTACCTTTCCTGCAGCAGATGTGCATACCACCTTTGCTGGCTCCATTTGGTGAGACCATGTTGCAAGGCAGAGGCATGGAAAAGTCTTACTGTTGTTTCTTCACATGAAATTATACATATTCATGTGTTGCCACTGTCACAGGCCTCCTTCTTCCTGCCTGGGGACTGGAGCTATCTACAGAACTGGGTTTGGTACTTTATTCTCTTCTGAGCTTGACTTTTAAGAGATAGTAATCTGTCAGGAGAAGGTAGAGCAATGGAAAACCATTAATTCTAAAAAGTTATGTACTCTTGACTTCTGTACAACGGGCTTGCAATTTTTGACCTGATGTTTTTGTGATATCTTTGTCTATAGGGCTGAAATAGGATGATGTTCAGCTACGGCTTCTCTGAACTTTTGACACTCTCGCTGGCTGTTTTCTGTATGTTATTCCCTATCCAGTCCAGATGTTTCTGCACATGAGCCACCCAGCCATTCTGCTTGTTTTTTTTGGATGGTAAAGCCTTGATTTTGTCTTGCAATGGAAGACAACATTAGAATGTGGAGACTACCCATTTTTCGTGGAAGGACTCCAGCGGCTTTGACATTCTTGAATGATTGGATGTGGTTAACAGAGACATAATATTCAACTGCTGCTTTAAAACTGACCTTGGAAGGGGTTGTGTGTTTTCTGTAGTGTTTTGCTGGCCTGTTTTGGGTGCCCTATTATGTGTTCCTCAGAGTCTGTAATTTGAGCTTGTAGAAATGCCACGTGAATGGCCCTTGGGTTTACTGGGACTCCTCTCAGCCTGTGCTTGACTGATGCTGCCTGCAGCCTGTGCTCCCAAGGGGCCTTGATGTTTTAAGCCCAAATTTGGAACTGTTCCTCCCTTGAAACATATGTTGACTGGTAGTTTCTCTTAAAAAAGATTGTTAGAAACTGGTTGATCACTCCTCAGGCCAGATTTCCAAACTAGCTCTGCACCAAGCAGGTCTAACTAGGATGACAGAGTCTGGCTGAGCACTGCATACATAAACAAGACAAAATGAAAAGATTTTTCAGAAAAGCTGACTTTAGGATACCTTGGCAAAACCCTTATTAAACTCCTTGTTTTGGGCCATGGTGCTTGTATGGATGGCAAGAGCAGGTGGAAACCTGGCCTTTCCACTGAACTGTTGGCGTAGGTCAGGCTGACTGAGAAATGAAAGTCTGGGTTTCCTCAAACTTTCTCTGTTGCTTGCACATTAAGTTGATGGAATAAATCCATGAGGGATGCAGAAAACGAGAAAGGAAGCTTATGTTTTTTAGTCAGAAGATTAAGAAAAAACTTGAGTGGTGGCTGTGCAGGGACTTTGTGTGTGTCTTGCTGTAGGTGCTACCCAATTACTTTGGGGGCAAGGCAGGGCAAAGGCTAAGCAGGAATTGAGAATGCATGGAAGTGAGACTATATAAGAAGTAAAATAGAGATAAACTGGAAAGGGCTAAAATTCAAACCTTTAATTCAAAGAGGGAAGATCATTCTGTTTCACCACCCTTCAATTTTTTGGAAGGCCAGTTCTGGCTACAAGCTGTGTGAAGAAATGTGCCCCAATCTTAAGAGAATTTGAAAGGCTATTTAACCTTCATTGGATTGTTATGGTTTAACCTGACAAACAGATAAACACCACACAGCCACTCGGGCCCTCTCCTCCTGCTGCCAGTTGTACGGGGGAGAGAATTGGGAAAAAAGAGTAAAATGCATGGGCTGCAATAAAGACAGTTCAATAAGAGGGAAATGAAAGGGAAAGTAATAACAACAATAACAATGGTAGAAGGATTAGGAAGCACAAAAAATGTGATGCTCTATGCAATCGCTTACCATCCACCAACTGATGCCCTGCCAGTTCCTGCACAGCAGCTGCCCTGGCCAACTTTTCCCCCAGTTCATATACTGACCACATGTCATATGTCATGCAATATCCTTGTGCCCACCCAGCCTCTGCTCTGCTGTGGTGGCGTGGGAAGCTCAAAAGACCCAGTCTTGTACAAACACCACTTTAGAAACAAGTAAAACATCAGTGTTTTGTCAACATTATTCTCAATCCTAAATCCAAAACACAGCACTGTACTAATTAAGAAGAAAATGAACTCTATTCCAGCTGAAACCAGTACATGGAAGAAATGAGGAAGAGCGAAAAAGGAAATCCAGACTCAGTAGAAAGGATAGTTTTTGCTGTGTGAATGCAGTTGCAGGATGCAACCACATCCAGTAGCCAGGACAAGAAAAGAATGTTGGCATTATCCTTAGGAGAGTTAAGGAGCACTGGTGTCAATGCCAGTGCTTGCCACAAGTCTGAGCCCTTACAATGAGAACAATTAATACCAGATTCCTGAGAAGGTGCTGGAATTTACTGAGCATCCAAAAAACAACCAGACCATTTTCAGGTCCTGACTATTTCCTAATGAACTGCATGACCCCAAGAGCCTATAGCAGCCATGACAATCCTCCTTTGCAAAGCCTCTTAGAATAGTTCCATTCAAATACAGCCATAATTACACCTCTCCTCACAATATTATATTTCAAATATCCTCCCAGTAATCAGAATCACTTCAGTGTGTGAGGAGTGAAGAGCTCCTTTATCCTTACAGCAGAAAGCATATGAACTGTTATGAGCTAAAGAAGGGTTATAATGGGAAAGGCTAATAGAAAAGGCTTTGAGGCATCATCACAGTCGCAAAAAAGGCATGAGCAAATCTGAGTCTGAGAGCAAGTGACAATGCTCTCCCTTTACTAGAAAATGCCCCTATGGAAGAGTTACTGAGAACAAGAATCCTCTGCCTCCCCCGCAGAAAATCACAGCTACAGAGAAGTTGTTGTATATTTCAGTTTGTTCTCATGGTTTTAATCTTCTAGCTAATTATTCCTATTCAAGGCTGATTTATGTTTGGCAACTTTACGTTCAAGTAAGTTCCATTTAACAGAGCAACACTCATTCTTGCAGGCAGGATGGGGGGAATATGACGTGTTCAGATGCAGTGTGAAGAGTTATTTGGCCAAAAAAAAATAAAAATCTCTGTGATACTGGCAGTGTGCCTACAGATTTTTCCTTATTTACGGTAGGCCCTTGGCTTTCTGTCTCCCCTTGATGAAGAGCAGCAACACTGACCTCATAAGGGATTCCTTCCAGTTTGCTTCCCAGGGTTTTTTGGTACTAATATATAGTTTATTTAACAACTGCATGTTTTTCACATGAGCAGTACGTAACACAATAAGAAGTTTCAACCAGCTGTGCTGTGTTTGCCGCAGTACTCAAAGCTCTGCTTTCCAGAACGGAGCAGGAGTTTTCATCTGCCATACTTGGTATCCTCACTCTGGGACAGTCACTTCACAGGTGGGAGTGGGACATGTCTGGCAGCTGTATAACTAGGAAAGTCTGTAAAATCCCAGCATCTCATAGGTACTAATTTTCTACAAGTTTTATCAAAATCGGCATCCAGGTGGTTTCCTGCTAAAGGAAAAGTCAGGAATTAGGTGCTTTCTTCTTTCAGGAACTACTTGTCGTGTGGAGATGAGCTGGAGGGGTCTGTTAGAAGGACGCAGGGGAGCCACAATGGATGTAATGTGGCACATGGTAAGGAACTGAGAACAGAAAGTTTAATAAACAGCATGGAAATCTGTAGGAAAACAACCTTTATTAGTTCTGCTGCCTGTGCAGGGACATGGACTTTGCAGTTTCTCTTCAAGGGGTGTGTGTTCACAGCACAGAGGTGGGTCCACTGGAGAGGTCACCATTTTTGCAAATAAAAAATGTTAATGGTTCTTTGATCATGGAACAGAAAGTGAGAGCTCAGAACAAACAAGCAGCTGAGCTAGAAGAGGAGCCAGAAGTTATAACCTACTGATTCCAAAGGTGACTGATATGTCTGCTGTCACCTACACATAAAGATACCCAAGCAGCATGTAAATTATATTTAAAATGAAGAAAGAATTTCTAATGAGTGAGTTCTACACTCCTGAGTGTCACTTCGGGAAGCTTTACTGAAACAGCCTGCAAAGATTGTGAACTGTAACCATACACAGAAACAAAGTGAGCTGGTTTGACTGAAAACCTGTAATTTGCTAGATTAGCAGTTTGCAGAGATATGGTTTAGCCCTAAGTGAGGGTTGCTAACTAAAAAAAAGAAAAATATTGTTCAATAGATATTGATTTGTCTAATTTTATGCAGGGTTTATTCAAAGTGGAGGCTTGTCTGCTTTAAAAATGAAAAAAAAAAAAAAGTATTGTAGAGAGTGTGTCTGAGTGCATGTACTCTGGGAAGCATTGGATTCCCACATGTGATATCATTCAGCTGGTTTTAAAATGTATAAGGAGAAATGCATTTCTTGACAGCAAACTGTCTTATCTTTGAAAAAGTATAGGTGATCCCAGGTTATGACTATGGTGCTACCAAAGTAGCATTTGACACGATGGAGGAGATTTTATATGCCCCATGGTAATTAGTATTTCTGAGAAGAATAACAGGGACTTTGTCTGATAATTATGATGTGGAAAGGGCACTGTATCTGCATGGAAAAATGGGTGAGCTGGAGCCATAGCTCTGTGGAAGCCATCCAGGGGCATTTTCCTGATCCCACTTGGTCTCCATGAGTCATGTGGACTGTGGGAATTTGGTTTCTTATGAACCTGCTAATGAAGAATGGCGAACTACAAATTCTTGCTGGTATTTTTTTTCCCAGTTTCATTAACCTCTGTATAGATATTATTTTAATTAAAATACTCTTGACAGCACCTATGAAAAAGCTGTGGGGGTTGTAACAGCAATTAAATGTGTTGTCAAAAATGATAAGCAGCCTGGTATCACAGGAAGGAAATTAACACTCTGACCAATAATGGGACAGTAATCTTAATCCAGAGCTTTTTGCCTCTCAGGAACTCTTTAAAATGGATGGATTTTGAAGACCAGGCAATTTTAGAACAAGATGGTTAAGCTATCAGTGCCATAAAACATCTCCGTTTTAAAAGTCAATGTCATACTGGTGTAATAGTGGCTGATAACCAGCCAGCAAGAAATGTGATGTTAATTAGACAGTAATAATGCAAAGTCTTGATGATTTTCCTATATTTTGGGTATCAGAATGATAGGGAATTGTATTCAGCATTAGGTTCTGATGGTGGAGTTTAACAATGGTCTCCATCAGTGCCAGCTGTTTCTTTGGCTTGTCCACTGCAGAGAGAAGGCATGGAAATGTTGGCACACTGTTAACTGCTGTGAGAAAATAGGGTTTGAAAGCTGGTTTCTAGGTTATATCACCATGAGTCTCTCATTACCTGGGAGCTGTGCTGAGCACAAAATACACAAGTCTTTTGGTAAATTACAAACTCCCTAAATTATAGTATTTTGCTCACCTTAAAAGCACCATTCATGCTTTAGATGAATTGGCATCACGTTTGGGCAAGCACAATAAAAATCAAGCCCTCTGTACTGTTCCAGGCTGGAAGGCACCATCCTCTCCCCTGTCACACCAGGCTCAGAAGGTGCAGATGGAGCTACCATGCGTGCAAGGACTGGGTCATTCTGCCCAGCATGCTCACAGGGGGCTGATGAGAAAGGCTGTCCAGGAAGGAGCAAGTTGTAGAAACAGCCACAGTGTTACTATGGGAGAGGGTGGGAGAGGATTGAACTAAAAGTTGGGTTCAAATGGCTCCTTTGCAGAAGAGAACTGGAAATAGTCTGTCAGGAGGCACCAGAGCTGGTTTGTAGGACCTGGGAGTGGATGAAACCACCCTTATTCAGAAAGTCTGAGGAAATCCAATGAGGGATGTCCAGGTATCCTTGCATCTATGGATTAAATGGAGAAATTCAACTCCTATGTCAGCAAGAAAAGGGCTGACAAGTTTAATAAAGATAATCCTGCCTTATCCTTATCCTTCCTTCTCAAATGTGATCCAAGCAGAACTGCACCTTGGGGCTGCTTTTGCCCTTCTGCCTTGTGCTTCAGCTTGTGCTTCTCTCCTTCACATTTTCTTGTCCCGCTCTCAGCAAACATGAGAATTAAAAATGGAATGATAACATGTCATGTTCCTGGTTAGAGAAACCTGCACAGTAATGTGCCTGGCATGTTTCAAAGGGAAGCAAGTTTCTTGTCCTGCTGTAGCATTAATAGCCTGTTGTCTTTTCTGGTAATGTGTGGGCACCCATACACAATATGCACCTGTTTACACCGAGGGTTTTTTTAATCTCCTTTTCTCATCCTTAAAATTAAAATTAATCTCTTCATTCAGTAGAAAGCTCTATCTCACAAGAGCTGTGATTTGAGGAAGAAGAAAATAAATAGCAAGATGTTAAAGAAAGAGCATCTTTCTTGCTTGCCTTGTGACAATATGCGGAAGTGTAAAAAGACTGGACTGTGTTATTCTAGAGACTAACTGAGAATGTAGTAAGAGATAATTCCTAGCCCAAGGACGTTCACATTGTAAGGCAACTTGAAACATCTGAGCAAAAAAGCAACATGTATGGATAACAGTGGGACAGCAAGTGCTTCTTTTCTTTTCTGATAATATGCATACTGTTTGTTTCTCGCAACCCTCCAACTTACTGCTGCGGTTGTCTTGTGTCTTCTGGTGCACGTGGAAGAAGGCTTTGAGCTGAGGGATGGTGACAGTCAGGACCAGCTTACTTGAACTAATTCAGGAGGGAGCTTTCTACATTTAAGAGTAGCATGGAAGGTAGCCTGTCAGGCAACAAGGGCCGGAGAAGCCCTAAGGCTGAGGCAGGGCAGGGCATTCACTTGGTGAACAGGACCCAGAGAGAGGGACTCAGAGCTACAAGGAGCCCTAAAAATGCATAATGGAAAAGGGCAGCTTTGGAGAACATCAGAGGACTGCTGAGAGCAAAATAGCAAGTGTGAAAGGGGCAATGGATTAGGAAGTTGGAGCAGTGAGAAGGTAGCAGGTACAAAAGTTCAGCCTCCTCAATGATGACAGTGTTTTGTGAAATTGAACTAAAAGCTTCCCTGGTGAGGAAAGTCTAGGATCTGAAGAGCTCAATGGATCAGGAATGATGTACACTGAGTTTCAGTGTACCTTCCAGACTGAATGTATGCAGAAAAAAATGACCATTTGTTCTTATTGATATAATAAGAGTAAAAAGTCAGTGCAATAGAAGTGAAACATGTAATTTCCAAAGTATTTTCCTACTTTATAAAGTCACAGGTTTAGAAGGTTTATTTTGTAAGACAGCAATAGGCAATATGTGAAGTGTTTCTAAGGAAACACCTGTGTGGAGGAAAACCAGTAATATACCAGACATAACATGGGTGGTAAAACAAATTTTTAGTGCTCAGCATAATATCATTAAATATTTTTACTGAACTTATTTCAGTAAAAAAGATCAGCCTACATTTGTTGAAGATGTGCTGTTGTACCATTACTCCAGACAACAATGCTGTTTTTAAAAAAAAAGTTTTTTACAACTTTCTTCCATTAAACCACATCTGGATTTTTAACCTCATTAAAAGTTTTTATTGTGCTTTTATATCAGACTGTATTTTAATGGAATTGTTATTTATGTTCAGATTTATCCAGTTCCTCCTTTCTGGACTGTCTTACATTTATCAAGGTCTTTAATTACATTCCTCTACTGGCTGACCACTACAAAAATTGAAATCCTCACCACAAATCTGTAAAAATGTTTCCACTTGCATTGGGAGACAAAAATAGAATAATTCCATGTCTTTTTGGATGGATGCCTAGCTGAAACTATGCAGGGTTTGACTGACAAGAGGATGTAGTCTTTGCTGAGAGCACTTTGTTTAAGGTCCTTTTTAGTCTTCAGGAACACTTGAGTAGATGAATGAGGAGAGGATTTATGCTAGTTTCCCTTCATTTTTGTTAACTTTGCCTGCTTTTTTGTAACTTTTCTCTCCTGCAACAAAATCTTTTCAGCTCATCGGGCTTACTGAATATATAATCACAAGCTGGTAAGTAGTAACTTCAGGAGTTTTGGTTTGAAATGGCACTCTATTCTTTTGTGTACAGCTGTGCTAGAAGAATAAAACCCCTTTGTGCAGATAAGCAAAAGCAGAATTATTTAAATGCTCAGTATTTGCCAGGGTTATAACTGTAAAGTGTAGTCTTTCAGTGGTGAATAAATACGGTTAACACACAGCTCAGCCTGCAAATGCAGGGGAGAGACTTTACTTAAGTTCAGAATTATTTTGCGTCTGAGTGAGCTCTCCTCACTGTGCTGCACGGCACGTTATCCGTTTCCTGGGGAATGTGGATGGGAGCTTACAAAGCACAGCAGGTAATTGGCTGCTTCAGCTGGAAAAGCAGAAAAAGGATATTTGTTGGTATATACAGAAAGAAAATGAGGGCAAGTGATAATTACTAGTGGGTGATAATATTTGTCCATAGTCTTCTGAGTTGCTTGTGAGATTGTA
>JAWWTY010000156.1:12419980-12437919 GCA_035222235.1 Margarornis squamiger
GAAAATGAGGGCAAGTGATAATTACTAGTGGGTGATAATATTTGTCCATAGTCTTCTGAGTTGCTTGTGAGATTGTATCCATAGTGGCACATTGTAAGGGTAGCGAGTGTGCTAAATGTGAAGTTTAAGCAGTTGAGCAACTTTTTCTGTCAATGCATTTTGGGCTGGAACTTTCATATGCTGTGAATGTAAAAACAGAGGTGAATGTGCATGTCATAACACAGTTTTTCAGAATGCTTTCTTCTGCTGTTCAAGGCTTGCGTTTCTGTATCTTGGCATACTTTTTGCTATTGGTACTTATTTTGAACCATATCTTCATTTTATGTGAATGGTCTTATCTGATGTCTGTGGAAAGTGAACATACCTCAGCCTTTAGGAACTTATTTCTGTATTTCTAAAACTTGTGTACGCTAAGGCAAATATTTCCTCTTGGAAAGGGAAAGCTATTACTGGGTTAGATATTTTTTCTCAGTTGCACATGTGGCAGTTTCTACAGACAGACTCAAAAAAAGCTGTAATGGTATATCTATGTTTTTTGTTTAAAGTGGTTTATATCCAGATGGGGCGGGGAAGTGTATTGGCAGCATAAAGACAGTTGTACCAGGTTCCTCCTAAAATAGGGCCATTTTCATGAAAAACTTTTTATTCTCAACTTTTTCTCTCCCTTCTCTCTTTAACTAAATGAACCATGTAGTTTAAAGTCAAGGCTGATAGATACTAGAATGTCATCAGATCTATTTAACTTCCATAATATCATGTAAAACCCCATATATCTGGGTTTGATATTTCAAGGACTTTTGCATATGGATAAATATTTATGATGAATCTAGCTGGAATTGATTGACACATGAATATAATATTTAGTTCAAAAATCTTTTCATTTTTATGTTGCAAGATTCTAGCCCTTGAATAGTTTGATCTTAATTTGTTTGCTGAAAATCTCACAAAGAACCATGTATATTGTATTGGAGGTTGAAATTGTGCTGCATGTGCAGAGAGTGACAAAAAAGAAATATTTTATGGATTTGGTAGGTCTACATGGCTGTATGTAGAGAGAATACTTGGAATACTGAAAAATAGTTTAATCTTTGTTAGCAGTTTATTATCCTTAACAAACAAAGGTTTGTTTCCTCCTCTTTGGTATAGAGGAAATCCAAATATTTCTTTGCTTCTTTTATACACCCTTGTACTCTTTGAGGTGGCTTTAAATTTTCATCAGTGTCATATGAAGTAAAATATGTATTAAAGCATTAAAGAAAATGGGGTTAAGACATGCACTGTCTAATAAAAGATATTAGTATTTTTTGGCAGTCATCCTTTGGTCTGTGTAATTTTTTTTTAAAGGGCACTGACATTGTCCCTGGTTTCTTTAAGACCATCATTCTGTGTGAAGATGTGTTTTTTACCCATTGACTTTTTTTTTCTCTTTCTTTTTTTTTGAGTGCCAAATATTTAATGTGTCATTTCTGGCAGAAATTTCTGGTGATCAAAGAGGAAATAAAATGGGCTTGAAGAAAGTTGCTGGAAAAGCATATAACAGGATGGCACAGACATGGAAAGCTCTTTTTTCTTCCTGCAGGAGTTGCATACCAGTCTTCATACCAACTTAATGAACACAGGAGGAAGCGCATATTTTTCCTGGGCTTGGAAAGCAAATGTGGTCTCAGAGTGCAAGGTTTACTAGCAGTATAATCAGCTAGAGTGGCATGAGCGACCGTGTGCCAACTTTCTTTTGCCTCGTGTGTACCTAGCCCAATTAACTCCATTCTTCATTCTTCAGTCATCTCCCCAGGTAGCTACCTGGTCTTAATGGGCTATAAACCACATGGCACTGGTCTGTATGGAAATGTTTTGGGGTGTGCAGGCTGTCTCAGCCCTTCATAGCGGTTTCTGAGAGTGTCAGTGGTGCAAGTGCTGCCTGAAAGGAAATTCAGAGGGTGTGTACCTGTGCCCTCCCTCTGGCTGCTGGAAGAGTCTCTGTATAATGTAGGTCATCAGATGAATGTTAGATTAGTTTGGGAGAGGAGCACAGAGCACCCAACAGAGTGAACTTCTGTTAAGCACAAAGGGAAGATCTTCAGTTGGGATTAGATACTGCTGTTCTTATCTCTTAAACAAGATTTCTGTTTTTGCTTCTGCCTGCCTGCTTGCCTGCCTGCCTGCCTGCCTCCCTCCCAAGTGGGGATTAACCATAACTTTTCTAATTAGACTTCTAAATGGATTGTGCTTAGTTACAAGTCAAGTAGCTCAGTTCTTTCCCTGCTATCGCTCCTGTGTTTTCTAGACTTTAACCCTCTGTCTGCAGAGGTCAATGAGGTGGGAGGTAGCAGGGGGCAGATGGTTTGGTGAAAGACACTCATTCTGCAGACATCAGATTGCAAATAAAAAGACCTAGGAAGGCCTGAACTTCTGCAGGTGAAGCTCTGCAGGGAGGGAAAGCACCTCATGCTGTGAACCCGGCAGAAGGAAAAACCACAGCTTTTGGGTAGGCTCATACTTGAAAATGCATTGAAAACATTTTAGCAGGCTTGTGACCTTTAAAGGAGATTAGAGCTAGTTATTAGTTCATTTCTACCTAAGCATGTTTATTTGAGTGGGTGCTCTATATTAAGTATGAATAGTGTGCAAGTGGCTTTCTTCAATATTTCATAGAAATTGTGCAGATCCAAGGAATGTATTTGATTACCTGGGCCTATTCCTTGGGGTCTTTCATGGATATGTGCTTAAGCTCAGGATATTATCCAGAGCATCGGAATTAAAACTGTTGATTGAAACTGGGGTAGATCGGCAAAGAAGATCTGGGACTCTGCAAAATTTTATGGCTAAGCCAAACTTCTCAGATCCTGCTTTTGTTCTGTGCATATTTCTGACTGTACCTTTGACATCCAGGCACTCCTGTATGGATCTTGTTAGCATAAGAAAGAGGTGTTGCCAAACAAAAAGCTAATAACCTGTCAAGTCAACTCAAATTTGCTAGGAGTGGTTTGAAGGAGCACTGAGAATTGGAAATTGGATTTCTGAGTCATATTTTGCTGGGAAAGTTGTGACATATTGGGATAATACACCTGCTCTGTGTCACTCTCAGGCACCTAGCAAATTTAGAGCATCTTGTGAACTTAAACATTCGTAGGTCTCCTGTCATACAGGAAAAACTGTGGCACAGACAGAAATGATTTGGAACCATTTTCTTGGAGCTTCTGTGGGAACAGATTCTGTGCCATATCTGGTGGCCTAAATAGTCATAATTTCTCCCCTGATTGTAGAGGAACTATTTAAAAACCCATTTCTCTTCTTACACTCTGTGTTTAGGAGGAAAAGGCTCTGTATGTCATGCTTACATCTGAAAAGTGACCACAGTGTTCAATAAACCAAATTACTTGTCTGATGAACTTCAGGAATCAAAAATTTCTTCTCAAACATGCTTATTTTTGGACTTTCATCCTCAATTAGATCAAATCACAACAATCTGGTTTTGGTGGTCCTAAGCTCTCTCACATGGAGCTGCCCATGATAATTTCTGATATTAGATTGCCAACTCACCAAAATTGTAATAATTACAGAGTTACAGAGAAATTTTTTTGGTCAGACATAACAGAGACCAGTGAAAAGCTACTTTTAGAGAAATGATGCTGTTTTTATATGCTCATATCCCCAGACTGTGTCCCTGTGTCACCCTGGCAGAGCCCTAATCTAGTCAACAGGGCCACAGTAATTTGACTCTGGACAGGACAGGCCCTCATAATTTTAAGTAAGTCATATCTACATGAAAGAATAATAAAATCTGTGACCTTAGATCATACAACCATGCCTGGGGAGGACTCAAATTACCACCAGAGCTGCTGGCACCTGTCAGATTTAATTTAGTGACCTTTCTCTGCAAACCCAAATGCCCCTCACTAAGTTCTCAAATTGTTAGGGAAACCCAAAACGCCCAGATGGTGATGGGTTGCTTACAGTCAGAAACAGCTCGCTCTGATGCTGTTTGGGTTCTTGGTTAGGAAGGAATTAAACCTGTGATGGAAATGAGATGAAATATTCAGAGTAAGAGGTTTCCAGAGAGGGATGAGCTGGCTGAGGTTGAACTGAGCACTTTCAGGTGCTCTTCTATTTTCTCAAAGTGTGAAAGGTGTAACAAACTCACCAGTTGTGGGGTCTCCCAAGGAATGGCTCACACCAAAGTAATTTCTTACTGGCCTAGTTGAAGCATTTTCAAAAATAGTCAAACATGGCTTTGAGTTGAGGCACAGTACGAGGTGGGTGAGAGCCATCCTGTGTCACCCACGCCAGGCTGTCCAGCTGGTTGGGTACACGTGCACCAGCACCCACATCTTTGATTTGACTACATGTGTTCGCTGGGACACGGATATGCTGCACTTCTTAGTGTAGTGGAGTCAGGGTTAGGAAAAAGTATTGCGTTATTTTCACTGCTGTAATTTCAACAGAGCAAACATAAAAAGAAATAAAAATCAGACTATCTGGGCAAAATGGGCTCTATCTCCCATTAGGGATTTGCCACAAGGAGATAGTGCACCACACCTGAGGCAGGAATTCTGACTCTGGCCAGGGCTAAACACCCCATTTCTTTCCAGAGCCACGCATGAGATACAGTCTCTCTCACCAGCTCTGTGTCTCCCCTTGTGAGGATGCAATCTTCCTTCCCCAGCTTTTGCTGTGGTGCAGTGGCTGCCAAGGTTCCAGTGCTGCAGGGAGGTCATTTCCAGGGCTAGACCCAGGGAGGCAAAAGCAGAAGTGCTAAACAAACCTTGGCGAAAACTGATCATCTCTTGGCTAAACTCTTAATTCCTCTGGCCTGCTGAAGGTCTGCTGAGGGAGCCAGAGAACTCATGTAACTCTGCAGCCAGTTGTGTGTTCCTGATGCAGGAGTTAAAACTCACTGAGACAGTACATCTGTGCCTTTGGTCTCATTCACTTTAAAAAACTTTGTCATTCCGTGTTAATTATCATTTTCACATATGTCAGAAGTGATGTATGATTCATAAATAAGAATATTATATGTGTTGCCTTTGACACCATGTAAGTCAGGCAGTGACATGGCACAAACTGCATTTACAGAGCCCTTACTGCAGGTGAGACCTGCACTGGGCTCCTGACTGCAGCACACAGAGCTGGTGACAAAGTATAAAAAGATAAAAAGTGTCTTGGAACTCAGAAAAAAGTGTTTCTCCTGAACAGAACATATTGCAAGTGCTGTATTTCCAACCAGTGAGGGCTGAGTTAGGAATAGCTTTTCTGTTAGCTAATTTCTGTCCTTAAGAGAAAGCTGCTTCCTTCCTCCCTTCATTTAATTCCTTTGCTGTTTTGACCTTCACCTGTGTGACTCACTCCCTGAAATCCTCTCGGGAGGATCAGTGTCAGTTCTAATAAGCCAGCTGTCACTTTACACCAATCAGAAAGTAAGTGTTTCATTTGTTAAATGGGCCAGGAGAATACATCGGCTTTTTCTACTATCCTCGGTTTTCTTCTAGGGGAAAGTGTTTTACTTTTATGTGACTGAAAGTGCATAAAGCGGATTTGAAGCTGGAGCTTTAAGTGTCTTGAATGAAGACTGTTATGTAAGGCTTTTCTTTATTTATCAGTTGTACTGAAATGCGATCAGTGTTACAGCACAGGGTCTGGGTGCAACGAGTTTTCTTGTGTTTCTAGTAAGAAGATAAGGGATACACTATGTAAAGAATGCACTGGGAATTTATTTTCTTTGGAAAGCTGCACAGGGAAAGTAAGATTATTGCACTGAGCTCTTGGCTGCTGATGCAGGGTGCAACACTGCTTCTTGTTGGGAGTTTTGCCATCGGCTTGATAGCAAGCAGCACAGCTTTTTCCCTACCATAGCTTCTGTTGTGCTTATTGCTCCCCTTCTGCTGCTGTTTAGTGCTGACAAGCACAACCTGTGCTGCTCTACCAGCATGCACAGGTGGGTTAGATTAAGACCACTAAACTTGGAAAGTATTTAAGGGTGGATGGGGAGGGGGCAGTAGTTACTTTTTTGGTGCCTTTCACAGAGAGGTTGGTGTTTGGGATTTGAGTTCAGCAGCTTGTAGAGTTTTTAAATGGTGTTTGGCAAACACGAAGACAGTGTGCTTCACTAACTAATTGCTACAGTGAAGAGCAATTTAAGACAGGAAAAGAAGGTGGCAGCTCCAGTGCATGAGAGGAAGGCCATGGATTTTTTCCATGAAGCAGGAGATTGTGTAAGTATAGTTGCTTCTGGGGATTTGATTCTGTGGTGGCTTTTTCTTAAACTGAAAACAAACCTGTGTGTGGAGTCAGGTGATGATGGTGAAACATCAACCTCTGACTCTGCAGTTAAACCCTATGAAGCCAGAACCTCTTCACTTCTAAAGTAAGGCCCCTTGGTGAAGTTCCTGAGGGCCCTGGCTGCTCAGCACTCAGGACAACTGAGAGTCTTCTTGCTTGGTATTGTTTGGAGGTATCTCCATAGCTTTGCAGCAATATCCTACAGGCTCTCTACTGTCTGTGTGCAATCCCCCTGCGCTCTTCAAACTTCTCCTGTCACTGCTGTTCCACAGGAGCCTCTGCCAGGAGAGGCTAAGGGACAGCAAGCTGCTTATTGCATGTTACAGGAGGCTGCCCAAGCTTTGCCCTGGAGATCATCCTTTTGCCTTCTTGTTGCAGAAGTGGGGAGGGCGGCTTGTATCTTCTGGGCATTTAGTTTGTCCTTGTCTCATGAACTACATAGGCTGGAGATATAGGGCCAAAATCTTTCTTAGCATCCTAATTTATGGTCTAAGCTAAGTGTTTGCAGTAACTGTAACAGAGAGGTATGAAAACAATTTCAAGATACTAAAATCTACATAAATCTTCACTATACTATCCATCAGGCTGAGTGAGCTTTGAAACTGTGTATATATGACAAATATACATCTGTCTTCAATATCTTTTGATGTGTCAGGAAAGGGCTTAAAAATTTCAGATTTAGAACACAGTGCTTGGCCCTGCTCTGCAATGAGCATTTCTAAATTGCAAAGAAATGGTTCTGGCTTTGTTGGTTCAGATTTTGTGTTGGATTTTTTTCTTGGATATGTCTGATGGACGTGTTCCTAAAGCTATGACTTGCAGAGAGTGGAGAATCTGATATTTAGTAGTGTGGTTCTCTCCCTTTCCCAGCTCCCACAATTACAAAAGGGGGTTACCTAATCTTCAGGGGAAAAAAACCAAAACACCCCCTCCACTACCAAAATTTCTGGGCATTGCAATACTACACTCTAAACAAAGTACCTTGTGGCCATTAAGCACAGCTTTGAATAATTGACTTTATCAACAATGGCTCAAGTTCGTGGCTTTTCAAGTGAGTGGAACCAGAGCCCACAGAATCATTGCCTGTTCAATTCACTGCCCATGTGGGAAGCAGTGCTGGGGTAATGAGACAAAACTTTCCATCAAAAAAGAAAAACAGATAGCTTCATTTTCAAGAGAGCTAGGATTGGATTTATTTTAAATAAAAGTGTCTATATAAGTGTATGGCTCTGCAAACTTAAATACAGAAACAACAACAGATAATCACCCTGTAAAATGTATAAGCACTAGGTATCTTTGAACATACTCTACCTTAACGTAAACTTAGAAAATTGAAAAAGATTCTTTTATGGTTAGATCACATCATGTGAGAGAAGTCAAGTAATTGGTAGACTTGGTGTAATTCCTTGCTGTTGAATTTGGAAAATAGGCAATATACAATTCAAAAGGTAGTTCAGACTTTTAATTTTTGATAAAATTTGGTCTGTGCCACACCCCATAGATGTGAACTTAGCTACTAGTTAGGAAAATGCAATGTTCCCTTGTGTAGGTACAAGGCTCTGCAGGCAGCTCATTCAGTATTCTCCAAGAGTACTGAAACTGGGCAACCAAACATTTGTTGATGTTTAAGCAAATTGTGATTTATGAACTCTAGCTCTTTTCTCAACTTTATATTACTTAGAGTCTTCTGTGACAGTCCCTGTCTTAGAAGAAGCCACAGCATGATATAGCACATTTTAATGCTGTGAGTGTATCTACTGGAGAATTGTCCTGTCCTAGATGTAGGGATTTTACTACTTATAGTCTGTATACATGAATTAACCAAATACAGGTTTCCTTCTTAACAGCTTGTGGGTTTAAGGCATTATCCTGAACATTACAAACACACCTTGGAGGAGCAGATGTAAAACATCAGCATGTCCAAATTATTTCATTTAAAATATTCTCAACTTTCTTGGCTGGAACACAACCTTACTCTCATTGCTCACATTAACCTTTCTACAAGCCAGCTGTGAGAACTTTCTTGGCCAGAGAACTGCCCTTCTCTGTTCCAGGTGTTAAGGGCTAACTGGTTTAGTAAGTTGAAGACTGGATTTGTCTTTCCTAGCTGTATTCCACTGAGAAGTCCTGTTGGTAGGCACCCATAGCAATCACTGAGTACAACAGTCCTGAGTGCCCAGCTGCAGAAGCACCACCTGTGCAAAGAAGTAGAGCTGTTTTGAAATGAATTACTACAAGAAAACAAACAAAACCAAACTTCAGCTGGCTGGACAGTCAACATCAGGTGATTTGATGAAGAAATGTAAAACACTGCTTTTTTTAGTACAAAGTATTGTTTTGAAATACTTAATAATGTCTCTGAAGCTGGGACAAATCTTAAGTATGATTCCTGCTAAAGTGTCTCCTAAGCTTTTGTTGCTATTTTGTTGTCCTCTCCAAATGGAGAAGCAATTAACTGCCTATGAAATGCAGGATTTGGAGAGAAAATTTCACACCTTCTGAGTCTGTTTAACTTTGAAAGTTAAGCTGCTGCTGTGTGGTTGTGATTACGTGTGAACCTACCTTTGCACTTACAAGCTGCAACTCGATTTTCATAAATATGGATGGACACTTGTGTTGATTCCCACTTAAAGGTTGGTTTCCTAAGCTTTGGAAGGTAGGGCAATTTTTAAAAATTTGTTTGGTTCTACCCAGCTACACATAAGTGTGCGTGTTTCCTGGGGTTTTTTGGAGGGGGACGGAGTATAAAAAAAAGATGCTTGGCTCATAATTACTGTGTGAGCAGAAAATGTTCCCAAGTGTTTGGATTAATACAGCCAACACCTGTGAGAGCTCATTTCAGTCAAACAGCAGATGCTGTAAATTCCTTCATAAGTAATTAGGAGTTAGTATTCTTCTTGTCAGTGTATAAATCTGTCCTCTCCCCCATTTTCTTCTTCTAATCCTCCCAGATCTGCTTTCCCTTTCTATCTTCTAAAATTGACCCCAAGCCCCACTATCTGTCAATCTAAAAAAAAAAGTGTGCAAATGCCCATTGAGACTTCTAGAATAGCTGTATACAGTGAAGATTATCTCCTGTTGGATCTGTTAATTGCTAGCAAAAGTTGGGGTTTATACAGTTATTTTCATAATATCCAGCAGGACCCAGGGGATGTTGCAGAAAGGTCAGTGATGAAGTAGGCCTGGGTACTATACACAGGTTCAAAATGATGTAACAGTAAACTGTAGTGCTGCTAAGTGTGTTGCTGTTGAAGGGTGACAATGTGGTAAAAATAGAGTCTTTGTTTTGGTCTGAGTGTTATGGTGATTGTTTTGTGTAGATGTGAAAGCAGAGAGAGAGTATGCTGCAAGTTGCCAGGACTGCTATGAACCTCCTTGCCAACCTGTTAGTGTATCTTGTTCATAATAAAGTATAAAAATGGTAAAACAGACTGATCATAGTTATGAATGTGCCACTGCTGTCCTCTGGCTTTAGACAAAAATAGGATAAAAATGACAAACAGGTAGGACAGAGGTGTTGTTTCTCTTTCAGTTGGGTCACTTAAATTTCTAATGCTTCTGGATCCTCCATACTCCCTTTCTGATGATGAAGGGAAATCAAACCACCATCTTGATTTTAATGCTGGTCTGAGCATGATAATGATCCAGATGAAGTTCAGTGAAGACTAATAGGAACATGCTAATTGTCACAATGGAGACTATGATTGCAGCACAGCTCTTTATCCAAACTAAAGCCAACGGTGGAAGGATGCTCTCTGGGTGCTAAGAATTGTATGTTTTGTTACTGCACTAATAGACAAGAGAGAGGCATTTGCTTTCTTTGTGGAGTACCTTAACTCAATTGTCTTTAGGAAGACAAAAAAGGAAAAGCCTTGTTCTAGAGGTGAAAGGAACAGTAGTGCTTCAGAATCCTACAAATCACTTTCTAAAAATGATCCTACTCATGTACTGCATAAGAGGAACACTATTTTGGCCTCTTTTGAATGGCAACTTTTAGTGGGAATGGAGGTGCCCGTTCTGTGATGTTCAAGAGTGGTGCCAGAGTTTATGGACTAGTGTTCTGTTCCATCTCTCACCAAAAACCTACATGCATGAGAAAATGATTTTGTGATTACAGGATGCGATCCAGGTAATGTTTGGTTCAAGAACATTCTCTTTCTTCTCACCATTTCCTTGGTGGTTTTCATGGATAAACATGCCATCTAAATGAGATGTTTATAAGAATGTGCATTTTCCTCTAGTGGCATTATTTCACAAACACTTGGTAGTGGGGTGTGGAGCTATTTCAGGGGAGAGGCTGCCAATTGTGCCTCAAGAACAGAAAGGAGAATGGTTTGAGATTAATCAGGTCCCCTATACCTTGAATTCCCTTTCATGGTTTATGCCTTTATGATCCTAGTTGACAGCTCTTACACTTAATGGTATATTGTATGGGACAATTTTGGCTTTTATCTTGAATTTTGTTAATCTTGCCTTTTTTTTTTTTTGGGCACAGCTAGGAAGATGGAATTATTTGTGTCAATCTCCTTATTTGTTTCTATTTTCAACATAATTTGAACTGTAATTGTCAAATTACAAAGCTATGTCACAAAATAATAGTAAATAGAACTTATACACAAACAAAAACATTGTTTGGTGTTGTGAATCTCTGCACTGTTTGCCAAAGGTAGACTGCAGTTTAGTGGGCTTTGAAAGTAAAAACATTAATCAGATCTATTTCTGTGGAAAGTAAATGTGGCAATTCTTATCACATGAATAAATTGTTCCTTTAGAGTATTGTTTTGCACCATTATTGCTTCAAGTACCATTTATGTAGTCTACTAATGAAAGGTTTCTAACAGCTAACACACTAGGTAGAGAAAAGGCTCAAAATTCCCCTCTCAAGAAGTGAATGCAGTGTGTTGGAAAGGAGAGGAGAAGGGGAAGAACAGGAGTGGGATTTTTTTTATTAATAAGAACAGTGAACTAGCCTGGGGAGAAAAGTTCCTGTGAAAGGATAATATCTAAAGAGTTTTTTACACTGCCTCAAGTTTTCTTTGTTAAAAATGTATCAGTTTTCTAGATGTTTTTTCAACTTAAAATACTTTTTTTTTTTCTCTCTTCCCTCAGCCTAGGTAAATGGGATGGGGATGCAAAAAAATTGAATAATACTGCTAAAGAGTGAAAAATAGGCTTCAGGGGGGAAACCTACCTAACTACAGTGTTATAGAAGTATTCTTTTAGCTTCCAGGTTGTATTAACTAAATTGCTGTATTAGCAATTACATATACTAAATATAAGTATAGCTCCAGATTTTGGAGAAATAATCAAGTATGACTTTTTGTGCCAAGTCAATCTGTTCATTACTTGCTATGGATTTGATTCCATAAACAAAGTGCCCATCGGTGGAGATGAGATCATATCTGAAATGCCAGACAAGCTCTGAAACAGTTCCAGGTCTCTGCAAAGCAATGTCTGACTCTGCAGTGCCTTCCTCCCTTTGACCTGGCTAATGGCTGCTACTTTTGGTAAGAATATTTCAAGTTGGTGCTGGTCCCTCACTTCTTTTACATACCTTTTTTTTTTTTTTTCCCCTGCCTTCTCAGAAAGCCCAAAGGGCACAGACCACGATCTTCATGGACCTGTAGTTTGACTGGCTCAGCCTCTGGTTTATTGAGACTGAGCTGCTTCATGATTTCTGGTAAAAATAAAGTATATTTGCATCAAGAACTTTTTACTTTTATTTTAATTGCTGTGTAGTTTGACTGCCTCAAACTGAGGCCAGACTTTGTTCTATCTTGCAGTTAAGTAACTGGCATTTATGATAGCTTGCAATTACTGTTCAAACTATCACTTTTCCATTTCAAAATTAGCATTTCTCTGTGCTTGCAGCACTATCTCAGATACCACAATTATGTGCATCCTCAGAAGCAGGAAATGGCTGTGGCACATCACATACTGTGGTGTAGTGAGTGTAGGGAAATGTATTTTGGGGGTTTCTGTGATAAGTGTTCTTATGGAGCCTAATCTTCCTAAGTGTCTGACATGAAAATTTACTTATTATGCATAATGCCATGCCTTTCCCAGGAAGACTTTGGATCTGCTATTCATTAAGTGATCTATACATATGTGTAGAAGGTAATCACAAAGTAAATTGTAGCAAAAAAGTTAGTGAATAACCAAAGTCTTGTTTAGTCTTAGGCCCACATAAGAACAGATTGCCGGAGTCAAGAAGGACAAAAATGTTTTTCAAAGTAGGCAATGATCTTAAACATTGAAATTAAAACTAGTGTGCAGGGAGACCACTTCCTACAGGAACTGCTAAAACAGCAGGTTGGCTATGCCAGACCTGGTAAAACTGTGCTGTGTTGGATTTGTTTGTTCTGATTTGCTCTTTGGCTTCCTGGAATTTGTAGAGTTCAAGCTCAGATATGTGATACCTAAAAGCCAAGCAAGAATAAATCCCTATCTTGCCTTTTTGTCAGGGGTTTGCTATTTATTTTTTCGGGCAATGTGCAATCTACATATGACACAGTGCAAGTGGGAAGATGGGTTTCATCATTCTCTGATCTCTGATGAGCTGGGTTCCTGATAGCTTCAGTGTTCTGGAAACTGAAGGATATTTGCACGTGGATTTGGATGTATAAGATCTGCTGCAAAAATAGATGCAATTTTAACAAAACCTTACACAAGAGGCATATAAATATTTTTGCCTTTTGCCAGTGTATTAACTAGGGATTTTGAAAAGTTATGTCAATCTGCCTTTTGCCCAAAGCTGTCAGGGGAACTATGTTACAGCCTTTTAAGTTTGACAGCTTTCTACTCTTGTTGAGATACTCTGTCAAGCTAATTTTTTTTCATGAGAGACTAACTTTTTGCAGGTATGCTGATTAATTTTTTTTGTTTTGTTATACAAAAGCAGTACAAGATCACTGGTGGTTTATCTTTCTTTAATGTTAACAGAGATGTAACAATAACCATGTTCAAATGCTTTGATATTTTAATGTACTGGGATGGCCAAATATTTCAATTTCTGGTTTTTGTTCTTTCATGACAGCTTTTCATCACTTTGAGACAGCTGGTAAACACTTGCTTTGTTCTGCATAAAATGTGGAATCAGCTGTGTTTATTTTTGAACAATATAGCATTGATTTGGGGAAGAAGAGACTAAAAGTAACAGGGAAATATAATCCTGAAGCTTGACTGACACCATTGTTTGGCAGCCCATCTAATACAAAGGTTTGTCTCATCCTCAGAGTTCTTTGGAGTTCAGGACAGGCCTGTCTTGTGTTCAGTCTGTTGTTCTGGTCTGTTCTGTGGCTTTGCTCATTCTTGTCTCACCTGGTGGAGGGCAGGCTGCAACACTTTCTTGCTGCAGCACCACTACCAAAGCCCTTGTCTCCCAAAGACCACACAGTGTTCTATGGGGCTTCTGCTGTAATAAATCAAATAAGTCAGCCACTCACATAGGGTTTGCAAGAGCTGACTTCATTTTATCTTGGTGTTGCTTTGAATAGTGTGTGTGTCCTTCTAATATTGAGAAAAACAGGATACATTTTAAAACGTATATTTTATAATGGCTTTAGTGCTGTCTTGAAAGGTGAGAGAGATTCAAATGAATTGGTCTGCAAATCCATTTATACAGTTAATGATATATATGTTTACATGAAAAATAGTTGTGTGAAGTGGCCTCTTAATATATTTATAAAAATTCAATGAATGGCCAGTTAATAGATTATTCATAAAATGATGAAAATGTTGTCTAGTAGAAATTTCTTCACTGTGAGTGAAAGAAGATTCAGTTCTGTAGTTATAGTCAATGAAACTGGTGAAGGGTCTAGTGAATAACTCCTGTGAGGAGTGGCTGAGAGAGCTGGGGATGTTTAGTCTGGAAAAAGGAGGCTCAGGGAGGCCCTTAGTGCTCTCTACAGGTACCTGAAAAAAGGGTCTAACCAGGTGGGGGTTGGCCTTTTTTCCGAGGCAACCAGACAGGATAAGAAAGATTTGCCTCTAGCAAATTGCCAGGGGAGGTTCAGGTTGGACATCAGGAAGAATTTCTTCGTGGAAAGAGTTGACAATTTGGAATGGGTGGAGTCACCATCCCTGGAAGTGTTCAAGACCCAACTGGGCGTGGCACTTAGTGCTGTGGTTTAGTTAACGAGGTAGTGATTGGTCAAGGGTTGGACTTGATGATCTTGGAGGTCCTTTTGAACCTTAATGATTCTGTGATATGTGTGTAGTGTCTTTAACCTCTTGGATATGCCAAGGGTCTCTTGGAGCCATCTGGAAGTTTTTGCATTTTACAAACTTAGCACAAGTGTCTGGTATATCACTTTTATAGTAAGCTTGCCTGCCTGAGAAAGGGGAGTGTGGTCCCAGGGAGGTCAGTATCCTCCAAAATGTCACTAATACAGTCAGTTATTGCCCTTCTGTACAAGTACAGAGTGTGTGTAGAATGAACAAAGCCCTTCTCTGCCTCCTACTCTGTTTAGTCTTCTAAGCAAGATGGGCAATTATCTTTAGCCAAAGAAGTAGCTTTGTCCATTCTTGTGCCCCTTTGAAACAAAAACCAGTCAGATGTGGCTCTGATTTAATGGTACTGGGTGCAGTCACTCCTTGGACTGTGAGCGTTATTTTGTAATATTGCCCTCAAATACTGTGCAAATGGATCAAACTCATGACATGAACACATTAAAATATAAGCAAATAGTGAGAGAACTCTTGATATTTTTTATGGTTTGTCCAAAATGCAATATTCTTCTGAAATAACAAAACTGATGTATCACAAAAAATTACTTCAGTGAAATTGTTTGAATGCTGAGCAGTTGGCCAAAGTCAGCTCTACCAACAAAGTCCATCACAGCTCAGTGCTAATTAATATTGGTGCAGTGTAGTCCTTGTTTATGGCATGACACAAAAGACTATTGATGAAAGGATGCTTAAGATATCCATAGAAAAACTTATGCACCTCACTGTGTGTGTTTGTAGCTTATGCTTCTCTGCAATAGCACTCTAGCAATCCAGACTTTAAAGTGCCACTAGAAATTATAGGCAGTAGTCTCATTAGATCAAGTTATGTTTTCTAACATTGCAGTATTAAATGATATTCTCTGGTCCAACAAAATTTTGATGACAAGAAGTCAGTAGGTTTGCTTGGCAACTGATATTCACTGGATTGTTGTATTTATTATGGATATATTTTATCACTCTTTTGAGATGCAAATGAGGGATGAAGTTCTTTTTGAGCATTGCGGTGCCAGTTGCTATATTGGAAACCCTGTTCCTCCTTTGAAGGATCTGTGATTTCTAGTGAAATATGAAAGAATATATTTCTTTTGGGGCAGTTAAATGAGTTTAATTTACACCAGTCTGGGATATCATGGACAACTACATGTACTCATGCTGCTCTGTGTACTTGGAGTGAGTTAGAAGCTCCCAGGAAGTATCACCCTTCTGCATTTTAAGTGCTGTGACTGTATCTCCACAGCATGTAGGCTTCACTTCCACAGGGCTGAATTTATGATAGAGCTCTGCTCAGATTTCCAGAATTACTGATACACAGCATGTGACCCACAATATTGGGATGTTTCATTTATTAATAGGCTTATTGTGTGTTGGGAGATCCCAGATTAATGGAAGGATTTCTCAGAAGTTCTGTGCACAATGGATTCCCGCTTTCTACCTGGGGAAGATAGTCCTGCTTGGGTTTGGATTTTTGTTGCAGGGTCAAGATGAATAGGTGTGGTGGATTGGGACTAAACCTGGCAGTTTTTGATGGTGTCACTCAGTGAACTGATGTCAGAGTCATACTTGTGTATGCAGGCAAGACTTATATTTTCCTTTTTTTTTCCCCCTTTTATTTAAAGGCAGGGAGGTAGTCTTATGTACTTCCATAATTTTTTTTTCCTAGTAACCTGGTTTTCAACTCAGTGTGAGTTTTCATTTTTGGTGTTCAAAATAGCTATTTGTGCAAGCAATTTGTGTATAGAATATTTCAGGGAACCTGAGGCTGACTGAGAACAATGTGCAGATGCTTCTCAACTACTATGCTGACTGTGTTAACTTCCAACATAAGTGTAGCCTTCACATCATCACTTCTTACTGAAAAAGACAGTATGTGCAGAGACTCTTTGGGGCACTGATAAAGAATGAAACCAACTTGCATATAACCAAAAACAGCCTCAATTTTCTGTCCTTGTCTCTTTTGTTTTTGTAAATGATAAGCTGATTTTTATCTGAGTTTGTGAGTTGTGATATCACTGTTCCGTGTTCAGCTTGTTATTATCAAAATCTTCACTTGTGCTTTTTTTTCTACATGAATCTATGTTGTCACTTGCAAGACAATTGTTTGCCTCCAACTATGGAGTTTTGGTACTATTTCTTCATTGCAACATGAGTCTAAAGACTTGGTTGTTATGCACTGTGTTTCTAGTATGAAAGCTGGGGAAGTCTGTGCAGCATATTGCTGTTTCTTACTTTATCATTGGAAATAGATTGCCAACTGCAGTCTCTGTACATTTAATTTGTCTAAAAAAATGTGTTGGCCAAATTTTCCCATTTTAGAGTTATTCAATTTACCCTAATGGTCTTTAACTGAGAGTTATGTTCACACAATAGAGGATAAAATAGACTGAAATTTTTTTTCAGAGCTATTAAATTTTTGAACTTGATGAGTTCCCATCCCGTCCAGAAAATAGAGTTTTCTGAGTGTGTCCCATATAAATGTCAAATCTGGCAACCATGAGCTAGATTACTTGAGGCTGTTGGAAGAGAAAGGAATAGTATAAAGGAAAGAATGAGGAGAGGAATGTGATTATATCTAATCTGGAGTGACTGGAGGGCTGAATGACCAATTGTGTCCAAGTGACATCATGTCAAAAGCATAACGGTGTCAAGGCATCTTCTAGGAAGCAGCCTTCTGCATCTGCTCAGCAACAGCACCTTGCTAGATGATATACTGATACTATTCCTTCTTTCAGCTTGAGGGGAAACAAAAACTTTCAAATGTAGTTTTGTTCTTGACTACTCTATTTTTAAAAGAATTCCACCCCACCTCCAAAACAACTCAAAAAACCAAACCCCAAAGCCTTAATGCATGTAAGGACATACTTCATAACCAAGCATTACTGAAGAGCCTGATGCCTATCATTCACTGTGAACAGGGAGACCCATAAAAAGGGCTGAAAAACCTGTATTGAAACCCATTCCACTGGGCTAGACAGGAAGGGGCATCCCAAGGAAGTTTCAGGAAGTTCTGTCTGAATATGTGGAAAAACTTTACTGTGCAGGTGATTGTGTACTGGAACAGATTGCCTGGAGAGGTTGTGGAGTCTCTCTCACTGGAGATATTCAAGAACTGTCTGGATGTAACCCTGTGCCATGTGCTCTGGGATGACCCCTGCTTGAGAAGGGAGTTGGACCAGATGACCCACTGTGGTCCCTTCCAACCTGACCCATTCTGTGATTGATTTTTGGTATAGTTAATTGACTAAATAGGCAGGACAGGAAGACAAGTGAACAGAAAAAAGCTCTCTGCTCTATAAGATTATTTTTTTTAAAGAATTTAACATACACCTTTAGTTCAACAATCAGAAACTTGCTTAATTTACAAAAAACATGCTCAAATCTTAACAAAATAATTTGGCCTTAAGCACGTCCTCTATATCTTCCTGGCTAGACATGCA
>JAWWTY010000156.1:12438019-12550929 GCA_035222235.1 Margarornis squamiger
ACAAAAAACATGCTCAAATCTTAACAAAATAATTTGGCCTTAAGCACGTCCTCTATATCTTCCTGGCTAGACATGCAATTTGCAGACTCAGAGTATGAGTGAATCACCAGGCTGTGTAAGAACCAGGAACAGAATCACATTGGTGCTCTAAGCAGAAAACCATGTCTGTCCTGGAAAGCGTGTCACTTCTGAATGAACCAGTGGGAGTAGCTGCCACTATACTATATAGAACTTAGGGTAGCTGTGCTGTGCAGCCATCCACTATGAGGCATTTAAAAAAATAAAATGTTCCAAGTCTAAGCAACTGCATAGGGGGCACGTCCTTTTCAGTATTGTTCTTACTGAAAGTTTCTGTACTAGATTTTTCTGTATTTTCTTCAAGAGCTGTGTCAAAGACTTAGAAAGCGTTGTTACTCTATACATTTTACTAGTAGAGAAGCAGCTGTTCTGAGACAAGCCTCAGGTGGCCCATGTACAAACCATGAGATGTTTGGTGAGGTTAAAGGCAAGTGCCAAAGGACTAAACAATTGGTATCAGTGAGGATTCACAAGCAGCTTAGCTGAGAAGTGATGAGGTTGCTGGCCTTAATGTAACAAATCACTTAAGCAGCTGTCAGGTTTTAAGCATGTGAGGTTTTTTGTTTTGTTTCCTATGAACATCCTTAAGTACTTTGCTGGATTAGGATCCTGGCAGGACAGAAACCCTGGATATCTTTGCATGTTAAGCAGCATAAGTTATAGCAAGAATTTCTTTGAGCTTACAGTTTTTCCTTAAATTCTGTAACAGAGTTGTACTATTTCCTTTTTGGCTGTTCCTGCTTCTTCTAATGCTTGAAAGAGTTTGCTGGGTTTTATGATATTTAAGTTTCTACATTTTCTTGCTGTTAGATAAACAAAGTTCTTTAAAGAGCTTGGAGGGGACCCCAACAAACCCCACGAAACTAAAACCAATGGAAAACACTCCTCTTACAGAGCTTTGAGGCTGTCCATAATTTGTCTTGTTGAACAAATAATTGTGGGGAATGAATTATTTGTTCTGGCCTGCAAAAAAAAAAAAGTGAGTTTGAGAGCTGTGTTTGCACTTAGCATAAAGGCAAAGACAAAGCACATCTAGAAACAGCTCAGTTGAGCTTAGCTTAGCTGTGAGAGCTCACAATTAACAGCAAACCATCATAAATGATGTATTAGTTCTTCTACAAAATGAGTGCTGTTGAATTTGATTCAGCTTATGGTTCATGATTGTATTACACACCTCTGTGTGTCTTTAGTGATGATATCTTTCTCTTTTGTGAATTTTCTTCGTGCTGTTTTTATATATTAGTGAAGGAGGAATTGGGAGACTGGATTGCTAACACTAGACACAATGAATTTTTCAAAAGGTAGTGTTTTTTTGCCAGAACTAGTTGACTTAAATAGCTAATAATAATCAAATGGCTTTTCAGCATGGAACAACATATCTTTTTTTCTGGCTGATGAGTAGAAAGCTGAACCAAGGCTGGGAGAGCTGTCATGGGTCAAGCAACAGGACCTGGACTATACTTGCCCAGTTTGTGCTGTTATAACTTGCAGATTTCCTGTTATTCTTCTAAAACAGATTTTTACACATTGATTGAGGATTTCCTTTGGCTTGAAGGGATGGAGAATGTAGCAGTTTTTCAGTGCAGAGTGGGAGTGTGTTCCAGCTGTAGGTCCTCTGTCTGCCTGGCTAATGAGTCCATCTGAGGTAGATAGACTTCAGCAGTCTTTCCAATACTGAAGACTGAGCCAAGGAAAAAACCAGAGAGGATATGATTTCAGAAAGAATTTTGCTTAATTAAAAAAAAACAAATAGCCTGTTTAGCAATTAAATGCTGTTCTTTTGGAAATGAGCACTTTCTGCTGTTCCTCCAGCTGGATAGATATGAACTTGGAATTACAAAAGCATACCAAATAAGCTGGCCCCCAAAATATGATACTAGCTGCCTCAGTCACAGCACAGACCTGACTATTATTTTGAGGTTGCATAGGTTTTCCAAGGGCTGAATTGGCCCATTCATTTATTTTCTAAAAATTCCATTTTTGTAATGAAACGTTATCTCAGCTTTCATTCTTGGTTCCAGTAGAAGTAAAAGGAGTTTAGTCTATTTTCAGCATTTTGTCAACTGTTAGTGAAGGCTTCAGTTTAATACTATCTGATACTTCAGTGGTATCCAAATTTGCAGGTTTCAGTGTTCACAAATACTGTAAAATAAGTAGAGCCATGCACCACTCATCCCCTTCCTTGTGAGCTTATTAATTCAGTGATGGTAAATGTCTCTTGGAGCAATTCTTTGACCTTAGCTCTGATAGTTTGTCTTTGTTCAGGTTACTGGAGGGGAGAGCCTGTGGGAGGTGCACCAATATGGGCAATATGTATGGAGTTTATTTTTCTTTTGGGAGAGGTGTCTGCACTCAATGTAGTATGGGAAGCAAGGTACCTATGCAGGGCTAAAGCATTTACTTGTCTCTGGCTCTCCTCTCTGCAGGCCTGCAGTGGGCAGAAATGCACTCCACAGTCCTACAGATAGCTTGAAAAAGTGGCTTGTAGGATAAATGCCTGCTGGTTTATTAGGATGGATTAAAAGACAGGAAAGTAAATGTCACATCTAAATACTAAGCTGTGCAGCTATGCTGTGTAAAACAAATTGAACTTTACATCTATATTGCATTAGTGCACTGCCTTCTTTGTTCTTGATTTATAGTTTTGAAAAATACTTTTAAGCCTTAATGCAAGAGTTTCTGTAGTTGCATAATTAGAAGGAAGAGTTTATGCTATAAAAGGAAAGGGATTTTCCTTACCCACGTTTTGGTTTGTATCATTACCTTCTAAGTTACTTAAATGTTCTTGTAACTGTTACAAAATGATGTGAATCCCACAATCAAAATCTGTCTTTGGAAACAAACATTGCCTTCATTCAGTGCTAAGGATATCTGTTCTTTGTTTTCTTTAAGTCAGACTATTTTAATTATGGTAGCAATTAATATGGTGTTTAATCATGAAATGTCAATTGATTTTAGTCAAATCTTTTGTGTGATCGAAGGTCTCTTAGTACACAGCTCAGAGTAAATAGTTTCTAAAAAATTATGGATAAAGTTGCAAAATTTTGTAAGAGCAGCTAAATGTTTTTCAGCTTTATGTGAAACATCTTCAAATTATTTTGATTTTAAAATTTATACTTTGTATACCTTAGTTAATACTAAGAACAGAAAGGATTTTTTTTGCAATAGCTTGTTATTGATAAATCCCTAATATTTACAAAGTTTAAATTATATATCCTGCAGAGGCCTTTCTGAATCATACAGTTTCATCCTGTGCTCTGATCCTACAGGAAAACAGCTTTTTGCTTTCACTTAATGGCCCTATGCTGGGAGATAAAAACTAGTGCATGGGGGGAAGGAAGTGTAGTATTTACCACTGAGTTTCTGTGTAGGGCAGTGGTACCCAGAGATGCTGCAGTTCCCCAGGGGTAATTTGCTGTGTTGTGTATGCTGAATTATAGTTCATTTCCCTGTCAGAACAGAGTGTAAAAATTTCAGAGAAAGTACAATATCTGGAAATTTAATTAAAAACCTTGGACCATAGCATAGTATTTTAAGACTCCAGCCCTCTATGGTAAGGGGAGTAAGCCATATTTTCAACTGGCATAAGCTGGCACTGCTCCATGATTGCCATCTCTTGTTGGCATCCATGTTGTCCTCCAGTAAAACAAATTATGTTGATTCACTGTAGGTTATGTTCCTAATGAATCTGTATTACAAAATTGTGCTCAGCTTCAGAAAATTAACTTTCCAATTCATATGTCAAATGTGTGCCTTGTTTTATCTTGGAATCCATATATTTGACCCAGAAAATAAGTGTTTGTCAAACTCGGAATAAGATTTTTTTTTTGGTTTTTGTTGTAGTTTGTTTATTTGAAAATCTGGTCTTTTGAACCTGATCTGATTTCTTGAGATTTATGGTTCTTCAGCATCTGCTTCATGACACCTACTTGCATGTAGAAGAAAAAACTTTTTGAAGACTTGCACTAGTAAAAAGGGTCTGTTGATTATTAGCTGTCTTCAGAAGACAGATGGAGAACCACCAACAGATTAAACAGGTAGAAAAATATCTATTCAAGGACTTTGCTGTAATCAGAAACAAACCATTAGGAAAATATTGTGAAGAAATCTTTGAGGACTGACTGGGTTATATTTTTCTAGGTGCTGCAGTTGGGGACACCAAGCTGTTTAGAGTCAAGCACATGAATAATTAAAAGTAGGTCAATTTGTTCTGAAAGATCAGGATCTGAGTAATTTGCAAATGTCAAGTTTTTTCACATAAGGAAACTACACTGTCAAGCACACACTGCATACAGAATTTGAACATGCCTTTTCAGCCCAAGTGCAATGGAGTTTAAAGTGTTTGATTGTACCAATAATGGACTGACCTTTTGGTATTTAATTTTTTCCAGCTTCTGTTTGTTGCAGGCCAGATAAGGTGTTTCAGGATGGGTGCCTGATTGTGTTTTAAAAACAGTATTCATTATGTGTCAGAAAAAATAATTTTGATATTGTGTGATGGGGCAGGCAGATGAAAGGGTTGATGTCAATCCCTGCCACAGCAGTGACAGCCTGAAAAGTGTTCTCTTGTTTCTTGAACTTGTGTCTTTATCAGTACCACATTAATGTGTAAACAGTTAGAGTAGGCAAAAGCCAGCTCCTGGGAGTCTGTAGCCACTAACACCACATCAAGCTGAAGACTGGAGTTACATTTTTCTTTAAAAGTTAAAAGCCATGATATTTAATGCCAGTCTGTGTCTTGGAGCCTGAAGAATTTATGAGTACTGGATTCTGAAACTCCTGTTTCAAAATATAGCATTGAAATGACAAATGTACTTCTTTCCTGTTGGAACAGGCTTTCTTTTGGTTTGATTCTAAGTTGTTTAGAACAGAAAGAAAAGGAAGATAGAAGAATACCCAACTTGTGCTGGAAACATTGGTTTCCTTTGCTGCTTTTATTAGCTATCCGCTATATGGTGTACCACATCAAGGTGCAGATGTGCTAGAGATTGCATTTACATAAATACTTGAATTTTTCTACCAACACTGTGATGGTTCATATTCAAGACAGCACAGGCAAGCAAAGTCACTGTTATCTCTGGGGCATTGTGTTTCCCAGGAAAGCAGAGCTAGATGAGCTGAAGCAAATAGTAGTGAAGATGGTGATGTGGCTGCTTTAGTCCCTCTACACACAATGACTGCACATTTATGTAAAATCCCAAGAGAAACGTCTGAGGGGCTGCAATAGCTCTACTGACAAAAGAAAGGCAGAAAGTGAGCTTGGAACCCTCTGTATAGTGACTTTTGCTTATTTGATCCCTTGTGTCTCAAGAAACATGCTTACCTTTGATTTTTCGGGGTCTGATTTCTGCCCCTTGCAGTTTCTCCTTACTGTCCCACAATCTACAACTATTCTGCCAAATGAAAATAAGAAAATATACTGTCTATACTGAGGAAGTGGTTTCCTTGGAAATGGTGACCATATGGAAGCTATAAATGCTGATACCAAACTTATAGTTGATTGTACGGATGTGGGCACTGTAAAAAAGGGGAATAGGTTCTCTTTGCTTGCTAAAGGGAAAAATCTTGGTGCTGCCTAGGCTTTTTGCCAAGGTGCAGCCTAAAGTAAGATTATTTTAGGTGTGTGATGTGTGAGAGCTCTTAGTCCCTTGCTGTTTTGTATAGAGTGCTTGCAGGAACGTGGCTATGAAGTCTAGTTTGATTTCATAAGTTTTGTGGACTTGTAAGAGAAAAGGTGGGTGCATATTTTGACAATTGAGCATGGGATAGGGCTTCCAGTTCTGCCTTCAGCTGTGAGTTGGTCCTGATCAGCTCCCTGACATGGCCACTGTAGTGTCTGGGCAGACACAAGCCAGATTCTGCTCTTGTTGTTCCTGTTGGTGCTGGTGAGGGGGTTTGACAGCTTGAAGTGGCCAGAGAAGCAATTGCTGAAAGAAGAGTGGGAGGCAAAACTTGGCAGACTGCAGCGCTGGTACAGGTAGAAGCTCTGTCCTCTCTGCGTTCTCCAAGTGTTCTTGCTAACCACCAGAGACCTTCTTGCTAGCCCTGAGGTACAGTAGTGATTTAATATAATCATGGTGTTGCTTCTCATCCTCAGAGAATGTATATTTATGAACATGAGGTGGATAAAAAGTTGAAGCTAAAAATGTTAGACTCTGGCCATGGTGTGTGGTACTGTTAAACACCAGTGTAGAGTCAGTGAGGAGCAGAGCTTTATGCTTGTTTCTCAAATAGAGATTTGCTGTTGAAATTGTTATCCTTTTACCTTATAAGGTATCAGCTTTGATACTTTTATATCCTCTTTATTTTTTTCACCTGGGACCTGCACTTTGATGTAAGTTATGAAATCAGTTAATCAATATATTTCCTTTAATGGAAGAATTGGGAATGAATATTCAGCAGCTGTAGTAATGTTCTGGAGTTTGCCATCTAATAGAGATGAAATAAAAAGCAGAAGCTGATTAGAATTCCAGAAAATGGGATATTCATCTATTTATAGGAATTTGAGTCTTTGTATGCCAGATTTTGTAATTTAATGCTCAGAACATCCTTGAATTTAAGCACTTCTGGAGAAATCATTAAATGAACGAAAAGTAAAAGGAATGTTAAAAGAGCCAAGTATTGTTGATTTGCAAAAGAAAAATGTCTCCAACATGAATTGTCTGGTTGAAGGATGCATGAGTAAAATGGAACACTCTGTTGTGTCTGAAATGTGCTCTCATAATTGTGGAAGCATTGCCCCGTGCCAGGGACTTACTGTCCCCAACACAGACTGATGTGCTAAGCAGGAAGCATAGGATATAATGAGACATTTTCATGTTGCGTCTTTGCTTGTTTTTCAGACCAGGTTATGGTCGGTTTCAACCCAAGTGCTTCCATAGAGAAGATTTTTCTTTCATATCTATTTTCTTAAGCTCTTCTAGTGTTGGATGCTCTTGCCTCTCCTGTTTCTAGCTCCTAAATGTATGACTTGGGAGAGCGTTTGTATGACTTGTGAAACAAAAGTGACCTCTGGCCACTGAGAAAATATAAAAAAAAAATATTGCTGGACTTCCACTTCTGTGGAGATGTATTAAACAGCTCCTGATCTCATGGGAGACCTGGAAAGCCTCAGGGAGTTTTTCTACTTTGTGTTTGGTTCTATTAATAATAGTGTGTATATATTTTTTATAAATCTAAACATGTTTGACTTATGCAATTAAAAACTGTTACAGGGCAACATACTCAACATCTCATGTGGAAATGTTGCCTGTTCTTTTATTTAGCTAAGTATTGCCATAGCTAGAAAACAATGTTCAGGGTTTTGACAGAAAAAAACCTCAAAACAAAAGTAAGCAAAGCTTGATGCTCTGTGAGCAGGGTTGGGCTAACTAATCATGGTGCCGTTTTCTAGCTGATGTGTTCACCTGACCTGTAATTTTTGTTTATTTTAATGTTAGAGCAAATGCAGTGCGCCTGTTTTAAGGTGGAGTGAAATTGTATTCTATTTTGGTATAATTTCACTGTGCTCTGCATCTTGGCAAGGGATGTTCAGGTGCTTTGGAAATTATACTTGTAGATTGAGTCCCTTTTTAGCAGTTCATGTCCTTGCACACAATATGGACAGTGCTCCTGCTCAGGACAGCAGGGATTGGCAGTAAATAGGGATGAGGACAGGAGTTGTGAGCCTCAGCATTGCTGCCTGTACCATCTGAGAGGAGATGATGTCAAGTGACTCATCCTAGGCCAAGTCATTCTTTCCAGTAGTTGCTCTTATATTTTCTTGGCAACAGTATTGGCCACATTATTAGGCCAGCTTGGCTGTGCTGTCACTGCTGGTGTGAGTGGCCCACAGAGCTGTGCTCCCAATTGCCTGGACAGCTAATGCACCCATCACAGCTTGGCCCAGGGGAAGGAGAGAGCTTAGGGAAAACGGAAGAGCAACACTGACTCCTCCTGCCTCCTCCACTTCAGTGCCTTCTAACTCCTTCTTCTCCAAGCAGCCTATTCTGAAAAACTGCTCGGAAATATGTATATTTTGTACGTCCATATTCCATTTTCAGTACTGCTTGGTGTAGTTTTGATGTGTAGCAACGTTACCAGCAATGTAGCTTGAATGCCTCAGTTCCTCTGACCTCTTCTGTTTGGCTGTCAGGGAGGATTTTGGGACTAGAAAAATCTGAGAATTCTTTCATTTAGAGAACTCTATTTTAGTGAATTAAGTTATGAAAAGTGTGGATCCAAATTTGCATAATTCATAGCTCTGGATTTTGTCATCTGTGACTTTTTATTTTAATAGTTTAGGCTACCTGGTTGATTTCAAGTGTCATGAAAAGTATTGTCATTATTCTACACTCTTTACTAGATGGAGGACTGTTTTGCAGTCTGGTTTAACTCAGTGCCTTTCAGACACGTGAAAAAATCAGTGGCAATTAACTGTCAAGTGTTTCAGAAGGTCATATCATGTATAAAGGATGTAAGTCCAAGCCACTTCCTTGTGCATCAGAGGGAATGTCAGTAGATATGAGTATGTTTAATCTGACAGCAGGAGGGTGGACAAGAAAAACATTGTACCAAGAGGTGTAGGTCAAGTCAGAGGTAGCAACCAGGGACTGAAAGATCAGAGTGTTCTTTTTAAGGTCTAGAACTCTTACTACTACTTGTATTATTACAGCATCTAAAAAGTATTTCAGAGGTAGTGGATTTTTGAGTTTCTGTAAATAATAATAGAGTAATCTTTGACTTGTTAAATTTGGTCTAGCTTAGAGTCACTGAAAATCTGGGCTAACATTTCCTTAATGTATTTGGTTCTGGTAGAGCTAGAAATTAAAATAATAAATAGTTCATAAGATGAAGGTAGCTAGCAAAATATAGAACAAGTATTGAATTACAGAAAATAGGATCCAGAGCCACTGAGATGCAGAGCTTCCTTAGGAATTCAGGAGTTGTGTTTAGGAGGTCTTTTGAACCATCTGGCAGGCACCTTTGGCTATAGAGCACCAAATGACAGCTGCATTTATAACAGTCTAGTTGTGGTAAGCTGGTCTTTTGACTAAATTCATCATTACAAGGAGCCAGCCTGGATTCCTTGCTCGTGAAAGTGAGTGAATACATAAGAGTAGGAAGGGTTTCATTGTGCCAGCAGCTTTAGAAGAATTGAGGAGAAAAAAAAAAAGTAGTCCATTCAAATGAATCCTTTGAATACAGATGCTGGCTACACTTGGTATTTTCTGTAGCGTCTTGCTTGTGGTCCCCCAGCAAACCTTCACTTGCTGGCATAGGCAAGTGCAGCTCCCATTAAGCTTAGCAGGAACTGTGCTTGCTGAACTTGGCCCTCTGCCTGTAGAAAATTAAATGTGTTGGCAGGTTAGCCAGAGGATAGTGTTCTTCTATTTGGGGTGCTCAGCACTTGTTCTGAGACATTCTGGGCTTGTGGAAGACAGAAATCCTCCAAAATCAGGGCTAGCCAGGAGGGTTCAGACAAATTACCTCCTCCCTCTTTCCCTCTGTGTTAAATGCTGAGCAGCCTGAGAACTGTGTGAAGCATGGTCTTTGGCAGGCTCAGCATGCACAGTAGCCTTTCCTGTACCTTGGACTTCATGTTCCTGTCTATAATAATGAGAACTTATTTCTTTTTCCCTTTTATGACACAGGGAACAGCAAAGTCAGGGCTTCATCCTTTTTCCTCCAGGTGTGGTGGTCAGACTAGTAGGTATACAGTGGGGATTGTAACGTGTCCTTCTGCTCACACAAGCCCTTCAACACCTTGAAAAAAGTGGAAGAATGTGTAAAATGATCCTCAGAGACTTTTTTTGAGTTATTGCAATGCAATCATTCTCCCTTCTTCTGGGCTGTGTCTAAGTCCCAGTCTGCACTCCTTTAACTTGTTCTTTATTTGATTATTCTTCTGAATCCACCTTTTTGAGGGAGGCTGGGATTTCATAAATTAGAAATCCACCAGTCTCCAAATGTCTTGGGACATTGAATCCTGTTTTTGAAAGGGGAAGGCACTTAGTAGTATAAATCCCATTACAAATAAATAGGATTCAGAATTGCTAATGTCTAACTTTTTATTTAAATGGAAATTTGGTATCCTACCAGTGTATGGTCCTTTTTTTTAAAAAAAGTCACTTTGTGTGTTACTTGAAATGGCGCTTAAAATAAAGCAGTTCTACA
This sequence comes from Margarornis squamiger, assembly GCA_035222235.1. NCBI lineage: Eukaryota > Metazoa > Chordata > Aves > Passeriformes > Furnariidae > Margarornis > Margarornis squamiger. The sequence continues at coordinate 12,448,253 of JAWWTY010000156.1, forward strand.
AGATGTTTTTTACTAGCATTCCTTGCATTGTACGATGGCTTACTTTTGAAGTGGGCAGAATTGTATTATCTGGAGTTACAACACTTCACTATCTCTTAGAATGTTTACAATAAAAATCTGATGCTGACAAGTATTGTGAAGTACATTTCTTCTTTTTCCGTGGATTGAACAATTGATTCTGAAAGATTAAAATGCCCCACCTGCCTTGTTGCACACTTCTGTTTTGCCGTGTCAAACAATATAAAATGAATACTGCACTTCCCTCTATCTAATTGAATAATTTACTGTAAATAGCTGTCATTTACTTTAGAGCAGTGGGGGATCATTAGCCAAATGGATGTGAGTAAGTCATGCCTTTAATGCGTTAGAGGGGCCTAAAATGGAATCATCTAAATGGGACCATCAATACAGCGTACTGAATTAAGTCAGAGGCACTTAAAGCTTTAAGTCCTCTTTCTTGTAAATTACATGCTCCCTCGGCAGAAAGGTAATCAAGACCTTGCATAAAATATGCCATCTTTGTTTCAAAGCTTTATTTTTAATGAATAAAATAGTACAATTTATATGACATGATTAGTAGGTAGAACTGTGTTTTGGATTTCCCTTGTTTTAATTACATCCCTTCCTTAATGATTGAAGCCTTCTTGCTTGCAAGCAGCTACTTGTGCTGACTAATACTGGCTCTATTCTGTGACTAAGAAAGATAAGCAGGTAATAAAAAACATTTTCTTGACTTGGATATATGACCTGACAATTACTTGCAGAATCTGGGATTTTGTATGTGCAATTTTAGAAAGGTCCCAGTCAATCTTAACTCTAAATGTACAATATGTTTTTGGCTTCTTTCACTGCTGAACTCAGTGGCAGGGCTGTTGGGCACTTCGATGTGCCTGTGTTCATTGACTCCTCCTGGCCCCAGCTAGTTCTTCCATTCAGTTTTCTGTTATCCTGGAAAAGGTTGGTCTTTGGCTAAGAAGGCAAACTTTCAAGGACATTCTAAGAGGAGGATGCAATACAAACAGCAATTGTCTTGAGGTGTGAGAATTGATGTAAAAATTATTGTAAATTATTTTGTCCTTGGTAGTTTGTATTATCCATAAGAATTTTCCTTTTGAAGTTTGCTGAGGTCCATTCAACATCAACCATTCTGCAGGTGTGTGATACCAGCTTCTTAGCCACAGAGACTTTGTGGGAACAAGTGGCACATGTTTTACAAAAAAAGCATTTCCCGTGTGAGTTTTGACTTTGCAGTTTTATTCTTCTAAATTTTTTAGGGGCTCTCAGATGTTAAGCTTCCTGACCTATTTTGCCACATTTATTTTCTACTATCTTTCCTCTCTTAGTCACCTCCTGTCAGTAGTCAACCACTTCACATTTTTTTTTTCCCCCTAAAATCTCTTTTTTGCCTTTAGACATTCCACTCTCACATGTATGAGGTCTTCAATTCTTAGAACTAAATTTGGGCTGATGTTTTAACATCAGCTTGAGGTTCAAGGGCTATAAAAAGGTGCCACTCCCCCACAATGCAGACATAATCTGTCACTGCACTCAAGAGAGTTGAAGAATTTGATACACCATCACTTCAGAGTATGAAGAGAGGTTAAATAAGTTCCTGTGTAGTTGTGAGGAAGATGATGACAAACTTTGTTGTGGAAAGCAGGATGATTTCTGTATTTTCATTCCCTAGTTGTAACCACTGCTCTGTTTCCTGTAAGTGATTATTTTTTTTTCCCACCCCATCTTACTGAAATGGGTTTTTTTTAAAAGGTAAATTCATCTTGTGCTTTGAAACTTTTCAGAATTTGCTTATGAACTGCTTTCACTTTTATTGAATGAGTCATGAGTAGAAAGCTCTGTTCTGTAGATCTACCATGAGTAATGCTTAACATTTTCTTGGGTTCTCTTTTAGAAGACTATTAAATTAAAAGAAGAATCTGTTTTTTGATATCTTAATGGACAATTAGGTGACTGGGACTCAGAACTGATTTACATTTAGCACTGCAGTAATTTAAATTTTTTCCTTGCATTTTCATGTTGCTGGTCACAGCACTGTCTTTAAATAAATAAGGATACTTCACTTTCTGGGGCTACTCTACAAGTACTGGTTCTGCTTTTGCAGACAGTTTTCTCACTGGTGTCTGTAATGGCAATAGCTACCACAGCTGGGTAATGCACATGAGCTTCAAATTACCTATGTAACATTGAAGTCATGGTAAAGAATACAGATATGTGCCTTCAGGATTCTGCGCTTTCATCTGAGCACTGAGAGGGGTCATGGAGTGTTTCCCTGAAACCTCAGTTCTGAGTCTTGTTTGGATAATGTGTATCTAAACAAAAACTGCTCTGTGCTGTTGGAGCAGGTTGTTTGCAGGATTGCTTAGATGGCAAATCCTTCCTCTGGGATACCAAGGTGCTGGCGCATCAGTAGATGAGTGTTGGCAATATCTATAAAGTTATTTGACATGGCTAACCCTTAAGTATTTACTGGTATAATGTAAGTGTAATTGGCACCGGCAGTTCTTTGAGTCCAGCTGATGTAAATGTTGGATTGCTGATAACATCTCTAAACTTAGGCACACTGAAAATAATGAAAACTATATTTTCAGTTGGAATGTGCACTCTGTCACCCTGAGGGGTTAGGAACATGTCTGTTTTCTTACTGAGGCCAATTATTGCCTTCAGTCATGGTGGCAATATTGGGAGACAATGGGTGTTTGGAAATGAGCAGTTTGCTGAGGCCAATCACAGTAAATAGAGGTGTCTAAAACTCTTAACTGTGAAACTATGTCTAGAGGTGGTAGGTGGAAAAATGCTGGTAATTTAATAGTGAAATGAGATCTCTGGAGGGATTTGGCCTTTACTTGGCTACGCCTGCAGGTGGGAGATAGTCTGCTCCACAGTCCACATGTAACATTAGAAACAAGTCTGAAGATTGAAGTTTACAGGCAATGGATCAGCATGGTGACCTCTGCTAAGCTGTGATGCATTTGCAGCTGAAATGGAAGTTCATGAAGAACTTTGATTCTTCTTTGTTCTTATTAATTTCATGTGTCTGGAGGGTTAGCAGTGCAGAGATTTGCATTGGAAAGGATTGAACAGACTGCTTTCAAAATGTGAATCTAATGTGTATCTGCCTGACCTTCAGTGAAACAAAGTTCTGTGGCATAGTCATAAATAACTGCAAAGCTCAAGTCAAAGTTGAGGATAAAAACCCCCTGGTCACTGTTACATTTTTCTACGGGGAGGAAAAACTAAGTCTGAAATCTGAGTACTCCTAAGCCTACTGATTAGGAATTCATTGAATCTGGCTGCTAACAGCAAAATCTTGGCTCTGGGACCTTTACTTCCAGCTAATTCCAGTGTATGTGTCTCTACTTGTGCCATCACAAAGTGTTACAACGGCATGATAATAAAGGGAAATATTTATCAAAATATTAGCCCTCTTCTGCAATGAAACTTGTACTGTTTAAAAGATAATTTTTCCTTTATTTCAATATCACTTTTCAGAAAATCATGAGAACAAATAATGCGGCCATCCTGGAACAGAGTGTGTAGTAGTTCACTGTGTACTCAAAACGTGTGTGCCAGATCCTTGCGTCATGGGTTATGGAACATCAGCTGAGCACTACAGTCAGTTACTGGAGGTCAGCTGATAAATGTAGAGTTGCTGAACTCCTGTAATTTCCTATGTATAGGGGAGTTACCAGTGTGAAAGAAGATAAAGGCCATAACTTGTCTACCTTCCAAATTTGGTGGTTTAGTAATTAAACTCACTGTGACACATAGTTACTTTTTGAATGAAATTACTCAGGTCCTTACAGAGTTACCATACTTGTAGGAATGGTGCTATCACATATATTACTCAGTATGACTATAAACTGCTGGGGATGTGGTATTCACTCTACAACGTGGCTGGGCTTTAAACAAAAGACAAAACCCCTAAGTCTTGACACAAAGCCCTCTTTGCTCTCCAGTAATATTTGTTGTCCTTGCACTCACTGTAAGTGGCAAACCCTGGAGCTTTCTTATTTTCACTGAATCCTTAGTCATAACTGATGGACATATTTCTGGAAAAGGGCATTCAGTTGTGTTCTGTCGGGACCATTAATGTTGCAGGCTTTCAGATGAGGCATAGTTCTTCATACATGTATCCATCAAGATCCAAACTTCATTTGCTAACAAAAAAATACTACTCTCCTTATGTTTCTTATTTTTCTGTTGCTTGGGCCCACTTCCTTGGCTTTTGCACATTGAAATGTCAACCTATGAAATAGGAAGAGGGAAAATGTTAAAAAACCAAAATGAATGATATCATCAACAAAAAATACAAAACAAAAAAGCTCCAAAGAAAACTGTATCCTGCACAGGGTCAGGAGTTGGACTGAATGATCTTGAGGGGTCTTTTTGAACTCAGCAAATTCTATGAACCCCATTGCAGTCTGCATCTTTGTCGTGAGGGGGCACTGATCTCTTTAGGGAGCAGTGACAGAATCCAGGGGAACATCATGAAACTGTCAGGGAAGATGTATGCTGGATATTAGGAAAATATTCTCCATCCCAAAGGTGGTTGGGTACTGCAACAGATGAACAGACTCCTCATGAAAGTGGTCACAGCACCAAGCCTGCTGGAAGTTCAAAGTTTCGGGCAAGGCTCTCAGGGACATGTCATGATACTTGAGGCTGTCCTGTGCCGGGTAAGGAGCTGACTTTGATCCTTGGGGTCCCTTCCAAGTCAGGATATTTTATGATTCTAACAAAAGCTGCTATTACATTAGGTAATACCATTTGAACTTTTTTTGCTTGGCCTCCTGGGGCACAAGAATGCTCTTGATGCAAAGACTGAGTGCAACAAGTTGACTTGAAGTAGGTTTTGCTTGTCCTGCTCCAACACACAACTTGATCTCTGGTGCAAATCTAAGGTGTGTAGGGTGTAGAGTGCCCCATAGCCTTTAGCTTTGCTAGTAGTTTCTGGATGTGCTTTGCTCATGTTAAAACTGCCTCTGAGACACCAAGTATGGGAATAATCCTACAGAGCAGTATTGCCTCTAGTCCTGCTGGGGATTCCCTGCCTGTGTTATTGCTGCAACTATTTGGCTCCTCCATGTTTTTTGTGAGAAGGACAGAGGAAGAAATAAATGTCTGATTGGATACACTTTGGCAGTGGTTCAAAAACATAAATGCAATATTTTCTCCTTACAAATAGAAAAAGTCCACTGCTGCTTTATTACTTGTTCTTTATGTAGAATTATAATGACTAGGCAGTGTAGTTCTGCTGGCAGGCTGTCTTGAATTGTTCATTAGAGTTTATTAAAGGAAAACAAGAAATAGAAGCTATACTCAAATTTTAGCATAGGCTCAATGTTCTTGTTTTTTTACGTATAGGTAATTTCACAACATATCCTGACTTTATTCCCCCCCTCCTCCCCAGCTTTTAGGAAGTTTGTCTACTAGGTTTGCTGTGTCTGTCTAGTCAAGGCAGGCTTGAAGGTAGAGACTGCAATTAGTGTGGAGGTGGCCTAGTGGGAGGGAACCATTGTTCAGAGAGATGGAATGTATGTAAGTACATAGCTCAGCCACATGTGCTTTATGTATTCCTTGGTGTGCATTGGTTCATCTCCTGTGTTTATTGCCCAGTTGGATCTCCTGCTCTTGCATTCTGTTGAGTTACTTTTTTAGCAGGCAATAACTCTGATCTCGTACTTTCTTCCATTTTAACTTTTCTGTAGTTCTCTGATGTCCTTGTTTTTCTTTCCCCCAATATGTAGAAGAAAGGTGAAAAAATTATGCTGAACTTACAGAAGTAGCAAATTTATTAGTAATTCAAGTAGAGAGGTGGTTTAATGACTAGAGATAACATGATCACAAATGGCCAAGAATGCCTAACTTTTAGATAAATGTGTTTATCTGTACTGATTTAAGCTCTTTTTGGGGCTTTCAGAGTTATGACAAAAAAAGGAGCAATTTGATATTAAGTCGGTAAAACGATAATCACTGCTGGCAAATATTGTGAAAATACCACCACTGTTTGCCATGTAATGCCTTGTGATACTTCCGATAGAGACTTGGCTAGTGTGGGCTATGACTTGAGTTAATAATATTGTTTTGCTCAGCTCTGTTAAAATGTCAGATTTTTTTTTTTTAGAGGAATATCAATGTAAATAAAAGTGTCTTTCAGACTGACTAACTGGAACGGATATTAAGATGAAATCCTTTCATTACAGAAAATGGATTGTACACAGAAATGTGCAAATATATTATTGTCATGCTTCCTTGCAGTGAGTTATTTGTGTAGGTCCTTATTCTTTTCCTGTTGAAGTTGTTAAATACAGTGTTATCTTCTCTATGTATTTGTTTACAGTATTGAACACTGGAATATTTTGTTTCAATTTGTACTTTCATCATGTTTATCTTTAAGTCACTTAATTGTTTCTGTGTCAATAGAGAGTACTTTCTTTTGCCTCCTTTAATTTTAAGACCCTTTTGGAATTTTTGCGAGTTTGTAGGGGAAATAATGAATCTTGGCTGCAATTTTATTACACTTGGAAGACTCATGCTAGTAACAGAAAACTCTAATATTCTGAAGGCATTTCTTCTGAGCAGTGTAGTCTCCACTTGTACAGCTGTAGGTTTGTACAGTCTAAGGTGCAAAAACCTCCTATTTTCCTTTGTGCTCTACACAATGGCTGGTTGAAATAGCAGCCCTTTTATTTCTGATTTCTCCACATGGTTAGTGGGACACAAGATCCTGCCTGCTGTTGAGGAGACAAGATGAAATCCTTTAGACTATCCATTGTGTCAAGGGTAAATGAGACCAAAACAGGGGAGTTTCACTTGAAATAATGTACTGCCAATTTACCCAAAACTTGGACCTCTAATACCAGACTGGGGTCCCCAGCAGAGGAAGGACACAGACCTGTTGGAGTGAGTCCAGACAAGGGCCATGAAGACAATTAGAGGGATGGAACATCACTTCTATGAGGAAAGGCTGAGAGAACTGGGATTTCTCAGCCTGGAGAAGAGAATCCTCCAGGGAGACCTTAGAGCAGCCTTCCAATACCTAAAGTGAGCATACAGGAAAGCTGTAGAGCAATTTTTTACAAAGGTATGTAGTGATAGGAGAAGGGATGATGGCTATAAATTGAGAGTAGGTTTAGTTTAGATATTAGGAAGAAATTCTTTACTGTGAGGGTGGTGAGGCACTGGAACAGGTTGCCCACAGAAGTCATAGGTAAGGCCAGGTGGAATGGAGCTTTGAACAACCTGATCTCCTGAAAAGTGTCCCTGCCCCGTGGCAGGGGGGGAAGTGTCAGGGAGCCCCTTGATGGCCTCAGCTGCCCTTATTTTCAGAGTTGTGGAAGGTTGAGGTGATGCCAACAGTGGGTTCCTATCGGGCCCCACCATGGTGTCCACAGACCCCCCTCCCCTGGCTTCAGGTCAGCCCTGAGGCTGCAGACCCTTCCCCTGCCCTGGTGGTGTGGTCTGGGCTGGGTTTGACTCCTGGTCTAGTGCTTGCCTCAGGGCTGTCTGCAACCATCAGATGGGGGCTCCTCACCATGGGAGGCATAGGGGCCCTCAGAGCCATGTTCAAGAGGTGCTGAATTTATAGCTGGTGTCCTTGATTGCTGCACTGTGTCTAGTCTTGGGAGCATGGGGAGAAAAAGGAAGAGTTGGAGCTAACTTATTCTTCAGCCTGGTGGCAGCTGGGCATCTTTTGGAAGAGAAGCCATTGGTGCCATGTAGAGGCCACAGATGCAGGAGTTACCATGGCTGAGAACAATCCACAGTGAAGCTGATCTGCAAACCAGATGGTGAAAGTCTCTTTTCTTTCTCTTTAGAAAGATCCTTGAGCCCAAGTGACCAGGAACAGGGATGCCCCTACTGTGCATGTTTGAATCAAGGCTGGTGTTGCTGCAGGGGAGGTTGGCTGCTTGGTTTAAGGAAAGGGGAAAGCCCTATGCCATCTGTCAGAAAGCGAGGGAAGTGTAAATACCAATGACTTGTACTCCTCAGAATTTTATGACATCGGCTTGCATTACTGCTGCTCTGAGAACTAATAAACACTTTTATATGGTGATTATTCTGCATTGCATTAAAGATAAAATATGGCTCAGGAGTGCACCAATTTGACACCTATTATTCAGTTCCTGAATCTCAAAAGTAAATTCTTTTCCAGTGAAACTGTCTCTAAGATGCTAATTTCTAGAAATGTGGCCACTAATCAGTTTCTTCCCATAATACTGCCATCTATAGAAATTGTTGTGCCCCTTCCAGAAGGGGGAGATTTTGAAGACTTTAAGATTTGGAAAAAAAAAAAGTGATTATTCTAGTGACCTGTTCCCTAAAATAATTTTGATGAGTTGGAGAAAGAGAAGGGCATAACAGATTTTATGACTTCCTATCTCCTTATATTAAATATTTTTATAATGTAGTCCATGATGATGTAAACTCAATCTTTCTAGAGATTTTGGATCTAAATGGGAAATTTTACTAATGAGTTTACTGTAGTGCATGTGATGATAGATCTCCTCCACTCCTAATCTTGGGGAAAGCTGGATTACCTGTGTAAACATGTGTCCATGTTTTCTCTCTCAATGCAATCAGCACTTCTGGTTGCATTGCATATATTCTACTTAGTGTTTCCATTTGATCCACTTGTTAAACTAAAGATATGGAATGAGCAATCCAATATCTCTTGTTTTACAAGTAAATTTTTGCCTTGTGGTGATCATAAAGAAAAAATTGTGTATGTTCAAGGAGGGTTTCAAGTCAGAAAGTGAATTAAGGAATGGAACTCTATGCAGAGGAGTGGGTCTGGCTTCAGTTTTTCTTTTTTTCCAACCCCAAGGATCTACACAGTAATGTTCCTTGCCTGAAATTTTCAGGATGATCTACTTGAATGGACATAAAGATTTATCTGTTTTTTTCCCTTCCAGCCCCCTGGATATTTCCAAGGTAAAGATGTGTAGAGTAAGGGTAAAATGAGAAATATTCAGAACGCAAAAGAAGTAGTCAAAACTGCAGTTTGCAACTGCAGTTTGCATGAATGATTAGATTAATTTTATATATATATACTCCCACGTATATACTTAAAAATATTAGAATAGAAATTTATAATAAACATATAATAAATTGTATGTTTTTACAAGTCTTAAAACATAAGTGGATATATTAAAATAAACAGATGTCCATAAATATGTATTTTATATATATTCAAGGACAGGTTGAATGAGGTTTTGAGCAACCCAATCTAGTGGAAGGTATCCCTACCCAAACCCGGGTGGGGGTGGAACTAGATTATTTTTAAAGTGCCTTCCTAAACAAACCATTCTGTGATAATATTAAAAAGGTTATTGTCAAAGATAGAGACTTGATTAAAACGAGATCTCTCTGCAGAAAGCAGAGATAAAAGATGGGCAGAAATGTGCAATAAAACTCCTCTGTGGCTGAAAATGGATTTCTGCTTCAGAATGTACTTGAAGTGTAGGGCCATAAACTATTCAGCAGTGCTTCCTCTTTGATTATTGGTTCTGCAAGAGCAGCTACAGTGAATGAATGCCAGATGTAGTGCCTGTTCCCACCTTTCTCTGGTAGTTTTAATTTTGCATTCTAGGAGTGTGGTACATAGACCTGTGTATAGGATCCCATGCTAACACCACACATTTTAACACATCATTTAAATGACTTGTCATTACTTTTCTCCTAGTTTTATGGTTTCTTAGATTTGTGACACCCAGCTGAATTCTGAATTGGCTTTTACAGTAGTAATTAATTCATGTCTATATAAGCCTCCTATAACATGAAATGACATGGGATCCTGAGTCTTCAAAAAGCTAGTGTGGAAAACTTCTGATAGACAGGATCTGTTGCTGAAGGACAGAATGTATGTATTTACTTTCTGACCTATCACATAAATGCTGTCACAATTTTGCTCTTAATTTGATTTGTGGCATTCCATTAAGTTATTCTGTGTACAGGCAAATAACTAATGATTCCCAGACTCCCTGAACTGTAAAATAAGGGCAGGCTCTGTTTGGCAGAACAAAAATTGTACTTTAGTACAGACAGGAACTGTTCATATTAATCAAGTGATATCTAGTCTGAAATGACTTTTAGCTAATGACTTCTTATTCTCAGGTTAACTATATTGCTTATAGATAACATGCTTTTCTAGTTCATATGGTTATTAATAATCAAAGGCTAGATTTGTGGATTTCTGTCTTTTTCTGAAAGAGAAATGATGCTCTTGATTGACCTTATTTTAAGATATTGTTAGTGTTGAAATTATGTTAGGGGTTAGAAGGGGAGTGGTGAAAGTTCATGGATTTGCTTTTGATTTCAACCTTTACAAGGGTGGGCATGTGCGAGATGAATGAGCTCAAAAAATGTGAATTGTGTGAAGTTTCAGGGCTTAATTATTAAAGACAAAATTTTGTGATAGAACTTTAGGACCATCAGAAGTAGAAAAAAGTGAGTCACACTTATTTCACCTTGAATACGTGTTGTTACCATCATAGTTTTGGGCATAGATGTTTCTAACAGAAGCCTGGCTGCTAAGATCTTGCTAATTTTTAGCTTGTTAAAGGTAAGCAACATGTTGAATGATGGGGAAGAAATTTAAATTGTGAGATTTTATAAGGTGCAGTTTGTCTTCCTAGCAGGCATAACATTTTTGCAGGCTGTTAAAATGCCATGTGGCACTGTAGAAGCTGCTCTCGACTGCTAAACAAACTTGAGCAAGTAGAGATTCCCAGCAGGGAGTTCTCCTAAGGCAGGAGGGGTTTGCTGTTGTGGAACAAGTGGGTTAACAGCTTCCATCTGCATCACTCTATTAATGAGACGTTGCACGGCTTTCACAGGTGCTGCCAAGCCTAGAATAAGTCAGGATGAGACTCCTCCTGTAACTTATGGGTGGGCTAGTTTGGCAGATTTTTAGGCTGTTTTTAGTTCTGTGTGTCAGTTACTGGCAAGGCCTGGTGCTTGTACATAAGCAAGTTCTCTCCTCCTGGTTATGTGGTTTTTGGTTTGTTTTTTTTTTTCTTGTCATGAAGATCACATCCTTTGCTGATGATGTTTTTTTCTGTGAGCAGTGCTTACATGCTTTTTTCAGGTGTGATGCTTTGTTTTCTTCTGAAGCTCAGTTCTTTGAAAGAAGCTTTTGGCTGACTGTCTTGGATGGGACTCAAAGGATGTTTGTGATCTGCTTATCTATGTCTGTCCAGTAAACATGAGGAAATAATATCCGAAAATCCAATTCAGTGTTGACATGACAAACACAAAAATACAGGACATTGAGACAGCTACCTTGAATACATCTAATTTCAGAAGTACACCTTGCTACCTACCAGAAGAATCAAACTAATTGCAAATCATTATGTACAATTGCAATACAAGACTATGTACAGACATAAATATACATAAAATCCTATGTGAGCTGTTAGATAAAAGGCCTTATAGTATTCCAAACTACAAGTAATGTTAGGGGGAGTTTTTTGTACAAGTTTACCTAGACAGCATCTCTGACCAGCTGTGGGCCTATTCAGTGGCCACTGAAGCCACTGGAAAAAACAGACTCTCCTGCAGAACTCTACTGATGCTACCTATTAGTATGTATATACTCAATAAACCTGTGTGTATATATATATGCATGTGTAGCATCTATGTGGTCAGCTATGGAAGAGGGCATTCTGTTTAGGAGGGCTGACTAGAGCTCAACACCATGTTGTGAACCTGAGTAAAAAGCAAAAGGATTCATCAGTCCTCTCACAGGCTTTACTAGGAAGTACAGTTGCCTTGGTCTGACTCGGAAAGGTGAATGAGAACATGGAAAACTGAACAACATCTGCCATTGAGCACCATAATTGCCCAGCATGTGGAGGAGCCGTTCCAAGCAGGACCAGAAGCCTGCACCACAGCAGTCACTGGTTCTCCAGCCTCTCTTGTAGTCCTGGGCTACTGTGGGTTCTCTGGCAGACTGCCAGGTGCTTGGAGAGAGCATTTCCTTGTGCTGTTAACATTAACTTGGGGTTAAAGATTTGAGCTAATATCTAATCATAGTCTTGAGCCAGACAGTCTGGTTAAGATATTGGTGTGGCATTTTGTAATTGTTCCTAGAGCATAAGTATCCTCTAAGTAGGAGTTGATCATGTTTTTAAAGGCTCTCAGACATAATATAAAGGTGTGTTTTGTGGGAAGACAGCATATAAAATCTTGCATTTTTGTCAGGTTTCTAATTTATAGGGAACAATGACATGGAAAATCTAATTTATGTCTGTGTACGTTATGTCACTGATCACAAGTAATGGAGTACAAGCAGGTGGTTTTGATTTGTATGTGTGGAAATTGTTCGTAGGCTGAGCTAATGGTGAAGTAGCTTTAGCTTGCCAGAGGCAAGCTGTTGATTTAGTGTTGGTAGCATAAGAAGGAAAATCCCAGTCTGATGCTGAGCAGAAAGAGATGGCAGGTGTCCATGAAATCTGTACTTTTGCAGGTTGAAGTGTTATTTTCTTGGTTCTTCACATGATAGCATTCAGGAGGAGAGCCTTGACCTTGGAGATCAGGATTTTATGCAGATATGTTCAGGTTTGATTAAAACTATCTCTTCTAAATGAAGGCAGTGGTAAGCATGATGTTTGGCTATTTCTGATAAATGTGCTTGATTATGTGACTATTTTTATCGGGTAATCTTAAATGTCTTTGAAAAAAGCCAAAAAAATTCTACTTGCGAAAATGAATGAGGATAGTTGATTTGTTAGTGAAATCTGTCCATCATATGGTAAATACTTTAAATAAAGGAACAACAATAAGCTTGTTTTTCAAATGTTGGTGTGCCATAAGAGCAGAAGGATACATACTGACATTTTCATACTTACACAGATGAACTTTCAGCCACAATCTATAAAATATCTGCAATCTTTTTAAAACAGACAATTGAGTAGAACTTAAATTGTCTAATTTTATGTGGGTTTTTTAGTGTTGATTTTTTTTAACAGATTCTCCTCCTGTATTTGAGTCTTCTTAATCCATACATCTTATTTCCAGGAAAATCTAGGGATAGGCAGCAACATGGATGACACCATTATCAGAGCAATCTGGTGCTAATAGTGGACAGAGCATGTGAATGCATTACATTGGCTGTAATACTTTGAGGTACTCAGGACAATGTTTGTGAGATATGGAGGGGAAAAAGCAAGGACATGCATTAGTAATGAGATCAGTTTGCAAGGAAAGACACTGAGGACTACTCTGTGTCAATTAAGAGCAATTTGTAGTGGCAAATACCTTAAATGCTGGCTGACTCAACTTGCAGAATGCAGCCAATAACCAAATAGGAGAATTTCACAAGCAGCTGCATAAAAAAAACCCCAAAACATTCTGCCTCAGTTGGTGACACAAACAGTAGTAATTTCCTGTGTAAAGCATTTTCTCCAGGAGTGACATTCATTGATCCCAGCTTTTTCTTCACATCTAAGAAACCATGATTTCCCCATGGTTCCTGTCTCCTCATCCAAATTAATTCATCTCCTCCTTGTTTTTCATGAGTCATGGATTAATCTTTCTCTTCAAATACTTTGCATTAGTTTTCTGTAGCCACGTGGGTGAGTGCAAATGATTTTACTTCATTTGGTAGAATAAATCCTCTATGGCTTTTGTTGCAAATATGCATTGATCTATAATGGGTAATGCCCTGGTGCAAGATGATGCTAATTAAAAGAAAAGGGAAGGAGACAACACCCCTTCCTTTTGTGAAAATGAAGAGTCTCTCGTCCTCTCTTGTTTCATTCTAGTGCAATAATGTTTGCATCTCTCGGTCACTGGGAAAATGAGGAAAAGGATGTGTACAGCATTTAAAATGGGTAAAAAAAATGAAATTGTGTAATATGGAAGAGGCTAATACTTAGTAGGCAACAAGGACCTTTTTGTGAATGTAGTACTAAATGACCCTGAAATCATATGAGTTTACTCACTTTCAGTCTTTCTCCAAGTAACATGAAGGATCACAGTAGCACTCAATAGATTTTCTCTAGCATTCAAGTTAATACAAAATAAATGAGGCTAAATAATAACTCAGTATTAACTCAGAAATATTCAACCCAGATGGCTCTGACCTGTGAAGAAGTTCAGGAAGCTGAGGAATATGCAAACTCTGTCCTGTATTCCATGAAATGTACTTAAGAGCCTTGGCTATCTGCTGGAGCTGTGGGGTAGCCTGTGGAAAAAGAAACCTTTTGAATTGTTTTTGAGTTATCTCCACAGATGAGTAGGACAATGCCTGAAGAGGCCTGAGTTTCTCTAGGTTTACTAAATGACTGTTTTCTCTCTAGATCACAGCCTATGGAGAAGTGGACATAAGAATAGGATAAATATGGCTTTCAAGGGTGAGGACCACCTGGATTCCCTTTCATTACCAGTTCAGCGGTAAGTGGTGCATTCTGTCATCCAGATTTGAGTGATTAAATGCTGCTGAGGCTGCAGCTATACTTTCCTTTGAGGATCAAAAAATGCTTAAAAACTTACTTTTAAACTCAGTATTAGGTAATGTTCCTGTAAAATATTGAGAATAAATGTGGAATTCTGAGATGCATTTCTTGAGGCATTTGTTAATTTGTGTGCCTAAAGTCTGGTAAATCATGGCAGTGAATGTGTAGCCATCATTTTAGAGATGACCATATTTGCAGTAGAGGTGATTGTGTTTACTGGATCAGTTCTTTGTCATGATGGAACTTGCTGTACTCTGTGAAGACTGCTGAAAACTATAAGTTTCTTTAACCTGGTTGACTTTCTTCTGGTGTAGGTATGGTAATGATATGAAGGTTATAGCATAATCTCTCCAGTCTGTGGTGGCCTGTTGGACTGGAGACATTCGTGACTTTGCTAATCAACAGATTTTAAAAAAATAAATCTATCTGTTGGTTGGCACCTAGTAGCTGTATCTAAGTAGTATAGTTTTGCTTCTAGAATAGTAAAGATTCTATGAAATGAAAAAAAAAATACAATAACCTGCAGTCTTGATATGTGGCACAACTGCATTTTTTTTTTGTTTTGATGGGGGCTGCTAAATGCAGGAATAAAATCAGAAATAAGGATTTGAACTTCAGTCTTTGTCCCAATTTTCTTTCTTCAGGTCAGACTGTAATTCTTTTTAATAATTAACTGGTTGCTGGCATAAAGGCTCAAAATGGGAAACTTTTCATCAGTAATTTAGTACTTACCTTTCCCCGAGTCTTCCAGCAGGTACCTTGATAATGTCATTAAGCTCACAGTGACAGTAAGACCATATGAATATATTCTCCTCTAAAAGAGACACTATATGGAGGAACCTAGTTTTTGGATCCCAGATGCTAGGAAAACTGTAACTGTTCATTAGATGTTAGCTTAAACTTGCTTTGGAAATGAGTCCTAGAAGTCATGAATAACCATATATGGAATCGACTAGTATAAACAGTAATGAGGTGTCCCAATTTACTTATAGTTTAGTTTTCTTCTATGGGATGAAGCTATGGAAGATCATTTCAGATGCAGGCAGTAGTGTAGGCAGGCTAATGACTTTGCTATGGAAATTCTCAGGTTAACCAAGTGGTCAGATAAGATGTCAGACATACAAGTTAATCCCTTGGTGATAATGAATGAGTTCCAGAAGCTGAATCTTGCATCAAAAGTCAAAGAATCTGGGCCAGTGAAAACTCCTATAGTAGTAGAAAACTAACTACAACCAGAACCAAGGGTGTAGGTGCTGTGTGTGGCCAAGGGCTGATCCAGGTTGGTGATGGCAAGACTTGTTTATCAATACATAGATGGCAAAATGAGCTGTAGGCTCTGTGTGCCAGCAAATGGAGATGTGGGGTAGGAATAATACACTTAAAGGTAACAGCAACACAGAACTGAATTTTGTGCACTAGTGACTTCTAGAAAAGCAAACTGCCTGTGTGTGGCGTTCAGGGAAGTAAAGCCCGGCTGTGCTATGTGAATAAAGCCACACTACCTTACCAAGGACTCTGCACTAAGATATATCACAAGAAATGATTTGGAGAAGTCCCATACAGCAAGCATTAGGTTCTGACAAACAGCTTGACTCGGCAGGACAGTTTGCTATAGTGAAATTTAAAAATAGATACTCGCCCACCTCCAATAAAATATGAATTTATGATTTTTTTTTAACTCTTTTGAAAGAGGATCCTCTTTCCTACCAGTGAAGGTTATGTCAAAAAAGGCCCCTGTGACAAATGGGCAGACTGAAGTTGACAGCGGTCAGAGAGGAGAAGGCTGGAACGGAAAATAAGGGAATGTGTTTTTACCTTAAGAATTCAGCAGAAAGAACACAGTATGGACTCGATAAAGTTTGGGCGTTGTACAAAATGTTTGTCTTGATTATTAAAAAAACCCCAGCAAAACCCACTCAGCATAATAGCTTTTTCAAAGAAATGGAATTTTTATGAGATTAAGTTGTTTCTCTGGGTTAAGAGTGATGTGGCTTCTGTTTAAAAGGAATATAAAAAGATTAAGTGAGTTGTCAAAATAACAAGATTCGAGTATTATTTATTCTTTATTGTTCCTGCATCTGAGTCTAGGATGTATGCCTGTCTCAGGTTTCCTGTTCATGCTCCTGCTTTTTGTGGAAGGGGCTTAAATGAACTTGAAGGTGTGTGCTGCTGTGTCCTGTCAGAGTGAAAATTTGACACAAATTCAACTGTGGGTCAGTCCTGTGTAGCACCACAACCGTGTCTTGCCTCATGTTTAGGTCAGAATGTGTCAGAAGTAAAAACAGACATGTCCTCAAGCAAGAATATCTGTCTCCATAGGAAAAGTGTGCCATACACATGTAAGAGATTCCCAGTGTTTCCACAGTGGTCATTAAAGTCAAGAGTTATTGTAGCTGCACAGGGAATTTAGAACTGGGGCCTTAAACCAAGTTTCTGTGCTGCATGAGTGGTTGTTTATGCTCTTTCCTCAGATTTTATGGGAAATCACAGCTTGTATTGAAAGTCTTTAGAGTATTGAGTCACTGTATTAATGGTTTTCTAATATACTGTCAGACCTACTTTCTGTAATTGACATCTAGCCTGCTATGGATGCTTAGGTTATAATTAATTGTAAAACGATGTTTAAGTACAAGTGTTTAAATGCTTTCTCTGACCAGTGATTGTATATGTTCTCTATTTTTTTAGACATCTTCTAAAAGTGCTATTATTTGCTTCCTACAGTGTCTGCTGTGGATAATCGAGGGCTTGTGCTGTATTTCTCTTTTCTTGCTTATGTCTGTGAGCTGAACTTCCTGTCTGACAAGCACTCCATGCAAAACAGGAAACAACATTTGTATTTTGTTTTTGGTTTTTTGCTGGCTGTTTACTGCACATAGATAGATCTTGTCCTGCTAACTAGAATCCTACATTCCTTAGGATCAGTTTTATTTGGAGGATGTCAGGAACTTGTTTGTGGCTCTTTGAAAACATTCAGATAAAGGCTAAGAAACTCTAGAGGGAAAATGCATGTTAGCTGTAATACAAGAGCTAGAGCAGAAATTTCTGAGTTCCAGGTTCAGTGTGCTTACATGGCTCTATGAATCACTGCTCTATGAGTTTTAAAAACTATTTGAGAATTGAATGCTTGCAGGGGAATTGAAAATTTCAGTAGGCTGTCAGAATAGAGTACAACAGAAGAAAGGAAGGTCTTTTGCCAATAATGCAATCAAGTTAACTTCCAGTGACAAGAAATCTAATCAGTTATTGCATAACTCAAGGCACTAATGATGTCTCATTTAATGATCTTGTGTTCTTTTCCTTTCATCCAGTTTGGCCTATAGCAATTCACCAAATAACTTTACAGTGACAGAAAGGGAGCTCACCTTACTATGAAGTATTTCTGATTTAGATTCTACATGTAACCAAACTGAAAACTGGTTAGTTTGTGGGAGTTTTGATGGTGGTAGTAAAACAGATTTGTGTATCCACATGGTCCTTCTGGGAAGTATTTTCACATATGCTATCTGAGTCCAAGGGGTGATGTTCATAAAGCAGCAACTATTGATTTGCTGTCATTGGGTGGCATTCACGAGGAATACGAACCCAGCAGAGGTTTTAGTTCCTGCCTTTGAATCCAGGGGTAAAATATCTCTGTTCCTATATTCAGGGTGTTAAAATGTAGGTCAGCCCTTTGGATCATGAGTAGCAAAAATAATTGCCTTTCACTTGTACTTTAGGCATTTTTGGGGTCTGCAAGTCTGCCA
Organism: Margarornis squamiger; assembly: GCA_035222235.1. NCBI lineage: Eukaryota > Metazoa > Chordata > Aves > Passeriformes > Furnariidae > Margarornis > Margarornis squamiger. The sequence goes on from JAWWTY010000156.1 coordinate 12,466,473, forward strand.
GAATGCAAGATATTTCCTAACCTTTTCCTTACTATAGTTTTATCACTATATCTTTATATATAGTTGTATAGCACACTGTAGAAACATGTTATACTATTTCCCATAGCTATGCTGTAAAATATTGTAGGTTGAACTGTAGAAGTCACAAAAGAATTTTGGCTTTTAACCTGAAAGAAATTTGAATTTGTCCATTATAATAATTGTGAAGTTATGGTGACTTGAAAATGTGAGAAAATTGACGTTTCTAAAAAAATCTGTTTGACTGGCCTCACTAGACCTTTTTTTACATTTAACTAGGTATTTCATATTTGTGGCTTGGAAACTACTTTTGAAAGATCAAGACTATTGTTCATCCTTAAAGACAATTAAGAGTTTATCCTGAATCCCTCTTGTCAGGGTCAATAACCTGTTTCACAGCATGTGGCACACAAGCACTGTAAAGAGGTCAAGTTAATGCTGGTGCAGCCTTTATCATGGAAGAAATTTGGCTGAATATTTTGAGATAGCATAGTTTTTGAAATGTGGAAGTCTATAGAAGCCTTTTTTTTTTTGTGTGTGTCTTAGGGAAATAGCAGTAACCCTAACCCATCTGGCTGATGAATATCTTGTGTTTGGGACTTGGCAGCCTTTTCAGAAAACACCCTCAAATAAAAGTATTTGATATCATAATGACAGAACTTGCCTGAATGTTAGGTTACCTTATCTGCCACACATAGATGATTCTTTCTGACTGTATCTTTAGAACTATTGCATGAAATTTTTATCATGACATGAATTTAGCAATCCTGCCAACTTTACACCTTGTAGCTAGCCATTGTTTTATGGCTTTGACTCCACGGTTTGTGGCTCTCTACCAAATTTCACTGATGCCAACAAGACCTTTTCAAGCCATTCAAATGTTGTTTGTGGTCTGTTATGTTTACTTGCAATCCAGTCTTCATCACACTTGCTTGTCTGTTTCAGACCTGCTTGTCATTTCAGAAGATGCTGATCAGGTTTACACATCTGTTACCACTCCTGTTGGAGTGCCCTCTTTTCAGAAGACATTCTTGCTAGTCATTTCATGTTCATATTCACTGTGCTAACCAAAAGGGAAAAGGACCAAGTGGTCCTCCTGAACAGGAATATATATCATCATGAAACTTGAAAACAAAGACCAGATTATTGAAGGGATCCTAATGCTCAAGGACTCAAGTTCACTGAATTAGTTATTGACTTATTGTGAGAAAAGACAGTGTTACCATCTCTGTTTAAAAGGGCAGTATGGTTAGTTGAAACTTTAGTTTTGATTTAGCATTATACATCCTTCCCCACATTCTCTGCTTGTTGTAATACTGATTAATCTGATTAATATTCTTCTCCTGTTTCTGTCCTTCACCTCAGCTGGGGACACATGAAGGAAATCCTCACTAGCCTGCCTTGATAAGTTGCTACTTCAATACTTACACAGCACTGTTATGACCTCATATGCTGTGTTATGCCTCGTGTGTGTGTGTTTGATCCTGCTGCACAGTGCCAGGCTGGCAATGCTGTGTGTTACCTTGCAGGTGCTTTCATTAAATGTGAAGAGGATGTTTCTGTTCACAAAACCTAACTTGTTACATTTTATTATTATTTCCACAGTGGTGTTTCTTGGCAAGTTAGTTCATTAAACTCCCTTTACAAGCATGGCTACAGCAGAGGGTGATGAATAACTACTTACACCTTGTTATTTCTGAGGTGTTTTCCCAAAACCCAATTTAAACAAACAAAAAAAATCCCTTCATTACAGATATTTTAATGATCTTACTATGACTTGTCTTCTCAGTTATTTAGCACAAAGACAAAATACAGCATTTTTCACTTCAGTTCACATTTCCTGGGAATTTCTTCATTACTTAATTGCCTGCTCTCTCTTAATCTGTTTCGCTGCTCCCTGGGGATGGTGGGAGGACCTTGTATTCAGCTGTTCAGTAACCAGTAATGAGCAAATTTAAGAAAGCTAGCAGGACAATGCTGCAACTTTGTAAATGTTGTGGGGGTTTGTTTTTTTGGTTTTTTTTTTGACAAATAGTGATCTTAAGAAAAGTGCTGGTTGGACTGACCCCATTTCTAGTTTCATTAAATTTGCTAGTGTCTGTTAGTGGTTGGGTTTCTGAGCTCATATTAGCCCTTAGGTATTTGGAATGAAATGTATACAGGAGTTTAGTATTAAGCTGAAATGGGGCTGTTTGCAATTCCAAGTTGACTCTGTTTGCTCCTTACAGTATTTCAGAGAATGTGGTAAATTGAGAGTGTATGTATATCTGTATATATACATACACTCTTATTTGAGAAGATATGCCTGGATGTCTATATGCAATATTTTAATTTTTTTTTAAGAGAAAAAGCTTTTTTATTATGTTGTATGTATAAACTATGCTTCAGGTATTTGAATTTTTTTTTTTTTTTTTTGCTACTTGTGGATGACTTAGTGTTGAACTTGTTTCAGGGATGCAAGGGAAATATAGAGAACATCTATATCAAGAATATAGTATTCTGAGAGACCAAAACTTTTTCCGGTATCTTAAATGTCAGCAGGATTGAGCTCAGGATAAAGATTAAACAGGAGCAAAATAAGGACAAACTGAGAAAATTTTTAAAAGACAAAGGGAAGAACTAGCCAGTGGCTTCCAAGTTGTTGAAATTATTCAATGGATGGCAAGATATTTTGTAAGCAACATTTTGGGGAGTGCTACAGAGCAAAAAAAGTCTTGTTCAGTATCAGCTCTTCACACATCAGTGTTTGACTTTTAGCTTTTGGAATTGCCTACTTTGCATTCAAAATGAACTTTGTATATCCAACTTGAAAAAACATGATGCAAGAAGTAAGTTACTTTGTTACAGCAATGAAAAATTTTTTTTGTACTACTTATGCAAGAAGTGCAAATTAATTTGGTTTATCTGCAATGTACAAATAGGTAAGGTGAAAAGTAAAGAACATTACATGATTATGAATCCAGGTTTTTACATAGACAGGAAGTAAACATTCATGGTCAGATATTCTACAAAATTTTTCATTTTAAGAGATATTCTGCTGAGTTCAGAGCACAAGGTGTACTGCTAACGGGGAGCATTAAATGGTAACTTTTAACCATGTTTGTTGTGTCCCTGTAAAGTAACTACACTGTCTGTGAACAGAGTGGGACTTATGTGAGACTTCTTTCTCTGCCAGCTTATGGCCAGGGAGTCTCAGATACTTCCATCACAGATGTTTTATTCCTTCTTTGCTTTTGTAGCATAGCTGAGAAGCTTTGAAAAACTAGCCAGAATGTTACTCTCTTTTTGGTGTGAATATCATTAGAACTAATTTTTTATTAGATTGGAATTAAATTGTCATCTTTATCGAGGGGAAACAACTTGTATGCGAAGAGGATAATCTTTGTTCGGTATTGAGATTATTGTCTTAATGACTATTCACTTCTTCCCCTTTGATTTTTGAGATTTTAATGAATCATAGAAATCAGGGAATAATTTGTTTTGAAAAGAATCTACTGAAAGATAGTTTCATCCCCTGCTTGCAGCCGGCTATTCTTTTTTTTAAAAAAGTGTTGATAACTGTATTTATATAATAAATATGTTTCATATACATTCATATATTCATTGACCAAACTTTAGAAAACTAGTCTAACTGATGTTAATGTATTTATGTGTTAGACAACTTACCTCTGGGATAGGTATGGTGGTGTGGGATAAAAGCAAAGGACAGGCAGATACTGGAATTGGGAAGCAGTGAAATCAGCTAATGATACCTATTCAGATTGTTGACCATGTTTGTCAGTATACCAGAGTAAGGGAGTTGTCTGCAGAGTGACTTATAGGGCAGGTTTTAATTCTGGGCCAGAAATTTCTATTTGTGCCATTGATGCAATTTTCAGAACTATTCGACTTAAATGAAAATCCTAAAGTTAAAATTCTAAGCATATAATCTGACATGCTGGCCGGTCTCCAAGGCTTAAAGGAAGTGACCTGATGAATATTACAAGTGTCCATCCTGCAGCAGTCAAGTACTTTATTCACAGATGTTTGTGTTTTTAATTTTGAGAACATCACTGAAATCCCCAGGCTTCCAGATTTTAAGTAACAATCTTTGTTAGCCACTATTGTTTAACATTTTCTTATGTCCAGTGCATCCGATGGAAACGCTTCATAATTTTTTTGACTATTATTTTGACAGAAACTTCTCTCAATAATGGTTCAGGCATAAAGCTAAGTTTTCCATCTCATTTAGAAGCAAACACACTTTTCTCAAGTCTGTCTTCCTGTGGCACAGTCTTGATGTGGAGGTGTAAGGGCTGTGTTTATGTTGTGAGGGCGAATCAGGAAGTGATTAGATGGGAACTCTGCTGGTTTTGCTGTGTAGAGAGTCTAAGCCCCTATTGCTCTTGGCAAAGCTACCAGGAGTAACCTGAAAAGCAATGAGGTGCTACTGCCAGGGGAAAATAAGATGTTTATTTCCTCGAGCATTTTGTTCTGCTGTGAAGGGCTGGAATTGTACTGAACATTCTCTGTGGTTCAAGTGCTGGAAGTGAGGTTGATCTCAGTAATTTTGAAAGTGCATCTTTTTCTTGGTAAAATATGAAGACTGACTAAACTGCTACACAGCTGCTTTGCTGTGCAAGAAGGACTATTTCAAAGTGTACATTGGACTCAGCATTGTTCTACTGTGTTTCCGTTGCTGCAAAAGCAAGGCCTTCAGTTAAATGCTCAATTAAGCAGTTTTTACTATTTTAATTAACACCTTGATGTCAATTTACACACCTCTCCAACAGACTCCACAAAAATAACAAGGAAAAAAAAATTGTATTTTTAATTTAAATGCCTGCCATAACATGAGAAGCAGGGACTTTGCTGTTTGTTTGCTCCTGCCCTTTAATGTGGGTTGCATAAACCCACACACACACATGAACCAAGGTTCACCCACTGAAGATTTTCCACAGAGCTGGTTTCTAAGTCAGCAGAACACCAACCTTGTGGGACTATTAAGTGCAGTTGTAGCATCCAAGAGCAGATGTGCCAGCAGAGCACATGTAGAGGATGTTTGCTGGCACACAGTATCACCAGTGCTTTGTGTGTGCTATAAGGACTGTGGTAACCGAGGTGAAAGCTAAAGCAGACTGGCAGCTGCTGTGTCTGCAGTGGGGTTGCAGCTATACTGCAAGTGCATCCCCTCTCAGCCTTTGCTAGTGCCAGGTAGCATGAATCAAGCTCCATGTCTTCATGATGTAATAAACTGGAGTAATAAAGCTTCATTACTATCTTTATAATGGTAAATAAGGCTTAGAGCCATTTTTCCTGTTATCTTTGAGTTTTCCGGCATCTAAAAATGATACTGCTCATCAATTAAGTGTCAGTGTGTGTATGTATGTGCTTGTGGAAGAAACAGTGGAGGTTTTTGGATAGTTCTGATGTTCTTTTTCAATTAAAGTTTAGGACAGCATTTGGTTATCTGCTTTTTAATATAACACAGCATAGTGATATATATGATATACATTGAGTACACACTCTGTTCATAGTGCAATAGCACAGAAAATTTGATCTAAGTTTATTCCTCTAGCAAATCTATGCGGAGTCTTGTGTTTTCAGAGAGAAAATTGAAGTTTCTTCCAAATCGCATTTGGCAGAAATAAAAAGGGCTCCATATATTGCAAAAGTTTATTACCATTATCTGTGTATTGTTTACTTCTGTCTTCTGTAGGTATTCTTTTAGTGATCCATCCTCTTTATGGGTTGTAACTTTTTTTTTTGTTTGGCTCTTGTCTGCTGTCTCTTCAGCGTGTCTCAGGGAAATGTTTTTGTGTCACTGCTCCTTCCATTTTGTGTGCACGATGCTTTCTCTCAGGATTGCTTACAAAGACAGGTTGCAAATAAAACCAGAGTTATGTGGGGAGGTTGTCCCCCTATTTGTATTAGAATCATAGAAGGGCTTGGGTTGGAAGGACCTTAAAGATCATCTAGTTCTAACCTATGTGGCCATGGACAGGGACATCTTTCACTAGACTAGGTTGCTTAAAGCCCCATCCAGCTTGGCTGTGAACACTTTCTGGGATGGGGCATCCACAGCTTTTCTGGGCAATCTGTTCTGATGCCTCAGCACTCTCACAGTAAAGAATTTTTCCTAATACCTAATCTAAACATATTCTGAAGCCATTCCCTCTTTTCCTGTTGCTGCATACTCTGTAAGTAGTCTGTCTGTTTCTTGTAGGCTCCCTTCAGGTACTGGAATCCTGCAATTAGGTTACTTAGCTTTGTATATATACTTGGTGTTATGTCACTTTCCTTCTCTTCAGCATTTCATTTTGACCCCACTCCATGTGTGCTTGCACATGGACATGTGTTCATGTTGGAAAATGATGGAGATGCCATTTGAAGACCAAGTGAAGCCAGCCTTTGCACTCTTCCCATGCCTCTACACTGATCACCTGTTTCATTTGCCTTGGGCAAATCTGATCACCTCAGCATTAATAAATCAGGAAACAGAAAACAGCTATGCTGAAACATGCATAATATTTCACAAATGTAGTACAGGAATCATATATGCTTCCTGCAGGTATAATAACCTTAATTTTATTTGAACCTATGTGTGGCCTCCAATCGCTCTTGGACTTGTAGTTACAGCAGTGCTGCTTCCCAATTTAGGTCTCTAACTTATCTATAACTAGAAGTGAGCTTAGTTATTTTTCATATCTCAAAGAGCATCTGTGGTGAAAACAGCCCATTATCAACATAGGTCTTTATATGTCTCTGCAGCTTGTTAGGACAAGTTTTTTTTTTCCACTTCAAGCAGATAAATATGGTACAGATTAGCTAATTTATTGTGGTTACATAGAGAAGATAAGTTAGGATTTCAGGCATTCTTTTATGTCTGAAATGGCCAAATCTTTCACTAATAAGCAGCGAAGTGCTGCTGATATTTGCCTTAACACTCTTCTCCTTTTATTTTCTGGGTGCTTTTAAGCTGTGGTGCTCAGAATGCTGTCAGTGTTAGGCATCTATGCAAGGGGCAGCCAAGTGGTACATTGAGCCACCTACTTGTGAAAGGGTATCCTACCCCATGGTAGTGTGATCCAGAGATTATTCAGCATGGCCTAGAGAGTTTCTTGGAAAAACTCTTCTGCAGTCTTCAAGAAATATAAAGGTAGAAAATTCATTGAATCTTGTATGCATGTCCAAGATGATTATTTCACAGGAGCTTAGGTCTGCAGATTAATTGAAGGGAAATAATGTGTTGTAGAACTGTTCATCAAGCCTTGGCATTCATTTTTCAAAAAGCTGAAGTTGCACAAAAAATTGACAAGAATTGAGTACAGTTGTCTGAGAAATAATTCTTCTGTTTGACTATTTAAGGTTTCATATGTATTTGTTTTATCTCTGCATGAAGGTAATGTTTCTTTCTATTCCACTTAACCATTTGAAGTTAGCAGAAAAAGATCTTCCCCTCTCTGACAGCTTCTATTTCATAAGACCATCCTTCAAAGTGGGGACTTCGTCCCAAGTTCATTATAGGTGCCCTAATACTTTTATGGGTAAATGTATGTACATATTGATAAGCAATTGGTTCCAGCAGAATCTAGTGCATGAGAGTAATGCTAGAACTGCAAATAACAGCAAGATGGAATATGAGGTCAAAATGTGTTAAAAAACTTAGTGGTCTAAATCAGGAGATACATTAACCCCTCAGATGCTGAAATTTTGGCTAGCATGGGTTGCATATATGTGCTCTCTTCATTGTGACTGCAAGTGAAGTCTGATACATAAAAACTGATTTGACAAAAAAAAAAAAAGGCAGGGAGAAGGGGATAGAATAAGAGAGAAACAACAAAATTGCTCAGAAAATGTCCAGCCACTGTTAGATCTGATGTGTTAAACAGCACTTTGATATTTGTAGTTTCCAGAATATACTAATTATTTTTTTGTGTGAAGTATCATGACATTTGATTTAAACTCTGTGTGTATGGACACAAATAAGATAATTAAGTTCCGTATGTCCTGTCATGGTTTCTCTCTTGCTATCATCAACCATCTTATAAGGCAGCTGTGAAGTACAGGAGAGTCTAGTTCCAGTAAAGTTATGCTTGATTGGAAATTCAACCATATATTTAATAGATCAAGGGTGCTGTGAGATGAATGTGATATTTCTGGCTTAGAGGAAGAGGATGCTGTCCCACCCCTCTCCAGTCTCAGTGGGACCAATGACACATCAGTGGTGCTCTTCAAAGCCTCACTATCACACTTTGACAGGAATAGGTGAGTCTGGAATGCCTCAAGTCTTAAAAACTTCAAAAGTTGTGGTCAGAGGTCTGCAGGGTGCAAAAAGGCAGGAAGGGATGAGAAAAGCAAAGATGTAAGCACAGTTTTTGTTGTCTGGACGCAGCTGACAAAATACAAGCAGAAGACATTTAATCATGTTTTCACTGATTGAGTTGTAGGGGTAAATTTGCAGCATTGACTCTCCTCCACCCCTGCCTTCTACAAAGAGAATTGAATGTAATTGGAAGGCGTGGAATTTTGGTGAACTGCTGTTGTTTTGCTTGTTTCTTCACACTGTTTCTAATGCCTGTTTTTTTGGTCATCCTCGAATAGATAAATTGGCATTTTTTTTCTGCTGCCCAGTGAAAGTGGGTTGTCTTTGGCTTTTGTACCCGTAGCAGTAGTGAGAAGCAAGAAATCTGGGGGTGTTTTCTAGTTTGGTTTTGAGAACAGAGGTACTTCTCAGTGCCTTTTGAAGAGTGCATCTATTCAAGTTATAAATTTCTGGAATGTATTGATGAGAAATGCTGAATCTTTCTCCAGACAGGAATTGTGTAACTGGATCATGTTTCTGGATTTCATGAGAAAGATTCAGCTGCTTGGTTTTTTGTTGGATAACTTCCAGTCTAAGAATGCATTTCGTTAAATGAAAACGTTGGGGGATAGGGACACTAGAGAGAGAAACTGCATTCTCTCCAAGCTAGAGATGGCCCAAAGTACACAGTGTTGATCATGTTTCAAATGTTTTAGATTTACATCTGGTTTTCAGGACATTGTTTGAGTCCTTCCAGAAGCAGGTCTCAGGTGAAGTGGAACCTGGATTGCACAGCTGTTTGTTTGCAGTCAGTGTGTCAAGTTAGCACCAAGATTCCTGCCTGAATTTTTATATTAGTGGCAGCTACAGAAAAGTACATTCTGCTTGAGACAAACTGAAAAACCAGTAAGCATGTGCTTTGAAAATTTTATGAACGATGAAAAACCTAAATATGATTACCTAAATTGATTTATCCTTGCACTCTGGAGAACAGTTGAACATAGAAATCACATAGAAAACTGAATCTACTTTATTTGCTTTTCTGTACATTGAAGTCAGCTTGTGTTCTGGTTATGTGGTGGTAGCAGAAAAGGATTGTTAATCAGATACATGATAAATATATAGAGAGCTTTTTTCCTTCCTCTGAAGTACTTAATCTCATGGAGTCTGACAAAAGGGAAGTAAAAGAGAATATTCAGTCTTTTTTTTTTTCACAGTTGTTTCTCATTTGTGAGGAAATTCTGTTATCCCACAGTAATTTATATGAGATAAATTTGTCTAGCTTAAGCTGGTGATGATAACAGATTTAATATGATGGAATATTTCCTTGCTTCTATTTCTGATATATTTTCACATCAAATTTGTTTGCTGTGAGGTATCATAAAGGATTATAGCAGGACAAAAACCTAGTTGCACTTATGCTTTAATTGTGGTGGTTTTTTTTTTTTAAATTTGAGCTAATGTACTGGCATAAAATGTCCATTTATTTGTTTGGTGCCAGAGGCTAATTCATTGAACCTGGGTGTATTATTGCAAAACAATGGTGTTCACTACACTTTTTTGCTCTGTTAGCTGTTTTCCAGGTTCTTTGATGGCCACTAAGAGTTTATTAATGTTTGTAAATAATTAAGAAGGGATAATTGACTTATTTTTCTGCAATGATACCAGAATGATGATGCTTTTTTTTTTGGGGGAACATTATTGTTCTGTTTTTAATGCGTTGCAGAATGTGGAGCCTGCACACCCTTATGAATCATGGATAACTCATTTGTGCCAGTCACTGACAGTGACCCAAACCCTGCTCTTGTTAAATGAAGAGGAATAAATAGATATGCTGTTTCATTCTACTCATGAAGAAGGGGGAAAAAGAAGCAGTCTTTATTCTGTCTTTTCTTCTTGTCATCATTTGTAGTATTTTATCAGTCCCTGTAAAAGCCATTCGGTTCTATCCTCCATGGTAAGTAATTCTTTTCACTTGGTCCCTTTTGAAGATGGAGATTGACACCTGTGCAATGGGTCTCTTGTCAGCAAGATTTGCTCTCTCCCTTGCTCCTCTGTTACGCCTGATATTATGAGTTGCTGTGAACAGCAGCAAGGTGAAAAGTCCTCACTAATGAATTATTTCCAAGGAATGAGCAATCCGCAGGACTCCTCACCCACTCATCTCTACTTTCACCAGGAAGTCGTTGTTTCTTCACCTCAGTCAGTCTTTTGAAGAACCCTCCTGAACTCTTCTCTGTTTCAGACCTTGGAATCCATTCGCTTTGGATTTTATGTTTTAATGAGACTGTTCTAGTTAAGGCATTCTTCACACTTTAGCAGTTGTTCCTCATTCAAAAGCAACTCTATGGAAGTAAAAATAACAATTCGGTTCCTTCCTCCTTTTCCTATTCAGTCTTCAGAATTCATCTCAGGATTGCTTTGTAAAAGTTAAATTTTTTGCCTTTTTCCACTACTTGTGTTACAGTAGCATCTGGAAGCTCCTGTGAGGATCAGAATACTGTGTGCAATGCTCAGTGCAAAAACAATAAAGTGTTACTTCATAGGCTAAGTGGAGGAGAAACGGAGTGAGTTAAGCAGGAGAGAAAGATGGCAGGAGGTGATGAAACTTCTTTAAGTGTCAGTAGAAAAGCAGAGTAGAGCCCAACTTTGAATTTCTACTTGTCTATCCACTACATCATTCTACTGCTCTGAGTAATATTATTCTGGGTGGAGAGACATGCAAGCTTTAAGCAATTCAGAAAATAAGTCTGTGTACAGCCTCTTGTCACATCTGCATAGACAAGTTGGGCAAAAAGAATAAAAAAGGTCATATTTTTTTTTTCTGGTTTGAAATACAGCACAAAGCTTACAGTCTTAACCCAGAATTATGCAGAAAGCACTCTGTGAAGAGCATATTATGTTATTAAACCTGTGTGTTCAGTACAGACTCCTAGAAAGATGGTATTTGTATGGGTGCCTCAATCTGTTTGGTGGTGGTTCTTGCACAATTCTGGCCATCTTGGTATAGTACTTGGTGCTTATGCAGATGTCCCATCACATGTGTTGTATTTGTTCTTGAAAAATAGTTAGACTTGATGATCCTTGTGAGTCCCTTCCAACTCAGAATATTCTGTTATTCTTTCTTAACTGCAAAGTATATGAAAATCTATTGACACCAATGAAGAAAATATTTCCTAAAATTCCTTCCCAAAATTCTATGGTTTTGAGATTTAATACTGGGAACAGTGTCAGTCTCCTCTTCTTTGCTGTGCTGCCAAATCTTATCCTCCAACTACTGCCTCCAGAGTTCAATCAATCTGAAGTTGACCAAGGAAAGGATTTTGCACATATTCCATCAGGCCTTTTCTCCAGTTCCAATTCAGGCCTTTCCAGAGCCTTCTGTCTGGGCTTACCTTATTATTAAAATTCTTTATCCTTGATTGTTTCCCTTGGGGAAATGTACTCTGAGCATCTTCTAAAGAGTCATGATTGTCACACATCCAAGCCTGATCCAAAGCCCACTGAAGCCAGAGGTGAAATTTACTTTCAGTTTTAAGCAGTATTGGAACATAGTACATTTAGTTCTCATGTTTTAAATTGATGGTTCAGTTACAGCTTATGCCACAGTCCTGAGGTATCCATGAATATCACCCAGAAGCCTATGACCTATTACATTACAGTTATTTTGTAGAAATACATTTTATAGTGAGATGGCTCAGAATTCCCATTTTCAGTTGAAAAACACTGAACTCTTTTGTGAAAATGTTTTTGCCTTAAATATTTTATGACAAAACACACTGTAATCATGAGCAAAGTCTGATGGAAAAAGGGATAGCATAGCCAAATTCTTTCTTTTGAAAGGAGGTTTGAAATGCAGATATGTTGTGAGTTTAGCTTTTTGTACTGGTTGTAATTTTTGAACCTGCTTTATTTGGATTTAAACCTTCAGTTGATATCTGAGGCTGAACTTTTTAGGTTCAACACCTGCACAAATAAAAGTGAAAGGCAGCCAGGGGTATTAACCATCTGGTTTTGATTTTGTCAAGTGTATGGAAAGAGAAAGATATGTGCCTGAAGAAGCAAAACACAACTCAAAAGGCTGCTGAACTTGCTGGAAAAATTTTGTAGTGACTCCAGTTGTAAAGAAGTTAAATGTAGTACTTATATCTAAGGAGTGAGAGAGGGTGGAATAAGAGCTAATTGGAAAGGAAAAGGAAGACATTCTAGCAAAGAGTAGTTCAGGGTTTGGAATCAAGAAAAGGGATGCTGAAAAATGAACCTGCCAAAGATGCAGAGTGGTGAATAATCTGAAAATATATTCTCTAGGGCAAACAAAAGTTACCTTATCATTTTCACACTGAACAAAGGAAATTCAGTGCAGATTATACACATGGTAATTTACTAGTAAATACAGAAAACTAGTAATTAGACAAAGGGTAAAATGGGAAAGGGTAATAGCAAGGGTCGTTTTTGAAAGCAGAGAATTAAAATGGACTTTAAGTATTGAAGCAAAGGGATGAGTAAATGAAATCTCAAGGTTATGTATTTGGGAATTATGAACAAAAAGATCTGCAGCAAGTTGCAATTTGTTTGGGGAAAAAAATAGCAGAAGGATCTATATAAGCTAGTTGATTGAGATGGTTGTGACTGCATTTGCCAGTAAGATGTGGTGATAAAGGCAGGAACATTGGTCCTAGTATGTATGAAGTGAGATGTTTGTTGTGGAGAGAAGGGTGCATTAATGTCACTGCAAATTACTGTTAGACTTTGTCTGCTATCAAGCATGATATCAAGTATTTCAGCAAAAATTAAATTTTACAGGACCTGCAGATCTATCAGGCTGTTCAGAGACGGAAGATTGGAAAGTGGCAGTTACATAAAAGGAATCTGAAGAATTTTGCTTGTTAAGTCTTCCTAAACAGAAGCTGAGAGCATGTTTTCTAGAAATGCATTTGAACATAAAAAACATTTAAAGGGAGAGATTAAACCAAGTAAAAATGAACTAGCTTTTAAGGAATTTAAATTAGAAATAGGAAACTTCTTACCATTGGAGTACTGTAATTGTAGAATAGCCATTTAATAGAACACCTTTGAGCCCATGATCATTTATTTTTAGAGTTGATTTTTAAGCCATTTATGAACAAATTATCTGACTTTATTACTTCTGGTATCAAAAGAGTGGATTTTATGGCATAATATGTAACTTTCAGTCCTCTGACTTCTACAGAAGTATATAAACTTGTGCACAAATATTGAATTTGATTGGAAAATGCATTCTTATTTGAATGAGACCACCTAAGGTATTTTTGCCAACTTATTCCATATCTGTGACAGTGTTGCTAGTTTTCATCTTTTTTAACCTGTCTGTTGAAGAGTTAACGTTCAGATGTGAATCTTAGAAAAGCCAACATCAGCCTATCCTTTTCTCACCCTCTGACAGTTTTTAGCTAGAGCTGCCATGTAATAGATGTGAATGAGGGTCTCCAAATTTCTGTAGTCTCTAGAGTGACACTGATCTCATAACACCCTGCAAAATGGTTGTTGCTTCCTTCATTAAGTAATCCAGGCTTTACTTAATCAGTAGGGTTAGGACCTTAAATGAGTAAACAGTAGAGGGTGAAAGGCTAATGCTGCTGCTCATAATGCATGTCATAACTCCTTTTGAAAAAGGCACAGAGAGCTGTACTGTTTGTTATTAAACTACAAATTAAGGCAGATTTGGAGGTAGAAAAAAACCAATGTTCAATGAGGCACTGGTGCTATTTTCACGGACTCTCATGTTAGTCTCCAAATTAGTCCTTGCTTCTGATTGTGTCTGAGCATTTCCACTGTTTGTGGCCCCAAATTATGTGCAGTGTTGTTATTCTTTTCACTTTCATTTCTAGTTCTCCCTCTCTGCTATATGGGAGGACTTCTGCAAGGACCTCTCTGCTGCAGAATGTTCTTGTAAGGCTGTGAGGAATATTGTCCTCTTCAATTACAAGTGTAGCCTGAGCATCATGAAGTGAACTAGTATGAACTCTGATTAATATCTTGAGCACATCCTCTCCTGTTGCTGGCCTTGTTGACTTTTTTCACAATGCAGGAAACATACTCAGTCATTTATCAGAGTGAAAACTATATGTGTACTCAGTAATTTGCAATTTAAATGTATGCTGATGACAATATCCCTCCAAGATTATCAACATTCTTCAGTCACCATGTCAGATTTAAACTCCTGGAAGAATCTGTAAAAGTATTCTGAGCAGACTTTGGTCCAGTGTTCCATCAGGCAATGCTCTTCTTACCTTGGGCTAAATGAAGCCTAAAGTCATGGATTCTGTCATTGGGCACAAAGCTAAGATCCCTCAGTTCTGCTATCTCAGGTTTTACAAAAACTGTAACTGTTTTATATTTTTGCAAGACCTGGACTGTAACTTGCAAAGAGATTGAGTTGTGGGATATCTTATCTTCAGCACTGCTTCTGGCTTTGCATTGGAGGATAGTTTGTCATTGCAGGACCTATCCTCAGATAGAGGGAATATCCACTTCATCCTGCTTGTCGAAGAGAATTTACCTGAGAAATGAAGGGACTCTGCTTACTAACTGCAGAACAAATCATCAAGTAACATGCTGAACAGAAGGAACAATATCCTTCACAAATCTCAGCAGAATTTTTTTCCTCATCTATCATGTCCAAATTGTAGAGTGGTTAAAATTGTCTGTTTGTAAGTCTTGTGGATTCCCTAAGCTGTACCAAAGCTCATTAAGTCTTATTTGAGTCCGTAACAGTTTACTAAGTCTGACTATGCCAGTATCACAGGGTTCAACAAGCTAATTGGTTTTGAAAATTTTACTCTGTTTACTGGCTTGTAGCAACACTACAAAGGCAATAAAATTCATTGCAAGTATGAATTAAGGAAGCAATACAAATATAAATTCAACAGACTTATTTTGGTTGGTAATGATTGTGACAATATTAGCATCCTGTTTATACAGCTTTACCTGAAAAGAGGCCAATTAGCAACCTTTTGCTGTCATTAACTTGCTGATAGCAGGGCTTTTTAGCATTTTCCTCCTTTCTCTCAGGAAATGATATTCTCTTTTACTGCAGTCCTTAATTTCTGTGAACTCAGTGGTTTATGTGCTTGTCAAGACAGCTACTGTTTTAGCAATTTAATGTACTAGGCACAAAGTAAAAATCCTCAAAATTAGTTTGTCTCTGACTATCCTTTCAGCTGACAGAGGCTGGAAAGGACCTGGACATACTTAAACTATACCCATGTAAAGGAAATTAGTATATGGTGAGTTTATCCCAGACTTTACATAAACCAATCAACAATCTGAGTTGGGCTGTGATTTTATTTTTTTTTAGTGGGACTTTCTTCAGTTCTGTAGTGTGCCAGTAATTCTGGGTTAGTATAATATTTCCAGACACTTTTAGAGGGATGACTTACAATGAGGATTTCTTAGAAAAACAAGAAGATCTGAGAATAACATAAGTGCAGCACTTAACAGTAAGTCATTTATATAGGCCTTTAAACAGGCGTGATGAAAGTACAGTAAGTCCATACATCATACCTTATTTATTACAAGTGTTTATAGTGTGTTTGCTTTCTTTACAGACTTTCCTACATTGGTGAATGCATGAGAACTCACAAAATGCAGTAGCCTGACCAAAAATGTCTGCTTCTAAGTACTTCATTTGATCTTCCTGCAGTAGAGTTGGATGGATTCTTAAGAAGGCATGAGGTGTTTTTAGGTTTAACATATTTTTCTCTATAGTAACACTGATTTGCACTCGATCATTCCAGAATGCAGATGCCAAACTGAATTTGGTTGTATGAAAGTTTCAGTAAATGGCAAAGAGGGATCATTGCAGGCTTCAAGTCAGGAGAACATAATCCATAGTTAGCAGTTACTAGAAAAGCAGCAATATTGAGATGTCCGTAATGGACAAAAAACTTATTATGACTACTGCAATACATTTGTATTTTACTTCTGAACTTTGAGTAATTCTAGTTTTGTTACCAATATTTATTTATTCTGCTCACTGGCATGCTGCTTCCTGAGACTAGTGGTCATATTTTTATTACTTCTACTGCATTTCTTTGAGTTAAGCCCACTCCTAAATTAAAAGGAAATGCTGAAATGTTTAAGGGTGATCAATGCTGGCTAACAAAATTCTGCCCTTCA
Organism: Margarornis squamiger; assembly: GCA_035222235.1. Lineage (NCBI taxonomy): Eukaryota > Metazoa > Chordata > Aves > Passeriformes > Furnariidae > Margarornis > Margarornis squamiger. The sequence goes on from JAWWTY010000156.1 coordinate 12,482,932, forward strand.
ATTCAGGTCAGGGCAGCTGGCTGAATACAGTGCACCTTTCCCTAACTTTTTTTTTTTGGTATGTTTTGGGAAACATTTCAGGGCTGTAGTTTGGATTAGCTGATACTGACAAGGGGAACTGTTAGACTTTGATAACTGTAACAATTGAGTCGTCATTGAGGTAAAATAAAATACCATTTTAATATAGCCCCATTACTTTTTAAAAACTAGGAACTAACTTGCTTTTATCAATATGTTCTAAAGACTTAATACTAAACTTACCTTTTGTTACACTGCAGTTGATTTGCTAGTGTTCTACTGGAAAAGAAATGTGTAAAATTAAGAGGAGAAAAAAACCCACACTGCCACACCAATTACAAAACCCAAATATTCATAGGATGTATTACCTTAGGAATGATCTACAAATCAAGTGTGTTCACTTACAAACCAGGAATCTGATTCTCAGCTACCTTAAAGCTATTCTGTACTTATCTAGCACTCTAGTTAGTTCTATAAAATTTTGTGAAAATCAGTGCAAATATGATGTTATGTATCCATAGGTCTCTTTTATGTGAGTAATAATGTGTAAAGCAATTGAGGATAAATAAGGGCCATCTCAATGGCTCTTCACTATATCCTTCCACTGAGACTTGAGTTCTGCTGTCCACTGTATGGATGTGGAAACTGGCTCTGGGTGTACTGCATACTTCTGAGTAATCTGAAAAGAAGAATTAGAAAAAAATTAGAGATTATTGATGTTCAAAGAGGGGGTAAATTCATTCAAAAAGTTGTTTGTTGCCAATTAATTATCTACCACTAATTAGAATAATAAATTTGAGCACAGTTGTAAGACTTGGCATTGACTTTCACCATAGGCTTATGTGGAAGCTCTACTAAATGCTGTCACTAGGACTGGTAATAAATCTGTCATATTAGGTGAAAATGAATAAAAATGCTGAGAAGCCTTGAAAATATAATTTGGGCAGAAGTCTTTATACTTTATAAATATGACCACAGGAATTATTCGTGTGAATAGATCAGCTCAGACTTCAACATAATGTTATAAAACATGAAACTTTTGCACTTAGTGAAACGCGGTGCTAAATTGGAGGTATAACTCTTCTTCATTATAACATTTTCAATTTAAAACACATCTGTATGTGCTGCCAGTAAAATGGTAGTAAGGAGCTTCAAACTGAAAGTTTTAAACAAATCATCTGGTTGTTGACTCTTCACTTTTGTATTCATGTAGCACAATTTGAGATAGATCAATCCTTTTGATGCCAATTCATCTTGTCTATCCTAAAGACCTTGATTTTTAGTTAACAAACTACTTAAAAGGTAATAGAAGATAGAAAAAAAAAAAAGAGTGGGAAGAGAAATGCTGGTAACAGAACTCTGAATATCAGACATCTCTTTTAGAAATTTAAAATGGGAGTATTCTTTTTTTAATGTGAGTACTTCTCCAGGATGAAATTTGCCTACAATGTGCTATGTAGTGCAGAAACATCTGTATGAAACAAGGTCTGATCACCTGTTGAAGCACTTTTAATATATTGTTGGTCTCAGCCAGTGACACCAGATGATTTTGTCAAAATAACACAAATTTTAAGAGACTGTTTTTTGTCAAGCACTAGAATTCAAAGTATTCAAATTGATAGCTCCTCGAGTTCAGTGCTCTTGAAAGCTTCACTAAATGTTTTACTACCTCAATTAAAATAGAATGACTTGAAAGAAATGTTGGAGACTTTCTCTTGAATTTTTATTTTGCACTGAATTATTTTTACAGCAGTTTTTACATTAAATGCTGCTTTTATAATGTAGTGTCTAGATAAATTGCTGTTTTGTCAATATGCCATGATGTGCTAAATTCAGAAATTCTAAGTAGTGGGGAACTACTGTCTATGTATCTGTATATCTTCCTTTCAAGAAGGAAATCCTCAAGACACAGGATCAGGCTGTGTCCCCATGTGCCAAAAGATGAGCCAGTGGGGAAGAAGACTGGCCTGGCTGAACTGAGAGCTTTTGTTGGAAATCAGGAAAAGAAGATGAGTTTATCAGTTCTGGAAGAAGGGGAGGACATCTCAGGAGAACTACAGGGGTGACATGAAATTATGCAGGGAGAAAATTAGAAGAGCCAAAGCCCAACAAGGAAATCTGGCTACTGTTGTGAAAAACAAAAGGAAGCTTCTATAAGTACACTGGTAACAAAAGGAGGGTTAAGGAGAACCTCCATCCTTTATTCCATATATGGAGAGAACATGGTGAAAAAGGCTGAGGGATCTAATACCTTCTTGCCCCATTCTTTAATAGTAAGACAGTTGTTCTGCAGGTACCCAGCCCCTGAGCTGCAGGGAGCAGAACGAAGCCCCCACATTCTAAAGGGAAGTGGTCAGCAACCTGCCACACCACTTAGACACACACAGGTCTATGGGTCAGGTGGGATGTGCCTAAGGATACTGAGCGTCCTGGTGGAAGTGCTCACTGAGTCATCATTACCAGCAGGCTTGGGGATAGGGAGAAGTCCCAGCTGATTGGATTTTAACCAATGTGCCACCTATCTTTCAGAAATGCCAGAAGGTGAATTCAGGGAGCCATGGATCTCTCAGCCTGACCTCAATGCCCAGGAAAGTCATGGAGCACATAATTTTCAGTGCCATCATGTGGCACATTCAGGGTAGCTGGGGGATTAGGCATGAATTCATGAAAGGCAGGTCTTGCTTGACCAACCTGGTCTCCTTCTATGGCAAAGTGACATGCACAGCTGATGTGGGAATGGCTTTAGATATTTGTCTGCCTGGACTTCAGTAAAGCCTTTGACACTCTTTCCCACAGTGTTCTCCTGGAGAAACTAGCTACTTATGGCCTGGATGTTCACTGGGTTAAAAGTTGGCTAAATATTTGGACCCAGAGAGTGGTGGTGGATGGAGTTACATCCAGCTGGCAATGAAGTGGTGCTCCCCAGGGCTCAGTATTGAGGCCAGTCCTGCTTAAGATCTTTATCAATGACCTGGACAATGGGATTAAGTCAGTTTGCTGACCACATCAATTTAGGGAGGAGTGTTTAACCTGCTGGAGGGCAGGAAGGCTGTATGAAGGGATTTGTACAGGCTGGATCCATGGGATGAGACTGCTTATGTGAGGTCAACAAGGTGAAGTGCTGGGTCCTTCTCCTGAGCCACGACAACCCTGTGCCAGTTGGAAAGTGGCCCAGCAGAAAAGCATGTGGGGATTGCTGGCTGACAACTGCCTGAACACAAGCCAGAAGTGTGACCAACTGGCCAAGCAGGCCAATGGCATCCTGGCTTGGATCAGCAATAGTACGGTCAGCAGGACCAGGGAAGTGGTTGTCTTTCTGTATTTGGCATTGGTGAGGCTGAACCTTGAGTACTGTGTTCAGTTCTCAGCCTCTCACTGCAAGAAAGACATTGAGATGCTGGAGTGAGTCCAGAGAAAGACAACAGAGCTGGTGAAGGGCCTGGAGCACAAGTCCCCTGAAGAGCAACTGAGGGAACTGGGGGTGTTTAGGCTGGAGAAAAGGAAGCTCAGGGGAGACCTTCTCAGTCTCTAAAACTATCTGAAAGCAGGTTGTAGCCAGGTGGGGGTCAGGCTCTTCTCCCAAATAACCAGTGATAGAACAAGAGGAAAGGGCCTCAAGTGGCCCCAGGGGAAGTAAAGCTTGGAAATTAGGGAAAATGTCAGAGTCTCTGCCAGTTAACCAGATACTGTTGCTCAGTTAAACAGAAATGTGGAAAAATCACACCAGTAAGACCTCTTATACTTGAATCAATCTTGCTTAATGTATTTAATGCCCTGAAAAATAGTTATAGTAGGACAACACAATACTGTAAAATGCTAGAAGAAATTATTTGTTAATGAACACAAAACAGTGCATGTGAGAAGGGAAAGGCAACTGAAGAAGAATTTCATCATACGTATAGAGTAGCAAACTATACTTTATGTATTCTCACTCATGGGAAAGATTCTGAAATCAAAGTAAGTAGATTTTTGGTAAGGTAAAAAGGTAAAAATCAGTTTTCCCTCTAGAGAAGACTTTAGTAAAAGAGAAATTTCATTTAAGAATTGTTGGAAAATAGGAGCAGTGGAGAAATTGTTTCAAATGTGTAAATCAATTTATCTCAGTATTGTATATTGTGTCCTGTTCTTGCCATCACATCTCAGGATATAGGGAAAGTGGAAATGGCTTTTTGAAAAGGTGGGGAGAGTAAATGAATGATCAGAGGAGTGGAATAGTGTCTATATGGTGACAGACTAGATAGTATAAGTTTCTCTGCCTTGGAAATAAAATAACAGAAAAGATAAGGTGGAGTAAATTAAATAATGAATTGCATAAAGAGGGTGAATGCAGAACTGTCATTTCAGTATCAGTTAAAATAAAAGAACTAAAGACTTGGTGTTTATGTCTCCAAGCAAGTTTAAGACAAACAGTAAGAAATGCTTTTTCATATAAAAAATAATCAAGCAATGTGAGACACTGCCACTAGATGTTAAAAAGGCCAAAAGATTAACTGAGTTCAAAAAGGCATTAATGGCTACTTTTGTTTCATGAATTGTAAAAACATCCTGCTGAGACACAACTTCTGGCTGAGGAAGTTCCTAAACCACTAATTGCCAGAAGATGGGAAGGAGGGTTTGCTCAGCTCTTGCCACAGTTCTTATAATCTTCCCTTATGTATCTCCTAATGGGCATGTTGGTACCAGGATAATGGGCTAGACAGATTGTTTTGTTTTATTTCTTTTTTGTCTGACCCATTACTGTTCTTTTTATTTTGTAGGCGTAGTTGTTGGTGTTTTGTTTGTTTGTTTTTGTTTTTTTTCAGTAATGGGAAGACAAAATGGAAATTTTCAACTTGTTTTTTTTTTGAGTTCAGTAAATGCTGTCTGGAATATGATTCTTAATAGCTAATTAGGAGTGATCACACTTTTTACTCATAAAAAAATTGGTCTATGGATTCATCTGCTGCACGCCTAGGAAGTTTTTCTGTAAATACAGAGAGATGTGGATGAAGGTGAATCCTTTATGTATTTCATTTGAGAGGTAATGATGTATGTCTAATTAAAAGAATAATGTGTCAGAAAACCTGACATAGTAAGCAGAGTTTTCTGTGGTCCTTCTGTGCAAGGAGGTGAAAGGTATGATTTTTGTCAGTCGTCAGTTAAGGAATACTAACTTTCAGTGAAAGAATATTCTAAATTCTACAGTTGTACTTCTGACAATTAGTAAGAACAGCACCAAACAAGGAGATTTTCTTTAACAACTGTACTTTTTTAAATGCAACTCTATAATATTTTTTTCTCCTTAGAGGGAAGTTTGCCTTTTGGGACTAAAGGAAATATGAATGACTTTTTGTTGGTTTTTTTTCCCCCCTTCACCAACCTGCTATTCTAGTTTTTTCCATGTGAATTTATAATGTAGAAGTTTATTTTTACTTACTAAACAGAGATTTAATCAATTATCACAGTGCACTTTAGAAATGAAAGATACATTACTCTCTGTCAAATGAGTTTATCCTGTTCTGCATGCAAACTACGCACAACATTATAAATCATGGGCTCAAACTTCTAAAGTTGTTGGTTTTGTTTACTAGGAAACCTTGCCTCAGATCCAAAAAGGCAATAAGGAAGCAAGATGAAAGTGGGCCTCAATTGATCATGAAATGCAATTACAAAATATTCAAAGCTGAGTGAAATAAAGACCTTAAATAGCAGTAGCCTGCAAAGTATAAAATGAAAAGTAGTTTCATCATATATGGTGAAAAGGGAGATTGGATCAATGAAACTGATCTGTTGTATCTTGTTTGCTGTCAATTGATATGAAATGATACTTGAGGTAAGCCTCCTTTTCATATGTAGGAAAACCCACTTTGTTTATGGAAGTGATCTGGTAGGGGATTTCTTGAATCGAACTGGTGTTCAGCGTATAAATGGAAGCACAAGAAGGAAAAAACCTTCCACCTGGTCATCCTTAGCCCAGCTAATGTAATTGCAGATTTTTAACAGTATGTTTTATATAACATTACTGCTGTGTTACTGAGTTGTAATAAATCAGTATCTGAATCAAAAGAATGGGAACCATAATTAAAGCTTCCCCTTTGTCCTTTCTGGTATAGCATCATATAAAGCTGCAGCATGTAGCCAGGAGGTAGACAGCAATCCAATACACTGTCACATTAACTGTAGGATACTAATAGAAATTTGGAAAAAAAACCCAAAACACTAACCCTCCTAATGTTCTCTTGCTTTTGCTTAATCTAATTTTTTCTTTGGATTTCACCTTCAACTCTTTGGAAACCCTTAGTGTGGTTGGGGTGAGGATTAAGGTATTTTTATTAGGATTGGGGCACTTTTTTATAAGGAGAAAAAGGTATACTTATCAAGGAGTTTGTTCAACCTTATGGTTCACATCACATTTGTTGTAGTGCCAAAATGTGGTTTGGAAGTCAGTTGGGCAAATTGTACAGAGCAATGAGAAATAAGGGGGAAGATAAAGGTCTGGTCAGGAAGTAGAATCCAGCTGAGGTTTAAGGGGTTATGATATGGCAGAAATAGATATTGCTGACAGTATCTTTTACTTGTCCTGGTTTGGCTGTGCAAGTTTGGGTGGAAAGGCTTTGGAGAGATGCCGCAAGGTAAAACTTTCTGTTAAATGATTAAAAGGCAACATGTTTGGAAAAACACAACAGTCCAATAAACAATAAAAACAAACACACACATCATTTTGCTCCTTCTTCAAATTAAACTCTTAACGTACAAGAAACCTTTTTCTCTAATAAATGTAGTCTAAACTTCTGTTTACCTATCTCTGATATCTATGGATTTTTCAGACATAATTTTATAGCAGAGAACATGGTGTAAAGGTGACTAGAAAACCAGAGCCTGTGTTTGGAATAAAAAACTAAGTATGACGCTGTGTTACTACAAACCAATTGTTTAGTTATTTACCTTTTGTCAGTCAGTTGCAACCTAGTAATGGATGCAGCTGTATGGGTTGCTGGTGGTTATTCTAAGGTTGTTTTGCTTTACCCCATTCTTTTCTTTCTTTCTCTGCCTTCTAGCATGCACTTAATCCAGGTGGACTCTGTTCAGCGTTGGATGGAAGATCTCAAGTTGATGACAGACTGTGAATGTATGTGTATTCTCCAGTCCAAGCCCATCAGCACTGAGAAGGATGAACAAAATGAACTGATGCTCTCCTCACAATATAGTACTTGTGATAACTTGCAGCTTCTGTTAAAGAGAGCTTGGATCATAAGCACAGAATTGACCAGGATTGCTCAAAAGCTGGAGAAGAACAGATGGCAGAGAGTCCACAGCATGACAGTAAGAATCAACTGTCATGTGCGTTCGATGATCAATGAGTACAATATGTTCACCAGGAATTCTTCAGAAGAAATGCACCAGGTACAAGGATGATGTCATGTTTCTCTTTTATTATTGTTATTATTATTGTTGTTATTATTTTATTTTAATAATTAAAGCTTCCTTTAAACAGTGTGTAAGAAATCATTATATACTGATACTGGTCCCTTGTTTAAGACTTTCTAATCCCTTTTTAGTCATGGATGTGTTCTTGAATTATTCTGAATCCTATTTTATAGGCTTGTTTCTAACTTAATGACTAATTGTTTTGAAAAATGTTTTGCTTTTGAAGGCAATAGGACTAAAATATTTTGACACCCCATCTGTGAGTTCCTTTGTGTTTACAATGTAGAAAACATTATTTTTTTAACTTCAGTTTTATCTCTACCTGTTTTATTCAGAGAAGTAGATAAAGGATGTTCATATGAAATGTTGTGTTTTTGGAGGTTTTTCAATTAACTAAAAACATTTTTTTTTTTTTTAAAGAAATTGTGTGTATGGATATTGCTTTAAAAACAGTTTTTCTCTCTCTGCAGTTTGAAAAACTTTTAATAGAGAAGTGTTCAGAATTTACAGCATTCACAGAAAGGTAAATTAAATTTTGTATGTGAAATATTAATTTTTCTGTTTCATTATGTAGTAGAATTTCTAATGAGAAGCACAAATCCACTTACACCCTCAATTGTTTGAGATAGGTCCTTGTAGCTCTGCAAGACTTTCCAAAAGTTAATTGCTGGTGTTTGAAGTGAGTTGCTTTTATCTAAACTGCATCCTACTGAAAAATGGGATCTGCTGCTGCACAAAAAGCCTTGCATAGATGCAAAGCATTGTGTGTGAACGCAGATTTTTCAGGATTTACAGGCATCTAGGGAGAAGGTCTGGCTCTAACTAATGATATCAGTGACAAAGTGCCCTTTTAGTCTTGTGAAGCCAAGATTTCAGTTGGTGTGAAAACTTAGGTTGTGAGGCTGTCATACTGCTTGTTACTGTATACACATATCCATGTTTTTATTAGTGAGTCAAACCTAAATAAATACACATTCCTTTAAATTTTAGTTGTAATTTTCCTCATGTCCCTGCACTCTAGAATGCTGAGACTAGAAAATAAGAAGCTCTATGATTCTTCTCATAATATTTCCACTTCTTAACATAAGTTTCCTGTTCCCTCCAGTGTAGTTCAAGCACTCTTTTTTGATTTACTTTAAACACTGTGCAAGTCATTTTGATTCCGAGGATCATCAGGTAAAAAGACATCATCTAATTATCAGGAAATAACACTTTTTGGAGCACTATGGCTTTTTGCAAAACCCACACAGCTCAGACTTTACTTTTATATTCTACTATGAGATACACTGATTTAATGAGTGTTCTGATCTCGAAGTGTGTGCCCTAAATCAGCCTTCTCTCTCCTTGTCTTTCTGACAAAAATTTGATGTAGGTGGATGACAGACAGGTAAAGCTGGAAAGGTGACCTATGTATAGGTGCAGAGACTGATCAGTCAAACTGTATCTTCCATTACAGTGTCCTGCCTTGGTGGAATATGTTTTTGCAATTGAAATTAATGCATTTCTGTGAGGAAGTGTTAGTTGTTTAATTAGAATTGTATAAAGCTTTCCATCTTTATCTGATTTCTTCAATTATAGCCAAACATCACTTGTTACAGGATACCTATACTAACTCTGAAAAGCTGCTTCATGTCATCTTTCTGCACAGAAAGACAAATTTTACTTTTGAGTATGCTGTTTAATTCATCTGTACACACATTCATCTATGGGTCCTTATTCTGCTATCATTAAACTAAGACTAAAAGAGGTAAAGAGATGAATATTTTTGAAAGCCCTTCTCTGACTGCGAAAGATGGACTGGTATGCAATGCTGCAGTTGAAATGCAAGCATCCAAAAGTAACTGGAACTAGCAACACAAGTGGAAAAAAAGCGGAGTTACACTGTATAAGCACACATCTGCAGCAGAATTTGGCTTGCAGTCTGTGAAGTGAACTGTGATCCCAAAATTATTGAGTAATGTCCACTATTGTGCTTTCATGGTATACTTACTATGTGTAGACAAAGCTTTGATTAGTCTGGAATTATGCTAATGGCATAAAGACCGTGTCCTTGTGAACAGCTGAATTCCCATTAGATCCATATTAATAACACAGGCCTCATCCTTTTTCCCTTCATCTCTTTCTTTTTCTTTTCAGGTGCATACAGACTGAAGATGAACAGATACTGAAATCAATGAAATCTTGTATTAATGAAACACTGACTACCATTGCCCAGTATTTTGGCCAGTTGATAGAGTTGGTTTTAACACATGAGGCACAGGTTAGTTTATAGTGAAAAAATAAAAAAAGTTTCCAAAACTCTTGAATCTTGAGGGAGGTCAGGCCATCCATTGAGGATTCAAGCCCAGGCTGGATGGGGCTCTGAGCAATCTGATCTAGTGAAAGGAGTCCCTGCTCATGGCATGGGTTGGAACTGGATGACTTTCAACTCAAGCCATTTGACTGAGGAGGATTAGAATTACAACTCTCAATTTTCAACAACCTTATGATCAGTAATTCAAATATGTTGCAATGAGATTTAGGTGTTTACATTCTCAAATTCTCCCATAAACTCAAATCTTAAACAAAACAGTATTCTTACTTTTCCTGATGTCTCTCCTTTCTCATAAGCTCTCTGTTTTCTGGACAATGTCTTGTCAATAAGACCTTTGGAAACTCTTTCTCTTCCTTTCATACAGACACTGCTTTCCTTTAGAAAACTTGGAAAAAAATCTCCTGCTCTTAATAATTCTCATTAAAAGCTGAACTTTTAAAAACAATATATATGTAGCAAGTATATTATTACAGCACACATTTTAAGCAGTGCATGTTTTAGATTCTAAGAAGTAGTGATAAAATATAGTGTTGTGTGCAGGTTATGCATTGTCCAGAGAGGCTGTAGATTCTTTCCCTGGAGATGTTCAAGAGCTGTCTGAACACAATCCTGAGTAACGTGCTCTAGGAAATCCTAGTTGAGTGGGGAGGTTGGGCTTGATGACTTCCAGTGGTCCCTTCCAACCTTACCCATACTATGATTCTGATTCTGTGAAATACAATGAGCAATTAGTCTGACACTGTAAATGCATTGATTATTTTCTCCCCCACTAGACCATTCTTGAAATAGCAGCAACCTGCAAGTCTGACCAATCTGTCTTGACTTACACTGTTTTCTTTATTGAGATCTCAGTAAAAATATCTTTGCACCCTCTCGTCTTCACATACACTCAATTAATTTGTCCATATCTCAGAGGAGATATTACACTGAAATTTTTTGTTCTCCCTGCAGAAAAAGAGGAAAGAAGAGTCTTAGTGAAGATGAAGTAGTTAATTCGTATTTATTCCACTACTAAAACAAAATTAGTTCATGATATTGGTTAAATTCTAACATACTGTGATGCATTAAGATAGCAAAAAAGTTGTGGTTCTATCAGAAACATTTCTTCTAGTTTTAAAAGATGATTACTAGGTGGTGAGAATCTCCAAAATATATTTGCAGAATAGCAGTCAAATTAACAAACTACTTGCTTTGGTTAAGAATTATGAGGACCACTTGAAACACTTCATATGAGTTGAAACATGTAAGTTACTTTGCATGTTGAAAATTCAGTGAGTATGTTGTGATTGTTTCAATAATTATTCTTTTCAATCTGAAGAGCAGTTCTTCACTGCTGATATTTCTGCCTTTGGGCATCTCAGCACCTACTGATACATCTGAAATCCTAGTCCCTCTTTCTTTTAAGGGATTGGAATTATGAAACTCGATACCATCTCATTTGTATTTGTGGGGCTGAAGGACTTGGATTAGAACTCATTAATAAAAACCATTTTAAGAACAACTTTCTGAACCACTTGGCCAGCCTGTGTGCCCATTTCTGCCATAAATACACGTGTGTGGGTAGTTTGTTTCTCTGAATCAGACTAAATGACTGTGTGAGAGGTCAGAACTTTCAGTTGAATTGTGTAAAGAGTTTTCTAATCAGTATATTAGGATTTTATTCAGGATAGGTTCATATCAAAATATGAACTGTTAAGCTATGTCTTTTATGGAACATTTTTCTAAAGCTAAGGGTGAAAGAACAGAGCCTCTTCAAGGCAAGGTAATTGAATTTTGTATAAATAACTGTGTAAGACATGGCATACTTCCTTGTGCTTCTTTCAAAGTTGGATTAAATAAAAAAAAATGCTTACCCCTTTCCTCTTAGCAAATATAATTAATTCTTCCTCTAATGATTCTGTGTCCTTTCAGAAAGAATAAAATGAACTTTGGATTCTTCTAACAACTGTGCTTCTCTATGAAGCTGCAATGACACAAATGCAAAAGCAAGATAATTATTTACAAAGATAAAAATAATCTATTTCATACATTGTAGAAACCCCCTTATATTTCTTTATGAGAATTCCCTTTATTGATCAATGACTGTATAGTCTGAAAATAATGATGAACCCAGAACCTTAAGGAGTAGTGTAAGAAAGGGTGTTGCAATATTCCTCATAAATAAGGTGGAAATCTTGTATCCCTTTGTGATACAGCTTCTACACTAAGCTAAATGACTTGCTTTGTGAAAATTCTGGTTCATTTCCAGGCCAAACCCAATAACAATTTACTAAATAGCTGAAGAGTTCTTAACTGAACGTTCTTGCACATGACCCCATTGTCTTGTCCTGTTAATATTTATTTTTTAATATCACTGTTCTAGGTTACACCTATTCAAATGCAATGGTAAGTGTGTTACAGTGTTAAGAATCTGACTGTTGCAAGTTGTCTTTCTCTGGCTGAGAAGCAAGACAATTAAACGAACTAGACTGTATACTCCATCTTGCCTTTAAATGTAGAATAATAGAACAGAATAATTAAGGTTTGAAAAGACCTCCTACATCTGTGATCTAAGACAAATGCCTTTAGTTGGAAATAAATAATGTTTGTTATGTTATGTCACACAGAACCTGCTGAGACAAATAGAGCTGTCAGACAGCGTGTATGTGACCGAGTCGGCGATCAGCAGTTTATTCAGCCTTACCCAGGAAGGTGCTCATCTGTGCCGTATCATAGCTAAGGTAAGGGGATATATGGAGTAATCCAAAGCAAACTGGCCATGCAGATTAAGTTATTTTACTCAACACAGTAGTGGTTGCAAATTTTGAAATGTAGAGTGCAAGATGAAATTATGTATTTCAGGAGACGAAGCTAGGTTAAAGAACAGCAAAGTTTACTCTGAGAACCTATTTTTTTTTCTTCTTTTGCTGCTTTTGCAAGCCTTTCTTAGCAGTTTACTGTCACAACTATCCTACCACATTTTTTTTTTTAAAGGGCCATAGCACCCCTGATTTTTAGTTTAATAAAGCTCAATACCTGTCCAAACAGCTTCAGTAGGATGGCAAGCTCCAACAGTTTTCTGAGCCTTGCTTCAACTGTGGTTATGTTTGTGCCACCCGAGGTATTACTACTCCCTTCATCGTTTTGGAAACTTTTTAAATGTCTTTACTTACAGTTCCTTCTAAGTACCAACCGTGTAAGTGCAGAGAGACTTTACAATTGGCCATGCATGTGGCTGACTATGCAGAGAAACAGCAAGACCTCTTCAGTTATCTGTACAGAGGAGGTTAGAGACATAATTAAAGATGTAAATTTAGGAATACTTTTCATTATTATCCTTTTACAAAATAATATCATTACAGTTACTTCTGTCAGTGTGTGTTCTTGTTTACTGAATAGTTAGTGCTAACTTTTTGGTATAAATGAATAATTCTGTTGAAATCAATAATACTGGAAATCCCTGAAGAGTTTGCACCTTTGAGGATGCTTGGATGTTGAAAAAGTGACAAAGGTGGGACATTGTGTGATGCTGAGGATAGGATAATCACAACCACTGGGTATGCAGAAAAAAGAAAACTTCCCTCCCTAAGTTTCTGCTTGTGGAGTGATGTGCCAATTCCCTGTCCTACTCAGAGATGAGGCTGAACATCAGCATCTAATTAATTTGATGTCTGATGTGCCTTTGGATGGACATTTACACTACAAAAGGTGCTACTCTATTCTAAAGGCTGAGAATGAGATAGATTCGGAAACATAGTGGATTCTGGCAACAGCCTGAGAGGTTTAATTTTTTCTAAATTGGTATTTGAGCTCCACTCAGTGGCATCTGAAAACAATGTTAAAATATTGAGTACTGAGGAACTGCAGAACTAACAAACTAAGGAAAACTGGTCTTGTGTTTTCTATAATTTTGTGATTCCCATAACAGTTTAATTTAGCAGAAGTGAAGTCTGACCTTCCATAAATTGCTAAACTAATATATTGCTAAAACCTGGATGTGTCACAGGCTTATAGCTGAGGAAATACACCTCATTATGCAAAGAACCCTGAAGTTTGGTTGCCAAATCAGTGGTGATTGCAGCACCTCTCCTGTGTGTCTGTCTCCCCTGTGCACTGTGAATTACATTTGTCCTGACACACCATTATCCTTCACACTGTATCATCTCAGTTATGATTCCTCTGTCACTGATGCAGGTACCAAACCAGAATTTAAAATTCAGCCCACTGAATAATTAGCTGTAACAATAAAAATACATGGTGACTTGAAAATAACCCCAAACCAAACAACAACTAAAAAAGAAAAAAAAAAAGAAAAAAAAATCACTCCCTATGATGGTGAGAAATGGTTAAAGTTGTGCAAAGATGTCAAAACATTCCATAGGTACCATATTTGCTATGAGAGCTGTCATACTACCCTTGGTAAAAACCAGTCAGAGAGGTAGAATATTTGTTTACCGTGAAAGCAAAACTCAACAAATTTGTTCATGTAACCTTGGAGTTTTACTCTCCATGACAAAGTGTGATCTTGTGGAACACTGTTGTTAAGGCTTATTTCCTGTCCTAAGCTATAAGTTACAACTCTAAAGCACACTAATATCTGGGATGTGCAAAAGAAGTACCATGACAGTATTGTAAAACTACACTATTACAGAAACTGATTTCTCAGTTTACATTTTGGTAACGGTCTCAGTCTTGTCCCTGCTTCTCCTTCATCCCTTGCCAATATTTTACAGAAATTAAAAAAGGCTTTGAAATGCTCACTTCTATTCTGAAATATCACCTATAATTTTATTCCACCTAGAAGCATTCTTTAACACCTTTTTTTTTTAGCATGTAACTTTGTAATCTGCTGCGAAAGAGTCATGTTGCTGACTCACTCTGGCAGCCAGCTAGTAGTTCTCACTAGCTGTCAGATATGAAGCCTGAGGTCTCTAACTTAAGTAGTTGCAAGGACAAGATAAAATTAGCATTATGTTGATCAAAAGGGTTATAAAATAGATTTGGCTTTGTAACAACCAGAAAGAAGAATTGGTAAAAATCTGTTCCAGAGTTACAATAAATGCTGGGACACAGAGTGATAAAGAAAAAAGTCTGTTTAAAAAAATGCATTTTACCAACAATACAGTCCAGTATCACGTGTAATGAACTGGGTGCTGCAATAATAGTCTCATAAAAGAGAAGAAGCAAAAATGAAGACAGTCATACGTGCCTATCACCCACTTTGGGGAATGTTTGATTATTTGAGTTCCTTATGGCTTCACAGCAGATTACTTGCTCTGAGAAGGTTATAATGCATCTTACCTTACTGTTTTATGCCAGTTCCTTTACTAGCAAGCATTTACTACGAAGATATCTTTGGAGATCATCTATGAAGATAATTATAAATGTTGTCAAAGGCTTAATGAGAATTTACTGTGTTTTGAGTAATTTAAGGCTGAAACTGCAAAATATTCCACTTCACAGTTAGATGCATTTTCTTTCCCCTCTTCATTCACTAAATTCACTAAGCACAGTGGGGCTTTTCATATGCGTCACCTCTCTCACATACTTTGGTGATCGTATTGTGGGTGATTTTGTTATTTACACCTAGCGCTTCTGAGCAGCATCCTAAGGATGTCTCCACAAATTGAATTCCTATTAATTCCATATAAGAAAGAAGTAGGTCATCAGGTGATAAAGCAAGTGCCCCTTTCTTCCTCTCTGCTTCAGAGTATGTCCTAAATGAAACTTGAATTACAGCAAGAACAGCATTTTGTGTATTAGTTGGTCAAAAACTGGAAATGTCAGGAAAGTCTGCAAAGGATAAATAAAAGCATACTTTATACATACTGGGAGCTTTTTTAAAAGTGCAAGTTAATCTCCAAAGCAAGCAAAATGTTATGTTTCTTTGTCTGAATGGTACTGTTTACCTACTTGGTCAATTCATGTGTATCCCTGTCAGATAGAATAGTTTGGCATCATTGCAAAAGATACAGGGGAGGAAGCTTAAAAAGAGTGAATAAATTCTGAAGAAATGCTCTCATCCCAGTGAGGGGACGGGTTTTGACGAGCCATGGAATCAAACTCAGTATGTCTACCTATCCTATATTTCACTTACAGATCTCTAGGTTCCTCACAATCAATATTTTATAGCTTGGTAATAGCACACAAGGCACAAAATGAACAGTTTAGGTCTTCTCCTGATAAATGCAATGATAAATCACTTCCTGTCCATCAGAGGCAAAAGCAGGGCACCCATTTGTCTTACAGAAGGCTTGAAGCAAATGTGCCAACATTTCTTGAATTTTGCTAGTGTTGTCCACAAACTTCTACTTATTATGACTGAAGCAAAGAGTCAGGTCATATCTGATTCCATTGAGATGTGGGAAATTTCAAATTGTTAATGAAATAAGAAAAAAAACCAAAACCAACAAGAAAGTTACCTTTGGCTTGGGGGTGACATTGTAACAGCTTTTTTCCTTTATTTTTGATAGATAATTTAGTTACTGCTTAGGTGAAATATCACTACCCTTTTGTGGAAGGAAAAGTATGACTGAAACTTTTCGGTTCATGTACTGCCTCTTTTTTAATTTAAAGGCTCAGAAATATCTTTCTCCAATAGGCTATATATAGCAGTGCTAGATATAAAATAACTCATACAGATACATGTGCACTTCTTACAATTCCAGAAGTAAGTTTTACTTTTAAGAAACTTCATTAAGCCTACTCTTTTCAGTAATGTCACAGAAATTCCACATACGTATGCAAAGACATGGTGTAAAATTTCCATATGGAAAATATATTGAAGTGTTAATGTTGTGTAATTCGATATAAATTGGTATAATTTTTTTGTTAGACTGTTAGAAGAGGGCTTTGCTTGCTCTATTATTCTCTACTGTATTCAAGCAGAACTAGGGTAAAAATATAGAATTCTGAAAATGAATAAAGTTTGAATTGTAGCTTGGAGCTTTTAAATCAGTAAAACTTGTTGAGCTTTCAAATAATACAAATGGTTGAGGAAGACAAAAAGATTTTTTTCTATTAATCTAAAATTTTTTAAAATAAGGGCTACAGAAACAGGTTAAAGTAGCTTGTGTTTTACAACACTTGGACCATGATTTCAATTATTTTTAATTTACTGCTGAAATCTGAATACTTTAGTCTGAGATCTTTTGTCTGTCATCAATATTTCAAACGCTTTCCTCTTTATCACATCTGCTCTTACATAAGACATCTGTAGTGTACTTAATAGCATAACATTTTGAAATGAAAAATAATTTTAAAAATGCCCACCACATGAAGTGCATACATTGTTGATAATTATTTATATTTTTCCCATTGATATATGAACTTTGCTAACATTAGCTGTATTGGAAACTATTAAGAATAGCTATTCTAAAATATACTGAAGTCTCTGTCATGATTGTCATATTTAAAGAAAACCATTAAGGAATGCAAATTTTATTTATTAGAGGATGAAGATAGGGATTGCAACTGTATAAAGCCTGACACCTATTCCTGCCTTATTTTCAGTAGCTCTTCACCCATATGACTTTCTTGTTCATCTTTTTAGCGTTAAGTAAATATTGCAGGAAGCTCAGAAATGCAGAGGAATAGGAAATACATGCTAACAAAAATCTGTTTTATACTAGTAGAGTATGGCTGAACTATCACTTTAATGCCACTCTAATTGCCACCTATTGATAATTCTTTGTAATTTTCACACGAATGTCAAGTTTAATTTAAATGGAGCTTGTAATTGGTAAAAGTCAATCACTTAAGCACACCTCCTACTGAGGTTATATTACTTTTTCATCACTCAGTGTACAAGCATTAATCAACTTAAGTTCTCTGTGTGAGTTTAACATCACTTAGTTGGTGTTGTTATGATAAGCTAATTTGGATAAATTACTAAAGGAATCTGCCCCCCATCCCAGTCTTGGTTAAATACTAGGGAAACATTCTGTGCTTCTTTCCTAATTTTAGTTTTTCCCCTACAGGAAGGAGGTGTAGTCACTCTCTTTAAGATCTGTCGCCAGGATTCTTTCAGAGGTCTTTATCCCCAGACACTGAGAACATTGGCATCAATTTGCTGCGTAGAGGAAGGGATGCACCAGCTCGAAAAGGTAGGCACTTCAATATTCTTGACTAACTGCCATAAAACAGAGAAGTCCTGTCTCTTCTAGGACTGATAATATGGTGGTGTTTGTTGCTGATGGTTCTCCCTGATATGCTCACCTTTTCCATGCCAAACACATCTTTGGTCTTTACAAAATGAGTCCCAGCAAAAGCATTATCCCATTGTCCTTGCACAAATAAGCTTTCTAAGTGGGGGTAATTTTTGTAAACCAGGTAAACATGTTAGTGACCATGTTAAAAAAAAAAAAAAAAGCAAAAGCTAGAGAAATTGTAATTTCTGGACTCTCTGGAGTGTTTGTTTAGAAACTCCATTATTTCAAATAATCCTTAAAAGACAGAAAGCTTTATACTTCTTTAAATCCTTTCCTCACACTCTGGTAGGGGAGCTGCTTGTGGTACTACAGCAACTTGTGAGAGTTATAATTGCACACAAAGAAGTGGGACAGACACCATTGTTAGCCAATTGAAAAATGTGTCTACTAATCAACAGCAGGTCTCATGAAAGCGAGTTTTAATTGGGATGCCCAACATGAAAACATTATCCAGATAAAATTGTATCAACTTCTTAGGCTCTATTGCTTTCTCACTCTCACTACATACTGCTATGTTTTGGAAAATGAACACTTCTGGTCACTAAATCATGATCTCATCCTTTGTATTTCATAAAACAGTCATCTTCCACAGCTGAATAATGGCCTCTTCAAGTTAATGATAAATGATTTCGCTGCCACTTTACAATGACATATCTTATAATTTACTGCCCTGAATTCAAGCAAACTGTGACAGAACATCTGAAGCAAAAATCAAGTCTCTGAGCTTACAGTAAATGAAGATGACTTAAATTTTTTTTGACATAATGCTGGTTCAGACTGACACCAGAATCAGTCTAAAAGGATCTTTCATTATGTCCACTATAATAGGGGAATTAATAGAGTTAGAAATGAAAAAGATTGATTTAACTCACCTGGTCCAATTCCTGGCAGTGTCAACATTCGTTTAATGTGGCTCATACCAAAGCTGATGAAACAGGAGTCCTAGAAAAAGTGATAATGCTCAAGATCATATTTCTTTGATCTACTTTAATGTTGGTCACAAGTTAAATTTCTCACAGTAATCTTTATTGCAATCAGAATTGGAGTAGGGTTTAAAGGATTTTAAACTGAAATCCCTGCCTTTAAGGACCTTCAATTCTTAAATCACATCTTGGCAAAACTTAAGTCTGCAGCATGAGGGGCTGGACATTGATCCTGCTCACCTGAACGAACAGAAAGATTTATGACAGGAATATTTGGTTTTCGTGTTGTCAACTTCTTTGCTTAAAACTGTGTTGCTGAAGATCTGTATGTTATGTGGGTCCAGTACATGCCTGGATTTCTGGTGGGTGAGAATGTGCAATTTCATGTCAACAGAAACAAAGACATTTTCTCTGCAAGGAGGTTAATGTGCCTCCAAGTGCTAAAGGAGGTTAAACAGCACAGGCCATGTCAGCTGTATGTCATCTATGAATAGCCTATCGGGTGGTGACTGCCCAGGTTTGCCAGCTCAGAGAGTTAAGGAATGATAGTAAGCAAGAAAGTTTTACTACTCTTTGCACTCTTTCACCATTCTTGTACATCTGTTTAGAAGTAACAAGGTATTCTGACACAGGGAATCAATGGCAAGTGCATGGTGCAGATGACCAGTATTTTGTTGGGAACAGTGACCCAGTTTTTTATATTGCCTTGTTTAAAGAAGAATGATTTATTTCTTTGAAAATTTGAAGTATTCTTCCAAATACCAAAAAGGAGGACTAACAGTATTAGCAATCCTATCATTACAAAAGTTACCACAGGACTCCTTATCTGTCAGAAAGAGTGGCTTCTATTATCCAGCTAAGTACTGGGTGCTGCTGAAGCATTTAATTTGCTCTAATGTGAATATCATTATGCCACCTAGTGCATTAAAACATCAATGCAATTTGAACTTGATTTTTAATGACAGACACTCCATTAAAAAAAAGGCTTCTTCTCCAAACCATTTAGATTAGGCAAATCAAGATTAAAAAAACCCCCATAAACAAAGCAAAACAAAAAAACCCCAAACAAACAACAACAAAAAACCAACCCAAAAACCTCCACAAGCCCTCCCACCTCTATTTTTCAATTAGACTTTACAGCCATTAAAGTGTTTAAAAGATCACTTAAAAGAAAGCAGCAACAGCTATAATTTCTAATGAAATATTTATCTGAGAGGTGAACTAAAACAGGGTGGTATACTTTCTGCAGTAATTGCAGTGCTTAATTACTAAAGACATCAGGAATATTGTTTATTTATCCAGTTCTCTTTGATCTTGCCAATTCAGTGGCAAGAACATGTGTTAAGGTAGGTGGTTATTTAGAAAGCGAGTAAGGAGGTCTGTAGCTCACAGGAGGCAATCCAGGTAGAGAGTATCTCTTAACCTTTTAACAAATCTTTAAGATACCTGAGTATTTGGCTTTCTTTATATTTATATTTCTTGATACTTAGTGCAAGTTTTATGTGAATGATGTTGTGCTGGGTTTACACCATTTGCCTTAAGTGAGTTTTTTGATTGTAATATGGAGATACTGTCCATACATGCTAATGAAGGAAAGCAACAATTGAGTGCTCATTTCTGAAGATGTAGAAAAATACCTGTTATAAACAAAAATATTTCTTTCCATTAAAGAACAAGAAAAATTTGTTCTTCATATTCACACATTTCAATATATCACACTTGAAAAAGCCATTACCACTTTTTTATTGCCTTGATAAACAAGTGGATCTTTGCAAAAATTGCAGTGATGACGTAGTTGTTGCAATTATTAGCTTTTCCTCCCTTAGGTGAATCTATTTGGCTATGTGTACAATAATGCAAAATCAGTTGGTGCCAGTTTGGGATAGTTATTTCACTCACAAGTACTTCAACAAATTTTGAAAAAATATACTTTGTTGTATATTGAACTGTAGAGCTCCAGGAACTCAACACTAAGAAAATTAGTCAGGCACTTAAAGTAGAAAAATAGTGAAGAACCATATAAATATATATTCTATCTAAGCGGTGCTTGACAAGTGGCAATTTTGGTGCTTCAAGCTCCTTGTGGTTGTCTGGTTATTTGGTACTTTAAACTTGTAATCTCCTGTGACAGCGGCAGGTTTGAGATCTTTATTTGTTGCCATCTGCCTGACCAGCCTCACTTCAGAGAGGAATGGAGAGACCCTGGAAAAGTAATCAGAACACATTATTCCTATAGCTTTTTGTCCCTGTATCTAAGAGAACCTTGTCATCTCTGTCTTGTGGCTTTTGAGCACACAAAGGTTTTAGGGGAAAGCTCACTCCATCAGAAAAGATGAATATTCTTAATTTAGGCATTCCAGAGTTTGTGCAGAAACAATATATAATACAGCTGGTAATACAGAAAATAGATAAAATCTATAAAATCCCGAAATGTTTGTGGGAGGTGAGCGTGTGTGAAACTGAAGAACAATACTAGCATTGTGCATGCAGACAGAACTGTTGGTGTATCCTGTCCTGAGGTTTAGGGCAGAAATACAATGATGGAGGGGAAGATTGGTTCTCGGGAGAGACATTTATTGAGGGTTCTGGAGGCAAGAACATTGGAACCTTTATGGGTGTGCTTTGAAAATTTAGTTCACTTCAAGTGTTTTCATGTAGGAAGGGCTATTGGAGGCACAGAGTTGGGATAGATGATCCTGTTTTGTGAAACTTAAGGTTCCTAAAGAAGTCATGTGATCTTGATAATGTATATCCTGCAAACTGTGTTGGGGATAACTGTACTTCAATTATAGTTTTCATTGTCAAGACAGACATTAAATCTAACAGATATTGTTTTTAACATGAAGCAACCTTGCCTGGAAATGGGGTTTGTGTTTGACTACAGTCATGCATTTTTAGCACATTTTTTTGCCTGAAGCAATTCTTCAGCCTTTTCCCTTCCTGCATGTTCTGATACTCAGCCTCATTAGTCTAAAGACTGTAACAGTTTCTCTGCTTCAGGTCTGTCTGCACAAAAGTTGTTGTCAGTGATGGTGTTAAAAGGCCTGGATTTCCAATTTTTGCCCTACCTGAAGCTCAGTTGTGTGATTTTTTTTTTTTTTTTTTTCACTGAAGCTTCTGCTACAATAAACTTCCTGCTTCAGTAAAAGAACTGCAGAGCTAGTTCAGAAATAAATGGCAAACAGACAGTGCAATGTACTGCAGTTTTTACTGTGCACGTGAATTGTTATTGCATTAAAAATATTCAGACTCATTTGAGATCTAGATCAAGGCTCAAGTGCCACAAAAACATAATGATTATACAAATAGTCATTCAAGCAGCTGCCTAAATATTAACAGTGTGAAGTGTGTGTTTACTTACACTATCTAAACTCCTCTAGGAAGCAAGACACCTGGAATCAACTCATTAAGAGGAGATAACCCAGAGACACTGGTGACAACAGTTGTTAGTTTCATTGGTAAAACCTTATTTTTAACAAATGATACTGCTTTCATTGCTGTGCTTTAAGCAAAATTGCACAGGAATAGATTATAAATTGCTTTGAATGTTTCATTTAAAGTGTATTATATGAACTTACTTCCAGAAAATGAATCTGAAGATGGGTAAAACAAATACAAAGTGTACAAATTTTGTGGCTGGGAAACTGCATGAATTTCATATAGACTTCTTAAACAAGAGTGACCTAAAAATTTATTGTTCACTGTGAATCTGATTCTCAGAACAACCATGACCTTATACACAATAATAATTTTTACATGATGGGAATTAGTCTGTTAATGATATAGTTGAAAAGCAAGCTTTTTGAGGAAATTAAATAAAATATTTATTATAGAACCTGTAAGTACAAACTATTCATAGTTTTTGAGTGAATGTGTTGATTACTTGATTCAGCTCTAACCACTTTGAACTTTCATTTTCAAACATCAACCTCAGTCAAAACCATGGAGTAACTTTGTTTCAGAGGAAGAAATCTCATCTATTAAACCCACAAAAGGTCACTAAACTGTAGGGTGACACAGAAGTGAGAATTAGGTATTAGGAAACAATTATTCATCACTGTGAGGGTGGTGAGATACTGGAACGGGTTGCCCAGAGAAGTTGTGGATACCTCATCCCTGGAAGTGTTCAAGGCCAGGTTGGATGGGGCCCTGAGCAATCTGGTCTAGTGGAAGATTCCCTGTCCATGACAGGGGGGTTGGAACTAGGTGATCTTTCAGATCCCTTCCAACCCAAAGCAAGTCTATGAATTATGGAGAGGGCTTTGATTACGAGAGCTTGAATGGTGTGCAGGCACAGTCACCCATGTCAAATGCTGAACACAGATATCATGATCACAGCATGTGAATCCCCCACAATCACAAATGTTTTAACTTTCATAGTACCTGGTATATGATGGAAATGACTTTGTACCATACAAGAGACTGAAAATTTTCCTGATCTGAACAAATTAGTTATCTTCATATTTCATTATTCCAAATGCAAAATATTAGGAGAAAGAAAACATTAATAGTAGTCTTCTTGAAAAGGTATTTGAGATTGTCAGTGATTAGGAAAGAGGAACCCATAGGTTGCTACATTTAAAAACATGTCTCTAAGTTGCTTGCTCTTTTTAAGTGCACTAGTAGCGTGCAGATTTCTGAGAAACAGTAAAAGTTGACTTTTACTGTGGCAGAGATGGCTTATGCACAGGACTTCCAGCAATGAGAAAATCTCAGAAAGCACAGAGATCTGACTCAGCCTGTTAGCTTTTCTCACTCAGAGTAGAGCTTTGTGTTAAAGTTTCTTTTTTTTCTATGTGAAAAATTCTTATGGCCTATTTTGATAGTTTCGGAACAAGGGATTAGATGGACCATAACATGATAAAAATTGCGTAGTTACTTTATTCCAAGATGAATTGAATTCAAGGACTCAAATGATTAAGTACTTTTTTAAAGAAAAATATTTTCTAAAACCCCTATAGCTTTCAAGATTGAATAGTTTTATTAATGGAGAGTCAAATTTCATGTTATTCCATTTTCTGGATGAGACAGGACAAGGCTGGGCAAGAACAAAAAAATGCAGGACTCTTAGAAGTCATTAGAAGGTGTTAACTTGTTAAGGAGCCCTTCTCTTGTCCCTTTCTCACAAAAACAGGCAACATGCAGTGTTATAACCCTTTCCAAATTTTTCATGAGTCGTATTGGCAAACACATTCTCAATTGTGTTTTATGAAGGGGAATGTCATTCTTTCATGTTCCCCAAAGTAGTTCTTGTGTACAGGAAAAACACGTGAAGCTTCATTGTTGGGAAGACTGGAAACTTGCATTGTGCATGCTTTAAACCACAGAGTGCTGGCTTGTGTGTTAAATGCATGTGAAATGACTTAGGTTGTTAGGGTTCAAATGATGCATTGCTCTTACAGCCCTTTGGCTGAGGAGTCAACTCTTCTTCTGGTTTGCATAATGTACTTCTTTCTATCCTAGAACATTGTTTTGAATCGTTTTCCATGGCTGTTTGTAGTAAGGCTTTGAAATCGGGTTTGTGAAGTTACAAACAGTAACCAAGAATGGGTAAAGATATTTCTGAATTTTGAGAGAGAGGGATAACCTTTTAAAGACTAATTCTGGCAACTTCTGACATGTAGTGCAGAGCACACTGTAATTTGTTGACATTGAGAGCTGGAGCTGGAACTGTGTCTACTGCTGTCACTGAGTGGTTGTGTAAGTCACATGAGCTACAGTGAGAAAGAAACGCAAGTCAACTTTAAGGAATAGTGTGGGGAACATTTTTAAAGCTGCTTTTCACATAGCCCTTTGATAACCAGGCGTATCTGTTTCAGTAGCTGAGTTTACAATTAGATAATGTAGAGTTCTAGGCTTGTAGCTCTTTAATTTACTGGACACTTCTTCTCAGTAAGGCTGTTTAATTAATTGGCAGTGAAAAATGTGCTGGGTTTGGCAAATTACATTTCTGTCGGAGCCCCTGCAAGATTCATTAAATCATATCTCAGAGTGCAGCAACTGCCTTTCCTCAGCTGCTGGCTTTGTATGTATTGGGTGGTGTTTCAAGTTTTACCTCCTGACTACATAGCTATGGACACGTAATTAGGAAATGCAGCCTCTTTCAGCACAATCCCAGGCAAAAGTAGCAAGACTTCTTAGGTCATCGCAGAATCTGACCACCTTCAGATGCAACAGGCTGCAGTTCTGAGGCAAAGGGCTTTGGAAGTCATAGAAGTGATATATTTCTGAATAGTGACAAGCAGTGCGAAAACAGGTTTAAAAAACCAAAAGCAGCACCTTCACCTCTCCCCCCAAAACCCTCACAACAAAAAAAAACAACAAAAGAAAAAAAAACCTAAAACCAACAGGAAGCTAAACTTTGTAGTATCATTTGATCTGTTGAAAACCTTCTACCAGCTGGACAGCAGATTAAAATTTGTTTGCCTTATGGTGGGACCTACTTTAGCATTCAAAGAGGAAAGCAAGGGATTTTTTTATGACTTATTCAGGAGACATAGAATTGAATAAAGACAGGCATGTTACTGCAGGATTATGGTACATTGCCAGATATCTGTAGGAAAAACGTATACACAAACTGCTTTGGCTGAGGTCATGGCCATTATTTCAATTCTGTTAAAATGACTAATGAAATTACAGTGGTTGTGTTATTGAAACCCTGATGGTCTAAAGAGATGTGTATCAGTTGCTCTAATAAAAGATATTACCTCTCCTTACAAATCTTGCTTCACTTAAATCATATTATAGATTTTAGAAGAGGGAGAAAGGAGCCAGTGAGCATAGCACTAAAGATAAATATTTTGATAATACTGGTAAAGGAGGACAAGTGAGACTTGGCTAAGGAGTTGGTGAATATCTGCCTTTGGCTTTGGAGGACACAGATTCTATTGTTTATCAGTAGATCCTCACTGAAATATCTGATCTTACCCAGATTCTACAAACATATAAGTGTGCATTCAGTCTTAAGTATGTGAGTAATTTAAATCAAAAAACAAGAGAACCACTACCTGTTAAAAATGTCAACAGACATGCACATCTGTTGGTCTATTCCTGACTGAGATTTCCAACTGTAATAAATTTCACAAAGTAAGTATTTGTTTGCTGACTAATGTACACATAGTGCTGTGGCACAAAGCAAAATTTCCAGAGTCAAACCAAATAGGTGCAAGACCTTTTAGATAAACCTTGTCTGCCTTTTCAGGCAGTCTATAAATTGATTGTAAGTCTGTAAATTGATAAGAAAAGTGCGAGATGTCTTCTAACCCAACAATGAAGGCTTAAATCTTTTCCCTTTAGTGTGAGTCCTTCTATGTCACTCACAGATTTAGGTTTTGTGTTGTTTATCCTGTGCTTAAGTGGCATATTGTTTAAGCACAGATCTGTGATAACATGTCCACATGCAAAAATTTCATAAACAGTCAAAATGTCACTGTTTTATTTGGGTTTTTTTCCTGTTTCAGCCACACCTAGTCGGGAGAAGCCATTGCAGTGGCATTCAGGTATCGTCACTGATGTGCTGGTGTAAATCTTGCCACTGCTCTGTTGTACTTTTATCATAGCTCCAGAGCAGTGTTCAGCAGAGTGAGAGCTGATAGGATTAGCTGTGTATTTTGGCATGTAGTTTCCATACAGGAGGCAGTCACTGAAGGAGGAGCAACCTCTCTTCTCATCTATCCCTCAGCTTTGTCATTTTATACACTTCTATTTTTTGAATTGAGACAGGGGAGAGACTCTGTGATTTTTTTTTTTTCTCCCCTCTTGTTTTAAAAAGATAAGTTTTACTGAAATAGATTTTGAAAGTTGAAAAAAAGTCCTCAGACTATGCCAGGTTACTGAGGTGTACGCTGCAAGGTGCAAGATCAAATTGAAGCAGTGCCTGTAGATTATCATTCCTTCCAACTTCATTTTGAAAATTTGAGCTGATGCCAGGTTACCTCTCTGCACTTGTTTGGCTCCTATATAATTTACACATGGTTTTTGCAGTCAGTTATGTTAGTATTTTATGCTATCTATTGATTTTATATTTCGTTAAGTATTTTATTTAAAGTGCTCTGAATAGCTCTAGATTTATGTTTCAAAAGTCAAGATGTTAGGAGAATTTTATAAACGAAAAATAATTTGGAAATCACCAGATGATGATTTTTCTGTAATGACTTAAAATATGGCCTAAAGTGATGACAATGATCAGGGCAGCAAATGATCCCTGAATGACGTCCAAAGGAACAGAAGCCAACACATCAAATGACAGGTGGATTTTCTCTACCTAATAATAATAATAATAATCTATCAAGCAAATTTAATTTTAAGATGAAAGAAGCTGCTTACTCAGCTCCTAAACTGAAGACAGAGATTAATGAGAATCAATTGAAGCATTTAAAAAGAGTGCAAGGAGAGAGCTATTTTGGACCTCAAATATCGCTCTTGTCCGTGATAGAAGCAGAAAACTGTAAAGAGATGGCCTTCCAGAGAGACCTAACAGATGAGTAGCTTTCATAATCCTTTTCTCCTCACTCAGCAGGAAACTGTTGCATCTCATATCACATTTGTATCCATATGTAAACACACATACTGAATGTGCTTACATCGCACTTATTAAATTGCTTAGCTGTAGCCTCGATAAAGTGTGAGGAGAAATAGGGGTGAAAATGCTTGTAAAACGAGGTAAACACATTAGTCAGTTCCCCTCTACAAAACCTCTCCGAAGTAAGTTATGCTAGTCTAACTGATCCATCCTGCTGCAGACTTCATGACTCAGCATTGTTAATGATTTTTCTGGCTCATTAGGAAAAGTCCAGAGTTTACTGCTCAGAGCTTCCCTTTCTCCTTTGGCTGATCCTTGAATTTTCCTAAAATCCCACTGGTTTCTGAGACCTCTTCAGGAAGAAAAGCTACCTGCAGAGATCTGGTAACATACCAGGGATTTAAACACCTTTGGAGCTTGAGAATTCCGTTCTAGTACTGTTTTCCCTTATAAGGCTTCTGTCAGGTTTATTTTCCTGCTTGAATTAACTGTGCCTCTTACGTTTTCTAGTGCTCTATATGGTTTATTGTATATCTATTCTTGCTTGCATAACACTGGTTTTCAAAAATGTTCACACCTTTAATTCTGAAGGACTGAATTCTCACACATTACTAAAGAGCAAAAGAAAAAAATTGTTTCTTTATTTGTCTAATTGCAATGGTGGAATTCCTCACTAACGTAAAACTACACTTACAGAACTACTGAATGACCAAATCCCTTAAAGATAACAAATAATTTCTCCTGGTGTCAGGTGATTTATGTTTCTTTTCTTTAGGACATGCCAGCTGGAAACAGATCTCTGTATGTTCCATTTGCTGGTGGCTCTAGCTCATCCATAAATAAGCTGATCTCAGTCATACCTGAGGATAACATGATGGAGGCTACTAGACAAACTGACTGGCTTACTCTGATCTGGAAATCAATATTGGTCATATACTGGGGTGACAGGACCTCAGAGTACTGCAGAAAATTGTTTTTTTTCCACAAGAGCATTCATATTCTGGGTTAACTTCATGTCTTGACTGCTTCCTTGGGCTTGCTTTTTGGCAGTAGTTCAAACCAGCAGAATACATAAACTTCAGCTTACACTCAGCATAGACCTTGGCTTTTTTCCAAAACCACTCTTGTAATTCTTGTAATCCCATGAGTGTTATTACCCTTTCTCCAGTTCAATACAGGATTAACAAGTCCTTTGCATTACAGCACTTCCCAGTGTTCACACTTGCTTAGGCAGTGTCTTAGGACTATCGTCTAATACTGAGAGTCCTGTCATACTGGCTGTGTGTGCACCTGCTTGTACTGTGTATATACCTGCCATGTGACATTATTTTGCTGTCACCAAGTACTGGATTTTTATCTGAAATCAACTGTTAGTTTCAATCACAAGAAAATAATTATATACTTTTAAGATACTAAACAAAATTAACAAATCTCCAATATTTGTCTTTTTTCATGCATTTTTATAGTAACACACTGTAAGAGGTATTATAGGCCTTGTTTCTCAGGAAGGCTCATTGTGACTTGATATTTCTTGTGCAGACTCAGTTATCCACCATTTTATCCCTTGAAATATAGGCAAGTATTAGCAATGCTTTGTTTCTTTTAAATACCTCATTTAGTTGCAGTAATGAGATCATAGAGTTTGATATTTACTTACATTGATATTTAGTTATTACATTTAATAGAAGAGGTCAACTTCTTCAGACACAGGTGTTATGACTGTCAAAAAGGCTTCATGAGATGTACATAAGAGCAGACTGGCCCTCTTCCCAAATCCAGTTTTCTGAAATATTCATGCCACTAATGACTGATTTCTGGGAGTCAGCTAAGCCCACTTTTAAACAAAGACAGACAAGAAGACATCAGGACTCTGGCAGAGGTTCACAAATGTGGCATTATGGAGACACAACAGAAGGAAAGAAACATTCACTTACACCAGCAGACTTTGGATTAGGCATGAACTGTTTGTTGGATGATGAATTGACTGGATTGTGGCAGTCAGAGAGTAGCTGTCAGCTGCTCTGTGTATGAATGAAGATCAGTGATGAGTGGTGCCCCTCAGGAGAACGTATTTGTCTGTATTTATATATTCATCTAATATTAGTTAATATTCAGTTATTTATTTACCTATTTGAGGCCTGGGAAAAGGAAATAAAGCAGGGATAATGTGAAATAAAGATAACAAAGGTAATTACATTGTCTGGCCAAAATTTTCAAAAGTGATTCGTACCATTAAGCTTCATTATTTTTTGGATTACAGGTTGAGTCTCCAGAACAGTATCTAGCAAGTTGTGGATATCCACAGACCATCAAATGGAAATTACATCTGTTGCATAAAACTAATACTCCATTGCTGTTAAATTAAGTTGGCTGATGATGTATTTTCAGTGTTACTGCCATCCTTGTGATGTGCACACAGTTTAAGGACACTGAGTGTTCTTAATGTCGTCTATGGGTCTGTGGTAAGGTTTTACTCTTGTGCTAGTTAAACTGTCATCAAAGCAATTTAGATGAAGACATAGAACAATGGAATAATTTGGTCTGGAAGGGACCTTTAAAGGTGATCTAGTCCAACCCCTCTGGAGTGAGCAGGGACATCTTCAACTAGAGCAGGTTACTCAGAGTCATGTGGGTATGGTTCCTTCGGAGATTAAAAAATGTAGGTCAAAATAGGGGGCTAAGTTTTATCAGTCAGCACGGAGGAACAGATCCACATGGGGGCTAAAAGGCTTATTCAAGTACAAAATCAGACAAATATCTGGGCACTTTTACATTTGAGCCTTTTAGCTGTAGTCATCTAGGAAGAATTAAATCCTCATATTTTTGCTCTAAAAGGATTACCATGTGGCATTTGAAGGGCATAAAAACCAAGCCATAATTCTCTGCATATGGTTTGAAAACTTCAGGAGAGTGAAGTGCAAATTGAAAGTTGGTTTTGTCAGTTCACTCAGGCAGTGCGTGCACACGTTGTGCTGTGCAATAGTGGCACCCAGTGGAGGCTGGAATTACAGCAAAGTTTGCTGTGCTGCCGCTGGGTAAGGCTTGCACGAATCTATCCCCTGTGCAGGGCAACAGGCGAGGATTTGGGAAGACATGTCTGTGAGGACCAAAGCTATGCACCACTGAAGTGTCCTCTTAAATCAAGGTAAGCCCTGTCAGCCGGGCTTTTAATCTGAAAAGCTTAGGCTCTTTAGCCACAACAAACCCTGGATAGTGTGAGGACTGTTCTCCTACAGGACAGATGCTCTGCTTCAACTGCCTTAATTAAAAAAAATAAAATAAAAACATCCCCAAACCTTAACATCTAATGCAGGAGCATCCTGGGGAGTGGAGAAAAAATGCCTTCTGCTCCTACTGGCCTGAAAGTACCTTGCATAGCAATAGTATCAGCCTCAAAAGCTTGGAGAGGAAGTGAGGATGTGTGCAAGAGGGTCCCCAAGGGGGATCTGAAAGAAAGTGTAACTCCTCCTTCAGTTGCCATCTGGCTAAGATGCAATGGTCTGAATAGGCTGTAAAGGTGCCTGAGAGAGTAGTGAGAACAGGATGAATACCAGACCACCCCGTCAGGTAGGTGGGAAGGAAGTATTGAGAGAGCGTGTATTTGTATTTTAAATTCAGGCATTGATACCAATATCACTATCAAAAATAAATAGGCACTAATATTAAGATGTAAGCAGATGAACCCTCCTGTAACGTGGAATCCCCAATATGTGAAAGGACTACCAGATTTCTCTAAGGAATATATTATTTACTAGGAGGTTGGTCAACATGCTGGTCCATGGGGAATGGGGTTATCTGTACATGTCATCTTCTGTTTTATTGCTTTCTCAGGCATCATGTATTGCAAACAGTTGTGAAGAAGAGGGATTTGGGAATAACTGAATGAAATGAATTAGAATAATGTTCCTGCATACAAGGTGTTATTGAGCTCAGATTTCAATTCCAGCTTGTGTGTATGACTCCTCAGTGTCTGATATTATCACGAAAATGTAATGAATGAGGAAAATTTTCATCCTTAATTGCTTTAACACCCTATGCTTCCATGCCTCTCCCTATCAATTATTTTAACATTTGATTATAAACACTGGATGCTTTGGCCATGCTGGTATTCTTGTATATCTGCAAAGAGAGACTAGGTGAAGGAAAAATTGGTCAAGTAAGTTTGTTTTGCAGGCAAGAAAGAGTTTTAAGAAAGGAAGGATGAGAAGTTGGACCAATTTATTTGCACACTTTGGAATTGTTTTCATAGGTGCTAAAGTCATTAGGCAGAAGAGGCTGTTTATTACGTGCACGCTCTGTCACTGTTTCGATACAGTACTTAGCAAGTGATCCCATTAAGTCACCAGGAATTTCTGTTGATTAGGTTGCTATTCAGTGTGAGATAGCTCTCATAATTTCTGGAGAAATGGCAGCTTATTTTAATGATAATAGGTGGAATCATTACAATGGAATTTATCCAAACATTATGTAAATTTTTATCTTCATTTTATAGCACAGGAGAATTGAGATACCCAAGAGTGAGAATCTGCGTCAAATGTGTTATGTGAACTTCATGATATTGTACTACTTTATAGGTTGAGGAAGGAATTATAATGACAGAGAAGGCGAAACTGTTAGAAAAGGGTTGCAATTTATTTTTGAGCTAGATGCTTGATTTGTCCTGAGCAAAAATCATTAAAAAGCACAAGTTATCTTTTTGTTGTTAGAGATCTCTCCCATCTCATCCTGTATCCTGGAAGAAGAACTGGGTTAGAAGTCACAGGGTCTTACGTAGGAAATATTCATGAATGGATGTAGCCATATGTCTTCTGATTTCCTGCTCCTGTTAAATTTATTTTATTTGTTTAAAGGCTGTAAAAAAATTCCTTTTCACCTAACTCAAAAGGGGATTTTTGACAATTTGTGCCCCAGGGAACTGTAAGTGTTTGAATTCCCCAGCCCATGACACTTCTGTGTTGCTCTGTCAGATTATGTTAGGGAATACACCCTAGTCCTTTATGGTGCTGGCTTTGCAGTCACATTGCACACAATATCAATTTTACTCTGAGTAAAAACTCTGTTTGCTGTTCTCCTTAGGTTCACCTTCCATTCAAACTCCTTTAAACATGAAATAACACACTTGCATCTAATTTTTGGCACGTTTTTCTGCTAGAAGGATTTCTGTCTTGTATGAACCAGTAAAAAGGAAGCACTTACCACAAAATGTAAGAAGGTAAGGCACTTAGGACCTAGGGCATTGGAGAAGACATTAGGAGAGAGAAGTCTAATTAATCAGATCAAGACTTCCAACCCAGAAAAGGACAGGTAATTGAGACATACTCATATAATTACAATTGATTTTTCTCACAGAAAAGAAAAAAAAACACCCCAAAAGACAAATAATGACAATTGCTGAAAGTGGTAATGGAAAAGGAAGTAATTTTGAGTAGAGATGATGCTGGTTTTTTTCCCTTCCGTTTCCCTCTTAGTTTTTAAAGAAAGCTATGATTGCTGACTTCTGATCCTTCTAATCCTAAAAACCAGTCAGCTTACACCAATAAGTAGTATTTCATAGTTCAAGCAAAAAGAAAATAACATAGAAAAAGAGATAGGAAAGGATATAACAATCAGTTATAATTTTTCAGTATCATGGATAAAGATTTACAATTTAATTAAAAAAGATCAGTTAATTGAGCTCATTAAAAGTCAACTGATTAGACTGTTTGGTTTCCTTTTTTTTGTTGTTTGTTTGGGGTTTTTTCCTCCCTTTTAAGCAGAATTGTTTGTGGCCAGCTATTTTAAAGAGAAATAGTTGCATTTTCCTTTAAAATCCTTAAGGTTTTGGAGTAGGTACTGTCTTGTATTTACCTTGGCCATTCATCTTTGTGGGGCCTCCTGTATTTTACCACTGGTTATAGTTTCTCTTCAGTAAGACAACTAAGGATCTAAGCCATAAGTGTCAATAAAAACCCAGTCAGCATCTTTGT
This sequence comes from Margarornis squamiger, assembly GCA_035222235.1. Lineage (NCBI taxonomy): Eukaryota > Metazoa > Chordata > Aves > Passeriformes > Furnariidae > Margarornis > Margarornis squamiger. Next base: position 12,516,270 of record JAWWTY010000156.1, read on the forward strand.
TGCAGCTGGGTAACTAGTCTATAATGGTTAGCAATGGAGTTGGCAAAGACCACCATGCAGACTTTGTGCATAAGGAGTGGGAAGTGTTAGTTTTCTGTCAGGGCAAGGACCATTTAGAATAAAAGTTAGATTTAGTTTGCTTCAAAGGTATCTTTGCTCAGTGATGGGACTAATGAACCTACAGAGTTCATGGTAAATCATTTTAGGACCTACAAATATCTGACTGGAAAGCAACAGTTTAATTAGAAGCAATTATGTTGTTTCTAAAACTCCCTGTGTGCATGATAAAAGATGCTTTACAAAGAAATTTAAAAAGTGTTTAAGGAAAAGACTTAAAAACTCCCTGTACACTTTTCTTCTGAAGTCTTAGTACTGTTTAAATGTACATGTTCTCCTTGGCTTCTGAATGTTAAATGCAAATTTTATACTCTAAAATTGTCAACCAGTCATTGTAACTTCCAAGACTGACAGAACAGTGCTAGGAAATAAAAGCAAGGTGGAAACTCATTTAAAATGTATGTATCTTCAAGGGCAATATCATGTACATATGAATAGTAACGTAGCTTTTCTGTGACTATAAAGATACATTTAGTAAACATACTCATATAGAATAGATCTCATGGTTGACCAAATTTCACATAGTTGTGACAAACTTTGTCCATAGACTTTCAAGAAGAACTGCTAGAAGTCATTGAACGAAAGCATTTACTCCAACATTTGGATGTGAAACAATATGAAAATAAATGATATTGGTATTTGATTTGGGTATTAGGAAAAAGTATAGTCACAGATAAAAACCCTACGATGATAACTGTAAGCAAAGTCACTTCAAGAACTGACAGTTGTACAAATATTTTGAAAACAAAAGCCCACTTGTTCAATATAACAACTGTTGTTTAGGTTTTTATACAGAACTTTAGAGCAGCCATTGTGAACAGAACATCTATGTGTCTAAGATGTCTGAAAGTATTCATAACTGTAAAGACCTGTAGTCTTGGGACCATATGGGATGTATTCTTAGCTCAACCAGGTCTTGATCGTGTGCAAGGACTTTTATTGATGGCTCCCAGTTTCACTGGGGAATGATAAGACTTCAGTTTGTCATAAAATTAACATGCCTGAATTTGCAAGGCACTTTTCACACATTTTGGGTGAAACTAAGCCTAAAGTATCCTCTTTGTTCATGGGATGTATGTGGTTCTTAGCACACCAGAGACTCAATTCAAGACAGTTTTGAATAATCTTTACTAGAACCTCTCTTCTTCTAAGTAAGTTATGTAGAGAGGAAAAGAAAATGTGTAAGAGACATTGGCCTGAATTTTTTGTTTGGAGGCTGTTAAACTAATGATAAACAATAATGAAGTGTGTTGGTTATCTTTAAAAATTAATCTCAAGTTACATTCTTTGGCCTCAAGGGTTTGTTCTGATTTGAGTGAAAGGTATATGGCCCGATTTCCAAGTTGTCACACATTTCTAGTATCTCTTGAAAATGTCCCATTATGTTGTCTCTGTTTCCCTCCGAAACACAAGAGGTCCTAGTCCTGAAAGCCTCTCCTGGAGCCAGGGGAAGCCCTGTACCATTCTGTGGAGACCTGCAGTTGTTCTTCCTCTGTTAATTATGGACTGGCAGATGGCAGAATGCAGCTTGATGTTATGAAATTTCTAGACTTGGACTTTAGAGATCTGGAGGATTTGGTTGGCTTGGAATAGGGAATGAAAGCTTTTCCTGTTCATATGAATGTTATAGGGGAATTCTAATATGGAGTACTTGCTAGTTGTTAGGTTCCTTCTGTCATAATATCTCGTGTATTATTCTAAGAGTGAACAATCTGGCTCATACATTAGGTACGTTATTAGAAAAACAGGCAGTGACTGGATGACAGAATCAGAACAGTATTAGAGACTTTCCTAAATAACATGTTTATTTTCCCAGGTCTGCATAGCTTAAATATGGCAAGTTGAGTTTTTATCTTTTCTATACATAAGGCTTACTCATTTTTCTAACCAAAATAACTGGAGAAGATCCTGGTCTATTGAAGCTGGAATCTGCTCACTAGTTACATTTAGTTTCAGTCAGTTTTGCCCTGTTTATCTGAGAGATGTGAGATCAGTTTATGAAAATAAGCCAGACTTTTGCAAATATAATTTTGAATGCAAATTGGAACTGTTCCTGCATCAAAGTGCTGTTGTAGATATCTTTGCTTGTTGAAAAAGTAATCTCTGTTGAAAGTGTAACCAAATTTGTGGGTTTGTCCTTCCTCCAATGCAATGTTCAAACACTAGCTTAACTTTAAATATATGTGTTTATTATCCTTCACAAGGATGCTTTTTTATGTTGAGACCTGTTAAGACAGTGAACAATACTGAGAAAAAATTGAAATTAACTTGTAAAAATATTCAATTTTCTCAGCATCTTAGGATTGTCCATATTCTTAAAGTCAATATAGCAACTGTATTTGACCATAGAACAGTACTGGAAGGTGTTAATGGAGAGAAAAACATCTGAGATCACTTTACCTGATGGCTCCTAGTGGACCTCTGAATGCTCACAAAGACTGTATGCAAACAGCTGATCTTAAACTTGAATTTCTTAGGCTTAAAGCAATTCTGAAATATTTTAATGCCACTGCAGTCATAGAAACAAATCAGTGTTTGTAGGAGACCCAAGGAGAATTTCCTAACTGTCAGGAGAGGAAGCTTAGGACCAAATAACTTGAGTCTGCTGTAGCCAGTACAGTTCTTTCAATTTTCACCAGATAAAAACTGCCACTTCTTAACTTTTTTGAAATTCTTGTTTGAGTAAGGGTAGCAATTTCCTCTGTTTTTATTAAAACACAAATGGACTCTTATTGAGTTGCTCACTAAAAGTTTTATAGCTAAAGTGCTGTGAGTGTTTTCATTATAAATGGCTATCATAAAACTCTCTAACTTGCTTGTAAAATTTCCCTGCCAATAAAAATCTGGCACATCCAAGGTTGGTTCTGGAGCTAATTTATTTAAATTAATTTATTAAAATAATTGAACAGCTGTTGTGAAGTAATGAAGGTAGCAAACAATTATATTAACGCTTGGTGCCTCATAGTACTTTTCTTAAAAGCAACAAAAAGTTTTGGGAAGAGAAACATGGGTGAAGAACTGAGTCAGTTTTGGCAATTATGTGAATTTAGACATAAAAACATTTTTCTGAAGAAGTTACTGTATGTATTTAATACACTGTATTAGATAATTGTTTTACTGTTATAGTGCATTTAACTAGTGTACATATGATTCAAATACTACAGAAGCCTTGCATTTCAGGGTCAGGATGTTTCTTAGGCTAAACTGACTGACACTATTGAAATGAGAAATATTTGCAGGAAAATTGTTTGCATAAGGATGTTTTCTCACAAGCATTTGCAGAATCTTTCAAAGTAACAGTAACAAACAAAAAAAAAAGGCAAAGTGCTATGCTATGTCCTTCGCTCAATCACTCTCTTTATCTTTCTAATATAACTACTATTCTTCTGCAGCACTTCCCTTGTCACACATTGAGAATAGAGTAGGGTTGTGTTTATATCTAAGTTATTGATTAATGACCTGTTCAAGAATTTTAACTTTATGAGAGAAGTTGTATGGGAAATTATAATAATAATATCAGGGATTATTATTAATTACCTCAGTAACGTAATCATGTTAAGGTTGCAAAGTATTGATTTAAACAAATCTAGAGTTCTAGAAAGATTATCAGATACTTTTCCTGAGAGAAGAAAGACACTATGAAGAGTTAGAATTGGTGATAATACTGGCTGTGACCTCCATGATGTGTTTTTCAGATAGAGGTCCTTTCTTGTTATTGCAATAGAATAAGAGGAGCCTCTAAAAATGCGGTCTGCGTGGGATTTTTCTTTTTTTTTCTCATGAAGAGGAACACAAACAGACACTTCTTGAGAATAAAATACATGGAGTCATGCCAAATCCTAAATGATACAAAGTAATCAAACATGTTGAAGGAGTGTCCTTGTTTTTAAGTGCCAGGCACCAGGTGTTTGAGAATATGCCCTCATGCAATGAAGTGTCTGTGACATTATTTATTTAAAAGCAGATGATTGGAGCCTGTTTTTTTCAGTGAGAACATCTCATTTTCCAGAGTGCCCTGCTATGCATAGCCCTGGAGCCTCTGTTTGTTTATAGGAATAGTTGAGGTGGGTATTTTTCTTTTTCTCAGACTATGATCCCCCAGGGTAAATAAAAATGAGGGTTATATGAAAACTACTAATGTAGGGTCTTTCCCTAATTCAGATGTCAGGTCCCAGTATCTTGTTCAGCATTCTTGTACAACACTTGACAGTTCCTCTTATCTTGTTGACAAGTACTTTTTTTGGGTCTGTGTGACTTCATTTTAATGGATTTCAGACCCCAAAATATAATATATAAAGCCTTATCCATTATTTAAAAGACACAAGAGTAGGCTTTCTGGAATTTGTAATGCAGATACCAAGAAAACCTTACAAATAGAAATAGATTTCTGCAACTTAAAAACAAGCTGGTGTATCTTGCCCTCCAAAATGTAGGGCAAAGGAATCTGAGAAACATTTGGCGTCTTTTGTCACATAACTTGAAAAATGTAATCTCTAACTTTATCATATGTGAGCATAAATAGTTCTTCCCTATTCTTATAGGGTCCTGACATTACAGATAACATAGTCATTATTGTGATTTTTTGACAGGAGAAAGAGGATGTAGCAAATACTGAGTAAAAAGGCTTTTGCAAATATATACCATTTCCCCCCCCCACCAAGCCACCATGTTCATTTTTGACCAGAAGTTTTCTTTCTGTTTTATCAATGTATTCCAGTTCTGTGAACATCAACAGTGATTGAGTAGAAGCATCTGTACCATGATATAGATGACTTCTGCATAACTGCAAGTGAATTCCTTTGCAGTCTCTTCTCCTGCCCTTTGTAGCCACCCAGCAGTGGCTGAAGAATTGGAGGCATATCATACTGGAGGAATAGATCAGGAAAGTTGAATATGTCTTTGTGTCATTCAGCTATGTTTGTAGAGTAGTTTGGAACAATGCAAGCTGTGATTTATGGGAGTGAGAATATGTGAGTTTCTAGGCTAATAGCAGTGAAGTTCCTGGTTTCTTTTATCAATGACAGAAATACTTTAAAAGATTCTTACCCTTCATATCAGTCCTCAAAACTGGGAGAGTTCAAAGCCAGAAATTTTCTTTTCCTTGAAGTAAAGACGAGAGAAGTCTGGATATTGATCTTTTTTGTCTATCCTTTCTGTAAAATGACTTCTTCTCTAGTACCTCTTTGAACAAACAGTTGTACTTTTTACCTGCAACAACCATAAAGCAACTCCGTGCGCCAAAGAACATGCTTACCCCGGGTTGCAAGGGGAGAAGACGTTTGCATATGATTTATCATTTCACTCTTAGTCAAGAGTAAGGAACTTCTTATTTCACCTAGCTCTGCAGTTTGTTTCTCACTGCAACACAGTTTCAAGGTTGCTGCTTAGGCATTGACATACTTAATGCATCCTTCAATCTGATACAGCGAACTGTCTTTTTTTTATGCCATATAGAAATATTCCTTATATAATGCAGACCAACTTCACATTCCTTCTTCATGGCTAACAACTACTACTTCATTAGCTTGACCACATTCTGAAGGAGGGAAGTTTAAAAGGGAAGCCGTAGTTGGGGCTGCTGTGAACTGAAGCACTGCTCACAGCTAGTTTAGATACAAAATTCAGGTTATTGACAAAAGTTTTAAAGCTTCTGAGTTGGGAAGTATTCAACCTCTATTCTGCCCCACACTATTCCATGGTGTATACAATACAGCTTATAAATTAGGTGCCATGGCCACTGTTGTACAGCTGCAGGTATAAAATCATTGCAGTTTCTTCACTGGTCACTGCTGCCGCCATGGAATTGCTGCAGTAGCTTTGATTATTTGGAATCGTATTTGTGGGCATTTGAACAGCATCACTTTATATATATAATCTCATTTTCAAAACAGCTGACTGAATTTTCATCTGGTATAAATCAGCACAGTTCTCAGTTAGTGGAACTAAGGCAGTTTTTGTCTGAAGACCACTCGGCAGCACAACTGCTCAAACATGAAAGATCATTATGTGCAAGGACTTTTCCCTTCCTTTCTTTGAATGTAGAAATTAAAGGAGACTTGTAGATCTTCCACAGGTGCAGGATAAGTTAGAGAGGTTTATATAGGATAAACCTTAGCCTTGATAATCAGGAATTCAATTACAACTTATCAAATTAACAGTATAGGGGTCCTGCTGGATGACATTTTCAATGGAACTGCAGAATAGTGAAGAGACTTCACGGTTCATGCAATGATCTGGAGAATAAAGTAGATTGTGTTCAAAGAATTCTGAGGAGGGAATTAAAATTAATATGATAATTTTGACATCCTTCCTTCTTTGTCTCCCTCTTCCTCATCCTATAAATTTTGTTGTTTGGGTTTTTATCCACCTACACATATTAGGTTTAGTCTGCTAATGTTCATGTCTTCACCTGTATGGTTAACCTGTCCTATCTTCAAGTAGGAGGTGCTATTACACAGAATGTGTGAAAGGATAAAAGAAACACAGCTCTGATCTATCAGTTCTTAACTGCTTGATGCAGTCTCTGCTTTTGGAACTCTCCTCGGGAAAGGCTGAGACTGTTTGAGAGGTGATCCTTTTGTGATATTGTTTCCACATTTGCTGTATTATATCTGGATCTCAGCATCTCCCATTCCTTTAAAACTGGTTTGGAATCTGCTGGTGCTGCTTACCAGAATCACCTGGCTGGAGGCTGATAGTGTTATGGATTTGACAGTGGGAAATCAGCTGATATCCTGTAAGACTTTCCAATACGAGAAGACAACTTGAGAGATCAATTCAGAGAGGGCAAAAAAAATTTTTTTGAGAAGGTTCACTAACACATGGAGATCGCCTGAATGTTAAGTATGAAAACCAGAGGGGTAGAAAAAGTCATACCTTGAGGAAAAGCCTTCAGCAGCATTTTATATAAAAGAACACAGACATGACTAAAAAGGAGACAATGAGTCTTGATTCCCAGAATGGCATGGCAAGCCTGCCTTGAACCTCCCTGTGGAAAGCACGGAGTTAATACTGCTTTGGTGTGTAATATTTCAAATCAAGAAGTCACTAATGCAATTCATCCCTTGTTCTGTACTGGTATCTTTACCAGATGCCTCATTCTATTTAATATTTTCAGGAGAAAGGACAGGTATACTGAAGAAAGAAGAGTGTTGCCCCAGAACTCATTCATTCCTGTTGCAGAGAAAAGAAATTATGTCCTTTCAGAAGAGTTGATCTATGCAGTAACGTGGTCACACATTTATTTTCTCACTTGGATTAAGTTTCTATCACAGGGCTATGCTCATAAGGATGTAAGTTCCTGGCATTTTTCCAGTTATCAATATTAAAATATTAGTGATCAAGCATTTACTGAACACCATTCCTCAAATGCAGGGCCTCCACAGCATTTTGTTGCATTCATGGAATTCATTTGTTTGCATTATCTGGCTAACTGTTTCTTTTGTATTGCCAAGGTGATGAACAGATTTAACATTTAGCTGATTACTTCACCAAAATTAAACAGAAAACATGGCAACCATCCAAAGTTCCTTTCAGTGTGAAAGCTAATTATAAAAATGCTTTGGGCAGCAATTTCTTTTTGGATGTTAAAGTGCTTTTATTAGATTGTTCCCCTGTCATTTTAAAATTTATTGCTAGACACTTATAAATGGGGTTGCCTGCTGAAGTAGAATTATTTTATTTTCTATATTTAAGATGGGAGAAAAAAGTGTATGGAGCAAATTTATTCTGAATTTGTTAGTATTTTACATGATTCTGAATAGGAAGAAGAATGAATGGTTCTGACTTTCATGGATGCAATATATGTAATTTATCTGAATATATTATTAATATATTATGCTGAATAAAATCATATCCACTTCTTTTTCACAATTCAGCAGCTCCTGATTTCCAAAAACAATTAGCAAACAAAGAAATCAAATATGTGATATTAAGGTTGAGTACAACTCTGTATTGTTAGAAACTTGTATTTTATAGTGTAGATGAAACAATCAGTTGTGATGAAAATATCTAACCATGTGCTAGTACCTGTCTTTCATAAGGCCATTACTTGTTCTCAAATAGCATTAAACTATTGAGGTCACTAAATAAGAGTTAGCCAAGTGAATTTTAACTAATAAATTTAGAGCTGAAGACTGCTGACCAGATCTCAGAAGAAGTTTCTTGTGAAGTACTTTTTAAATGCCTTGGAATATATTTAACTTTTTGTACTGACTGTTGTTATTAGCTTCCTTCGAACCCCAGACAAGGTGTGATCTGGGGAGGTGTCAAGGTGACAAAATTGGGGGGGTTTGCATATGATATTGTCTAGCACACTTTGGGTACTAAATCATCTTGTGAAGACTTATATTAATTCTTGACACTGAGATCTATTAATATACCTTGAAGCCAAGTGAATTATGTGAATCTTCTGTTTCAAGCTGTGGGATTCTGCCATAACTAGGAGGAAATATTTTGCTGTAGGTAGATTAATGTTGAAAGCTTGTCAAGAAAAAGTTTAATGTTGAAAATTTATTCCTCTTTTTGCCAGTACTTGAGCTCATACACTAAATCCCATTTGTGATCTGAGGAAAAATAGAGATATAATTTCTTTTGTATTTATCTATGTTATTAGAGTTTTGATGATATAGTCTATTGCCTATTAAAAAGTGCATCCCAGTGAATAATCTTCCAGAGGGTAATTTTTGCCCCCATCAATCTAAGAGCTTTTCTTGTAAAATACAGTAACTGTCAGTGATTATCAATAATTTAATTCATGTCCATTGCAGGATAAGTAATTAAGATAACTCAACATTCTGTATTAATAAATAATAAAAATGAGACTAAGATATTTGCTAAACATCCTTTATGAAGATAATGGATAGGACTTAATATGGGCATTCTGAGGAAGCTTTGAATTGACAGAGAATGCAGTCTGAACAACAGACCTAAGAAAGTCTGAGCAAGTGTACCACACAAATGTGCATTTGGTTTTGTTTGACTGTTGAAGTATATTTCAGTACTAAGCCTTCCTAACTCCTCCTTGTATCTATTGATTGTCCAGAGACTGGAGTAAAGGAGACCCAGGGATGACCTTGTCACTCTCTACAACTACCTGAAAAGGAGGTCATAGCCAGGTGGGGATTGGCCTCTTCTCCCAGGCAGCCATTGACAGAACAAGAGGGAATGACCACAGGTTGTGTCAGGAAAGGTTTAAGTTGGACATCAGGTAGAATTTCTTGATGGAAACAGTTGTCAAGCATTGGAATGCACTGCCCAGGGAGGTGGTGGACTCACCATCCATGTAGGGGTTCAAGAGAATACTGGATGTGGCACTTCGTGCCATGGTCTAGTTGCCAAGGTGGTGTTCAGTCACAGGTTGGTCTTGATGATCTTGGAGGTCTTTTCCAACCCATATGATTCTGTGATTCTGTGATCTAACTACTTGCTTATCAACATGATAATTTATTGAGGGATACATTAAACAGGGAGAAACATAGTGCTCTAATTTGGAAGTTCACAGATTATGCCCTTGTCTGCAGGGTACATTCCCTTACCGCATTAGATCCTGTCAGATGATCCCATCAGCTGTGCTCTGTTACTGTCTTTCATTGTGTCTGTGGGTCTCCTATAATCTAGAGCAAGGTGTGCATATATGGCCTCTCTGTCTGAACTGTGTAAGAACACCTCAAATACTGTAAAAGCATAAACCTGTGTAATTGCACTCATTTTTCTGTTTCTCTTCAAAGTAAGCAGGGGATATGTGGACCTAACTTTAATGTAAGAGCTATGCAAGCTCATCAGGAACAGTTTGGCCCTGGTTGTTTTGATGGTAATTTTCTTGATCCTGTGCTGGCTATGTGACAAGTTCAGAGAAAAGTGGAAAAAAACAAAAACACATGTCTTTTTAGAGCTTACTGCACACTCAGGCTCAAGTCTTGAAGTGAGGCACAGTCAGGCAAGAGCTCAAATGGGGCTTTGGCATAGTAGCAGTTAGCATTTGCTTATGAGAGCTTATTTTTGGATTAATATTTAACTTGAGACATCTGTGAGAAAAGGCTTTGACCAAAATCAGTTTAACAGAGAGAAGGAAATGCAAGACTATTTGCTGGCCAGCAAATTTGTATTTGCTAAATCAAAACTTCTTGTGTCATAAATGTCACCATGTTTAAGTTATCTTTGAAAATAAATTGAGTAGTTTAGTCACAGTCAAGAAAAGAGAAGTGGTAAACCATCTTTAATTGCAGAAGTATTTCCTAGAGTATTTCTGACCTATATCTATTGTTTTCCACAGGTTGATGGGATACTGTGCCTGGCTGACATTCTCACAGATAACAGCCATTCTGAGGCTACTCATGCAGAAGCAGCAGCAGTAATTGCACAGATCACATCTCCACATCTCACATTCACTCAGCACCTCAGCAGCTTTCTGGAAAATATGGAAGAAATTGTGACAGCACTTGTCAGTAAGTTTTCTATGGGACTTCTGAGTCTAGTTAAAATAACAGGACTATTTCAATAGAAATATTCCCTCAATAGCATCTACCATACTTCCCTTAATAAATAAAAGAACAATTTAAAATTTTGAATCTGAGCATTCTGCAATTGCGTAATATTTTTTACTCCAGTTCACATTTGCATAGAATTTATTCATATTTGTAAAAATAATTTCTGTATGAAAATCTAGCATAAGAGCCATAGGAAAGACTCAGGAAAGCATCCTCTTTGTCCAATGTTTGTCTGTAAAACAACAGTTTCTGAGAGCTGCTAACATTTATGCCTGTTGTATTTTCTAAACTTGCTAGAACTCAAGCTCAGCATTACATCTACATTTCTGTATATTGTATATATATAATTCAGAGGAAAAGTAGAGCATAGTAGAATCTCAGGGCATTGCTACAAGAAAACAAAAGAGCTGTCTTTCTTGCCTGGTCCATGGTAAAATGAGACAAAGGTAACAGCAAGATTTTCTTTAACCTTGGTCAGTGAGGAAACTTGAGAAAAACAAGATGATGTTTCTCATTACTTTCTAAAGAGAGGAATATCTTGTTTCTGGCACTCTGCTTCATCCCCCTCAAGTACCAGAATCTTTCATTCAAGCATTCTTTTCTTCTCTCTGATCTGGAAATTCAGTTTCCCAGAGCTCCATGTCAGACTGTACAGTTTAGGTCTTCTAGTTTGATTTCTCATGTATAATAGATCAGTACATTTGGATATTTCTCCACTGAACCCAATGGTTACAGTTAAACTGCAACACTTCAATTTTAATGAATGGTCTTGTGTTTGTTTGGGTTTTTTAATAGAACATAAAAAGAGTGTAGTAGTACCAGTGCTTGAGGATTCTGCAGTGTCTGGGAATTATCTGATATGTATTTAGGCATTCTTCAATAGGCCCAAACAGAACTAGTGCTGCAGAAATCAAGGACACAATTTATTCCTGATGTCCAGCAGCAAGCTTGTGTCCTGAATCCAGTGGGTAGAATTAACCTGTGCTGAGCTTGATTGTGCTGTAGCTAGACTTCTAGAGGCATCTGACCTGATGTGTTTAAGATGGTTTTCCAGGTTATTATAATGTACCACAATTAAGGGAAAATCTGAACAGCCTATCCAGAAGGTATTAGCTGGTAGATCATTTCCTTGATTCTTGCTGTAGAAATTCCGCAGGAATTTCAGTAGTATATATTCTGCCCAAGAAATGTGAGTATTAAAAATAGAACACCTATAACTTTGCAAGAGCCATTTCAGTAATCACACCTAAGATTCTTTGTAATATTTATAACTCAGTAATTGAATTACTGTAATATATTTAATTTTTAAACCATGCAGAAATCCCATTACCTGGTGATTCACATCTTAGTTAAAGTACATGTGTGCAAGTAATTAAAAGGTATCTGTCTCTTCAGCACTTTTTGAAAATGGAAAATATCCAGGATGATTTTTGACTATAGAGAAATAGAGATACTCAACATGTATATGTACCTTGTTCTACAGCAGAGGATATACAACAGAATTGTTCTTTTATGGATCATTTACTGTTAGCCTTTTGCCTCCTGTTATTAATTTTATTTAGTTACATCAAGATTTATTTTGAACAACATCCAGTGAAATATTCCCTGTGGAATGGTATACTAGGTAGACCATATAATTCATTAGAAATTGTAGCAAGGTGGTTGTTGGTCTCTTCTTCCAAGTAACAAGTGATAGAAGAAAAGGAAATGGCCTCAGGCTGTGCCAGGGGAGGTTCAGTTTTGATATTAGGAAAAATTGCTTCATGGAAAGGGTTGTTAAGTGTTGGAACAGGCTGCCCAGGGAAGTGGGTGAGTTGCCAGCCCTGGAGGTATTTAAAAGGTGTGTAGATGTGGCACTTGGGCACACTGTTTAGTGGTGGGCTTGGCAGTGCTGCATTTAGAATTGGTGTCAATGATTTTAGAGGTCTTTTCCACCCTAAGCTATTCTACAATATTATACAATTGACAAAACTAAGATTATGTGGGGGTTTTTTTGTTTCCTTTTTTATCTTGACGTTTATGAACTTGGTCTTGGCTACTAAGATTATTATTGCAAATTGCAGATGCTTAAATATTGCTTTGAAACACTGCAATGAAGGAAAGAGTCTTATTCAACTTATTTTCTGCATTCCTAGAACTGTGCCAAGAAGCCTCGTCAGGTGAAGTTTTCCTGCTGGCTTCAGCAGCTCTTGCCAATATTACTTTCTTTGATACCATGGCTTGTGAAATATTGCTCCAGTTAAATGCGATGAAGATTCTTCTAACAGCATGTTCAGACAAACGCTTAGTGGATACTCCGTATTCCCGAGATCAGGTGAGGAGTTTCTTGGCAAGCCTCTGTCTGAGCCCATTTGTGTAAAAGCCAACAGGTTTCAGCACTATGTCTGTTTTGACACAGCCAAACTGAAGTTACTTTCATGTATTTCATTCTTAGTTATTTTCAATATATGACTCTGTTTCTTTTCCCCTCCATTTTTTTAATGTCTTTTTTTTTTATTTTTTATTTAATGAGCCTTATGAAATATGACAGCTTTAATGTGATTCTACATAAAATGGAAAAGGAGGCACAGTTCCGTACTTCCAAGACACTAGATTTTTTTATTTTTATTTTTTTCATCATGAAGATAACCAAACAGTGACATAGAGGCCCAGAAAAGCTGTGGAATCTCTGTCTTTGTTGATTTAAAAATCTCCAAATACTTTGGAGTATTAAAAACTTGACTGGATGGAGCTTTGAGGCAAAGAAGATATATATGGAAACTACAGCCTAAATATAAAGTTGTCAGTTCAAAGATGAACTACCTCCAAAAGCTGAATAAGGATCTGATCCCCAGCCCATTGACGTTGGTGGGCTTTGGATCAAGTCCTAAATGCCTGGTAGATGGTTTGCAAATTTTACTGGCAAATACTGCTCATGTACTTTTGCTTTTCCCTTTTTTTATCACCAGGTTTTTTTTAGTAAAGAGACTCAGAAATTTAAAGGTCTGTGCTAATTCACAGATGGAGTCAGATGAATTCTTTTGCTCCCCTCATGTACTGCTGTGCAATGGGGTGCTGTAGAGGCACTGTTTATTTGTCATCCCAGGGATTAATTTTGCCTGAGCAGAGTAACATGTATGAAGCTTGAGGGTTCCAGTAGTTATTACTGTAGGATGGAGGTTGCTAGTGAGCTCTCCTGAACTATTTCTGTATATGAAACATTGTGAATATAACTAAACATCTATAATTCAGGCCTCAAAAACCCATCCCCTTCACACCTCTGAAATAACCCAAAGATGATTTATGGTAGACTTGGTATCTGTATTACCACAGAAAACTGTTCACCTTTAAAGAGGAGCCAGGATATGAAAGTTAAGGCACAGGGGATTTAGAAACTGATTATCGGTGTTCGAGAGGGGTTATTAGGAACTCTTTATCTTATATTAGTAACACTTAGTAGTTTTCCAGCTCAGGAGTGTGTATAAAAAGATGGGATTAAGCCATATTTACTGTATTCCTCTTTGGGCAAAGTGAATGATGTTAGATGTGGTGTTGATGTGCCTGTATACTATTATTATGTATGTACAATTCTTCATGTTCTTTTTTTTTATTCCTCCTGTATGCTCTCATAGTTTTGATTTCTATATTTATTTATGCCCTCATCTTAATTCTGCTATCAGCTGTGAGTTTGCAGTTTGCTCTGTGGGCAGCATAGCAAGACTCTTCTTTTTATGAGGAAGACAGACATTGAAAGAAATATGTATGACGTTTTTAGGTAACAGGCTAGTTCCAGGCCTTTTGCAACTTGCAGGACATCTCATTAGCTAGATGAACAGAAAGCTGAATGGCTTCCTTCCAAGAATTGAGAGATTTTATCCCCCATAACCCCTTACCTTCCTTCTTAGGATGAAAAAGTATATCAGAAAGGGCAATGTTCTCAGTGGTGTGCTGCAGTCAGTTTCTGAGCTGAATCCTTGGCTCCTTCAACAGCAGAGACTATAAAATCCTGTCTTCTTTTACTGAGCACCTGATGTCCAGATGGAATCTGAGTGTCTTGTCTTGTCTCATCTTGTCTTTAAGAGTGGGCAGTGTTGCTAGTCAAGCACTTTTGGTAATGCAAGACCCTTAAGAGAAGTCTTCCTTCAAGTTTCCAAACAAGTCTGTGGTGGACTAAATTTCTCTCCTTGTTTCAGTGTTATATTTGAAGGTGTGCAGATGGTGTCTGCCAGTTATGACAGTCTTATGGAATATTTTGCCTTTTAATTTGTTCTGTGTGTAGTTGCAACAAGGAAAACACTCAGCTGGAGAGAAAAACAGCATTACAATTCTGTATTTTATAAGGCTATTATAAATTGCTATTTTACCTTTTGACTTTAATTCCTTTTAGTTATATATTATAGTCAGTAACTTTTCCCAGTAGACGCATTATGTCCCATCCAGTAGACATTTGCCTAAGGAGAAGTACATTAAAGGTGGGTAGGATTGGAAATTTTTTGATTCAAGTTTTTATTTTGGAATATGCAACCAATGTAAAATATATTTGCATGGCCTAATGTCCATTCTGAATGATCAAGTTATCTTGGCCCATAAAATAGATGATTTAGAATTACACTGTACTGAATGTTAGAACAATTAAACAAAATAAGAATGTTTCATAGCAAATACAACAAAATATTGTCTAATTACAATAAAAAATTATAAAAGAACCCCTCAAACTTAAATGCCCTATTTTTCATGCTGAGCTTTAACTTAAGTAACAAATATACCTTATAGAAAACTACCCAGTATTTCTTTATACAATACTACCCTAACATTATTGCTGATTTAAGACAATTCTAGTTTGCTGAAATAGACTAAAACATGCTTACTGTAAGTCAAAAATGGTAGGAAGATGGCTGAAGTGTAGGAAAGGAACTGGTTTTTTTTGTTTTCCTTTGTGCCTTTTTTTCTCATTTAAAGTCATATTATGTCCTATGCAGCCTTTCTAAGGACAGCTAGAACTGATTAATTTTCACCCTCTGTGTGGTATAAAGAAGTAACATTCACCCAGGAGTTGGATGTTGGATAGGTCTGAGTTGCCTGCAGAAAGTATTTTCCTCCTCAAGCACTTTTAAAAGTGTTCTGTCTTTTGGCTTCTGGAAAGTTTTTGTGTGCAAACGATAAACTTTTCCTGTCTTTGCTATCTGAAAACCAACCTCCTCTTTCTTCAGTTTCCCTGGGCACTGTTAGATTAGGTCAGGTAAGAAAACTAGAACTGAGTGTTGAATTTACTGATAAACAAGATTATCATTGTCCATTTTATAGGAGTACGTAACTGCTTCTGTAGCCAGCAGTACTACATTGAGATTACCCAGTTTTGTAACAAAATCCATTGTATAAGAATCGTCATTAAGTGATCATTTCCCTTAGTTCCTAGTTTTGGGTCACAACAGAAATGAATGTGCCATGCTCTTTTTCTTTCTGCAGAAACTTATTTTCTGAATAGCAGGTTTTTTCCATCAAAGGAGCATCAAAATAGCCTTTCAGAAGAGTTCATGCCTAAATTCAGCAGTGTGATGTATAGTGTAACGTAAACTTAATGGAGTTTGAGCACTGTCAGAAGAAGGGTTTAGCCAAAACCTTTGTCCTTTAGGGTCTTCTTGACTTTAATCGTCATCTTATACTCTACATATGAAATATGTATGTTTGTGCACAGTATGTTTATGTATAATAAAATTTTTCTCTCTGCATTCCCACTTGTCTCTTCCATGTTGTTGGTGTTCTCACCTTACCTGTGAAGTAGTGGAGGTATAGCCTAACACCTCCTGATCTTCTGCTATTCAGGCAGACAAAGAATTAATGTGCAGTGAACACATCCATTTTAAATTGGCTATTCCTAGGTCTAAAATCAGTAAATGATGTTTCAAAAAAGTTTGAGGTGGAGAAAGACTTTTAAGTTGGCAGGAAAAAATAGAAATGATTGCTGGTTTTTTTCCTGCTAAATTATTTCCTGTTTTCTTGGTATTTGGGAGAATGCTGCAGGTTCTGAAACTGAGACCTTCTGCCTCATTTAAGATTTGAAATCCTTAATACTATTCTTCCTCTAGGTTCCACATTCTTTTCTTTGTTTTTCTGCCTTTTTTTTCAGGGAATTTGTGGGTTTTTTATCGTTTTCCCCCACTTTTTTCTCTTACATGGAGATCGTAGTATTGAAAGGAGAGCAGAGACATGTTACTTTAACATAAAAGAGTTTTGATTTTTAAATACTGCTGAACTCCCAGTGAAAGACTTTGAGAGCAATGTTTTTAATGAGAAGAATATTAACAGATTTTTTTTTTTTTTGAAAATCAGTTTCTGGATGAAAGAAACTTGCAGTACTATTTCTCATTTGAGTTTCTTGAATACTTGGGAAATTATTACTCCTTGCCAACAACTTTTTATTTCTGTTTCTTGTCATGAAGACAGATGGTTATCTCTGTCTTTTCATATACACTTGGACAACAAAAATATAAGTAATAGTATTGACTGACATTATATGCTCAATGTTATAAATTGCTACGTTTCAGGGGTCCAACACTGACTCTCTTTAAACACTAAAATTTTTGAGACAAACTGCCTGTTTAGTCATAATTCTGCCTTTCATGTTTAGATTCAATCTGGGATAAGACAATGTGCGAGTTCCAACTTGCAAAGCAAGAGGTTCAGTTGAAAGAGTGAAATCTCAGTTCAGCTTAAGAACTCTGCTATTCTTTGCTAGCTTACTGTGGTGAGGCGTTCATTCTTGAGATCAGTTCCTAGTATTGCTGCTGGTCTGATTTTGAAGAAACAATTTAACTTCTGCATTTTTCTTTAATTATCTGTAAAGTTGTGCAGGCATTGCACTTATTCAGTGTAAAGTCTCTCTAGGAGGAGAAGAAGCATGCTATGTCAGTGCAATTCATTGGGTTTCTATTTTCTGCTTTTGCCTGTGAGGTTCACAGTACAATCAGGCTGGTGCTGGGCTGTTTACTGCAGAAACCAGAGACTTTGCTGCAGGCTGTACCAATCTTAAAGCTGTAAAATCAGAGGTGCCTTTCGATGCATTTTGCTGCATTTTTCATCTTTTTGTCTTCAACCATTCAGGAATTCAGATAGTAGATTTCAAACAGCCCCTGAATTTCATTAATGATTTTTTTTTTTTTTTCCCAAAACAGAATCACTTGTCCAGGTGATGGTTGTGATTTCAGTCTTGGTTCTGAGCAGTTGAGCACTAATAAACAGTGCTTCTACAGATGGCAATTTCTGGTTTCTTTTTGCTCTTCTACCAGAACATTATTACCTTCTAGGAGGGCATCAGAAATTACTTCCCGACCACTCTGCTTGAGTTAGTGGCAGCTGAACGGACTCTTTTAAAATGAGAATAACTAGGTTTCCTCTACATACTCAGACCCTGATTCCAGGGTTTGATTCCAGCTAGGAAAGCAAAGTTGTTTCCTACAACTTTCCTACAACTGTGCATTGCATTAGACTCTGCTCTGGGGAGATCAGATGTTTTAGGTGTCTTTGGTTGGCTGAGTCTGTTTCAAAATATAAGCAGATTTTTAACACCATGAAGGAAGTCTGAGAGCTGGGTATTTCCCCCCCCACCCCCGTTTTATTTTGAAAGACAGAAAACTGTGGCCACAGAAGTGAGTGAGGAGACACACTCTAACTCAACTGCTATTTTCATTATATGCCTTGTTTTATGGGACGTGTTCATTCACAATGGGACCCATGCAGGATGTATGTCCTGTTTGTTTCTTTAAAACAAATAATGTAAAAATCCGGTTATTCTGCCTATTCCTTGTCTAGATTAGTCAGCAATATGAAGTAAGGTAAATAAAAATGTAGTGAAAACTACTTTCATTCCAAAGTGTAAGCTTCCTTCAGCTTTAGTCATTCTTCCTCTGCCTCAGCATGCCAAGATTACAGTTCTCTGGCACAGTCTTAGAGTAAACCTAAGCTTTGTAAGCAGATCCTGTCTCCAACCACTATTATTATTTTATGGGGATCTTTGCTTCTTCAGCTTATCGAGGTATATTTATTTCTCTGTTTTCAGGAAGAAAAACTAAATTCCCAGCCATAAAAATGGCTATCAGTAGCAATGGGAATGGTTTTCTACTTTAAGGAATATAATGCCACAGGGAAAATTTCTCAAGATTTCTTACTGAACCTTTTTTCTTAATAGACAGTATCCTGAAAGGTTTTTTTCTGCCTTGACTTGATGTAATTCCTGTTCTTGACCCCTCCTACGTGTACTCTTTTGCTGTCTCCCTGCATGCGGATCTTGAATTGTGATATTTAGATGGTTTTAATTTACATTCAGAAACAAAGAGTCCATCTTGCTTCTCAGTAGTTGTCAGGTGCCTCTTTGTTTCTGAAGATGGGTATCTGGAGTTTTGCAGACACACTTTGATTTACCCTTGTGACATTTATTCGAGTGAATTACAAAATACTCTTATAATATGTACAAAAATTAATATTACTTAGTGATGAATCAGCCTTAAAGGAGTAATTAGCTAAGAGAATTAGTAATTCTATATTGATCTACTTTGCCACTCAATTAAATTACTTGCTAATTCTTATTTTGGGTTTGTGTCTTTCTTTTTATGTCAGGACTGTTAATAAAAGCTGACTGAACAGTGTGCCTTTATTATCAATAAAGGTATATTAGCATCACATCTTCCCCTTCTGTAGACACCTTCTCTTCCCACAAATGAAGTAAAAGACCCTCAACTGTGAAAGATATTGGTCCTTTAACAGGTTATAGAAATGGAGATGTTTACTTAGATTTCAGATTAATTTCCATAGCAACTGCAAGACTAGCAAGATGATGCTGTACTGACATTTGAAAAGTATGACATAATTCTGCTATTTTTATTTATTAAATACAGAATTTTTCCATGGACCTGAAGTGGCCCTTCTCCCTGAAATATCCCTGCATACTCAGTTCACAAACAAACCATTTAAAGATGAACTTTCAAAGCTTCATGATTTTGAGTATGCTTTTTTTTAAGCTCTGAAAGTTAACTACTTAGTCTCTTAGTCTTGTGAAAAATCTTACTAGTCCCAGTGGAACTCTCTGCATGTTATTATTTTGATAAGTTTGTGCTTCTTTAAAAGGTGCTAAAACATGAGCTGGTCTGAAAATTCTTTTTCTGGTGTCTTGCATTGTACTGTGTCTCACTACTACGTGGTTTAGGTGCGTAGTGCATAGCTCATGGTAAAAGGTAGGTGTTGAACACAGGATAAGCCCTAGAGGTTATCTGGTTGTTTTTAGTAGTGTAACTCATGCAACACTGACCTGATTCATTCAGCTTTTGTCTGGTGGCAAACAAGTGTAATCAGCCTCCCAGTAGCTCAAGGAGCCAACAAGAAAGATGGAGAGGGGCTTTTTACAAGAGTATTTAGTGACAGGACAAGGGGAAATGGTTCTAAACTGAGAGTGGGTTTAGATTAGATATTAGGAAGCAATTCATTACTCTGGGGGTGGTGAGGCACTGAAACAGGTTGCTCAGAGAAGTTGTGGATGCTCCAACTCTGAGAGCATCCAAGGCCAGGTTGGATGGAGATTTGAAGAAACTAGTCTAGTGAAAGTGTCCCTGCCTATGGCAGAGAGGTTGGAACAGGTTGATCTTTAAGGTCAGTGCAGGCCATTCCATGATTCTGTGATGATTTTTTGTTGAACAAGTCTATTTTTCTGTTGTCTTCATTAGTATAGTGGTTTTAGGGCTACCAGTTCACAGAGAAAGCTGTAGCTACCAGGTGTATCAGACTCCTGCTTCTAGAGAGGTACCTGCAATTTTTGATGGATTAGGATAGCAGAGAACGGAGTGTGGACCAGCCAGGATCCGTCTGTTGGAGAGCACAGGTGATGGAAATGCATGGATCAAGACCTACCTCCAGAGAAGATCTGCCTAGTAGAGATAGAGGTGTTGGGGCAGGAAATTATGCTGGATGGGATCAGCTCTTGCAGGATATGACTTCTAAGGCAGTCCACTATAATCTTTCATTAGGTTTGGGAGTAGAATCTGAAATCAGATGTTGAATTAAAAAATTCCACATAGGATGAAGCAATTTTTTTCCCCCCCTCCAGAAATCTTGAACAGTATTTTCTTAATAGCATATGTGCAAATACCACAGATCAAGATATCACTAGGTTACTGGAATTCGTGGGTGGCTTCAGCTACCTGATAGGATTGCACTGGCAGATGACCAGGGCTCATGTGTCCCATCTTCCGGATATGTTCTTTTTTGTACTCTGAGCTGACCAGGAGTTCACTGCATGGAATCCAGAAAAATGTCAAGAATCATAAACTATGTCAGTTTTCAGTGCTTTGTTATCTTGGAGTGTAATATTTTACAGGAACAACTACTTGAACAATGAATGAAATTGATAAATATTGCTGTTGAACAGTAGAGATTCTATGTTAAATATTTTCAAAATAATTCAGTCCTGAGAGAGGTTTTGGTATCTATTTTTTTTTTCCCAGTAATTTTCAACTATGAAATGAGGCTCAGGCAGTCCCTTTTATCAGTATCTGTTTGTGTGCTTCATGTCTCACAATAGCATCTGAAACTGGTTTGCTGATTCAACAGGACTTCATAGTTATTTTTGAGAAACTGCCTAAGGCTTTATGAAGTTTGGAGCCAGATAATAGGAAAAGAGCATAAGATAAAGATGCCAGTGTAAGTGTATATATCATTAGACACACACACACACAAAAATTCTACAGGGGGAGATGCTACTGGAAAACTTGTTTGTGGTTTTTGATCAACTCTTAATCCAAAAGATATGAGACTTCATTAATACCAGTGCTCACAGAAGTGTTACTTTTCAAAGCAAGTGGAGTCTACATTTAAGTTTGTGTTTTCCTCTAGAGAATTCATCTTTAGTAGGAAACTTCCTTGAACTTTGGTCTGTATTACAGAGGAAATTTTCATGTGAGTTGCATGAATTTTAAAATTTGAAAGCATAGGGAGGAAAAGAACATTTAAAGTCTGCTCTTTATTCAACTTGCCTGTTATGTGTTTACATTATGCTGTTTCATGTTACATTGTTTACATCACAGGAATTTTTTTTTTGTTTTGTTTTGCAGAGGGGTGGAGAAAAATCCATCCATATGAAATGAACTAATCTATGAATTAACTATTTTTTGAGTCTTACTATGATTTTAAAAGATAACGTAGGTAGAACTTGATGGTTATTGATCATAAGGGTTTCATACATCCCTCTGGAGAAGGTTACATATAAACCCACTAGGCTAGTTCATAAACATTGCAAAATATAGGGGCCACATAATCAATACAAAGTATAGATATAACCTCAAATAATTTTTGGTGTCAAAAGATGCACACAAAATATTTTTATGTATGAAGATACTTATTAGACAAAATAACTTGAAGGAGTTGAATAATTGGCATGTATTCAAATTGTGGTTAATTGAATTCTTCATCTGTGGCTTAGAGAGCCACATGGGGTACAGATTCTGCACAGAGGAAGCAATTTTCATTAACAGGATATAATTTAGAATGAGAAAACATATACACTCTGCCTGAAACACAGTTAATAATTAATATGGAATAAATACATAGACATATACTGTTACCATATTTCTACCTGTCACTCTGTACAGTTTCAGCAACTCATTTGCATCCTAAGTAAGTATATTTATTCAGAGAGGTGACACTGTAACACTACCTTCAAAAGTGGAAGACCTTTATGTCACAGCATCGGAAATGAGTCATCCTTGTTTTTGAAAGGGCAATGTGAGATCAGAATGGTGATTTGATCTCATGCTTACTTACATCTAAGAAGTTTGCTTGTTTGTGAACTGACACTGTGCTGTTAAAAAGCTGATAACCATTTCTAAAATTGACTGGTGTTTTTGAGGCTGATCAGTTTTTCTGAACTGGATTAGAGAAAATCAAAACCTTTTAAGAAAGAATATTATTTCTATTTTGCATTCTAGTGATCTGTAGCATTTATTACTTGGTGTCTCACGTATGCTGTTAATATTGAGATGCAAGTATTGTTTGCATGAAAAAAGAAAGCTATTTGAAGGATAAAGTGTCAAAAAGAACACCTTGCAGCATATATAAGAGAAAATATGTGAGAATGGGTGACTGAAAGCCAAATGAAAGCCAACAGCACCACATGGTCCAGTCTCTGTCAGTGGCTTTCTGCATCATTTTGAGCAAGTTGAGTCACACATAATCTTGGAAACATTTAAAACTGTTTTGGATAAGAAATTCTGTAAATCAAGAACTTAAAATAAGCTTCTATTGGTACAAAGCCTAACTGTGGTCTTAGCTCAGGAAAGGTATAAACAGATTTTTACATCTGGATCTTTTTGGGACAGTGCTTTAACATGCACACAACTCATGGTTTCGATGAAACTGAAAAGTACTCCTTAAATACTCCCTTGAACCAAGGCTCAAAACTCCAAATCTCTTGCGAGGATTTCTCAACATTTCAGCTGAACCCTGAACCAGAAAGGTGGCAATAACAGCGCTTCCAAATGCGTGCTGTGTGCTGGTTCTTTGCTGTCAGTGTGAGCTCTGCCTGAGCTGAAATGAGAGTCAGGATTGGTTCCTGAGGGCAGGATGCTCCTGGCTGAACTACAATTGTGGTTGGTTGTTTTTTGTTTTTTTTTCCAGTTAGTTGAGATTTGTAAATTTTTATCCTCCTCTTTCTACCATTTTTACCACTGAACAAACCTACTGCACAGATCTCTAAGACAGATTCTGCACACAAGTATGAGACTGTGACAAAAACAGATCTTACTTTTCTTGTTGTCTGGCTTTCAGTTAGCAGCCGTATGTAAGATAAAGACCCCTGAGAAATGACAGGGGAGGGAATAGACTCTTCAACTACAAGAATGCTTTTTAGTTTTATTTAGTTTGCTATGTTTCTGCCATAATAATTTTATAAACCATGGTGTTACTTAATATAACTCTATTGTAGGGTTAGACTTCATACTTCCTTCTCTCTTTAACAACAGGTGGTAACCATATTGGCAAACATGTCTGTGTTGGACCAGTGTGCTTCAGAAATCATTCAAGGAAATGGTATGTATTTTAGCTGAATTTAATTTTTTATTTATTTCTGGAGAATGTGGATAGATGGGAAAGTAAGGTAAAGGACAAAGGCTTCACTAATAAAATTTCATTTTGCATCCTATCTTTGCTGGATATTGCACATTGCTGCAGGGTACAAAATGGGTCCTGGGGATGATTCTCTCTAACTGAAATAAAATACCACTGTTTCAGAAAACTTTGCACTTATGGCCACATTGCTGATGTTCTCTGTGTGTGCCTTACTCCTAGATGCAAAGCAAAATAGAAAAAACTGTTTCAACAACCTCTATTCAGGCAATTACATTGTGTAAGGTAGCAATTCTTACATGCTGAAAGACATCACCTGATGCTAAGCCATACATACCTGCATTTTGTGTCACCTTTTTCACAGATATTAAGAAGTATTATATATTTTGAAATATTATTTTTTTGTTACTACACTGCAGTTGCCAGGTTTTTTTTCCCCCTTATATCTTTAAACACCATATTATGCAAAATTCATTATGGTGAAAAAACCATGGGTGTTATAGGCCCACCAGAAGTTTCAGAAGTTACTAATTATGTGAATAAGGACAAATTCTTTCTTAATACACCTACCAGCAAATTTGTGGCCAAGTAATATAGTAAAATAGCTTTTTTTTTTTTTAAGGAAATATTAAATTGCAGTGAAGCTTCACGTGCTTTTTCTGTCCTAGGAATATCCCTTCCACTCCTTTAAAATTAACATTTATGTAGGAATAGTTTGAGCTTGGATCCATTTACTTCTCAGACATGGCTGATTGTATGTGAGAGATGGTATTTCAGAAAGTATCTACATAGAAGCAGATCCTCAAAGAGAATTGGCGAATTCTGATGCAATATTTGGTTTAGATGTTTCTTGCATTTTAGTGGAAAATTTGAGCTATTTGCATACAAAGATGACTGGCAAGAGTCAGGCACAATGCAATCACGTGTGCTCAGAGGTAAGCATGCATTTGATGTCCTTGCTAAGGTAGATAGGTGTTGCAGCTTCAGACCAAATCACAATGTAGAGGTTGAATGGATCTGAACACTGAAGCAATGTAATCACAGATACATGCAATTAAAGAAATAAACTGTAAAACTTCCCTGTCCCATGCAGAAGACAGTGAAAAGGAGGAGCAAGTCAAGTTAATATGGTCATTTCTTATATGACCTCTTTGTTTCAAAGGGAGGATGGAACAGTCTCAGACAGAGGTTGGTCAAATCCATTCAGTGGTTCCTGCCATGCTCCTGGTCCAAGTGCATTGCATTCCTGGAGCTTGGAGAGATGTTCCTGGTCTTGTTGGTGCAGACACATGTGACTTCCCTATCCAGAATCTTTTCTAGAAACTCTTGGGAAGACCCTGACATTTTCCAGGCCCCTGATGCCTGTAATTGTCAGTTTGTGTAGAGAATACTGTGTTGGTGATTTGTCTGTTTGACTTGTGCTGATCTTCTGTTGTCAACACTTGCAATCTAGACATGCCCTGGAAGATTTTGCACTCCTTTATGAGTAACAGATTGGTTATGTAGTTTAGCAATCTATTTTCCTGAGCACACCAAAACATCTTCTGTTATTTGGGGCAGTGTTTGACCATATTTCATCAGCTTCTACTGCAGAAGAAACTTGATGGAAGTTCATGAAATTATACTAACAGCTATGCCAACTAGACCTTTCTCATGGTAGATACTGCAGTGGATGGAGACGTACATGTGGGTTGTCCAGGACCATGTGACAAAGTTTGTGTATACATTCTGTAATGGAAGTTCACAAGAAGAATTTGCCCACCAGCTTTTTAGAGGGCTTGACACTCATCGTGCATGTAAAGGCTCTTTGTGTCTGCCCGGATGCTGGTCAGAGGCCAGATTCACAAACTGAGAAGGGTCTTTGAATGCTGGAGAATTTAGATATTTTCTTCTCAACTTTGACATTTATGTATGTTGATTGATTATTATCTGGCTGCATGATTCTGATGCTAATTCTCTGAATTATTTACGCAATTGTTCTAACAGTTAAAATTCTCTGATGCCACCTAAAGTAATCTAAATGCCTAATAGCATATGGAGTCTAATAGTACATAATTGTCTTTACGCTTAAAATAATCTAGAAAATAGAAATCAGTACAGTCTCGTCTGGTTTTGTGGTGCTACAATAAGAATTGCAACTCCTACAGCAATAATAAGTTAACGAAGTGATTTTTGTCATGGAAGACATTGTCACTTCTGAAGCAGAGTTAGTCACACAGTAAGCTTCATGAGACAGAATGTCATAGTTATAGGATAACAATGGCTCTTACATTCTTTTAGGTATTCAACTTTTAATGGAAATGCTCTTTGAAAAATCATCTTCAGGAAATTCAGCAGAAGTTGCTGCTTGTGAGCGAGTCCAACAGAAATCTGCAGTTACACTGGCACGACTCAGCCGAGACCCCGAAGTGGCAGAGGCGGCCGTAAAACTCAGCTGTAAGGATGTATCTCGAGTTTAATGGCAGACTGAAAAAGAGGGAGGAACTGCCAGTCATGGAGAAGTTGTTTTTAATTGTTAGCCTCACTTGGTACACTTTATGGAATATGTTCCCTATAGAGCCTGTCCAGAGAATGACTGAGGTGGCTGAGTTAAATGAACCTCTGGCTCATTTCCCAGAGGAACCTGAGGTGCAGCATCCACTCGACGTGTAGCTGTGTCTTACTGTGCCAACTGACATTGCTGCCTCCTCCATTCCTTTACATAAACTCTTGTGCAGGATCTGTCAGTGTAATGAATCTAACAGGAGGAAACATGTTCTTTGGATTGGAATTTTTTAAGGGTGTAGGGGAGGGTTTATCAAGAAGAAATGGAGGTCACAATTTCTGCTCTGAAACAGCAATAGCAAGTAAACCCAATTTATTTGTTTATGCTTTATAACCATTAATTATGACTGCTCTGAACTGCACAGCTCCATGAAAATTCCCTTAAGAATTTGCATATCATCTTTGCATTAGAGATCATATCTACTAAGAAAGATAAATATGACACATCTGAAAAAAAAATCTCATCTCAAAATAAGAAAATTTTTCTCTAAATTATTTCTCCTGATGCTCTTTTGTGCACTCAGGTATTCCTCGGCTAATTAAACTTTGCAGATCGCCAACTGAAAGAAATAACAGTGATTCTGTTCTAGTGGCATGTCTGGTATGTACATTTTAGTCTTTCTTTCAAGCTTGTCCTGAAAAATTAAGAAAAAACATCCCTTTAGATTTCAAAATGCATCAGTATTGCAGGAATGTTTTCAATTCATGCCAGGGTCTCCTGCTTTTCCCCTTAAGCATAATCCTGTACACTGTCAATTATTTATCCTCTGATTGAAGATTTAAGCACACAAGGAAAATGGCTTCATCTTCAAATTATTGAGCACCAAAAAATGTCGCTGGAGCATGTCAGAATTTAAGGATTTGTTAGTTTCAAAGTTCCATTCTCTGATGATGCTATGTTTGCTGAAATAAGCCTTGAGTCAAGGGGTAGCAGCCCTTTATCAGCACACACACACACATATATGTGGAAATATTTATATAAAATATCCAAAAAGAGGAAAATATATTAGTTGCTTTCATCACAGTTATTTTATTTTTTTTTTTTAATTTTGAGTTCCAAGACAATGTAGTGCCCAGTCAAGCACAGGGCAACAGAAGGTTAACATTTTCTCTATTCAGGAGAAATATCCCAGCTGCTGGCCCTGTCCTGCATGAACCGTGAGTCCCGACAACTGCTGGAGTTGAGTGATTTCACTGAGCATTCTGTGAAAGTGCACCTGGCTGATCTAGTGTTAGGACATAGGTTTTGATGAATGAAGACTGAATAATATTGTTTGACAGTGCTTTAGAGTATTAATGTTATTTTAAATGTAAAACTCAGTTACTGCAGCTTGTTCCTGCAAGCAGGACTCATTCAGGATGAGGAAAGTATGAATGTGAGCATAAGAACTGCTGAGGTTATCCTTCATACATGCTGAGAAGGCTTGTTAATCCTGTATGGTTAGAGAGACCACAGAGTGATGGCAGCAAACCAGACCATGATTTTTCTGTGTCATTGAAGTTGTTGCTGCACATTCCTTGAATTCATGCCTATTTAGAGAGCCTACCTGCTTGTCTCTGCAATTCTGCTTCTCCTGGTATTTTAGTAACTGCCTGAAGAGTTTTTCTGATAAACATGTGGTAAAAATATTGTCCTGTAGACATGAGCTGCTTCAAGCTCTGATAGGTATTGTCCCTGCAATCTGTGGGCTTGTACTGTTTGGTATTTTTAGCATGGTTGTTTAATTTTCATACATTTTGAAGCAGAAAGATTGACTCTTGTACTAGTGCTGCCCTGACAAACAGCACAGAGAGAGAGGGTAAGCTGATCCCAACTATCAGACTTTACTAATAGAAGACAATTTTTGTTCTTGAGGTGAGCCAGCCTGCTTTTCTGGTAATTCTGTCATGTCAGGTTGCTAGAAAATATACAATTGTATATTTTTCTCCTATGAGAAAACAGAGTATCTCCTTAGAAGGGAAGAGTTTATGCAGGCATTAGTAACATCAATGCAATTTTTATTGTGTGGCCTCATAGTCAGAACAACTGTCAGTTTATTTGTTCCCAAATGGTTTGAACTGTACTGCTTCTTTCTACACTAGTGTACCTAGAAGACTTCTGTGACAAGCATTGCATACTTTGGCAGCAAATGTCTTCTGAATCAGATGACTTATAGTTCTCATAAATAAGACAAAAGGTGAGATGAGAGTTGAGAGAGAGACAGTGTGAGAGGTGTAGCAGATCAGAGATAGGTTTACAATCAAAGTCCTTTTATTCTCAGCTCTGTGTTCTTTAACACCACACTGTACCTGCTGCTCAGGTCTAAAAGTAATGTGCCCCAAAAGAATTGTTATTTAGTTCCTTCATTTGAGGGGAGATTCATCTGACAGATGACGACAGTAACAAGGGATTAGCCAGGTAGGAGCATTCATAGACCTGCACAGTTCAGGTCTGAGTCTCGACTATTATTTAGATATAGTGACAATGGATTCCTTTAATGAAGACCTTGTTAAACCTAACAGTATTACAATTTTGCTGTTTTGTTTTTCTAGGCAGCCTTACGGAGACTAGCAGTTATGAGTCCCGATGGACTTGAAGATTCAGATTTTCAGCAGCTGGTAAAGCCCAGACTTGTGGATTCTTTTTTACTATGCACAAACATGGAAGAGAGCTTTGTATAAATGTGAGCCAAAATCCTTTGAATGATAATCAAGACGATAGGTATGCAATAAGATAATACATGTAGAATTTTATTATGGTTTAGTCCTATTGTTATTTATGACTTATTTATTCTAAATCCATGGACATGGTTTGTAGGAACAAAGGAACAGAATGAGCAAACTTATTTCAGTGGTTTTCAAAGGTAATTTTTTATTTTATTTTCCTGCCAAGACACGTCAACAGACCTTATCATTGCCATCTAACAAAATGTGGTTTTGTTTAATATAGTTGAATCAAGGTAATGAAGCCAAGAATTTTTTTCTCTGATGTTAAATGGTTCTAATAATATTTTATCACTGGTATTTTTCCACAGTTAGAACATTTTGCAGTTTTTTTAATAAATGCTTTAGTCTCATGCATTTACTGTATTAGAAGAAAAACAATCCTAAGAACTACAAGTATATACTTTGAAATGAAAAGGATGTTCTGAGTTCGGTTATTAACTGTTGTTATTTTTTAATAAACTATGAAATATGTAATTGAGAGGAAAATTTCCTCAAAATTTTCAAATACTGGCTTTAAATGATGTTAGAGGACATTCTTATGCTGTATAAAGATGTGCTCCATTAGAGGATACAGATTTGCAGAAAACTTTATTTACATTTACTGAAATTTCCTAGAGAAATTGATAACATTCTAGAAAAATCTTTGGTGTATGTTGTATTTCATAATGTGAGATTATCTTCCTAAGATTTAAAATCATTACACACTGATCATTTTCTCTCCTTTCCAAGCCTTATAAGAACTGGAGGTGCTTATGTCTAGATGTGTTTTTAATATTCAAGCTACTACTTTTGTGAAAAGTTGTGCATGTATATGCTAAATAATCAGAACATATAAAGTAATTGTAACTTGAATTTCCATTTTTCTGTTTTTCTGACTAGTCCCATATTTCTAAAACTGAAATGGGATTTTCAGGAGCTCTTGGAATTGAGAAAAGGAGATTTTATCAATGGATAACAACTTAAAGAATAGACTGGATACTAAAATGGATTTTTTTTTTTCTAACGTTCTACTTAATTGTTGCTTTTTCTTGGAAACCATATATATTTAAAATTACTCAGTCACCAATATCTTGAGAGTCATTTATCCCTTAATGTCTCACAAAGCACTCTGTAGATTAGGAAAGTATATATAATTTTTTCTTGATTGCTTGCAACTATTGCTTTGGATCATTTTATGATCAGCAACTTTAAAGTACTAGGATGTCTGCCAAAAAAGTAAGCACGTTTCTTCCTTGCTGTACTTACTTTGTAGATATGTTAAGCAGCCTAATTCATTAATGTTTATTTAGTATTATGTGGTGTTTAGATGAAAGGCACCAGGAAATTGTGAAGTTGTGACTGCCTTCCACTTTTTCCATGTCTGAGAAATCTGCCCTGGTTCAAGCTATGATACATGGGGGCTACTTTTTTCTCCCCTTGAGTATATGGGTTGAGAGGTCTCTGCCTTAACATTTCTTACTTTTGAGCTCTTCATTTTAATAAGCTCTATCTTGACTGAATTTTAAAACATTAGCAAAGACACAATGACCTCTGTCAAAAGCAACTAGGCAAAGAAAAGTGTTGAATCAGATGTTTCACAGATGTAATTTTCTAGTAAGTGCAGAGATGAGTTCTGCTTTGTTTGCTTACTTTGAGACTGCTCCCTAAATTTTCAAGACTGTTAAAATATATGGTACTGTACAGCTTTAAAAACAGTTTATTAGAGATGGACTTCAGCGCTTTCCTCACTGAGCAGAAATAAACCATTGATGCTTCAAATCTTAAAATCAACATTCTTGTTCCAAATAGTGCATTCATAAATTACATTTAAAAATAACTCAAAATAACGTCCTGCTGCTACAGTTCTGGTAGCATAGCAATAGAATACAACACATCAAATTCTCTTGTGAATGTGCTGCACCAAACCTCATTCTGTCAGCTGCAACTAACACCAGAGATATGAGTTTGTAGATGGAGTAGTGTTTATCCCATAATAAGTAAAGTTTAAATCTCATTTTAAAAATTTTCTACAAATGCAAAGTGAACTGAAGTAGCTGTTAAGAAAATGCCATTGTGACTGATAATGTTTTAATGCCATTTCTAACAGGTCAATCAAATATTCTGTGAGCGGGTCAGTTACAATTAATTTGCTCAAATCCAACAATGTGAATGTACATCAGTTGAACTGATTACAGATACTCTCAATCTTTAAATATGTGGCTGTAATTCTGGGCCCATATTGTTCATTTACGTGTGTTCATATTATGAATGTGACTGTTTATATTTTGAAAACAAAATACCTTTAGGTGGATCTCACATTCATATTAGGAAATATATCTTTTAGACCTGCTATCACCTAAGTGTCCTCAAACCCATTTTTTCCTAGGTCTGATCTTTCCGCCTAAAGTTGTGCACTTTATTTTTTTATATGGTGAGGTTTAGGAGAAAATAGATACACCTCCACTTTACCTCTTAATTAACTCGAAAATAATAAGTCATTAAAAATATTGAATTATTTTCTCATTACTTCTGAATGAATAGTGGATTAAAAATGTTTGCTTTGAATGTGACTCTTCAGTTTCTAAACAAAACAAACAAACAAGGAAGAGTTCAAGCCAGAATAAACATCTTTTTTTATTTTAATGTAGTATGAAACAAAATATTTAATATAAAATTTGTCACTAAAATAGATATTTTGGTGGCTCAGTCTTTGGAATCCCTGTGTATACACATATACAGTCAGGAGAGAGACAGAGAGAGTATGTGTAATACATATACAAATCAACTCACTTATGTGGACTCATTGACCTGAGACTGCATGTAGGTTATGTATTAGCCTAATCATTCCAAAACCTGCATGTTACACTTGTTAGAAATGTTGTAGTTTTGTTTAAATTCTTCTGAATATTTTCGATTTTGTATGAGATTAGAAGCTCTTGACAAATGTATGTTGAATTGGAGAATTCTTTGTAATTTATGTTCCAGTGATTTTGGACAATGTTTCAAATTTCAGCTTTTGTTTGAGCTGTTTGCAGATATTCAGGGCCCAGATGTTTCATTCATAGAATAAATTTTGGTTTTTTTTCTGAGTCTATTGTGTGTTTGGTACGTGAATCACTTATGTGGAATGTTACTTGTCTGACCTGTTCTGTTTAAAATAATATGTGTATCTACGAGGGATAATTTTTTCATAAGTTGGATATCTTTTCTGTTTTTTGGGGTTGCCTTTTAGTATCTAAAAGATGGGATTCCTTCTGTAGGGTTTTGCCTTATTACAAACTGATTCTGGTATCTCATATGGCTTGTTCCAAATTTGTATGTTGACCATCTCCTTTTAAATAACAGCAATGAACAGTCAAAATAATAGTGACTTTTGTAGGAATCTACTTTGATTTTCAGTTTAGATTTATATTAAATTTA
This sequence comes from Margarornis squamiger, assembly GCA_035222235.1. Taxonomy (NCBI): domain Eukaryota; kingdom Metazoa; phylum Chordata; class Aves; order Passeriformes; family Furnariidae; genus Margarornis; species Margarornis squamiger. Next base: position 12,548,606 of record JAWWTY010000156.1, read on the forward strand.
ATATATTTAGAGAGGCACTCTAGGCACTAAATTATTTATTGGTGTTCTCCTTTTTAAGGGGAGGGAGAGAAGATGGTATTAAGCATTGAAACAAAGGTCTAGAGTGAATTTGTTAATTGAAGTTGGAAGGGAAGTGCACAGCTGGTGGGAAGGTGGGTGAATAGTTTCAGTTCTTGACAGGCTAAAGAACCAGGAACAAGGACAACCAAGGCTCTCTATCCTAGATGCTTGTATGCCTTCTGAAAATCCTAATCTGTTTTCTACTCTGCTCTTGGGCCTGAGTGTCTCTTTTTCTAACTGCAACAAATTTCTTCCTCTTGCGAGTTCTATTTGTATAATTGATAGTTTTCTGAATAAAAAAGTGTTACATTCCAAGGTTTGGTTCTGCTAATTATGAAATTGAGAAGGGTTTTGCTAAGAAACTAAGTAACAAAAATACCTTGTTAAATAAATCTAATAAATATCACCTAGAACAAAGAACTATTTATTGTTCCTACAACAGAAGGAAGAACCAAAATATTCTCCAGAAAACCAGAAGGAAAACATATGTATAGTAGCCTACTTTCAGGTTTTGGTACTTTTACAAGCAGATCTCCGAGCTAAGAGTGTATGAATTGATCTGTCAAATAATCATTAAATCTAAATAATAAAGGAAAACCACTAGACCTGCAGACAAAACACTGGAAAATCAAAGATTTTTCTCTAATTTTCAACAGCCGTCAGTGATTTTTGGTTTTAATAATTGAAGCATGCCTAAAACCCAATGAAACCCATGGGAAATCATGGGAAAAAAAGAGGGAAAAAAATACAGCAGGTAATACTGGTAATTTACTTTGAAGGCTTAAATGGTGAGAAGAAGGAGGTGTGTCTAATGTGGTACCTCTCCTATTACTGTTGTGATCATCTGTGTTACAAACATATATTTGAAAGCTGCGCTGCTTATCCCCTCACTTTCAAGCTTTCTGGATTAACAATGTCTTTTTATTAGCTTCTGTTTATATATTCCACAACCTTTAGAATGTGACCTAATAATGCATATGATTTCAATGTGGTTTAATTAGCCTGATTAATTTTTTTATATGACATATTGTAAAAATTGAATAGTTCTGGCAGGATATACCTGACAAGATACGTCTGTTATGTATGCTCACCAGGTAAGACAAGGATTATCATAAAGGGAGCTATATCTAAAAAGATCCAGAAACAGCCATGTGTTTTCACTTGCATCAAAAGAATAGTTATGGAATGGGCCCAAATGATCTAGGGAAATCTTATTTGATGCTTCTCCTTTTGACTTGTGTAAGTCAGTTTGCCTGTACTGCAGTAAAGAAGAGTGAGAGCTACCCCCAAGGTTTCAAGGATCTTGCTAGAATTAGAACAGTAGAGATCTAACACATAAAATAAACATAAACAAAATTGCACAGTATGAAATTAAGGATAAACACTTTCACAATTTTGTGATCAACACAGACATTTAAGGAGTGGTCTCAAGCAACATGCTTGTTTCACCTTCAAAACTGCCCTTTGTCACTCTCATTTTGTACTGTTTAATAATTAAGAAGGTCATGCTGTTTTAGAGCAGTAATTATGACAAATCAGTGATTTAAAATTTAGTCCACCAGTAGAAGAAACCTATCATGTGCTTTTACTAGGGGGTGATTCTCAACTATTTTGAAGTTTAATTTTGTAAGCATAGTCCAGACCAGTAATTTAGATAGTTTTGCAGGCCAGAGAGAGAAGTGGGCAATACTTTCTCTTTGACGATGACTGCTCAAGACAGGGAGTATATATGATACCATGGAGCTGTGTTTTTTTCTCCAGTGGCTGTGGAAAAAAGTGCTGGTGATTTGTTTGGAGACGTCTAAACACCTCGACATCCGACTATTAATTCAGATCAAGTGAGATGAATTCCAGGCTCAGTCTGGAGACAAACGGAAGACACTCCTTCAGCTGGGGTTTCACATGCTGTTTACATATCAAGTACAGTTTCTATCGAACCAGAAATTTTTGCAAGATCGGACTTTCCCTTTGAAATGACACAGACATCATTTACTTATCTGGTTTGATGGTTACTCCTGTTTGCCAGTGTTTTAAAATTTAAAATAACTGAACCAACTCATTGATCTCAGAATATTATACCAAATTATACATTTCTTAATAGAGAAAAATCTCTTGCATTTGAAGAAAGGGGCAAGAAAAACAAGCCATAGGGCACTATCTCAGAATTCCAAAGTGAGCTACCCTGGACAATACGTGAAATACCATTGAGCTAATCAGTAAGACTGCACATATTGGGAAAGCTACTGCTCATGAGTAGACAAACA
>JAWWTY010000156.1:12551029-12582556 GCA_035222235.1 Margarornis squamiger
GTTGCCGATGATGATGTATGTGCAGTGGTTCACAACTGTGTTCCTTTCTAACTTTATGCCTTTCTACCTGATGTCAACTGATTCTTGCTTCCCATTAGAATGAATGAATGACAGCTGAAGGATTTGCATGACCCAATATGGCAACTGAAAATTCAAACCCAATGTTTGTGAAACCTGAGACAGTGGAATGCTGTGTTTGCAGGTGCTATCTTATTGCTCTGTCACATCTGTATCAAGGCAATCTCTTAGTCCAGCATCTTGGCAAAAAGTTGTCTGTCTTCTCACTTGCACACTTATCACCGTTTAACAAATATTTATCCTCAAATACTTAAATCTTGTTTGTTTTTCCCTTTTGAAATATTTTTTCTTGTAGTTACCAAAAAGCTGGGTAGTGCACTCAAAACAATTTCTGTATTCTGCTGCACAAATTAGATGAGTGTGTTTCTACTCTCATTTTTTGTTTCTCTTTCCTATGTAGTCTAAAAACAACAGGAATGAAATTCCTTTCCATCTTTTTATATGATGCTAAGTTTTCTAAGATTTTTCCTTTCATTTGAGGCCGCTTAAAGATAATATATATTAAAAAGTACTAAAAAAAAGACCAGCTCCTTTGGCAGTATCAATATGTTCTTTGTGTTTGTGACCCCAAGTTATTCCTTGTGTTGAAATGTCTTTGCAACTTGGTTTGCAGCTAATAATTTGACATGGCTGTAATGAAAATAGTTGCCTTTTGTGTCCAAGCACGTGTTCTGCTGCATCTTTCATTCAGAAAGAACAGCTGATTTAAAACATTTTTCCCATTGCTACTTTTATTGTTTGCAAGCTCATCTCAGTGCCCCTTTCACGTGGTAATACTTTTGTTGTTTTTCATGTTCAGTTAAGTTCTGCCTTCTTCATTTACCTGTTGAGCACCTCTACAATTTGTTCATTTTTCACATTATGTGTATCAATAAGATATGGTAGCTTTTTAAATTCTGATTTAAAAGTTATAATTTGGTGTGGGCAATAATTGAAAAGGCTGCTGAAAATCATTAAAATATGGTTTTGGTACAGAGGTGTTATTGACACCAGGATCTCAGCCTTTAAGTATTTTTGAAATGGTTCTCAGATACTTTTGAGGTAGAACATCTTTCACTAAAGAAATACGTATATATTTTTCTTAAAACATTTCTTAAATAGGTTATTTTTTAAGTTAGAAATATTTCTATTAAAGTAAACACAAATGGACTCTCACTGCTATTTTAGAAAGCGAACTAGAAAAGAAAAAACAATTTAATTTAAAGAAGACTCAATGCAAATAATGTAAAATTTTTTTAATCATTTATTTGCTTTCTACAGTCTTGCTGCATATGAATAAATACACAGATCATTCCCTAGTAACTTTCAATAGAAAAACTATATATTTTGTTAATATTCTGAGCCTACTTTTTGTAATATAGAACTATTTACAGGTCTTAGCTGTAATCACTAGAATAAAACATGGCTGCTGTTAAGTAAAAAATTTAGAATTATGAAGTATTTCTTTTGGTAAAATTCAATTTAGCAGTTCTTCTATGTCCTAGCAACTGCACTAGTGGAAAACGTTCTCAATTGCAAACTGTTCCGAATCAACTCTTCACTGATTCTCAGTAGTTCTAGGTACTCTGCTTTTGCATAAGATCTTACCAAGCAGGTTCTCATATTTGGTTTCTTTCAGGGCATTTCACAGAGGTTTTATGTCCCTTTTCACCATAAGTCCAGACATTGCAATGGCAGCAGACCAAAGGGGAAAAAAAAAAAAAGGTAGTTTCACCCCGGAGCTACTTTTTCAGTCACAGGGAAGTGACCAAACATCATATTGTTTGCTTGCAGCAGTCTTGTGGTCCTGCCCTGAAAACTGAAGGTCTTTTTCCTGTGGGAGGCCAAGGGTGAGCAAATGTATCAAATGCAAGTAAAAGTGCATTCCAAAAGTGTTTCCTACTGTTGAAGATTCAACAAAGTCTTTGTCCTTCGGAAAGTGCTCCATGGCCCATAGCAAGTTCAGGTGTCTGAACTGCCTTCACTCAATATCCTGTGGGCTTGTTTACTCTTTAAAGAAAACTCGAGTGGTAACTTCTCTCTGTTCACATCAGGACAGCTGAGAGCTGCAGCCCTGTGGATAATTCTGATTTTGTCTGCATACCTCTTTTTTTCTGCTTTATTTGTAACACTTGCCTGTTGTAGAATCATCTTCCTTACTATTTGTTTACTCTTTACAGGCTTTTCTGAAATCTAAAAAGCTGCAATTGAGCTCACCACATAACTAATATATTTATTCTGTGTAATGACAGCAGAATTAGTTTTGAAATATGGAAGCATTTTCTGGAATACTTAATAACAAATTTTGCCAGGACTTCTACTCATATTATTCTCTTCCAGCTACTTATTTTTAGTCAATAAACTTCTTTTAACAGTTCCAGTGAAAAAAAAATCTCTTTTCGATTTTGAAATTTATTCTCAAACAAGTAAACAATTTAAATGTTAAGCATGAAGGTTTACTTTAAAAAAAAAATAAAAAAATTAGAAAGCAATCAGAGATCTTCTAAATGGAGCCAGTCCTCATGTAGCAGCCCAAGGTTTTACCATAGAGGGCATTTTTGCTTTTTCTTGAGAAGGAGTACAATGTTGCTATTGTTCAGTTTCATGTTAGTTCTGGCTTCATGGGATTCTACAAATCCCATGGACAATACAGTAATTTGGAGGCCCCTTTACAGCTGGGTGGGAAAGGAATTGAAACAATAATGCTTTAGATATTCTTAAAAAGTGCTTGATAGGTTTTTAACTTGTTCTAGTGACCTGATCTCATGAATACGGACATTTAAAAAAGTGCTACAGATGCATTTGAATCTTATCTCGCTTCCTAAAATACTTAAGAACCAATTTTCCTTACATCTGTAATGTCTTTAATCAGTGTGGCTGTTTTAATCTGGCTGAAATCTGGATAAGGATAAGTAATCTGCAGGCCTGCAAATGAACTTTTCTGCAGTCTTTAAACCACTGCTGAACTCATCAGAAATAATTGATCATCATGCACTTCTGTGCATCTGAATTCTCTTCCAAGTCTTAAGGGGTGAATGTAACCAGAATCAGGTTCTCTTGGGGCCATGAGGTCATGGGGAAAAAAAAAAAAGTCACACAAAACATTTTCTTGCCCTGGAAATCATTGATGACTTTTTTCCCCCCTAATATTTCTTTAGAAAATATAAAATTTGTCTCTAAAGAAAAAAACAAACAACCCAACTTTTCAGGAAATGAAATTTAGACCACAGAAATTTTCTGTAGCAGAGTAAGTTTTTCTTAGGTTGGTTTTACATATCATAATGTCCTGAATATCCGAGTTGTTTTTAGAAGAGCAGAGTAAATATATTTTTTGTGATGAAAATTTATTAATTGTCTGATGTGAGGAATCAAGTTCAGTATAAGCAAATGAATATCCATTGATGTTGTCTCTGAAAAATGTAGATTTTAGCTAGCCTTGAGTTTCACCTGATATTAATTTAAAAATGTATTTTTTCCATGGAGACTTAGTGTGTAAAGAGGAAGCGAAAATACCACAAATATTGGGATATAGCTTACCAAAAGCACGAAACCTCTTCCATAATGTCAGAACTCCAGGCCTCCTGGACTTCTTGTTCCCAGTGGGAGTGGAGAAAAATGTAGCCATGAAAATCAGGTGAACTGAAGCATGAGGTTTCATATTTCCTGGAAGAGGAGGATAACAGGAAGTAAAAGCTGAAAACAATTGAACCCGAATATTTAGGATGGAGACACAACTGAGGCTTGTTGAAAATTGAGAAACAAAAGCAAACAAACGTAGGGAAAGGATATGAACACTGCAGCTGGAAAACCAACTGTAGTCACAATCAGGGCTATAGTTATAATCAAAGTATCATTTAAAACTTTGATATTTATGAAGTGTCAAATGACAAGGGAGGAAAAATTAATACAGCACTGGATACTGTTTTGTATTAGCAATGACATCACAATAGGCAGCTGATCTGCACTTGGTTTGGCTTTTAATAGTGGCATGAGCTCATTAATTCATTGACACAGAAAAATGGATATATTCTTTTTCTGTCAAAACACAGTGTAATCCAAAGCAAAAAGAGTCTCTCTGCTTTCTCAACTCATGAAGTAGTGCAAACTGAGTTTTCAAAAGCTTCTTATAGATGTACTTAAGGACTTGCTGGGGGAGAAGTGGTGACATCTACTGGAATTTTTAAACACTTCATCATGTTTCCAAGGCTGCTAGCAAGACGTATTTGGTTTAGGTCTAAAGTTGGATGAATAATGCAGAAACAATTTCTACTTATATCTGGGCAAATTTGGAAGGAAATCTTCAGCCATCTTGGGGTTGCTTTTGGTGTCATTTCCTGAACACACTCACAGAGTTATTAAACTTTAAACACATAACTGTTGGCAGAAAATAAATGTTAAGCTCACACAGGAATACTATGAAAAGTGAATTTCTAATGTGCTCTCTGTAAGCTTGTGTATCACAAAGCTGATTCCATGAGTTATGTTCATTAGACTGGAGGATGGAAACAATATTAAGTGATTTATGGGACTAACTGAAATTGAACAGTGAGTTTGTGCTTGGAGTAGCAACCCTTTACTTTAAAAGAAATTAAAAAAGAATTCAATGAGGAAGGAATATGTGAAGCAAATTGCAACCCGCTCCCCACGTGTCATGGTAAGAAGGAAGGAAACTCATCCATCATTAAATGCATTCATTAAAAATTATTCACTCAAATCCATTTAAAACATGTTCTGACTTTAATCTCTTGATTTCTTGGGGCTAGATTGTGATGTGTCCTGCATGCCCAATAAGAGTGTGAAGGCTTTTCTTGCATCCCGATATGGGTTACTTGGACCTTGGGATGGGGCCTGCAGGAGCAGCAGGGTTATAGATGTGCTGCTTTTCTCACCTCAGAGGAAGCATGTGGAGGGGGGAGAAGGGGATGAGTGAAGCAATCCCTCTTGATAGAGAAAACATGGATTGCTGAGGCTGGATGGGGGTCAGGGTTTCCCAAAATTTTACTACTCTGAACCAGAGGATAGTAACTCCTGCTGGGACAAGGAAGATAGAGGCAATAAACTGGCTTTTGAGATGTGCCCTGAGGATGTGTTTTCCAGTGTTATCTGTGTGCCATTGCAATTTGCCTATCCCATCCCCTTCAGTTTATGCCTTATTTTAATACCTAAAGTCCAAAGACCTTACAACTTTACAAAGTTTATGACCTGATCGTATGATGCCATTTTGTCATACATTAAAAGTTGTAGAAAGTGAGGAGTTTTGTTAAAGGTTGTCTAATCTGTGAGAAATTTTCTGTAAGGCTTTCCACCAAACTGTCCTTAAGGATTTTCTATGGCTATGACAAAAGGGGACCATCTGCTGTTATTCATCAAAATGTTTTATGTTGATTTTCACACCTCTGAGCATATGTCCTGCCATAATATCCTATTCTTGCAGCCTTCAGTTGAGTCCTGGGAATCAAAGAATATCCCATTCACAACAGCTTTTCTAGTAATGGGAGTTGTTTTGCTTCAGCAGTGTGCTCTGCTTATGACACTGCCTGGCTAAAGAGATCACAAGTGTGGTAGTCTAACTTATCTAGTACCAAATATGAACTGTTTGGCTGTCAGAATTTTGGTGAGAAATGCTGATATAATGGTTTTCTGACTTCAAGTAATAAGTTTTAATCCTCCAGTTTTGTTAGTATGTGTTGACTTTCACGCGCTGTCTTTTATTTTATTTGTTAAACTGACAAGTTTTTATCAATCTATCAATCTTATTTAGCTTGCCTGCTGCTCACAAGTTTTCCTAAATTTATCCCAAATAACATATTTTTAACTGAACAGAGTTAAAAAGTCTGAACAGAGTCTGTATGTGTATCTTCATCCACTTGTAACCACTTTCCTGACTTCAACCTGCTCTTACCTCAGACCCTACAATATCCAAGATCTGGACACAAAGTCTTTGTATATTTTCATTTAATACTTTTCATAATTACACTTTGGTGAATTGTGTCAGGGTGCTCAGTTTGGTGGGGAAAAATACCTGTATGTAAGGAGTGCAAGAAGTTGCCTCTACAAAGGTGCTGGCAGATCATCTGGCAGAAGTTCAGAGTATTTTAGTATGACATCCACTTATATAAGTTGAAGAGCTGCCTGAAGATGATAAAGCTAAAATACTCTTATGTTAAGCTAGTAAGAAAATAAATGATTGAAGGTGCAAATACTAAAATCTTCCCTAGACAAAAGCACATGATATTCAATTAATAGTTATTGTAAATCTGTCTGAAATGTATTCCATATCATTTGTGGCAAGATTTGCTTTCGATCAGAGATTACGGAGAAGATTTAAATTAGCAATGAGAATTACCCTGAATAACAAGCTCATTATTTACTATATTTGCATTTTGTTGAGCTTATTAGCAGCACTGCCTGGTTAGATTTTGTGGATCCCTTTCTATACTTTCTGCATGATAGCCCAACTATGGAACATTTCTGGAAGCAACAATTGTGATTTTATAATGAACCACAAGAGGGGGGAGAATGAACATAAATGAAAGAACTGGATTTTAAAGAACAACTATTACATTTAGGACAATGCTGTGTCAATGCTTTATGTAGGAATCTTGGCCAGGTGTTGTCTGTGGAATGAAGAGTTTGAACTAATGGCGAAATGTTTTTCTTAAGATTCATCTTTTCAGGTCTGCTAATTTATTGCTGAACTTCACTTGGAGCTCTGGACAAACCACACTTCCAAAGCTGCAAAATATCATGCTGAGTGTGTTTATCCCTTCCTTTATTGCCTTGATAAAACAGAAACAAATGCTAATGAAATGATAAAAATAGAGATTTCTGTGACCTGAATAATCAGCTTTATAGTCTTCTATGATGTCTTTTAATTTTTTCCCCCCAGTTACACAAAGGAGTTCTCTAACTCCAGTAATCAAGGAATTCCTCCCTAGTGCATAGATGAGTTTTTGGTGTCACTATGAAAAATAAATCATCTCACTGTTGTGATCGTGGACTGACACAGGACTGCTGAATTTCCAAGTGTCTTCAGCCTACTTTTTAAGGAAGGCTCCTTGTGTGAAGAAGCAGCTGTAGTGATGGCAAAGCTGGGGACTCCTACAGATGGTACTCTGGGACTGCTAAGAACACATGGCTCTGGGTCAGCTCTTAGGAGAGCATGCACAAGCAGCTCTGTCAAGGAATCAGTTTCCTAACCCCAGGACTGTGATGGCAGCTCCTATAACCAGGGGGAGGGCAAGGAAAGAAAACAGATTTCAAGAAGCCACCCACTTCACCTTCAACCTTCTTTATTTCAAAGTGGATACAAGAAGCAAGCAACTTTCCCAATATTTAGTCCTCTGTATCTCATGTTCCATGTTTCTCCTGGCTTGGGTCATCAGTCTCTTGGGAGTGGGGTGGGAAAGAGAAGGAGTCTTACTTTCCTCCAGACTCAGAAAGAAGCAAAGCAATAATTATAAGCATAATATGAGGATGGTACTGCAGCAGGTGTTTACAACATGACAAAAAATAATCTAATAGGCAGCAAAGCTTCTCAGCTTTTCTCTGCAAATAATTGCAAGTAGCCCAGTAGACTGTAACTCTGAGACAACACCATGTCATATTATTAGATAAAATGATAATACCTTTAATTTCATATTCAAAAGCTGAATGGTGGTGAAGGAGTCTTGCAAAAAGAAATTAAGATAGTTACACTAGAGGAAGACAGAATGTTGATTACCAGCAGTGAGGTAGCCAGATCTGACTAATGGCACAGTTATTGTATGCATAAGCCCTAATGGTGTTTAAGTGGTTGCTAGAATGAATGTAATTAATGTAATTTATTTGTCAGCATCCAAACATTATAATACTAAGAATAGGATGGGAGGTCCCTTGCCTAGTATATAACCCTATGAATGTTTTTCAGCATCTCTGTTCACAAGTACGCAAAAACAGTGACTATGTGTTTTATTTATTTTTTGTTTTTTTGTTTGTTTGGTTTTTTAATGACTCTCTTCATATTTTAAGGGTCATCATCTACATAGCTCCACTGATTTAAGCTGATTTTGTTTATGTTGGTTTCATGGATTGAAGGGATACTTTGGGATATTCTAGTCCAGTTTGTCACTAGAACACAATAAGTGACCTTGCATCTATCCCAGAGTTCCTGAATGTATGTTTTTTTAGAGAGAGAACCTTCTAGTTTGTCTAATGTACTGTAGGGTTAACAGTAAATTGATTACTTTCTTAAATGGCTTCAGTGATTGATGATGATTTGTGTTTAAAAAAGAAAAAGAAGACCAGTGTGTTTCTAATGTGATTTTCTTTCAGCTGAAAGATGAAGTTGATCTTCAGCTGTGGATCTTGCCATGCTTTGTCAAGGACCTTGTGTTAATGGAGAACTTCCCTTCCCCTACCTAAATGTGACTGGGATGTAATCAAAATTTTTGAATTCCATAGATAAAAGTTTTGATGTTTCTCATTGTATGTCTGTTGCTCTTGATTTCACATTTTTGTAATTTTACATTTCAATATCTTCACTTTGTATTTTTGATGATTTTTTTTGTTTTTGTTTTTTGAGTCTTTTTTAGATCCAAAGACCTCACTAATATCATGTCAGAGGACAAAACCACATTGCATGATATTTTCTTACTTACAGGAGGAGACGGGGCATCAATCCTGTCAAGAGAGATCCCTCTACATGGTATAGTTCCTTCAAATGTGTATAGGACTTCCACTACTACACTCTACCCTCTAGCTGCACTAATGTGCAAACACTCCTGACTTTGACATTGTTCCGAGCTAAGTCGGAGAGAAAGCAGATTCATTATTCTTGTACAAATGAAAATTGATTAATATATTAGGGTTAATAGCAAAATTTTATCAACATGCAGAACTTAATCAGCTTACTTTTCAAGTGAATTATTCAAATATATTGACAGTCTCTCTAAGTTACCTCTCCCCTCTGCACTGAGGACTGACATTGTAGGACTGTGATGAGACACAGTTGCCTTTCACTCTGGATCCAGATCAGTTACCTTACTGTGAAGCCACCAACAAGAAAGCTGGACTATATATCAAAGTTCAACCTAAATACCAACTGTCAAAGCCATCAGATTAATTATTGTTCATTAATCATTTCTTGTTCAAGATGGAGAACCCTTCCAAATCAAGGCACAGAGAACTTGGAATTGCTGTTTAGAGCAGTACACATGAATTTTGATGAGGGTTTACTGTTTTCCCAAATGTTTATTATTATTATATGCCAAATAATTTTTTGTTGGGAACATCTCCCACCCATACTCAACAAAGCAGTCAAGCTTTAAGAAGGGATATCCCAATGCAGTTCCATTGTAAATAGGGGAGCTGCACAAATGTATATGACTGCTTCCTCTTTTCCCTCTGACTTGCATGACTCATTTAAAGACACTGTTATGTTTAGGATAGCTTAAAATAGCATAGAAATATTTTTCTTAAGACATATTGGTACATATGGAAGGATATTCTTCTTTGTCTTCTTTATTTTCTTCTTTGATTTCTTTTAATTCTTTGTCCTTTTTGGCTAGCAAAATGTACAGAGAGAATTATAGTTAATAGGGAAGCCCTTTGTAGTGAAAAAAAACCCTGTTATTTTTCACTGTTACAAAAAAAATGGAAATGAAAGTTTGGCTCTGATTCTGAAAGAATAAGTTACTAATAGTTTTTTAGCAATATTGAAAAAACATTATCTTCATCTCTATGTGCTTCTGAGTTCCTCACAGCATCTCACAATCTTTGAATTGCTTCTTGTTGCTATCTTGATCTAAGAAGTTTGACTTAACATAGTGGTCAGATTCTTTTCTGCATTATTTCCCTTGCCTAAAATCTATACAATGATAAACCTGAGGTGCTTGAGTTTTTACATCCAATAATCACAACTAGAAAACCACAAATGGACTTTTCATTTCTCCCTTGGAAGAGCTATAAAAGTTAAGGTAAGCTGTCCTGCCAAATCACTTTTATAGGGACCTCACTTTCCTGTTCACTAGTTTTACTCCAACTAATTAAAAGTAGCACTCCTGCCCTTCACTGTGGTTTCCAAGGTATTCACAGGGTGCACATGCTCCGTCCAAAATCCTGAGTGAGACTGAATTGGAGGTCCTTCATGGGTTCATACCTCACAGCTCCTACACCTGGAAATTTGAGCTGCAGTGTCCATAAAGTCTGCTTCTCTAAAAAATGGAAGACTTACAATGCTGAAATGAGTAGCCCACACAAAATTGAATACAGTGATGAAGATGGAGCTTACTCAGTCATTGTTCTTTTATTGGTTTGTTTGTTTGTTTCAAATAGGATTGTTCATTTTTGATTCCTCTGCAAGGAAAAGGTGAGCTGAATATTTAAATCTGTGGGTTTTTTTTTTTTTTTGTTTCGTGGTTTTTGTTTTTTTTTTTTGTTTTGGTTTTTTTTTTTAACATATTCCTGTCTGTGAAAGGTCTTTAAGCATTCTGCATTCTACTTGCATTCCAATTAAGTTTTCTGGGCTTTCTAATGTGGTCCTCTGAGTGCTGGAAAGTAACAGAAACAAGAATGCATTTAATACCTGGCCTGGTGTCTTGGCAGCAAAGCTTAGCACTCCAGTGTGGGGAGTAGCAGGTTCAAGACCAACCCCAGGAGTGTTACTACTTGGACTGGCAGAGGGCTGGTGTAATGCACAGACAGTGAGCTCATTCTGCAGGTGGAGTGTTCAGCTGCATTGATCTTATGGCAAACCCAGGCTGCTAAGGTTTTGGAGAAACATTGGCTCTGATCTTAAAGGAAATTGTGTTGCCTTTCCCTGTCTTTCCACTAGTTTAGCTTGCAAGCTCTAATAACTTTAAAACATACTTTAAGCAAGAAGGCTGACGCAACTACAGAGACAAAAAGTAATTTCCTAGAAATAGTAAATACAATAAGCAAAACTCTAATCTCTCATTAGATTATTGTATTTTCATGGGGTCAGCCAGCTTTCCCGGCCAGGTTGAGGTCAATTCTAAAATATGTGTATTATATACATTAGGCATCTGTTAATGAAGCATAAATTTCTTCAGCAAGCTGGGTGCCAAAATCAACTCACTTGGGTACATGGTTTGCATCTACAGTGTTGTCTTATGGGTTTGTTCCATAGCTGAAACAGCAAGGTTGTGTAGATGCCATGAATGGCATATAATAAGGAAAAAAAGGAGCACCACAAACATCATAGACAATCGTAAATCTGAATTTTGGTTAAATGAAGTTCAGAATTCAGTAGGTTCCAAGATAATAATAAAGGGTAAGGAAGAGATCATGTTACCAGAAACAGGAATATCTGTTCAGTGCGAATAAATATTTCCTGTGACAAAAGATAAAATAAAACCAACTAATTTCTAAGTAGATCCTCCATTTTAGTGCACCATTTCCTAAAAGGAACCAAGTGGGACTGTCCTTTAAAAATTCACAGTATTTTACTCAGATCCATCATAGAGGTCCTGGTAGAGCAGCAGCAAGGTGTCACCCCTCAACAATTAAGCAACAAGCCCTCAAGCTTCTTATTTTTTCTGTCAACCTAGAGTGTGAAACGAGGGCAGTTTCTCCCCAGTAAGGGTGAGCCTAGAAATGAGAATGGGTTGAACAACCATAATGCTGAACCTTACAATGATGGTATGATAGCACTGTTTCTTTGCAAGCACATAAGCAAAGTTACTTGTCTGCTTTGGAAATAAAGTAAGGCTTGTGTTTCCTCTCAACATGTAGGCTGGAATATTGCTTTGTTTTGTTTAACTGACACAGGGTCTCAGGACAGCAAGGATTTTGGTCATTTTTCTTTGCTCATTAAAGTGACAGAAGTGTTTCAGAGTAGTAGCCAATGTGAAAACCAATATGAAATAAAAGAAATTCTTCAGATTTCAGAAATGTTCCCTTTTTATTTATTAAGTTTTCATAGCTGACCACAGGATTGTTGTGTGCTTTGGTAGTGGAAAATGACATTTCAGAAAGAGAAAACTTTACCAGTAGCGCATGTTGGAACAACACTACACTCCAAGTTGTGTTAAGCCAACTGTAAGTTTGATAGCAGAAATATATCAGTCTCGTTGAACAAATAATCTGAGGAATATATGTGGATCCATGTGAGCTGTTCTTTTAGTTTCGATTCAGTAGTTTTCATGTAAAGTGAAGGTGAGATTTTAGTAAGGAAAAGATGATCTCTTAAATCTTCATTCCTCTGTGCTTTCCAGCAGAGGAGAGGATGGGTAAGTAAAGACAAGTTAGTCCTTCTTATTCCTGTGTATCCAAACTTCAGGCAGCAAGGAACTGAATAATAGAAATAAGGAAAGAGAAGGATATTTATAAATTGATAGTTCTTTGTTAGTAAAAATCAAAACCACAAAAACTTTTCTATGCCTGTCTACCCCTGGATGTGAGAGCCACAGAGGCACTTCCATCTACCTCAGTGGGCTTTGGGACAGCCCAGTAATTACACCATTGGAATGACACTCAAGGTACATTCCGAGAGGCTGTTTCCCTTCTGCTGCAGGTAATAGTGTTGCAGACTAATAGTTAAGAGGTTTTTTTATGCATACTGCTTGAAAAGAAGCAGATCCTGATTGCCTCTGCAAAAGAAAGCAGTAAGTGAGACACCTTAGGTTTTTAATGTTGTTGGCTTCTAGGTTAAACAGGACTGATTCTCATTTTGAAAATCTCTGTACTGCTGAAATTAGTGCAAACAGTACCCTGAATTTCTTGGGGGGAAAAAAATCAATGACATATTTCCCCCTTTATCCATCTAGCTCTGGGGAATGTAATGCTGCTGTATATGCTGGCTTTTGTAAGAGATGTAAAACAGAGTCTGTGATCATTTGTGGTCATTAAGGATAACTTTTTTCTTTTTCTTTTTTTTCATGAATAGAGGTGTTAGTGAAGGTGTTCTGGCCTAATTCCAGGTCCAGTAATTGGATTTTTTTTAAATTCTTTTTTTAACCTACATACATGCCTTCAGCAGATTAATTTAGCTATGTACATTGGGCTCATTTCAGTGTTGCCATATTGGCCTCTCTTTGTCAGTTAGATTGATGCAAACAGACCCTAAGACAACTGTAAGCTCTCTTTTCCCTCCCATACAGCCCTTTATCCCAAGAATGTAATTACTGCTTAACACAGTTTCACCAGATGTGTTTTCAGTGGTATATCTGTACCACCTCTCCAGCAAGGGATGGTAGGGGCATCTATTTCTAGATGGCATTATTCAGTAAGAACTCAAAAAGTGAATTAATTAGCTATTAGGGATTGGACATTGGTAGCCGAGTCATTCTGACACAATGTGTTTTAGCCCTGTAGTGGCACACAGGAACACTCTCAAGCCAGTTTGTGGCAGGAGGGTGTAACTCATACTGCTGCACAGTTGGATTTGTAGTAATGGATGATAACAGCAAGAGATGAAGATAACTGTGTGTCTCTGTGTAACCTGGTAAAATGCTTCCAAAATTCATCAAAGAGGTTATGAGTAAAGCGAAGACAGAAGCGAAGTATTAGATGGAAGGAACAAGGAAACACATGAGGCACATGCAACACATGAGAAGCTGAATCAAAATAATACATCTTTTGCTCTGACAGATATGAGGACATAATGGAAAACAAGGTTGCTGTCTTTCTGCTGCTATGCCTAATTGAAGTCACAAAGGATGATGGAAGGTCAGATACAGTGCAAACCTCTCATTTTTCGTCTAGCCTTCGAATAGTTTCCAAAGTGCTATATGCTACCAGCTTTAGCCTTTCCAGTGTATGTTATACAGGGGCTCTTCAGCTAGGCATGAGACACTAGAATGCTTAAACAGCCTGGGGTGGCTGAGGTTTGATGAACTACTAGAACTATGTTTTTTTTAGTCTCTCCACAGAGATCAGCAGAGCGACAAGGTATATAGCGACACAACCAAGCTCAGAGATTTCCTCTCAGACATTCTTTGTCCCATGTAACTCCATGCATATCACAGTTTTAAATACACAGCTAAACACTTGCTTCTACACCAGAAAAGTCCATTTGCTCCTGGAAGCATGATTAGGGATTTCCATGTGTTTAACTAGTCTGGAAATTCCCCCAGTCCTCCTTGGAGGCTATTATTAAACAAGAGAGACAGAGACTCTCAAATCAGAGCATGATCCAAGATGCAGAGTTAAATTAAATGAAAACTTTATATTGAGTGCATTCGCACACCTTAGGTGACAGAGAGTACCTCCATCCCCAGGTTGTGACCGTCACCAGGACTGGAGATCATGGAGAGATGCTATAGAGAACAGGTATCCTGGAGAGGCAAAACCACAGTAGTTAGGAAAAAAAGGTTGTACGGTGTTGATGCATATTATTCTTTTCAAGACTATAAGTGTGTTTGGTTCTAGAAAACTTCATCGTAGGCTACCAAGGGTTAAAAAGCATTTCAAAATCAGCTTCTATTGGACTATTTTGTTTGGCCACTATCTGACATGGGTTTTACTGAGCACGTTTTGCCACCTGGCCAATTTTTTTCCTGCCAAGCTATTCACTAAGGCTTGTGGTGTGAAAAATAGATGTTTAATAGTCAATGAAGTACTATACTGGGTAATAGTTTATAAATTTCCATGACTTATTATGCTCAGCCTAAGTGACTGTTTATTAAGTGTATTTAAAGCCCCCCATCTCATTAACTTACAGTACTGGTGATTCCCTCCTCCCACCACTGCTGTTTTTAATGGAAAATATTCTCACATGTCTTTTGCCTAGGGCATGTGAAACAACTCTGTAGAAAAGAGACTGCCTGGATAAAGAAAGGGCATCATCCTTGGCTAAGTACAATGTGTTTAACATTTTCAGAAGTGAAGCTGAAATATGAGATATATGTATGCTGTGGACCAAAAGAAATCTATAGATATCCTTTGTAAAAAATACAGCTGCCAATATCCTACCATTTTCTGCCTTGGGTTCACAGTGAATGATATGGTCAGTTTTATCAGTAAAGCATGTCTCATGTAAAAAAATATATTAAACCAGCAACTTAATTATTAAATACTGCCTTTATTTTCATAATGAATTCCATGGTACTTCAGGGAAATATTACATACTAAGGTTAAATAAATTTTCTGTTAACAAAAACCAGGCCCAGTCTTAACTTTAGGGATCTACCATTAGCTGTGCAGTGGGAAGGTGAGTTTCTGTAGTAGGGAGAGACTGCTAATTATAAAAGAACAGTTCTCCTGTATTAACCTCTAGAATGAAAAAGATCATGGGTTGCTCTTGATAAATTCTGTGAAATCTGTTAAAAGAATCCTGCTGACATCAATGAGATAAATGTCCTTTTGTCATATATAATATTTTAGTTATTCTGTGTAAGTAAAACTCCAGATTAATCCCTGAGGTATTTCCATTGAAGACACTAGGAACATAATATAGTTAAGTTTAGTCCTCTAACATTTGGCTTCATGCTGTTTACATCAGTTTCCTGAAGGTCACTTGTAAGCTGAAGATAAACATGAAATAATGGCAATATGAGAACGGAAGAATTGGTAAGTAGGATGGTAATGTAAAGAGGTAAAGGAAGTTGTGCATAAAATCGCTTCTGGTGGAAAGCATCTAAGAATACAGTTTTTTCTAACTGGGATGTTAAACTGACACAGATGTTACAGAGAAGCTCCTTCAGTATAATCTCAGATGCCACATATGGAAACAACCTCAAAGTTCACCTCAGCCTGCAACTGTGAAGAGTGCAGCAAGAGCGGGGCCACCTGTGCTGCAGGGAGCAAGCAGCTCTCTTTTGGCCTGCTCCCAGGTACTTCCAAAGCACAGATATAAAATATGTGCCCCCAGTGTTGAAGGAGTTAATGTGACATTGCAAAATGAGCTTTGCTATTTGCTGTTTTGTTTGGCCAATAGCTGACACAAGCACATTTTGCCACCTGGCTAATTTTGTGCTGCCAAGTTATTCATTCAGGCCAGTGGTGTGAAAAAGGAGGCATTTAATAGTCAACAGAGCACTATATAGGGTAATAGTTTATGATTTTCCATGACTACTTAGATGCTGTTCAAATTATTCTTGATTGAGCAAATTATTCTTTTTTAAAATCATCCCATTCATTTATTTACTAATGACTCTATCCCTTCTCTCCCGTACACCATTTTTTAAAAATGGGAACAATCAGCCATTTCCATGTCTGAGGGGATTTAGCCAAAGGAAAACTACGAGCATATTACAGCTCAGATCACAACTTTGAAAGACCTTTCGCCAAGATATTAGAGGTTGAATGAAATTCCTTTCTGGGCTTTCCAGGGAGTCCTGCACAGTGGTGAGGTGAACTGTAGAGAAATGCTGACATCTTGGTTGAGCAGATGAAATTATTAACCCTCCCTGCTCCCAGGTATTTTATTTTTTCAGCAGGTGGTTGGTTGTTTTGTTGGTTTTCAAGCTGAACCTCAGCCCCATGGCCTCATTCCAGATGAGAGGCCTCAGTTTGGTGTTAGAGACTGTCCATGCCAGGGTCTGAGGGGAGGCTGTTCTTTCCCTCAAATGGCCCCATTCCCAGTGGGGTGGTGGGGTAGCCTGGGGCTGCTCCACAGTCAAGGCAGCCCCCTGGACCTTGGCAGGGCGGGTCTGTGCCCACGGGACTCACTGGAGTCAACCAGAGCCCCACAGGCCAGGTGGGTCTGGGGGGCATGATGCTGTTGCTCTTCCCACAGTAGGGTCAGTGGCGGCGTGGCTGAGCACAGGCAGCCAAAGCCTGGCAGCAATGGAAATAGGACTGTGGAGCCCTCAGTGCCAACCTAGGACCTTGTCACCTTCCTGGCCTTGTGCTGCTAGCTGGGGAAACTGAAGCATCCTGGCGTGCCAAGGCCCCATGCTGCAGGCAGTGGCTGTCTCTCTCCTGCTCTCTCCCTCCTTCTCTGTTTTTGTTCTAGTTACCTAGCTGAAAACCCTTCAACCCTTTGCTGGCAGGGAATTCTTAGCAAGGCTATCAAAGATTAGTGTTGAAGCAGCAAACCCTTCCAGGATAACTACGTGTTAATTTAACCTGCAAGGTGCTGGTGTAGGTACGTAGATTCATGCCAGGGCCAGCATTCTTTGGACAGATTGTTTTCATAGTTGTTTGCTTTTATGTGTACTTCCTAAGCTGGTGGAAGCAAACAGGAAAGACAATCCCTTACCTGTCACAGGAAATACACTAGCGTTGTATGTAAATTGGTTTTCCAGACTTTTGCTTACCTGTGTTAAACCAAAGCGAGGAGAGCAGACCAAGCCATCTGGCTCTAGAGATGTTAGTTTATTAAGCTATAATGCCAGAAGTTGTCAAAGCAAAATAATGCTTGCTTTTGTGAGTTTATCTGATGTCATATAGTTTATAAAAACACTGGTGTTAATATTCGTTGTATGGCTTAATTGGTTTGATATAGTGTAGCAACACAAGTGTAGCAAGATGCTTGTTATGTAGGTCTTCGTGTTGTTTCAAAGTCTTTATTATTATGACAGCAAAGTCTTGTTCATTAAAGTTTCACAATCCATTTTCATTAGGATGAAACTGATTCTGTAAATGAACAGTTGCTCTGAAAAATCAAACCCTTGCAGCTATCACAGGGGAGGTACAAAGTCTGTATTAATTATCAGGAATATGGTGTCGATCGAAGATGTTAATTGCCCTGATGGTTAGTTATTTGGGGAATTGCCATGCATTTCATGCAGGGATAATAAAAATGAATTTTTAAACAAAGAGATCTTAAAATAATATATAATCTGTAGAGAATACCAACATCAAAGACTTATCTCAAAGCTTTGAATTTTATCTTTGTGGTCCAAAATGTTAAAGATGAACTGAGCAATATTTCAGCTGGTTCAAGTTTGTGAGAGGAAAACAAAACAAGAGTTAATTAACTGTTATTACAAACCTTTTCAACTTTAATTTGACTTTCAAATATTAGCATTTATCTATGAACTATGCTTCTGGGTTTGACAAATTAGCTTTCACAGAACAAGTTTAATTAGGCTTCATTGTGCTTTTATGTCACTTTGCACAGTTCCAGACAATGAATGGATTAACTTACTAAAAGTCATATGCTTAAAAGAATTTGTTGAATACTAAAAGGGTTGACAAAGTTGCAAAGCTTTACCAGTCTAATGCAGAAAAGATGCATCCTGTTTTGCATGATAACACGCATTCTTTGCAGAGAACAGCTGGTGCTGACATACACAACCCTGCCTGGCTGCTCTCAGCACCCACAGGATATGTCACCACCCCCTTCCCATCCCATATGACCCTGAGAAAGTCTGGGGTGTGTGTGTTTACTACCAAATCTAATGCCTGTGAAAGACAGGAAGAAGAGAGATGGCTACAGGTACACATGACGTGACTAGGTGTACTGGTTCTCTACTGGAATAAAATAATTTCAGTGTGAACTTGTGTTTCTGTTTTAATTTTAGGTCCTTTTTTTTAGTTACCAGTGGCATTAGGGCTGGTTCATATTTATGCTATATTTATATGAAAGCTGATTTGAGTCAATAAAATCACAGGGCAGTGTTGTGAGCATTGTAGAAAAATATAAATAGATCCTGAAGTTGAGAAGCATGTTGGTGCTCTCTTTCACAAAGGGATATGTCACTTTAGAACTCACTAAATACAGATTTTGCATTACAGTAGGTACTATCTGTGTATAGGGGAGCTTGTTTGTAGCTGGGTATTAGACCTTATCTGGTTCCCTTTGGCTTCTGGACCTTTAACCACACATGGTTCTGTGTCCTGCTAGGGATATTGTAGTGTTAAACCTCTTTTGTCTAGACAAGGTAGCTGGTGCCCAACACAGTCAGACCTTGAAGAGATCTAAGAGGTGATTTAGTGAAAATTATGCTTGATAACAGAAAATCATGGCAGTTTATTCCATGGAGAGAAAAAGGAACAAATTTTTCTAGGGATAGAGCAGTCTATCTAACCAAAGAACACTTTTGTGATGGCTGCACATAGGGAGGCAGAAGTAAATGCTTTTAGAAACTGGAATTGCTGAAGCAGCAGTGGGTTTATGCATGCTTGCCCATTCCAAATCCCATAGCCATTTCCTGATGACCAGTATAATTTAGGTTAATATCAGGACTGTGTTAACTCACGGTTGGCTGACTGCCTGCAGAGTTGTTCCAGGAATGATACTGCACCAGGATTGTCCAGTCAGGACATTTACACTCCAAACATATTCTGTATTTCATGGGCAAGAAAAGCCCACACCATATATATTGATTTAGTGGCTCAATGCCAGTTAAAGATTTTCTCCATGCAGGAGCATTGCCTGGGGGGCCCTGCTGGTGTCCTGGCTAAATGCTGAAGATGTGACCTGTTATCTTTTGGAAAAGAGTGTTGTTGGACACTCTGGGCTACTTGAACATGCACACTATGTTTTTTAGACAAGAAGAAAGGTCACATGTGAGAAAATGACAAAAGGGAGTTAAGGAAGATACAGAAGAGAAAGTAGGGAAGGAATGTGATGAACAGAGCCAGAGGCAACTAGAAAGCCATTACTATGCAACACTGAGCAATAAACAAACCTAGAGATATTACAGGCGGGAAAAAGTCATCCAAAGAGTACTTTGTAGTGCAATGATAGCAAACTCAAACAAAATCAAAGGAAAAAGCAACAAAGATCAGGCAGCCACTTAAACCTCCCTAGGCAGCAAGATGAAATGTGCACTAGTGGCCATGTTCTAAAGGGTCCTTTAAATCTAGGAGATAGAGGCTGCTTTAGCCTTATCAACACAATAAAGTTGCACCTTTTTCTCCCTCCTTTGTAGCTGGCAAGTGAAAGGTACTCTGTTTTGCTGTGTGCCTATTAAGGGAATTTTCCAGTAACAGTTCATACAAATACATAAAACAGAAGTCTGGATGAAACCAAGTGAGGAAGAAAATGGAGGGAATATGCAATATGCCTTTATACTTAAGACTCCCACTCCCCTTATCAGGATTTATAAATGCTTAAGAAGGATGAGCTGACATTAAAAACTTTAACATTATCTTATATTTTTCTAAAATAGTACTAAAAATAAAGATAAAATCTATAAGGTTACATGTATAAGAACTGATTGGAAAGTGGAAAACCAGTTTATGGAACACCATAAAATATTTGACATAATTTCTGTTTTATAAAGTTGAAAAATGCACAATCTTTACAAAACATATTAACTGTTTTACAAATCAATTTTTTTCCCTGTAGCTCATATTTTTCCATTTTGGTACTGAGTCAGTTAAAATCCATACTGTCTACACACATTTACTTCCAACTTTCTTCCTGTTTTTAGTCTCTCTTCTCTGCTTCATCTACTTTGGGGAAGTTATGCTAAATAATATAAAAGAATCTCTTTCTTTTCTAAGCCAAAGAAATAGAAAAAGAAATCAGTTCCAGAGTACAAATTTACATGAAACTAAACACCTTATTCTGCTAAGGAACTTTGACATGTAAGACTCTCATATGCAATATGTTAGTCTGAGAAAACTTTTAGAACTCTGTTTATTACTTGTCCTGATTGATTCCAATGAGACATTTCTGAATAAAAGTAGTTTAAAATATCAAGTAGAGACTTCAGGATTTGGTGTGCTTACATTTTAAAGTCCCCAGTGTTTGAAAGGTTTATATATTTGCTTTAAATGTGTACACTGTAAGTACACCCTTTGAAGTCAGTGGGACAAATCCTCAATTGATATTGATTGCTATTACTCCACTGACTTCAGTGAAGTGATAACATTTATCGCAGCTGAAGACCTATCCCATAGGGAGAGGATGGTATTGTAAAGTTGTATGCTTAGAAGCTTTTTCCATGTTTACCCCAAATCTATTTCCTCTCTGTTTCCAGAAATTTCAAGCAGCCTTTTATAGTATTTCATTTCACTGCAGTGATGACAGAAGTTTCATTTCAGTGACAGAAGAGAATCCTATACTTCTGTGGAACAGAAAATATTAGAAACAAAAGGTAAGTGATAAATCAGACCCAAATACTAAGCTTTACTTACGTACTTTCCATGTATGTAGTGTAATGTTGGTACTGGTATGGAGTTTTTTCAGGCATGGGTTTCATATGTGAAAAGTTTATGCTTGTGTCCTTTTTCACTCTCCTGAATTGTACATGGATTCTGTGAAAATGTGGTCATTGAGTTTGGGGTTTTTGCTTCCTGTTAAAAGAAGAAATCAAGGAGGACTTTTAGTTCATGTTGTCATGTTTGACAAAGGGCTTACAGGACAATTTATGTTCTCAGTTATGGCTATGCAGCCCTTTTTTTTCTCTCAAGTGTTAAGATGATTTTACAGTACGTTGATCAGAAACCACTCTCTGAGACTTCCCCATATTTTCTCTTGTAACTTCTTGTATGCTCATGCAGTGCCAAGTGGAGTTTGGCTGTGTGTTAGGCCACAGCTTACAATAGTCAATGTTTTTCATAGCTTAGGTTTTAAGTTTTTCTATTTGTCCTCTGGATTCAAATGGCTACTGTGGCATCAAAATGAATGTTTAGGTTGATTTTCAGAGACTTGTAATTAAACCCTAGAAATACCTTGGTAGGGAAACTAAAAGAAAAACATGAAGCTGTTTTGCTAAATGAGCTCTTTCAAAAGATAAGATGGAGCATAATGGTTGGTACTGGGGAGAGTTGAGTTTCTTAAAAGACAAGTATTTGTGTTAATAAAAATACAAAAGTATGAACTTAGACGCTTCCATACCGAAAATCCTGACAGATGAACTTTGAGGCAACAAACTCAGCTGTGTATGAGACAATTGGAAAAAGAGATCATCAAACTCGGCCAAATCATTTTGACATGGCAGTCCTTCCATAAGCAGAACACAAATATAAGGCTCAGACTAAGTCTTTTACTGCTGAATCAGGGAATATAAGTATTTTCACACTTCTTCCCTGGAAAACTCAAAACGATCTTGGATAATTAGAAACAGTAGCCTTACTTGTAGACTCAGCAATATCTGAACTCTACAGCCACCTTTTTATCCAAAGCATGGTTCCCAGAACCCAGAAGACGTGGCACAAAGCCAAAATCCTTAACCTACCCTTACTCAGGGGAGGAATTACGGTCTCTTGCTGAGGGAAGAATGTATGCTTCTTGCTTCTGAGGTAGCAGCAACTGTGAGTGTACTTAATCTTGCAGGGGAGATCTTCTCTTGTATTGTTTTTCTGGAAACTTCTCCTGTCATTTTCAAATTCCAAGTCTAGTTGTGTCCATTTACCTGAATCTAGAAACTGATCTGTTGAATGAAAATGGGAATGATAAAAGGGGATAAAATGGAGATCCTCAGATTTTAGGACTAAGAAAATGAAGAACTTTTGTATGTATTTACTCTGTGGAGGCATTCTGTCATTAGCAAGCAATGCACTTTGCTCACTGGTAACCTATTGTTACTGCAGGTTTTGCAGGTAGATTGTCAGCCATTTGCTGAGTCGCTTTGTGCAACCTCTAAATCACTGCAGGCCATCTATTTGAAAAGCGTTAGTGGAGGAAGCATAATGTGCTTTCATGGTAATGTAAAACGCATTAGAAATGAATTGCATGATGCTTACCTCTCAAATTACAGAAAAGACAATGACACCCCTATGTGTGAATGCAAATTGTATATAAAAATATCACAGATGAATCCCTGAGCTGTAACATTTGTTGTTCATTTCTATAAATATTAACATATCAAGATTTATTTTGACATACCACTAAGATAAGTGCTAGAACTGACAATAATAATGTATAATTTATGTTCTCCATATTACCTTAACATCACTGTGCTTACATTATTGCATAAATTAATTTAATGTTTCTGACATGCAGCAGATTATTCAAGCATTTGTTCTTTTGTCTTCTATGGTTTCTGTTGCTGTTTTCCAAATTACAGAATATTATTATACTCTAATGTTTATTTTATGGTACATACAATTCATAAAGTCACTTTAAAGTTCTGAAAGCTTTTATTTAGCACTCAGATAAACATGTGTTGTTATATGATGTGGAAAGGGCATTAAAGCTTTTGTATATTAAATAACTTTATGCTTGTGATGCAAATTGACAATAGCTGAGAAATGCAAAGCTCAGGAGAAGTTGAATCTACTGCCTGTACAGTTAGGGCACTCAGAAAATATATGGTTGGTACTGGGGGTGTCTGCGTGTGACAATCGCTCCTGAATGCATGTAGAAAGTTCGAGATTTAGGAGTAAATCTGTTGCTGTTTGCTGGTCTGAACCACAGTCCTGTCCTTATCTGGCCCATGGGACAAGTTGTATGTAATCAAGGGTGTGTTTTCACAAGGCTAACAAAAGCAAGACGATGTACTTATTGCATCGCAGTGGTTACACTGGAGTTTTCTTTTGGACTTGAGGCAAGAATCCAACTTTTCATTTCATACAAAGAAGCCCCCCCGAAAAGGCAGAATATCCTCTCTGGACATACAGTATCTTTTCTATAAGTTAGAAATAAATTTCTAAGAATTGATAATTCAATGTCTTAATTTCTTTGCATTTAATAGAAATGAAAACGAGTTCCCTTTAAAAAAAAAAATAAAACAAAACACAAACAAACAAAATAACAACCAAAAACAATAGCATCTGTATCCTTTCCTCTGTCTCAAAGTGTTTCAGCAATGCATAACTTGAAGCATTTAAACCTCTCAATAATTGTTACTTAGTAACACTTCTGTATCTTCACTAAATCTGGAGAAAAAGTGTGATAAAGCCAACCTGTCCACAACTCAGCCTGGGCCAATAGCCTGAAGAGCTCAGGTGGAGAATTCCCAAGCTGAACCTCTTTGACTCTCTCAGTGTCCTAGGCAAGTACTGATCTTCTCCTGGGGCTGAAGGAAACACAGCATCACATTTGGCTGTAAGAGGTCCAGGGCACAGGCTACACATAGCACATAGTAGTTTTGCTGGTAGATTATTTGAACTGCTCTTGGTTTTAAAATCTTCACGGCTGCACAATCACCACTTGATAGTATTTTTAAAAAATAAATATTAAAAAAACCCAAATCAAATAGGGGAACAGGCTTTGTTCTAACCCCATTTTGCGTGCACTCAGAAAACAAATCCAGTAGAGGAAAGCAGATTTATGTTTTAAAGGCCAGATTCACCTGTACAGTGTGGCAGTATTAAGTGCTTGCCCTGAAATCTAAACCCACTGTAAGCTTCATTGATAATCAACTAGCTATTTGTGTGTTTAGCAAATTAGTCAATATCCTCCAAAACAAATAAAGATTATTCAATGCCAGTGCTAAATAATAAACAATTGGAAGTATCACAAGTTTGTTTCTTGTGCTCTTTTATTGCTTTTTTTTTTTTTGAGTATTATGTAGCTCTGGATCTTCTCTGACAAAATGCTGTAGAAAGGCAGAGCTAAGGTCAAGATTATGTGTTAGCCATTTGGGAGAGGCAGGTGATAATAATAAACAAAAATCAAACAATACAATCACTGGAAAGACCCACTAAATATTTGAACATACAAAATTTCATTGCAACAACCAGTTTGGAGGCACTTGACCTTCAAGGCAGAATCCATAACCCTAAATTATACCTCTGGATAATGGCTAAGGAAAGTCAGTTTCCTCAAAAAGACAATACTCAAAATAATTGCCATCTGTGCAGGGTGCTACTAAACTGTAGGCCCATGGAAAGGTGTTTTCTAAGATCCCGCAGTTCTGCCATATAAGGTCCCAGGAGATGGGTAGAGGCTTCCATCCATCAGGGATCCCCATGCAGAATGGTACATCCAGCTGCCTTTCCGGATAAGTAAATCTTTACTGAAGGGCTTGCTCCCCTGCCAGTTCACATCCAGTTCATGTGTGAACACATCGCTCATCTCCTGGGAGATTATCCTAGTCATGATGACAAAAATGGCATGGTCAAGGCAAGCATTATTCTTTCATCTCTGTACCCGTGTCAAAAAGGATGCAAGATGATGTGCAGCAGAGCTGAATTCTGCATCTTCTGGTGGGAGATTTCTTGGTTTAACTTTCTCTCTTAAGGAATATTTTTGTTTATTACCTACCATGATGTATTTGGGATAGGAGGAAAAAAAATCTTTTTCTGAATTGCCATTTATTAATTAGTTGATACATATAATGTATTTTTCAAAAAAAAGACTTTTATTCTTTCTCAATACAACTTGTTGGATTCATTCATTTGAGGACATCAGTAATCAAGGCACTAATTTGCTGTGTTCAGGGACTTTAACAAAGCAATCTCTTGTGCATATTTGCAGACTACCTCTGAAGCTGCTGAGTACAGAGCCTCTTTGGAAATGCTGGCTATGCTGCTCTTGATGGTGGCTGACACAGAACAAGGTGTGCTGTTGGAATTTAATTGCTGCCTCTGTGTTTTTATAGGAAACCAAACCCAAAAGCAGGCATCTTCAAATGGTGCTGAGACTTGTAATTTCACAGTGTTCTAATCATTAAAAGTTCAGCTTAAATGACAGATTTAGATGGGACTGTTTAAATTACAAGAAAGGACACAACAGTCTTTTAAAAGGCAGTGTATTTTGAGGTTGTTCATATATAAACAGCTATATAAAGAAACATTAAAAACAATCTTCCAAGGTGAAATATTCAATATTTTAACAGTGTCATTGTTTTTTTGCTGTCAAATGCTTGAAATGCTGAAATTGTCTCTGTTTAAGAGAGTTTCCCATTTTCACTGGAGTGTGCTCTTAGCAGTGGTAGAAAACAGAAGATTCCTACTCTTTTGACTTATTCTGATGTAAAATAATTCTGTATTTTATGATTGGTCTCGCTCCGTTACCAGCAGGAAGAGTACCATGGTGGTGAGGTTTTATTTTTGTTTTGGTTTTTTTTTTTTTAGTTCTTTGTTTGGTTGGGGTTTTTTGTTTGTCTGTTTGTTTTAACTGAAGGTTAAGGACAGAGGAGTTATTAAGAAATCAAAACACTGTTCAGCAGACACTGATGTGGAGCAATCTTCAGATTTTTTGCAGACAAAGAGGCATGGGTGGGCAATTGTATTCTGCATCATCTATGACTAGAGCAGAATGCTGTCTTAAATGTGCAGGGAGAGCAGTCCTGCCTGGTATCTGGTATAGCAGCAGAAATTGTTTCCTACAGAAAAAGAAGAGAACCCAGTTTGAAAGAGAGCTAGAGGCAATAATGCTTGAGAAGACAGAAGCTGATAAGTGAATGTAGGTGGTAGTAGACCAGCACTTTCAAGCACAGCTTCAGCAGCATATCAGAACTAGCATGGTGCAGAAGTCCTTTGGGGTGAGAAATGGGCAGCTGTGCCATCTCCATAACCAGGTGATGGCACTGCAGCTGATAACAATTATTAGCATAGGTATCAGCTGAGCCCAGAAGAATTTCTGGGCTTTGTGAAGAGTAAAGAGAGTGGGGAGAAAGAGGTATGCTTGAGTTTGCCAAGAGAGAGGGAGTAGAAGGACACTTCAAGTTTCTTTTTAAGTTTAGCTTAGTGTTATGTGGCAGCACAACACACAGTCAGGACAAGAAAGAAAGGGAAGGAAAGGAGTGAGCTGCAGGACACTGGAAGCAGTGTTGGAGGAGCCAGGTAACTTTTTTATTTGTTTGGTTGTTTTCTTGTTAGATTGTCACGGTTGCAACATCAGAGAGACCATGATAGACACATGTTGACAAATCCCCATAATGCTGAGATTGAGACCATGCCTTTGCTTGAAAGTCAGTGATGGTAGAGCTGTAAAAGTCTATGACACCAGTGATCCTTACTCTGGATGCAGCTGTACTGGCAAAACTAACTCCCAAGAGAGAAATTAGCTATGCTGGCAAAAGTTCAATTTTGCTGGTAAAACCACATCTATGCTGGGGCCTTTTGCCAGCACAGCTGTGTTGGTTGCAAATCCCATGTCCTTACACCCCTGACTTTTTGCTAGCAAAAGTTTAGTATAAGATTTGCCTCAGAAAGAAAATAATAGGGAGATTCACTTGTATTGATTCAAAGCTTCTTGTTTTGATACAGAAAGTAAGGCAAGATCTCCATAATGTTATCATTTATTCAGTCTCTATTTAGTGCTTTTCTCACTTGCATTTCTTAAATGTTGATTTTTCAATTTGTGTTCAGCACTTTAATACCAAATCATCAAAAACGCAATCTGGTAACCTGAGCCACATTACAGTTTCAATGCAGCACTGCCTCATTCTGTGCTAAACCACAGTTCTTTGATAAAAAACATGATAAAGAGCTACATTGTACAAAACACAG
Organism: Margarornis squamiger; assembly: GCA_035222235.1. NCBI lineage: Eukaryota > Metazoa > Chordata > Aves > Passeriformes > Furnariidae > Margarornis > Margarornis squamiger. Next base: position 12,578,270 of record JAWWTY010000156.1, read on the forward strand.
TGAAGCCAGCTGCAAATGTTCCAGGGCTATCCAGTAGTAAATAGCATAAAGTACAGAATTTGTGGAGGCTAATGCTCTCATTCATTCCTGAAGATATATATATTTTTAAAGTAAGAATCAGATGAAGAAAGCCATGTAAAATCTGCCTACCATCAGCTGAAAGCATCAAGAAAATGGAGAGTTTTTATCACTTATCTACCAAATGAGAACACACTGCAAATAGATGTATTTTCAGAGCTCTAAACTAGATTTAAGAGTGAACTAAAGCTCACGGCTCCAAGAAAATGGGCTTAGGCCTTGTTTCTGTATGTCAAATCATACTGATTTTACCATTTTGATTGAGAAAAAAGGGGGTCATAGAATTATAGAACATCCTGAGTTGGAAGGATCATCAAATCCAACTCCTGGCCCTGCACAGGACTCCCCAAAAATCACACCATGTGCCTGAGAGCATTGTCCACTTGTAGTGTCACTGAAATATGTTATATAAAAATAAATCTTCAGAAAATGTGTATGCATAAAGGAACTAGAAGGTGTAGGTTCTTTCCCAGAGGCCTGTGTAATGAATGAGGTTGATGCGTAGAACCTGTGTGCCCAGCTTGCTTGTTTGGTGAATCTGATGCAAATTCTCTTTTCAAATGGGAACAACAAAAAAAATGAAGTATCTTTGAAAGTTTACAGACATGCACAAGTACAACTAGAACAGACTATTTCTGATCTCTGAGCTCTAATGTTGCTGAACTACATCGATACTAAGAACAGCATGAAAGGCAAAAGCAAATAATTCCAGGAGCACATGAGCAATTGTGGACTGGTTTTCAGTGGAACTACAATGCTTGATGGTGAAATCCAGCATTTTCCCATGACTTGGAAGGATCTCCTGCCTTTACCCTGTGGTTATCATCCTGTTTTTTCCAAAGGAGAAAATTAGTTTGGTCTTCCACGTGTAAATCCTTCTAGGGACCAGCAAGTGCACAAGCCTGGTCTGGAGTTTTCCTTCTATTGACAGCCTGTTTTCACTCAACATATCTTTGATACCAGTTCTACTTGCAAATGTGCTGATGTGGGAAGCTTTGCTGAAAAACAGATAAACAAATGTGATTACGTTGGCCTTGTTTTCAGAGGAATCCAAGATTAAAAACCTATTTGCATATCTAGATATATAAAGAAGAGCTCTTTGGGTGAACCCTTCTTAAAAAAAAAAAAAAGATTGCTTAGTAGGTAGACTATCCTTTTCCAAAATGCTACCTGAGTCTAATATGGCAGTTGTAGGAAAACTCTTGTCAAAAATATCCTAAAGTAGTGCCAGAGGCTTGCTGGCTTTGAGACATGTTAGGAGTTATTCATAACTCAGTGTGGGTACCTACTAGCACTGGAATGTGCAAAGTGATTTTTTTGAAACCCACACAGAATCTTCAGAAGATGGTCATATTTGATGTAGGCTTTTTCATGCTATAGAGACTGTGCATAAGAAATCACAGCATGCATAAATAGTGCCAAGACTTGAAATTCCAGCCTTTTCCCAAGGAGAAAGTTCCCACAAATTTATTTTTTTTCTTTTCATTTTTCCTGTCCTTTTTCTTTTGTGGTCTTGCTGTAGCCAGAAGATGAGTAGGAAGTACAATATCGTATTTTTGACATGGTGAAAATTATACTTGTGTTGCTGTAGTTCTGAGGGAACATCTCTAATAATTATGATGGTAGTGCGAAAGTATTAAAAAGATTTTTCTGCGCAGTCACAACTTCTCAGAAAGAAAAATTAAACTCAGGTTTGTTTAACTGGTTTCTGGTTTGTCTTAGAGCTGATAACACAGGCTAAACCTAAGGCTGGCTCAGCTGAAAAAAGCATGTCTTCTGAAGTTCCATTAAAGATATTGGTAATGTAGTTGTTCCATGGAATTTTAATGATGAATTATTTTTCAGTAAAAATGAGTAGCTTTGTGAGTAGATGCAAAACTTGAATTTGATCTGTTTAAAATTACCTTTTATTCTTCGTTGTCATATATTAAAGTTTCTTAGGCTAACAAAGGGAACACTTAAAGAAAAATATGAAGTAATAGTTTGAATGCATTGGCTAAAATCTATGCAGCATTTTCAGAAATACTATAAGAGACTTGATTCTGTGTGACAGATTATGCAGCAGAATGCATAGATGTCACATGTGATACTGACTATCATGATACTTATTTGAGATCAGGAAAGAATTTCCCATATTGGCTGATGATGGGCCAGTATTGGTTGCTGAAAAAGGATGGCAGCTGTTAGGGTGAAGATCTCTGATGTACCATGAGCAGGGTATAAAGATCTTGGCAGAGCAAAGATGAGAAAGAATGTGCTGTCAAATATTCCTGCCATAGAGTCTTGGACTACTAGTTAGAGAAGCATGTATTTTTAAAAAATTAAAATCTATGTGGTTTTCTTCTAAGAAGTCTTAAAGTTGTGAAATTGATTCTGAGAAACTGAACTTTTGTGTCTCCTCAAAAACCATAATTTCCTTTTTATTCTAACTTCCTGAAGATGATTGTAAATCGACACTTTTCCTAAGTCTCAGGGCAACATCTCTAAATGCATTTCTTTCCACGGTGATAAAATAATCTCCTCACAAAAGCCTGAGTTTGTAGGGGGCCTTCTAAGTCACAGAATGCTTCCAGCCTCTGATAGCATTAAATAAATCAGAGAATTTGTCTGCTCTTCTTACTACAGAGATACATCCCATATGTTTGTTGTGCTTATTGTCAGTAGGAAGAGAGGTCAAACAGCTATTCCTTCCTGTACTGTTTTGTCTCAATGTGTGGGAGATATGCCAAAGAAGTTTGGGGTCTTGCATTCCAGCAGTGAGGAACTTGCCTCCTCACTGAGGAGAAAGGAGAAAGGATCCTAGAGAAAGGATTCCTTGCTTGGGTTTTTTTTTTTTTTTGTTTGTTTGTGTTGTTTTTGTTGCTTTTTTTTTCCGCTTGTGGAAGGTCTATTGAAACAGCGTCTATGATAGGAAGTGAATAAGTAAAATTTTGGCAGTCTTTCAGATTACCCAGAAAATGTGAATTTTACAGGAGATCATTGGGATAAATAAGTGTTTTTCTGCAATAACTTTTTTTCTGTGGTTCAGTGCATGGCTGTAGACATGATGAAGCAATTTGAGCTGGCCTTGATGAAAGGTCAAACAGATGGTTATTTCCTTATTTGCCTTGGGGCAGATGTACATATTGTAATTTTTTGTTTGAATTACCAGGTATACATCAATATAAGGAAATATGTAAGGAAACATTCAGCTGCCTTTTCCTCTTTTTTTTCTTACCTGATGAAGTATGGTCCTGACCTAAGGAAACTCCCTAATGTCAGGTCAGGCTAAATGACAGCTTTCATTTCTTCACAGGTTCATTGCTATGGAGGTAGCCAGGGGTTTCTGGCTGCTGAGTACGGAATAAGTGAATGGTGAGTAAGGAAGAGGAAAGCTTAGGGGAAGATGATTGTTCCTCATGGTGCAGAGAGCAGTGATCCCTGCAAGAAACTCATTCTCTAAGGATTGAAAGAAAGAAATTAGGGACATTGCTGTCCGCACTTTCTGACTAGTTTTGCAGTAAAATGCCTTTGCTGATGTATGAGGGGGCAATTTTGTTTGTGGCTACCACTGATCTTTCTAACACTTTTTCCCTTTGATGAGGATGGATCTTTTGCCCAGCCCCTGCCCAGGCCTTTGCCCATTTCTGTGCAGTGGCACTGAACTCTGCCAGGCTGCAGTATGAGCTGGGGTGTGCACAGCTGATGAGGCCACAGTCTGCAGTCTCCCACCCCTTTGGCAGAGCATGAGTGCAAATAGAGCTTTCTTGCTCTAATGGCTGTGAAAAGCAAACAAGTGGAACACACTCTGCAGATTGATTCTGAATTGCTGAGGGAATGCTTTCAGAAAACATGTTCTTTGTTGCCAGTTTTCTTTATTTTTTTTTTTTTTTTTAACTTTTTGTGTGCCATGGCCTCCAACACTTCTGGGCTTGAAAGGCAAAGACATTATTTCAAAACCTTTAGGGTTCTGAAATCAATAACTGGGGAAGATTGTCTGCTTTGTTTTTGGGCAGCATAAAAGGACAAAACTCACCTTGTCTGGATACAGACACAGAGAGAGAGAGCATAGATGGGTTTTATTTTTTGTAGACCATAGTACCTGGAGTATCTCCTAGTGAGAAGAGAGGATATTGGAAGAGAGAATGGTAAAACAGTCATAATCTGCATTTGGTTAATGATCTTTGGGGGCATCAGACATGATGACCTGAGCCTGAAGGCTGTTCTCAC
>JAWWTY010000156.1:12582656-12676010 GCA_035222235.1 Margarornis squamiger
GGACTCATGTGGGCTTTGTTCTAAAGACAGAGAAGTAGAGGAAATGAGGTGGATCTCCAGTGAGATAGCATATGTCAGGGAGGGAGGTGAATGATACAGAGTATAAAGAGTGTTAAGAGAAGAGTTGTACATGGGAAGAGCAAAAAAAGAAAGAGGAACTTGGCTGTAATAGGCTGTGAAATGTAAAGACAAAGAGAAATGAAGTCAGTCTCAAAATGCAAAATATATTCTTTATTAATCAGATGGAGCTGCCAGATGAACTCATTTCCCCCAAGTTATCAGGATAATCTCTTTATTCTGTTGCATCTCATCCTCTAGCCTAACTGGCATGAGTTATAGCCCTTTATGAAATGGGCATGTATGACAAGCAGAGATGACCTGTAAAGTAAGAGCTTTCTTAAATGGGATATGAGTAAATTATTTGACTCCACAGACAAGTTTATAGTCTCCTTTAATAAAAGTTTTGTATTAGACTTTCCAAAAGAGATAGAGGGAGGCCTTGCAGCAACTGCATAATTTTAAATATTAAAGGTGTAAATGTGATAAAGCCTCAAACGATGCACAAGGCTTAATTTTCCTCATATTTTCAAGATGGATTGAACATTGGTTTAAGAAGTTCAACTTTGCTTCAGATGTTTTAAAGTTGAGTTTGCTTTCTAGTACATCTTTCCTGTCCTACCAGTTAGTGTCCTGGATTATAAACAGGGAACACAATAGAGATATGGTTACATCCTGTTACATATGTTTCTTTGAAACTTTGCCACTTTACGGATGTTCCTGTTTCCTTGTAGTGATTTTTCAGTATTTACTTGAGAGAGAAGAACGTGCTGTCAGTCTCTGCTAATTTTATTAAGGGTAGTTCTCAAAATGAAGGATGGTGTGGGACTGACACTGCAGAAATTTGTCCTCAAACCTAAACTTTGGTCCAATATTGCAACTCAGTAGTAAGATCTGCTTGCATGACACAGGCTGGAGTCAATGAATGGTGTGTTTAGTTCAGTGTATTTTCTTTGACAATTGCCAGAAGCAGGGAGATTTCAGGGAAAAGTCTTGCTTCTGTGACTCCAGTGTAGTAGGAAATGTCCTGCAGAACCACTCTGAAAACAGACTTTGCTATAAACAGAACTAAGATCAAAAAATATTTTCCTGCCTTAGGGAGTGTAAGTGTTCTTACTGACACAAAAATGAAGTCTCTGTTTTGGCTTGTGTCATGTTGAGCTGTTTGATAATTCAGTTACTAGTAACAATTGTGTGTGTTATATGTACACACATTCAACAGGATGCTTAAATAAATTACTTGCATAATTGTGCAAAATGGAAATGAATAATTTGTTGTCAAGTAGGTCCTTGCAAACAGTAATTTACCCAAGCAACTCTCAAGGACAGCAGGGAAACAGGAAGGAAGGGAGAGTGAGAGAGAAAAACTGAACAGCAGAGAAAGCAGACTATACAGAGGAAGTGAGGATGCAAGAACAGTGAACAGTTGGGGGAAAAAAGGTATGAGTTGGCCATGAGTACATGAGGGTTGAAAATCAGGAGCAAAACTAACTATCAGAGCAGTGGGAGACTAGAACTGCCTTCCATGAGCCCTGAGATCCAAAGTTACAGTTTCCGAGACAGAGGTTTAACCTCTTCTGGAAGGCCTGGTATGAAGTGTAGATTTATGAGGCCAGGAGCTGACAGTCCAGGTAGAACTCTTGGGTTCTGTCCCTCTGCAAGGGGTTTGTGCATGTGGTTATCCTGTGTATAGCTTGGAACTGAACAAAAAAATGGCCATAATATTATACTCATTTTCCCATGTTAAACCAAAATCTTGAATATGAACAGTAGACAGGTAAGGGTCAGACTGAATGTTGCGAAAACCCTCTCAACATAGCCATTTCTTTCCAGAAATGTATGATTAATAATAAATGCCATGCCAATCATTAGGCTGCAGCTCATCTTGTATTCAGAAAGTGGAAATCTCCCTTACTGTTTCTAGGGTTTTGTCATTAGCAGTTGCTTTTTTATATGCAGTCACATAGTAACACTAGACAGTAAATAGTAGTAGTCAAGCAGATTTAGTTAGCTTTTTTTAAAGAAAAAACATTTTATGTGAGACCCAGTCCTCACCTCTACTGGGATCTAGCAGAGATATATGGGCAGAATCTTTATTAAGGTTATTATAGTTCAGCCTACAAAGTTGGTGACATTCCATTTTGACCTTTTGTGTAGATCCACACATGAAAATTATGCTGGTTTTTTTTTTTTAATAACAAAAGAGTTTGTGCACAAACCAATTGATTCCTAAATCCATCTGTTCAAACCAGTGTGTTATGCACTGTAAATCAGGGAACTCATGAAAAATGAAAAGTGGTGTTATCGTATTAGAGAATTTTGCTCTCTTTGGCAATACATATATAATGCCAGGTCCCATAATCTAGTAGACTTTTCCCTGTACTTTCAGAAACCTGCAGGCTAAATGGAAGTGAATGCCGTGGGCATTATGGTCTTGATTATATGGTGTATCCATTTTCATATCCTGGGTGTCTGACCATAGCCTCTGGGCATCTGTAGCAGAGAAACAGGTCTACTAACTCATGCATTTGTTACTTGTATCTGCAGCTGCACTTTATATTGGTTGGAACACTTTTGCTGTTAAAGCTGCTGTAAGAACTATTTTGAGTAAGTCACCCTGAACAGCTAATTCTGTTCTGGCCATTAGGTTTCACAGGTACAGCTCCTCATTAGATCCCAACTATTCTTCCCTGAGAGTGCCATGCTTTCCAAGTTCTATTTTCATTGCCCTTTTTTCCTCCTCTTTCTCTAAAAATCAGTGTCCCCATGGGCATGTAAAAGCTTACACAAGCTTGAATCACTGAGAACAATGTTTCAGTATTAGGTTTCTAGGATGAGAATATGAGGTGTTATGCAGAAAAAGAATAAAATATGTTTTTAAAGAGATGGAATTAGAAGGTAAGGGACAAGGGAAAAGTATAAAGAATTTGTGTTTTACTTTGTCAGTCTTCTGCAAAATGGTATCTTGCTTATTCTGTCGTTGGGAGGAAAAAAGTAACAGACAAAATAAATATTTTTTCTTTCAATTACATACACTAGTTTCAACTGAAATTAGTTTCAGTTTCTGGAATTTTCACTTCTTTCTCAGGGTTTCAATTTACCCAGATGAATGTATATTTTTCAAAGGTCAAGAGGAGACAATTTTCCTCTACTTTTTGGGAAAAAAATCTTGGTGGTGCTAATAGGACCTAACTAAAGAATTTGCAGAAACTAAAGTAAGCAACTTGAGCAGTGATTAATTTTGGTGAGGTGGTTTGATTTCCCATCTTGAAAGTCCTGTTTACTTACTGTCTTCTACTGCACCTCATCTCTGAAATAATTCTGGTGTTTCTCGATAGAATGTTTTCCTCCAAAGCACAGTGAAGGCCACTTATTGATAGTGTTCCCAGTGTATGTACAGCAAAATACTCTCTTGGGTCATGACTGGTTGAAATTTTCATTAAGGATCCTGTTCCCAGAAGTCTGCACCTTGAGCTTCTAAGTATAAAATAATTAAAAAACAAGCTTTGTGGGGGATGGGGTAGTATTTGTGTAGAGTTTTTTATTGTTTTAGGGTTGTGGGATTTCTTTTAAGTGATTAATCCTAAGTAGTAGTAATTTTAAATGAATGCATTTCTGTCTGGTGACCTGAGACACACCTGCCTGGCTTGCTTTATCTAGTTCAGTGTGCATGGAAGCAGGATGTGGTATCTACATTTACAGAAGTTGAAGGTCCTGTCCTCTTGACTGGCTGTGCAGAAGAGTGAGTTTCTTCACCTGTACTTCTGCAGTGGTGGTGCTGCTTGGTGTGAGCATTCCCAGGCAGTTTGATTCCTTTTAAGAGACTTTCTGACAGTTTGAAATTTGCACTCCTGACAGTCCTGCTTAGTGTCTTGCAACTCGCTTAACCTATTGCGGAACCAGACTACGGCAAAGGATGAGGCACAAGACATGCTTTCGCTATCCTTGGAGAAAATTATTCTGTCTGTGTGACTAACCTACCTATCTGATTTTCCTATGAGCCTGTGAAGGTTGGAAAACTGATGAAAAAAATCACAGTTGAAAAAGCTGAGAATAGCCTGATTGGGTAGTTAGTTAGAACAGGGAGCTGACAGCGCCAAGGTTGTGGGTTCAATGCTCTTATGGGCCATTCACTTAAGAGTTGGACTCGATGATCTTTGTGTGTCCCTTCCAACTCAGAAGGATGATCCAAATCAGCAGGATGATCCAAATCAGCAGGATGAGGGATGTAAAGTTGTTGTGAAAACTCTACAAGTATTCCATGGCAATATCAGAAATTTTGTGTACGAGTTGGAGCAGTTACACTTAATATTATATGTACAAAGAAGAGGCATCCTTTGTTTCAAAAGACCAAAAAAAAAAAAAACCCAAAGAAAATATTCTACTATTCCCATTTCACAGAAAGGAGCAAGCTAAATATGAAATGTTTAGCTCAAAAATGCCCAGGAAGCATATGATAAAGTAGGAAAGGGAGCTTGAAGCTTTTGTGTCCCAGTCAGTGTTCTAAAGAAGGACAAGCTTTTAAGAGGCACATGTCCCAAATACTCTGTTATTAATAGTCATTTACATAACAGCCTGTAGCCCCATTTCAATATTACAGAATAGGACTCACTCTTCTTTTGTGAAAATGACCTGGATTTATATCAGCAGTAGTAAAATACTGTCACAGAGAAGGGCTGTGAAGAGGGGGAAGGGAGTATGAAACTAAAAATAAGAAATATGTACAGTACATAATTCTAACAATGTTATCTGAAAGACAGTAAAAATAGACTCAATTAGATATTGTCAGAGCTTTTTTTCTCCATGCAGCTGCCTAGCCAAATATGACAATTTTTCAACAATATAAAAGTTCTAACACAATGCATGATACATTGTACTGAATTCATTAACACTTTGCTACCTTAAACAACATTGTAAAGAAGGAAAATAATGTAAGAGAGACTTGTCATTTTTTGTTGTTGTTCCTTTTGTTTCTGTGACATGTTTGGAATTGCATGCCTGAGAGAGTTTTGTGATCTAAATTTAATGATCCTAAAAGGGTTTCAGTAAGATATTGTTCTTTTCTCCTGCAGACATCCCTAGGCTGAGTGCTACATGAAAAGTGTGACTCAATTATACAAAAAATTTAATTTATCTTTAAAACTAAAAAGCCTTTTCATGCAGTATTTCCACAGGGATGTAGCCTTAGTGTAGAGCTTTCCTAGCTCTGCTTTGCAACAGTGTAATTCCTATAGAATGAGAATTTGCATGCAGTGTATAGAATATTGATGTGCACATAGGTACTCCCACCTTTCCTGAATAAAGACATTATGATGACAGTTGATACATTTGGTTTTGATACAGCAATGGAAACTGCAGATCTTTGCTCTCATTCAGAGCTGTCAATTTACAGAATTGCTAGAGTGGACAGTTAGTCACAGTGCAGATATTAAAACTTAAAATCCAGATCTTCAGCACTGGACTGAAATGTTGGGTCCAGTTCTAATGCAGGTCTTTTAGCTACCATTTTTTTTTTTTTTTTTTTTTTTACAGAGTATTACATTTGAGATAGATAGAAATTTGCAAAATTATTGAGGATTATGTTGGAGCTAAAAGTAGGAATGGCCAGTTTATATTGAACATATAGAGTAAAACAAACATTGGTTTGGGCATGCTTTTCAACTTTAAGCATATAATGTGCTCTGTCATGCCCTTGTGGCTTGACCATCACACTGGAACTGCAGGGAAAGAAAATTTCTAGGAATGAAGAAGAATCTGATGCATTTTTTGAAGGGAAATAAGGCTGATGACTGACAAAGCATTGGTTATTGGGCAATATAATAAAAGTATAAACCCATTATTTCATTTTTTGTTCCAGTTTAGTTTAACAGGTACTTTTGGCAAATTGTATGGAAGTATTCCTTTCCAAGTTGGACAAAATTTTAACCAGGGTTCTTTTGCTGTGCCCTTTAACCCTTAGCCTGGAAATCAGGAAAGATATCTCCTCTGTGAGCTCAAAGCATGGGCAAAGAGAATTGCTGTGATTACCTAATCAGAATATGGTAGGTGACAGCAGTTACTTTCTGGGAGATTAGACTAAAGTCCCCTTCACTCCTAATGAGGAATTCACACCTGTATAGATCCAGTTTTCCTGTTGCTGAAATGTAGAGTATCAAATTGATGTGGAATTTTCATTGCTATAGATACATGCATCCAATGTGTACATGTACTGGATTTTCTGTTTTTTTTCTTTCCAAAGTGCATTTTAAAAAACTACTGCTTTCAGAGACTGGTCACTGCCTCTGGAGGTATTTAAAAGACACGTAGATGTGGAACTTAGGGACGTGGCTTAATAGTGGTTTTGGTAGTGTTGTGTTAGTGCTTGGACTTGGTGATCTTAAAGGTCTTTTCCAACCTAAACAATTCTATGAAAATTGGGAAAGAGACATTGGAACTGAAAGAACTCTGAATTTATATGTCACTGGAATGTCTTTCTCACCAATTAGATAGAAGTTTCATCTTTTGTTGTGACATATTGTCCTGAATTAAACTGGGTTCTACATGGAAAAATACTGTACCAGTCAAACCCTGGAGACTGAGCCCGCTGAAGACAAAGTAGTGTCCACTACCCACTGTATTATATGATTAGCATGAAAGAGCAAGACAATATTTATTAGGGAAGCACTAGACAGTGCAGGCAATAAAAATGATGCTAGCAATTGGGAAATACCCTATACTAAGGCAGTGCTTTCATATTTCACCTTCTTATTTCCTACATGAATAAAACACCAGTCTGCCTTAGCGTAAACAGTGGAATAGGCAAAGGGGCAAAAAGCCACATACAAGTCAAAATCAAACCCAAACAACAACAAAACCCCTGAATTTTGAGTGGGCATCTATTTGAAAGCATAGAAAGAGGCTGGCCAATCTAGAGATATTGCAGTCACCACCAATATCATGGAAACAAAAAGACACAGTGGCTGTTCTAATAGCACGTTAGATAGAAAACCAGGAATTATGGAAAACATGTATTCTTTGAGTGTTGTAGAAAACACACTGAACATTTATTACTATAAGTTACAGTCGTAAGAAAACTAACTCCACTCCAGCCAAACACAGGATAGCATAAGCTTTCTGAGTTCATTCCTGTTACCATACCCCACTGTGCAATGATTGCTTCAGTTCCAACTGAGCTCAGATTATGCCTTGTCTTCCACTAAAGCTTTGTTTTCAAAAAGTCTGTAATTACAATTAAATTTAAACCACATACATTTGTATATGTATGATAGAAAAATATTTCTTTTGCATCAATCTATATATAAAGTGCAGAAAGAGGCTTAAAAAAGACCTACCTAACCAAAAAATTCCATAGAGCATCATGACTGCTTTGCAATACATTAATTCAAGTTTTCAGCCCATATGAAGTTTGTCCAGTTGTACTCAGGGTCCACCAGGCACCAGTAGAGATTGAGTTGAGCCTATGCATCAGACCCTCTTTGATTCATAGCGCTTTGCTGAACTGAAAGCCTCTGCTCTAGCACGGCTGTGTGGCCATGGCACACACCTAGAACCTGCTTACTTCTGTTGAGGATTTTGTCTAGTATGGTTTTGGTTATACTTTTGATAATTCTTTGCTAATACTGAAGTAGTCCAGTGGTAGGCTTTGTGACAGTGCTTTTCAGAGAGTAAAATCCCAACATAACTGAAGGTATGTACTACTAAAGTATGTAAAATATGTGTAGCTGTCTCTAATTTGGGAATAGGCAGTTTACTAATTCTTTATTTAGGGATATGAGGCCTGATATCTTAGAGTTTGACAGAAGTATTTAGACTTTGCAAATTTGCCCTGACAGTTGATTTGTTTACTTTATGAGTTTCATTGTTGCATTGATTGGGAGAAGAGGGAATGACATTATGTTGCACCAAATTCTGCTGATGTACACTAAGGCGATGCTTTTCATAACATTGCTGGGGACTTTTAAACAGTTGGAGGATTTCTGTTCCAGAGAGGTTTGGTTTTGAGTAGTGAATCAGTCCCTCATCGTAATTACAAAAGTGTCTGTTTGTTAGAGCTCTTCAAGATCCTTTCAGATGAAAGATGCTAATAGATGTAAGATAATGTGTACATGCAAGAATGTCGTCATTAATAAATATTAAAGAAAAAAAAGCTTTCTGTGAACGATGTAAAATAACACCAATGAGTATTTAATCTGCTTTTTAAATTGAATTTTCAGCTTAAAGAGGAAAACTTTTCTTCTTGTTTGAAAAATTAAAATAGAAAAATGAATATTGAAATGTATTGGCTTGGGATTTTCAACACAGTTTAAATAACTAATTAAGAAAAAGTTGAAGGGAGGAAAAACATTAAAATATGCAATAATTTATTTTTAATAAGTGTAAAACAGATTATTTTAATTACCACATTTTTAAAAATACAGGATAAATAAAATGCCTTAAATTGTCATTCATGGAGATTTGGAATTGAAGTGTAGAGATTAAAGCCTTTTATCAGTAGATGCAGACAAAAGACTTAATGAATAACGAACACAGAAATTAACTGAAATATCAGAGCTACATATTTTTATCTTAGTTTCCCATGTCCGCTGACTTTTCCCTTCTTTGGTTTTGCTTTTTAGAATGTTAGACAGGTGAGAGTTCATGGTATCTTCTGTAGCACAATTTCTTTATATAAAGCTTTAAAGCTGCTTTTAAATGTACCTCCTTGCCTTTAGAATAACAGCTACCTGGTTGACCTCTTCTGCTGCACAAGGGTTTGAAGGTATATGTTAGTCTATATAATTTTTTACACTTAATTTTCAGTTGCCCAGGTTTCCATTGAAATCTTTGTATGCAGGCTGCCAAAATCACCTAACGCAAATCACGCCTTGGCAAAGGCTGCACACCCTGGCTGGAGTTAATATTTTATATTACTGCATAAATTTTGGATCCAAGAGCTCCCTATTTATTGTGCAACTTTTTCAGAGGGGTTATGAAGAGCCATCCTGCTGTCTTCCAGTGCATGATCTAGGTCCTGTGAATCAGGGGGATCTCTTGGAGAGCTCTGTACGGTAGTGAAGATTTCTTCCTTTTAATGTGACAAACTCCATGCAGAAAAACACCACAACGGAGCCATATTCGTTGTGTTATGTCAAATGGGGGTAGGATTTCCTTTTCTGTGAAAGCACGTGCTTTTTGTTGACTTGCTCAAAAACATCTAAATGACATGCACTCTGTATTATTCACTTTGTGTTTATCCAAAACTGGTGCCTGACCCTGAAGTGCTGTATTTGTCCTGGTTGTTATAAGGTTGTATGCTCATTGTGCATAAATGAGTAATTGTCCTTCGGAGGCCTGTGCTTTAGTTCAGGCTGTTAGGGCTGCTGAGCCAACAAGCCCAGAAAGAGCTGTACTTTGGCATCATCCCAAAAAGTTAGAGGTCGTGAGCCAAAAACCCCAGGAAAGCTTTTCAGCTTTCCCGTCAGCCCGGTGTGCTGGAGTTCAGAGCTGCTGATCTCACCTGGAACAGGACAGCAGCAGAAAGGTGGGGGAGGGAGCAGCGCTTTCCAGGGAAGGAGCGTGCAAGCTCTACAACTCTTTCAGCAGTGGGGAAACTGTGCTGCTAGCAAGCAGGAAAACAAGGCATCTTTTGCCTCGAGTTTTCATCAGAAATATTTCTTCTCCTTTTGGCTTGTTCTGTTATGCATCTGAATTTCCTGGTTCTTTAAGGGGGAGAAGATATGTGAAGAAACCTCTGCCCGTAAGCCAGAATAGTTCTGTCATGTCTTACTCTCACTTTGGCACTCCAGGTATTCTTCTAAGAGGGGAAAAATAATTTGGGAGTCACTGACAGTTTTGCAAGGAAACATTAAAGATGGGAGGATTTGGCCCGATGGTAGCTGAAAGCACTCAGGCTCTGCCAGGATTTAATTCCTTGTGAACTCTGACCTGGAATGAATACAACATATATGCTACTGTTCCTCTATAATTTAGCATCGCTTTTTCCTGTGTGGGTTTTTCTCCCCCGCCATTCGTTTCTGTTAAACCTGGCTGAGTGGTTTACCCCTTATAACAAGTATCCCTGCAAGGGAGAGACTCTCACTGTTTTTACAGGCCTCTTAAGACTCCGCTAAAAGGTACTGGAGATTTGCCTTCGCTTGCGTTAGTAATGTTGCTGTTTTTGGATCCAAAGGCCTCCAGTTCAAATCCCCCCAGTAGAGTTAGATGCCTCACAAAGTAAAAAGGCACTCCTCGGATTAAAGGAACTGATTGAATGCTGCTGTGTAGACCACTAATGTGCTACAAGGGTACTCCGTTCTTTAGCAGGAATTGCAGTGTGCTGCTGGGGGACTTCTCAGGCACTGTTACTTAGAAATTACATGGTGCTACACTAGCTCTGGGACTTGAAGATTTGCATTCACTCTGCAGCTTCATTAAAAATTTTAACTGGGACATATTTAGACTACTCAAGCTGCTTCTATAGAGTTGATTATTTTGTCTTGTCCTTAGAAAACAGCTTATCCTTGTGAAAATAACATATAAATTATACTATTATATTTAGTGGTGCAAGTTTTGCTGTTGCTGTTAGTTTTCCTTTTGAAGCCATGGAATTTCTGACAAATAATGTCTTCTGAGTTAAAATTCACCATAGAAAGAACATGTTCTTTGCCTTTTCCATTGTCTCAATGAATTATATGAACCTCCATCATTAGCATCGTTACTGCCTAGAGAATAAAGAAAAGGGAAAGGATCTTTCAGGGAGCAAGACACAAGATGCTTCAGAGTTGTCCAGATGAAATATTAAATGTGCACCACTATTCTATCTATAAAGTGTATGTAGTAATATTTGCTCACTTTCAGAGTACTGTTTGTGTCTTAATTTATTGAAGAAATTTGATTATCTCCCAAGGAACCTTTTGTAGAAATACAAGTGCTATTCTCATGAGCACAGGGGTTTGGTGGCTTTCTAAAATCTGCTGCAAATTCATTCTCCTTATAGGAAGCTGTGGTCCAGAATCTATGATTTAGCTGTTCGTGCTGAACTGCAGAAAAAAAAAAAAAAATTGGGTAAATATTTCCTTTTGTAGCACCAAGGTGTCCAGAACAATCTGCCTAAGCATAGGCCGTTTTCTCTCTGTTAGACTGGCATTGTTGAGCCTGAAATGTGAGGATTTCAGGCTATGTCATAATTAAAAGAGTTTATAATTGTTGCAGGAATATCTGCAATATACGCATACATTAGTCATCATTTCATCTTTCTCTCCTTAAATATAGGAATATTCAATGGTGCAAGCTGTAGATGCTTAGATAGTTCTTGCAGAAGTACACGGAAGTAATGAAAGTGTCCAGGCAAGTCATGACAGCTTTAAATGGAATTAGATCACACAGGAGTAAGTAAACTTTATGCATTATTCCATTCACTTCATTTTACATTTGAAAAATCCAGTTTATCTAAAATTAGATGAAGCTGCCACAGCATTTTGAGTCCATGATGGCATTTGAGACTTAATTTCTCCTCTGAAAGGACTGTTCCTTTCTGTGGAATTCTGCAGGTGCTCTATCTTTGTGAGATCCAAGATGTCTTAAATTTTGAGTTGTTTGTTACAGTCAGTTTCGTGCAAAGCCTATAGTCAGCAATCAGTCGATTAAATATTATGCCTCACCAGTTCATCCTTTTCAAGTTTCCTGTTTATACGTTTAAACAAAAAAAGGAAAAGCCTATTTGCCTTTTGCTTTCTTTTATTGTTTTCTGGGAGCACAAGAAAATTATTTTCACACTTGATGAAGCTCAGCCTTCATAAGTAAAGCAGTAAAGACCAAACTACGCACCAGAGCATAAGTCAGTTTAGAGTTAAACTTGCAACACCAAGTGGGTTTTTAGCAGCTTCTCTGAGAAAAAGAAACTGAATTGTTTCCAAGGATTTTTGAGCAAGCTTTTTGGGCTTCTTGTATTGCCTTTGCATTGTGTTGGAATTCCATATGCTGGAAATCTAATTTGGAATTGTACAAATGCTCTGACTGAGCGAGTTGTCTGGGGATTAAGCTGTGACATTAGCACTGCACTGGGAGCGGACAGCTTTCCTGATACTGCAGACTGTAATATTTGGTATCTTGTTTGAGGAATGGTGGAGCCATGGGAATTTTTTACTGTCTTACGTTTGATTGAGGAGTGGGTTTAGGGGTTTGGAGTTATGGAGTTTTTTTGTTTTGCTTTTTTTTTCTTCTGTGTGTTTTTTTGTTTGTTTGATTTTTTAATTCTCCATAGTATGTATCATGGACCAAGTAAGGCTTGAAAAACATTTGCTGTGGCTAAGAAATCACTAAAGACGTTTTTTCTTTTCTGCTTTGAAGCCACCTATTTCACTTTCCCTAGTTGCTGAAATTGATTCACTTTTACCCTTTACTCTGTAGTTATGCACTGTAGGCGAGATTTCCAGTCACAGAAGGCCTAACAATAATTCTCACCTGCTTATGAGTTCTAATGTGATAATAACTGTGATTATTAAAAAGTATTAAGAAAACCCAAACACACACACACAAAAAACTAATACAGCTTTCACTTACCAGCTAATTTTCTTTGCTATAGATTTTGGAGAGCACTAAACTCTTTGCAAGAATAACACCTGTTGAGCCAATTTAAAACATGATTAAGAGCACCCAACTAGTTTCTGAATAAATAGCTGTTGATTATTTTTGAGAAAATACTTGCTGCTTCTTTTCTTTTAGTATGTTTAGGTGTTGCTAATTTTTCTTCATGCATCTGCCAAAAGTCCATTCTGCATTTCTGATGGCTGCCATAAGGTGGTGCCAGACCATCGGTATATACAATATGAGACAATGGTTTGGGTTTGAACAGATCAAAAACCAAACGAGCTTTAAAATCTGATCTCAAACAATTTGCAGTGCAAACAAATGAAACAGCCAGAGCAAATAGTTACTTTGATGCCTTTTTTTTTTTTAATAGTTAGCAAAAAGGCAGGGTTTGTCTGATATATACTCTTTTTTGTGTGCCTGTTTGTGTGTGTATATTGTCATACAAATATGTTTGTGCTTGAGTGTAAAGTTTGACCTGAAATGTGTTTTTGCCCTAAGGGTACTGATGTCTTGTTTTTGATCACATTGTACTAATGTGGCTTAATTAATAGCCCTCTTAGCATCTCTGTTAGCTTTAGTTGCCTGTGTGTATTTATTGCAAACCTGCTAAATGTTAGAGCTGACAAGGCAAATGATAGATTTCCAACTTTTGAAAAACAATATCTATTCTAATGCATGTTAAAGGAAGACTAATTTACTGCCTTAAACTAAGCTCACAATTGAGTGCTCAATGAGAGCAATGAAAAATTAATATTTTAAAGTAATGTTTTAAATATCCCGTCTATCTGGTTCAAAAATCTATATTATATTAATTATACAGACGTACCAATTTATTCCTTGAGCTATCTTACTCAGTTTCTAAAGTATTTGGTTTATAATAACTGAGGGGGGAAAATTAGGCCTGTGGTTAATGAGAGGGAGATACAAGTGTTTATTAAATATCGTATTTGAATGGCTACTATCTGTGTAAGATAAAATGATAATAGTTGGAAATGAAAAAAATATTATTGACAGTGGATTATGTGGATCAGGACAGTCTAAAATGCTTGGTTTCACATTTGTGTTTATGTTCACGTTTAATAAAGAGGTTGAAGGTTTATGTTTATAAATACATATCTTTAGTGGGGGAAACATTAGCATTCACAATTCATTTGCTCTTGAACACCTTTTGTTAATGTATGAAATGAAATACAGCATGTGGCCTGGCAACTGAACAAGCTAAAATTAAAAATTATTTAACTTACATGCATTTGTAGAGCTTTGTAGTTACATGGAGAAATACAGTAATTCTAACAAATTTGTCATGATGCTGTATTCTTTGCCACATAGCAGTAACTTAAAAAGAAAACAAAAATGAAACCCCAAAAAACCCAAACAAAACCTCACACCAAACAGCAAAATATCCCCAAAACCTCACCCCACAATTATTCTTTCTTTGTAATTTTAAAAATAAAGCTAACCTAAACTTAACCTACTGAGTTGAATAATTCCAAATTTGCGTTAACAACTTTGGAGAATTGGTGTAAATAACCAGCAACAGCCTAACATGAATATTTTGTGATTCAGACTTCTTACCACGTTAATTTACTCCACAATGAATCCACTTGTGTCTAAGATGATGCTGTGAGTGACATTTTGAGGCTAAAAGCCTCTAAAATATTTGTAATAATTTAGATAGTGATTATCCTGTCTAGACCTCTTACTCTTTGCTAGACTTTCATTTAAATGCTGGACCTTTTCTTCTGATCATAAATCAGTGGCAAATGTGCAGATTTGGACTCTCTGAAGTTTTCAATGTTTTCTCAAAGCATTCCAAAACACTGAAATCCTGGAACGGCAAGGGGAAAAAAAATTCAAGTCAAAGGTAAAAGCAAAAATTATTTATGGAGCATTTTGTCTCTTATCCTAAAACTCAGAGTACTAGTGGCAGCAGTGATGAGCTTAACTGCTTCTTGTGCCTACTGCTTGTCGTGAAGTCAAATTTGATTGACATTTCATCATAAATTTCTATTCCTCATAACAAGTATTCCTGTTCCTCTGTTTGTAAGAGCATTTCTAAGATGCTTCCTTAAAACAATGTAAGTCATTTGCAGCTTTTATGGCATCTAAATCTACACCGTTATGCTGGCTTGGTTCTACTGACATTTTAACATTGTTAATAATCACTGGCCATTTGTGTGTGCTGTGTAAAGGCATAATGTGCTTTTATATAAAACACTGTTATGAGTGCTCATTATCTTGTGAGGCAGCAGTTATAATGAAAATTAAACAATTGCAAACTTGCTTTGCCAAGTGTTTTTAAAATAAATTTAACCAGGCTGATTCACAGCTCCTACCTGATTCTGCGGGGTTATCTATCAAAGCTGTTGGAGAGTTGCATGCATAAATTCCTTCATGCAGTAGTGAGAGCTGTGCGCAGTCCGCTCCTCCGTGCTCTGCTAAAACTGATCAGGAAATGCTTGTTTTACAGGCAGGATCCTGGCAGGGCATGAAATAAGTGTAAACCTTTGAAACTAGTCTCTGTGGTATCGATAGCTGAATGGACTTAACAAATGACCTTTTACTCACAGTTAGCCACAGAAGTACTAGATCCGCAATCTGTAAGCTACTCCTGCTGTTTTAAACTGCGTGGTTTAAAATTACCAAATTAGTTGCACTTCTCAAGCTGAGAAAGGGTTGAGAATCTAAATGTGGGCTATTCAGTGTTTTGCTTATAGACCAAAAAGTTTTACTAAATACTATACATAATAAACATATTTTTTCCACAATTTCTTCAGTGTTTCTACACAAAATTACTTGAATGGGAAGTACTTTAATAGTAAAGTGAATGAATGATGAGATAGCCATGGCTTCTCCATGGTGTCAGCATTTCAGCACAGTTGTTTTAGCTGAGGATCTGGACATTTGAAATTTACTTTTAAAATTACTGTTGCTGAGCATCTTTTCAAAGCTGAGCTAACCAGGGTAGTTTGTGTAATTTCTGACATACTTCCCTTCTGTTATGCATGCAACCAGATTTGTCCTTATAGGACTTGTATTAAACTGCTTCTCTGTCTTTTATTTTAATGCAGCACTTAGAGGCAGATTGTTCCAGGACTATAGAAGTAAGGGAAAGCAAATTTCCATTTTCTTTCTTTTCTTTTTTTTTTTTTTTTTTTGGCATGTTTAATTTTGAAAGCTACCGTGGCATGAAACAATAATTCAGAGGGGCTCTGTTTCAAATTACCTTTCTTCATTAAAAAATAAAATAAAATAACCAGGAGGTCTAGCACATTATGTCACTAAGTCACACAGTAAGAGGGACCATCAAAGAATGGTGGGAATTATCACAGCAGCTTGCTCCTTGTTAGAAGCATTTACCTCATGACCCTTTCATTTGCCTACTGCCACTTTAGTTTAAGAGTGACAACACTGTATTGCATTCTGCACTTTCTGCCTCCCCCCCCTCCTCGCCTTTCCCTTAGCACCAGATGCCTTTGTAAAGCAGCCTGGTGAAGGAGTGAACAAAACCTTGTGGGATAAGTCTGACACTGGAAGTTAATGATTATCAGTCGAAACAAAACACTTGTTTACATGTTGTAGTCATTAGAGGTTCCAGTCAGTCATACCTCGGCTGGGATTCCTGCCAAATGTTTTGAGGGTTCTTTCACAAGCTGTGCAGTTTTGTAAATACAAAAGCGCTCTTATTAAGCCTTTTTAGTATTAGACTGTGCAATTAAGATTACGGGTAATTAGATTCCTTTCTTTGGAGTAGAATGGTCCAAGATACACACACAACTTTCTTAGCCACAGGATACCATCGTATCTCTATTTGGGTGTTCCATTACAGATCAATGACTGAGAGAAACTATTTTGTATTGTGCACATTTTTTCTTTATTAAAAATTGCACTCAAAACTTTGGGCGCTATGGATTTTTCCTCACCTTATTGTCAGCACCTCCATCACAGCCATAAAACTTTCTTTTTTGATTAGCATGTCTCAATTTGCTGGAAACACTTTGCTGTATGTCTTTTAGTGTTGCTGGCTTTTCATTTCAGCCTTATTACAGCTAGGATTAAGGAGGTGATTTGGCTATGAAGGAATTTAGGAAAATTTCCAGTAAGCTAAGGATGACTTTAAGTTAACTGCAGGATAACAGAGTTGTAGAAATGAATGTTTCTTTTAACACCTGTGAATTAGTCCATACCTGAATAAATAAATGATCCCTTTGATATTTGAAGTTGGTATAAACTAGCTCAAATTTCACCACTTTCTTGTAAACACTTTAATCATGCAAAAATACATCTAATACAAATAATCATGTGAGCTGGTGAACCTGTTTCACATACTCTTCTGCTTAGGGAGTATTCTCTGCATTGAGCATGATGGTAAATTATTTAAGGTTTGGGAGGCCATTTTTTTAACTGTGAATTGTAAGACAACTGAATCATCCATACATATTTTATCTCCATTTTTTTCTTTGCCAGGGAAGATATCCGTTTTAGTTGCTCCAGTGCAGGACTGCTCGCTTTGACATTTCCCGGTTGTCTGTAGTGCTAGGCAATAATTAAATATCAGGTGCATAAGCTGCTCTTTAATTTGACATGTGTGCTCCAGGCAATAAACACATGCAGTGCAACGTGGGAGTGTAATTGCTAAGGAATAAAATCTTGTACCAAGTGAGATCATTGTATCAGGTACTGTGTGACAGCTCATTTGATCATTATGCCCAGGCTAAAGAGGTTGCCTAATTAGTTTCCATTAAAACTCACCCTTTAATCAGGAATTATTCTTGCATAAAGAATGTCACTTGGTCCAGATGAATGAACAATGGTTCCCCCTTGAGATTCAACTATCTGTTACACTTGGGATGCCATATGTCTTTTCAAACAATTCAGTTTGTACTCTGTGAGTTTGGATCTCGGAGCACTATGCAGTATTTGCATTTTCTCGATACCAGCTAGTGTTCTGTGGAAAAACCACAATGGTATTCTGTATATACTTCATCAAGTCAGAGAAACTGTGTTCAAGTGGCAAGTGTGTTGTAAACACACAAATGACTAATGGGCCTCTCTTAACTAATGTGTCTTAGCTGTTGTATGTATTTCATTAGTGACATGCATAGCATATATGCTATTACCTGGAGCTTGGTTTCTTGCATGGAAACGTCAAGGTTCATCTAAATTTAATATTTTGAAGGGAAATAACTCCCTAGCTTTTTTTCTTCCTGTGACAATAGCTTTGTTGGATGAAGCTGATCACAGAAGTAACTGTGCTTAATTTTTTTTTTCTCTCCCCTCCAAAATCTTTCAAGTTGAGTGCCTTCCCTCTGTTCCCACAGAGACACGTGCAGTTTGGCAGATTACTAGGTTCATGCACATCACAGATGTGGAGCTTAGCTATTGGGTACGTTTCAGTGTGAGCCACTTCTGCAAGTTCCAAGTTGTCCACCTGAACTGACTCATCTGCTGTGCGAGTGTCAGTTGCAGTGAGTGTCTCAGCTGACCAGAAACCTCTCTGCAGGAGAGGCTTCCCCCAGCAGCAGCACAGACTATGGTAGGCCATGTGGTAAGAAAGAGACTCTCAGGTCAAAGCTCAGCATTTGCAGTGAGTGGCTTCAGTCAACCGCTTTGATATATCTTCTTGTAAAGACAGAACCTGGTTGAGTAATGTTTGCAAAATGCCATAGGCTGAACTGGCAGTTTGAAGTCTAGTTACAGGCAGAGCTGCTAGGTGCTCTTCCTTTCCCCAGAGATGTCTTGGGGCAGTGACTAGGTTTCCTTTCTGTAGCAGAGGGATGGGCTTACAACATGTTCATGTCTGCATTGACTGTATCTGTGACTGTGTTGTCCAGCTTCTTTTAATCAAATGGTTTATGAGGCACCCAGATAAACAGGTCTCAAAAATACTTCGTCAGTTGTTTGGGTTTTTTTTTTGTGTGTGTGTGTTTTTTTTTATTATTATTATTATTTTTTTTTAGTTCAGACTGTAGGAGACCCCTGTTGTGTTTGGAGGAACTTAAAAATATTTGGTAGGCTTTGTGTTCTTGGAGGCAACGTCTTTGACAGAAACAACATCAATGTAAGGTTTTGTGAAAGATTGCCTGCTCCAGGGTTATTCTTGGTAAGTCTGAATTCTCTAACATTCATACTTAAACCCAAGACATATGAGCTTTTACACTTCAAGTGTGTTCAAGGCAACAGAAGGACATGAGTGCAGAGTGGAATTCAAATCCTTAATGCTTCTTGTTGCTATTGCTTCAAGTGCCTCCATTCTCCACACCCAATATACAATGTGTCATACCCACAGTGAATGAAGCAGACAAGAAAGTGGCTAAAACACATGATTAACATCTAGAATCTGAAGAGGAGAGAAATGGATTGGTGATCTAATCTGAATCTCGGAATAGCAGAAGCTTTTAATTTACTCTTTCTCATACCTATAGCTATGTGTTTAGGAAAATTAGTATTCAGTGTTGTCTAAGAGCTGTCCACCTTTACCTAACCTTTGTGGCTGTGGTCAATCTCTAATACATCAGAGGAAGATGGAGAAAAAGGAATAAATGATTCTATGAGCACAGAAACTGAATTCTGATTTCCTCTGGCATCCTCTGGTTAATCCATACTATTTTGGCATTCTCACATATATTTTACATCCCCTTCTAATATTTTCAGCAAACATATTCTCTTTCATGTTCTCAATACCATTCCTGATTTCTTTCCCTGTCCCCACCTTGTATTTTTCAGGCTTTTGGAGAAATAGGTTGCATCTGATTCAGTTGCAGGCATCGATTGGTGTCAGTTGCTGTCTCTTGACTATTAGCCAAAGAGGATTTGTTGCATCTTAGTTACTTCAAACCCAACAAATGCCTAGAGGGGCTCCATGGTGATGATTTATGCAAATACTTTAGTGAAGCTCCTAGATGGTATCCAGGCTTCTCTGGTGGTATGCAGTGATAAAGATCAATTATCACTAGAATTATCTGGCTATAATATCTTATTTTTTAAGGAGCTTATTGATATGTCTGGTAATCATGAATGAAGTGCCTTCTCCTTTTCTGCAGGCCTCTCTCTTGGAAGCTTGTGAGTTGAAGAACACACAGAGTCTTTGCACATTATTGATCTCAGGGCAATTTTTGGCAATATAGACTAAAATAACTCTTAAATGAAAGCAATTGGAAATGTAGTAGCACAATGGGGAAATAAAAACACAGAATTAATAATGAGTAAATTTAATAGCATTAATAATAGTAGTGGTACTATTTGGTACAAAGGCCAACCTACCCAAAAGGGGAGTTTTATTTTGTCTTTAATCAGGTTAAGCTCTTTAGTTAGTTTTTGTGCTAATCGCAGTGGTTTATATTCTGAAGTTTTCAATGTAATCACTTGTGTTTTCCCTACATGAATAAATGTTTTCATTATAACAATGAATTCTGCACTTGTAGTTTAAACAAAAGGAACAACTTGAAGTTACACTTTAAAAAGTGTTACACTTTGAAAGAGTATTTTTGCAATCTTTATTCTCACATAATGATGGGGACACGAGAGCATCTGAAATCCCTTAGATTGTGTGTTCAGTGCAGTAGCTCTATCATTTTCCTTCCCTCATCTCCCTGTTTTTCCTCTAAAAAAAAGAAAAAGAAAATAAAAAAAAAATCCAAGTGTTTCAAGCTTTCCTTCTGCAACTGTATTTTTGACTGCAATCATGACTTTGCCTGATTTTTAGTCCCACTTCTTTGGTCTGTGTTCTTTCTGCCTGATTCTTTCTCTGTATTCTTTTCAAAGTTGGTTAGACAAAAGATATAAAATGTTTCCATAAGAATGTATTGAATTGATTTATAATATTGAGACTATTATTTAGTTTTTGAACTTTCTGAAGATACCAAGATGCTCCTTTTTTTTTAAATGCAATGTCATAAATAAATCTGAGTTCATTCTAGGCTTGACCCAGTTTTACTTAAAGGTTTATGAACTCAGCAAACTTGGCTCAAATATTGATGAAAGGCTGCACTGAGATGCACCACATTATGATTAAAATCTTTCTGTAGCCCTCCTCTAAGTATTAAGCATATCTAATTATTTTCAGTAGCAGGCTTAAACCAGAAATGACCTAAGAAAAATACTTTTGCTATAAACAAATATAAACTAAAACCAGTTTTGGATGACCATTCAGGACTACTTTTACTTTCTCTGAGTCTCGGTGCCAAGATCTGAATTTTACATCTTTTCCACAAAACACATTTTCCCATTACAAATACATATGTTTATCTTTGCATTATAAAATGGGAACTATTTTTATTACTCTTGTTATTAAACCAAGTAATCTTTTGTGTTTCTATAAGAAATTCACTAGAGTGGAATCAAAACATTTTTCAGTATAGAATTAACCTTTCCCATATGCAAAAAGTAAACTAAATTGCATTCAATGTAAATAGAGTAAAAACCATCAACATTACTCTATGTAATATCCTGATACTTTACAGCCCTTTTGGACCTGAACATATCAGCCATACTTCAGAAGCCTTCATAAACTTGTGTAAATGTTTTCTTTTGCAATGATTTTTCAAAGTTTCCAGTAACAATCATTTATTGGTCTCTTGTGAGTTGTAATGCATGGATTGAATATTATCAAGGAAAATAAACTGGTTTTGTTTTATTTCTCTGAAGTGCTCTCTGAAAGAATTCTATTCAAAATGTACATGTTGGATCATATTATGCCCCTAGCTATGGTATCTGATAAAATGCCATTGACTTTATTACTGTCCACTTTGACTCTGGCATATTTCCATGTACTCAGGCTGCCAGTGTAACTAAGGAGGGAAAACTTAACCTGCAGCATATTTTGCTTCAGAAAGAGATGCATTATTTATCCTCAGCGAGGCAAGTACAGTAATTCACACATTATGCACAGTAAGACTGAATGAGCACTAAAATCCCATTGTAAAAGTCCCCTCTTGCAGAGCTCCCCAATAAGGTACTTCCCGGGGCAGTCAGCTGCAAGCTCTTGCACATGGGGAATTGTGCTCAGCTTTAGCTTGTGGCTTCTCAGGGGACTGGAATAAAAATTATTGTGCAGGTCAAGGGCCAGGGTGAGCCCTGCTATGAGAGGGACTGGGCAGGAACACTGAGGTGCTGGACTCGCCGATTCTGTATGGAGGGAAAGGATGAGGGCAGCAAATGGTCTTTCTGCAGTAAGGAGAGGACCATGTGCCCCAACCCACCTCAGTATCCCTGCTGTGGCCCTTGTAGAACAGAAATGTTCAGAGACAACAGCCATCTTTGACATGAAAGCTACCTGCCAGCCTAGGAAATGGCCAAAATTATTTCTACCTAGATCAACCCATAATTGCCCACCACCTTTAAGAAATCTTGGGGGACTAAAAAAAATAAAAAATATGGGTCTAAACGTGCTAAACACCTTTGTTTCCCCGTGTAGTCTGGAAGGCTTAGGTCTAGTCTACACAAGAATAAAGAACTGAAAATGTTTTGCAGAAAATGTGAAATGGCATATCATTTGCTAAATGCTGTCCCTGTGTAGCTGCTCTATCATCAAGCAAAAACCATTTTGCTTTGGAATAACTTCTGTGGGAAAGATAATTTATTTCAACTGGAATATATTCTCGAAATTTTATCAGTGTATTTAGTTAATGCTTTCCAGCCTTTCTCTCCAACCATGAAGTTTTGTGCTTTTATTACTTTGGAAATTAGTGCTGTTTTCAAAATAAGGCATTCTGGAGGAAATAGCAAATATACAGAAATTCAAGATAACAATGTTAGAACTGGGACCAATGAACATTTGCTTTTTGAATTATACAGAACTTAGAGCAGGAAGAACAGGCAGATCATCCTTAAACATCAAATTAGTGCAACTAGAATTATACTGAAAAATCTCATTTTAACAAGATTATGATGTATTAATTTTTGAAAGTGCTCTAAAAATATAGAATTTTTATACATGCTATTCCTTTATTTTTGAAATATTGTTCTCTAACTTTTTAAAAAGCCAACTTTCAGGGGAGCATACGTCTTAAGTTCAAAGAACAGTATGCATTTACAGATGACTAAATTTTGAAAGCTTTTGCTGTTCATTCTTTCACATAGAACATTGAACACGTAATATTCACAGCCCTCATGATAATAGGTTTGCTGGGACATGGAAGGCATCTCTCTTTCTTGTTCTAGCTGAGTTAATATGTCTAGTTTTGCCACTTGAGAAATAAAGTTGGTATCTACAACCTCTTGTTTAAAAGCTATCTAGATCCTATCCTCTGTAGTCTGTCAAGAGTGGTTATGAAGGGGTCTCTTTCAAGCTTTGAAGAAAAAGAATTTTTATTCATGTCTTAAACTTAGTTTAAAACAAAGTATCATGTGTTACTCTTATTTATTTATTTTTTTTTCTGTGTTTCGTATAGATACCAACTACTAAAATAGGACAGATGTCCATGTAAAGTTGGATTGAGAAGTGAAGCAGAAGCACACAGATTTCACAAAGGGGACATGGAAGATCTCTAGTGCTTTTCCTTACAGGAAAAAAGTCACTAGTGTGGGTCTTAGAAAGTGGAGCATAAGCTTTTGATGGCAAATGACTGGAAACATATTTTTCAGTTGTCCCAAAACGCTGCAATAACTAATATCTGGAGGGAAAAAAGGAAGGATCAATACATGCAAGTACTTTGGTTATTTAAGCATTTGGTAAAGTGGTATGGTTCTCTTAAGTCACAAGAAGACACTACCATTATTTTACCTGAAAAATAGCATAAATAGGATTTTATCTCTTTATGCATGCTTAAAGAAAAACACAAATTTATGCACATCACAATTTTAATGCTTGCTTGTGTTGTCAAATTTTAAGAACTTGTTTGACATGCATGCAGTTTGCACTTTATAGCTGCAGACTGCTTGGCTGGAAAGTTGAACCAAGAATAGTATCTAGGCTGACTACAGTCACAGTGCAAGAAAGAGTTGCGTGGGTAGCAAAATGGCCTTACTGCCACTCTGTCGCTGGCACGCGGCCCCGGAAGGCTCCGGCAGGCTGATGTTGCTGGAGAAGTTAAGAACATGCTGTGCTCCATGGTTATTGCTGGCAGGTGGCAGCTGCACCCACTCCTGGCAGCAGATCTGGCACAAGGATAGGCTCTCCCCTGGGATCTCCAAAGCTTCTGGCCTCTTGTCATTGCTCCCCTGCCTTGACAGGAGTAGCTTAGTCCCTTCTTCTCAGTTTGGCAAATCTATGTCTGTCTACTTGAAAGAATTCCAAATTACATATGCAATGTAACGTTTAAAGATTTTATGAGGTTTTACTGAGATATGGACTGCCTGGGTGAGCTCTAAGGTGTGTAGGAAACTGACTGCACCAGGAGGCTGAAAGGATTACTGGTTCAGGGTCCAGCTAGTGTCATTCTTCATGAGTTAATACTCTGGTCAAAGTGGTTTAATATCTTTTTTACTGAGCTGGATGTGGGATGGAGTGTACTTGCACTCAGTTCACAGGTGACACTGTTGGAAAGCAAGTCCAGTGATCCAGAGCTACCTTGGCTTGGTGGAGGACTGGGGTGACAGGAATCTCATGAAGTTCAACGTAGCCTGAATACAAAGTCCTGCACCTGGGATTGCAGACTGACAAGGATGCACTTCTGTGGGAAAGCACATGGGGTCTTGGCAAATCCAGTCAGAGTCACGTGTGTGTGCTTGTGTCAAGAAAGGTCAGCAACCTACTGCTGTATTGGCAAGAGAGCAGACAGCAGGCTGAGGGAGGTGAGTGTTCCCCTCTGGAGAAGGGGAGATGGTACTTTAAGTGCTGTCTCCAATGTGGGACTTGCTGGTAGACCGTGGCAGAGGGGCATGTCCAGCAGATATCTGCCAAAATCACTGCGGAGGCTGAAGCACATGAAGTACAATGAGTGCCTTGAGTGTTCCTTCAATCTGGGGAACAGAAGATGCGTCATACATCATGTACAATCTTCAACAGCTTAGTAAGTTATGAAGAAGATAGCAGAATCTTTTTTATTGTGCCCAGCAAAATGAAAAGGAGCAATGGACAAAAGTTACAACATACAAAGTACTTTTTTGATATCAAGGAAGTTTTTGATATCACTGAAGTTGCTCGAACATTGGTGCAGGAGCCCAGAGAGGCTGTGAAATCTCTGTGGAGGTAATCAGAATGTAACTGAACAAAGGCCCTGAGAAACCTGACGTAACTTTTGAAGTTGTCTCTAACCTTGCCTTTGGCTTTGAATTTAGTGGGATGTTTGGACCACAGGTCTTTGAGAGGTCTCTTCCGAGTTAAATTACTGTGTGCTTCTGTTGTATATCCATTTTCATATGTATGACTGCCTGCTAATACCAGTCTCTACAAATGGAGAATGATAAAATAAGTTGCAAATTTTAAAATGCACATCTGATCTGAAAATTAAGGCATTGTTTTACACAGTGATGTAAGACACACAGTATAAAGGGCCCCTGATGGATTAATTTTTGCTATAGATACTTTGTTTTGAGCAGTTTGAACTGTTTTGTTGGATACTCAGTTGCAGAAAAATCTTTTTCTCACACTATTTTTTTCTCTGGTGTAATTAGCTGTTTACTAGATGTTATGGTCACTGCAATGTTCTCATCCTAGGCTCCTGTCAGTGACTCCTAGTTCTTACTTGGATACCAGTGATTGAATTCTCTAATTTTGATTAGTCTTGTCCAATGACCAGTCCCTAACCTCTTCTGAAAAAGCATGCTGAATAATTTATTTTCCTTCTTTTTCTGTGTGAGAATGCTCATGTACCCTCAATTTTTGTCAAGAAACTTTTTAAAAAAAGTTTTAAAAAAGTTTTGCTTTTCTTGTAGCTGGTTGCTTAGCCTGTCTCTCCAGAGTTGTGCTCTTGTAGGCAAAGCTAGGTGAGTGGATGTACTAGGCCCTAAGCTTCCTAAAACTAGAACCATGTGTTTCTGGTCAGGAAGGCAGCACTTTGTCAAGAAAACTGCAAATTGAAGGAAATATTTGTTGTTGTGAATGTCTTTGAGCAGAGGAGCAGTCTGAAAACATGTCTGAAAGAGAGAGAGAAATGGAGAGCACTTAAGGATAAGCATGGGGTGATAGGAAATGGTCAGAGTTAATTTAGAGAGCTCACAATATGCATGAAAAGACATGAAGACTTTATTGATATTATTGCAATTATGCATCCATACTAACATCAGGTTTGAATGCAAGGATTTTTTTCAATGTTGCATGAGTGTTATACTTTAAACATGTAAGACAAAAACCACTGATATAAAAAGTCACATTACTTTGGTGCTAGAGGTATAGTAATTTAAGTCATGCCTTTACAAATTGTAACTCTCATGACAAGCCAAACCCTGTTTTGAAGTACTGTTATATGAGTTATTTAAATTCCAGTTGATGTACTTTGGTTTTAATCACATTGACTGGTCAGAAACCTTTATAACTTAGCTGCAACTCATCTGAAATAAGATTTTTGGTCAAAACCTTATTTGTAGTGGTTCCATTGAACACTTTGCATTAGGCAGTACATGAAGAAAAGGGTGCAAATCCCATACTGAGAGTTCACCCCCCAAAAATGGAAGAAACGGCTTAGAAATGGCCTAATTGTGACATAGGCCATAAGTATTAGTTCATTAAGTATGGGGCTTTCAGAAGCTGTTGAACTTGAAGGCAGACCATTACCTTTTGGATGGGGCAGGGCAGCATGTCTTCTTCTTATGTCTAACAGAGGATGAAAGTAATCGTGTCCTCTCTCTTCCTTACGTTGTCTAGATTCAGGTAGTAGCAAGGAAGTTAAATTTTCCAAAGCCTTCTCCCATGAACACTTTCTTCTCATCTCCATCTTTGTTTTTTATGTCTTCACCCAGAGCTCTGCAATTTCTTTGCCTTCTTTCTGTGTTTAGAGAAATGAAAGCAAACAATAGCAATGAAGGGAAGAAGAGATACTGTTCCCGATGGTCTACTCTGAATCCTGAGATCTGCTGTCAGGACAGCTTGCCACTGCATACTGCTCTGTTAATGTCTGAGCCTGGCCTGGTGAGGGTTGGCAGGCTGACCCTGTGCGTGTTGGTTTTGCCCCATTTGGTAGTGAGACAGTGCGGGAATGAAGAATCAGAGGAGCTACCACACCTCAGTGGCTCTTCACTGTGGGAAGGCAGTATTAAAATGAGTAAGTAGAACTTATGCAGACACCATGTCACTCCCCAAGGCTGCGACAGTCAAAAATCAGAATAGTTGCAAAGCAAGGTCGTTGGAGGAACTGATTGCAGAGCTGGAAATGGGCCCCGGGATCTGTAACTTTCTTTGTGTTTTTCCTTTGCTAAGAAATTCTGTTAGGAAGCTTATTAGAAGAAAGAAACCTTCAAATCTCATTGATGACAATAGCTGGCAGCTACAGAGAAACTTAAATTTTAGTATTTCAGGAATCATGCAAATAGCCGTTTCAGTGAAAGAAGAGGGAATTAGTTCAGATTTTTACAAAGCACCTCCTGAAGTGAAGATCATTAATGAGTCATTTGGAATTGTTGTCAGATCATTGGCCAGACAGGAATTTGCAGTCAGGCATTGATATTGCTGCTGTTAACAGCAACCTAATTAGTAAGAGTAGTTTTGGGCTTTATGTATGTCATCCCTCTACAGGAAGAAGTTTTCTGGAATTATCAGGTGCATACTTATTATTGTCAAACAGTTCATGTGTCTTTAAACCCAAAATATGTTTTGTTTTTTCAAAAATTGATTAAAAAGAAATATTTTTTATGTTTCCCTCTGTACCTCTGTTAAAATTGACAGAGAACTTGTGTCACTCCTTGATCTGGAGCTACAAGTCAGATTCCAGCTAATAAGAGAGAGACCTAAAGTGCAAGGGAACGAACATGCTGAAATTATAACAGTCTCATGGAATTATAGTTTTCAATTATTCTTTTTATAAAAAGAAAATAAGCCTTGCTACCTACTACTTAAAATATCTTTTTTACTGACTGCTGCTCTTCTATAATAAAAAAAGCTGTTTATAAACAGTTTGAAATGCTTTTCAGTCGACTTCTAGTGGCAGTCAAAAGCACAGTTTGCAGACATTTACAAGCAAGTTCAGAGAATAGTTGAACAGCCATCAAAATATTCAGCTAAGGCATGTAACTTTAATGTTCAGCAAGTTAATTTTTCTTGACTGAATAACAATGGGCCTCTTGGCCAGCAATGAGTGCTGACTTTGATAGGTGGTGTGTATATGTGCCTGGCATCAAACCTGGCCCAAGAAACCTGAGGTGGTTAACTTGCCATTTAGAAAGACAAACAGTCTATTCAATTTAGACTAGAATAATAGTAATTTAACATACTTGAGCCAAAGTAATTACCTTTCGCTGTTTCCACAGCATGAAATTACAGTGTACAATAATTTTGAAATATTGAGTCTTTCAGGCATCTGATTTTAGCAGGGTTTCTTGAATACATTGTGCTGGAACAAAGTGAAGTTTTTTAAATTCTGATGAAGAGTAATTCAACTTCTTTTTAAAGACAGTATCTACCATGTTGTTTAAGACTGTCTAGCATCCGCAGAGAAGTTTCTACTGAAATTCCTCATACATGCACCTCAGGTGTCATCAATTTTTGTTTATGTTTTACAAATTTCTAATATGTAAAACATGCATGTCCCTGAAAAAGCCTTTCTTTTCTGGTTTTCCTTTGAGTTTTCTCTTGTTTCTGTATCTTATTGAAAGAAATCAGTTTTGCATGGAGAACACCATTAATAATGAAATGCAGTCTGTGAGCTTTTTAAAAGTCTATTTCTTCCTTATAAATAAATGGTAATTTGTTTTAAAGCATCATTGCACACAGTGTTCAGCTGGCTCTCATGCATTCGATTATTTTAAATAAATGTACCATAAATGGAACAAGTTCTTTCTAATTTGCAAATGATATGCAACATTTTTCAAAAAAAAAAAAAAAGGAGAGAAAAAAGAAAAACTGTAAAATTTGTTCTTAACTACATCTCATTAATGTGAAGCTGTTCAATGACCTGTAAAGATTAAAGAATTAGTGAATTGGTAAAATTATCAGAATGAAAAATCTGTATAATTTTGATTTCAATTTAAAAATCTGTTAAACAGTCTGGGGGCTTTAGAAAAGTATATTACTTTTTAATATCAGTTCCACAAATGTCCTAGTATCAGTGTTACAAATGGACGGAAATAAAGGCAACAAATAGTATGTTTAAATGTATAGTGTTACATATTCTGTTAAAGCTGTTTTTTTTCTTTTCATTAAAACAACTGAAGACATTTAATTAAGTGACCACTCTGCTAAGTGGAGCAAAAATTAATATACATAAATGAATTTATGTGTGGGCAATGATGCATAATTAAAAATATGCTTCAAATAAGGAGTTCAGGAGAAAGAAAACAGTTTAACAAGAATCTTCAAGACTATTGCCTCCTGAATTTTTAAAGTCAGACAAGCAAAGGATTTACTTATTGGCAGCATTTCAACTAAAATACATGACCAAAATGTCTTTAAAGTACTGGAGCTGTAGTATCATGAGACAATGATTTCCTGAAAGCTAGTCTTGACCAGAAAAAATATCTTAGTATCTTGTAACTATCATGTCTTACTCAGTTTGATAAAAATGCCACCTGTAGGTATACCTTGTCTTTGACAGTCTTTTATTCAAAACTTACTGAAGTTCTCCTTATGGCAAGATTATGTCCAAATTGAAGTGATAGGAAATATTTATATAAAAACTAAAAGATGATGTGGAATATAAATTAAATGTACTGACTATTCCCTTTGACACATGTTGATTTTATTGACCATGTTATCTTATTTTAGGATACCTACTTGGGATAGAAGTTCACCTTTATATTGCTTAGTAGTTAGAAGAAGGTGGAAAAAAGGAGTGAATTTCCTTTCTTAGACCCTTGAATGTTTCATGGCAATCTATAAAGTTACTCTTTGTGGGGGAGAAGTTGTTGGGGTATTTTTTTATGATGCAGTGACACTCTGAACAACCATCATTCCATTCAGCTGGAATTTCAGGAAGATTCTCCATGTTTTCCCCGTCTGTGGTGAATGTAAAGCTTTTTTATGTTGCCAACCTCACACTGCTGCTAAGGAGTATATAAGGTATGTCATAATGGAAAATCAGGCCTGATTTGACTATTCTAACAAATACAGGAAAGAAGTGGATTCAGATTTGTGTTCGTGATCACTTTCCTAATACTTGTGAGTGTTGCCTTAAGAAAGCCCCATGCTTTTTGCGTTACAGATTTCATTCTATCGGTTACATCTGACTCCAGCCGTGTTTACTGTTCTTGAAGAGAAACAAAGCGGGAGGAAAACTGCAGCATCCGCCCACACACCTCTTGTGTTGAGGTGATGTTGCAAAGGGAAGGAGAGGAGAGAGCAGCACAGAAGGCCCTCCCTGCATGGCTTGCCTTTCCCATTCCAAGAAACCAACAGCTGCTGTTCTGGTGATGTTCAGGTTCAGCTGAACTCCCACCCCACTGAAAAAAAATAAACTCCTTGATCCCCCATAGTATTTTATTGGCAAGTTTAGTTCAGTAATGAAAGGGAACTTTGAGGAGTACAAAAGCTGGAGTCCCTAAGGCCACGTATAAAGAACAGAAAAGCAACAGTTCTTTACTATTTTTTACTAATAAACACATGTAACAGCAACAGCCATTACTTAATTACAGCAAAGCAGTTTTAAACAACTGGCTTAACACTGTATTAACACAACATAAAAACAACCACACCAGGAGTATCACTTGTCATTATTGGATATGGCCCTATTGAAGCCAATGGCATGAAATTAATTGGTGCAGGGTTTGGCCCCTTAGGCCCCTGTCTGTCTAGGAATTCATTGCCTCATGCTCAGGTTTTCCATTGCCTTTACAGCTCCAACAGTCTCATTTTCACAAACCTTCAGAGTGTTTCTATTTCTAAATAGGTATGTATAGTTTTTCTTCATGATACCTATGGAGTAAGAGCTGAATTTCTTTAACTGAGGTGTTTGTCTATTTCACACACTGGTTAACACTGAGAGTGGGTAATAATGGAGCAACCTCTGCCTTCAATGTGTGGAGCTATTCCCAAAGGGCAGATTAGATCTCATCGCTTGGATTTTCAGATACACTTAATCAGAGCCCTGTAACTGCTGAAAGCTGTACCTTTTCTGTGCAGTTCTCTGTACTTGCAGGTTGGTTTAGTTTCTCTGTACCTGTGATATTTTTCTATCTGTTTTCCTCTTCTACTAGCTCAGTTCTGGAAGCATGCTGTTCCTTCCATGAATGTCTCTACCAATGTACTTGGTTCCTGTGAGAGTAACGGAGGTCAACTGAGCAGTTGAGCAGAAATGACCTCTCTGTTTCATCACTGGAATTTTTGCTATTAAGAACAGTGAAATGAGGAGTCCACAAAAAAAAAAAAAAAAAAAAACACAAAAAAACCAACCAAACAAACAAAAAACCAAAACCAAACAAAAAAAACCCCAACCAAACAAACAAACAAACCACAAACCAAGGCAAAGCTTAGAAAGCATTCTTTTCCAATAGTAGATGTTGCTTTCAGGGTTGTATGTGATACAGGGGTGAAGGAGAAGAATGGTTGGTTAGAAGTGGCAGAAGGAGAGGGATGCTTTGAGGCAATATAAAACTTGAGTAGCAAGCTATTTGTTGAGTGTGAGGCATTTCCATCATTAAGAGATTAAAATAATAACAAATTTCCCCCACTGGCTGTCAAAAGCTCATATATCTTACCCTGGTAAAAATGGCTGTATAATCTTTCATCCTGTAACGTTGTTAGCATTCTTCTGTTTTCATTTCCTTTCAGAATGTTTTGATACAACGCTGCACAAAGGGCTTTTTTAATTACTGTAAGTTTTGTAAGTATTGTGAAGGGACCTACTACATGAAGTAATGATTTTTTTAAAAAAGTGCATTCATATTAAAGGCAAAAAGGTACTTGTGAGTTAAGTCAGTTCAGGATATGAGGAGATAGAGAAAAATGAAGTGCCACAACGATTAGTTTTAGGACTAATTCAATTTATTTTATACCTTAATGATCAAGAGGAAAAAATATTTGAGAAACATTTAAGATGCCAAAGATACAGACATACAAAGGGTAGTCAAAATAAAGAAGGCAATTTAATTAAGAATGATTTGGATAAATTAATTTCTATTTATGTAGCTATATTTCTGGATATTGAGCTGTAAATACAAACATTGAACTAGAGACAAATATAATTAAAAAAATGTAGTACTAAGAAGTAATAGCATTGTGTTGTGTTTTAAGGATAGAAAATACTGTGGATGAGAAGTATTTGGGAACATGTTAAATATTTCTAGCAGCATAATACTTTGAAACAGGAAACTTGCCCCCTGGTGCTTTTTGTGCTGCTTGATTTACAGATGAAAATTGTCTCTCTCCAGGTGTGAGCACTTCCTATTTACTTGTTTTGTGATAGCAGCTTGAACCTGCATATTACCATTCTCCTTAAAGACTGTACAAAAGAGAGAGTCCAAAGATCACAAGAGCTAAACTATTTGGTTTTGACTTTTTTTCATAATTCTAGAAAATCATTGTTCTATTTTCTAATGTACTTAGAAGATTCCAGACTTCTGCTTATCTTCCCTGACCATACTTGCAAATTTCCCCTTGCTTTTTACAGAAAGACAGAAAACAACTAAGGCTGTGTTACATACAGTGTTTCTGTCAGTCTAGGTGGGGGACGTGGAATTCTGGACACAGTTGATGAGGAATATCAGCTTCTGAAATTCAACTCATGCTCCTCTTTCTTCTTGAGCAAGGTTGTCGTTAGCAAACGGTCTCTGAGTCCCTCTCACAGGCAATACCCCTACATACAGAGGTTCAGGTTCTTTTCTGACATAACTCTAAAGATTTTGTCCACTAACTAAATGGTGTGTTTTTGCTCTCCCAAAATGTTCATTTTAAAACGGTCCAGTTAGAAAGGCAGGTGAGAATGAATGGGGTTATAAATACCAGTCGTGGGAGTACCAGCTAATGACACCCACTTTCAGATGATATACCAGAGGTTCTGTGCTCCTCTCAAATTGAGCTGAGGGTTTTTTGTTAATGGGGAAGGGAGAAAGCACTGACAGCTCTCCAGGCTAATGAAAGGATCACTGCAATCACTAGATCAGCTGGTGTCCAGCTGTGGGAGTGAGTTGACACAGCCAGCATGGCTTCTGTTTAACTCTACTTTGCTCTTGCAGTGAAGTCTGGTCAGAGGGGAACCTTGACAGCATCTGAAGTACTTGGGGGGGGTATACTGTGGTCACCATCTGACTCGTGCAACAAATTTCTTTACTGTGCAAAGCAGGTTCTTAGGAGAATGGGTAGGACAAAGGTCAGAAAAGGTTTCTTGATCTGGGTATTCAGCTGCATATTTCAGTTCAGATATCAGCTATGCTTTGGCTTTGACCACATCAAGTCAGTTGCTTTAGTTACCCTGGAAATGAATGCCCAAGTCTTTCATTGAAAAAGACAGTCTGATCTTTTTGTACAATGTTATGTATGTAGATCTCCAGGAGAACCTCATATGACAATGTTTATGTTAGTTTTGAATAGGGCTATTTTTTTTTATTTTTTTTTTTTTTGAGGGGAGTGGTGGGCAGAATTCCTTACTTGGTGACATGACTTCTTTGGGGATTAAGCCACTTTTCCTGGTTTCAGGGTATCTACCAGTTTCCAGTGCTTTTTGTTACCATTACTAGACAAACAGATAGAATTTGTGCAGATACCACTCTATACTGGCTTTGCACACGGTCCTTTTGGATTTAGGTTTTGCTCTTGCTTTCTGCAAGTAAAGCATTATAAAAGACTGAAAAAATAGAGTGGTGGTTATTTTTGATATTGGAATTTCATTGATATTCCCCAGAAGTTTTTCTGGCCTGACATTTGGCAGGGAGAGAAAAGGGAATTTGTATTTCCCCAGAAAGATCAAATTCTGTGATGAGAAATAGTTGGAATCTCTATAAGAAATAATTTGGAAAATCATTCCCTCCTTGCCTAATGCAACTCCACCTAAGCTGCCTTTCAAGATGAGAGTTGCTGCAGGAAGGTAAGCTTTTCGTCTATCATAGATTTGCCATTGTATTACTTTGTTCGAATGTTCACATCAGATTTCATTAATGAATATTTAGAGATCCAAAATCTGTAAGTTAGTTTGTATTGGAAATTCAGTGTCAGTCTTCCAAAGCTGGTGAAGAGAAACTCCCTTAATGATGAGAAATATCTGTGAATTTTAGATTTACAAGCTAATTTTGTATATTTGTCATAATTCTCCATTTAAACAAAGCATCTAGTGGCCATTGAGGTTTGATTGCTGGCCTTCTGAATACTTTCTCTTCACTCCTCCCCTTCCCACATGTATTTCAACCCTGCCTTTGGTAATGTGACTGCTCCCAAAGGTGAAAATTAAACAAAAAGAGAGAAGGTAGTGATATTCCAAACTGTATAAAACAAAATGGAAATTGTATGCAAAAGGTGGATTTTCCTCTTTCCTCTTTCTTCCTCACAGACAGAAAATTTCCCTTTCTACTTTTCAGTCTTTCACTTGCATGAAAAGTGCAAAACTTCCTTGAAAAGTGCTCGCCTATTACTGAAGTTAAAATAGTCTATTTAATCCTGAAATAATAAAAATTTTAGCTAACAGACCCATATAATGTGTTTGGTGTAAACATATTAGGTGAGAGGATTTGGTTTAGTTCTGTACCACAGAAGGAGGAAATTGTTTTGGGGAATTCAGAACCAACAGGAAAAAAAATCACATTTGATTTCAGCTCTTGCTTTGCTTCAGCTCTGTCTGTTCCCCTTGTAGTCACTTCCTCTGCAAGGGTGGAAATATGAGTGAGATCACAACCAATGGCAAACAGAAATTTTTAATTTGCTAATATTTTCCTGCAACGCCTCACCGTTTCTATTTCTTCATAACACCCCTACTGTGGGAAATAAGGTCACACAACACAGTAGTACTTATTTCACAATACCTCCTGATGAGGAACATTTTACTATTCTCACATCTCTACCCCTTTTTCTCCGCCTCTCCCTGCCCTCCTCCCTCCTACTCAGCCCCTGCTAATAGCTGGTCTAAATTTCCCAGATTAATCCGATGTGCAAGAAACAGTGATACAAACTTGTAAATTAAATATACACAAAAGCAGAAAGGCTACAGAATGGAATATACACGTCCTACTTGACTTGCTCTGGGACAGACAGACTTATAAACAGATACACAGCTTTGCCCATAGCCACTGTATTCCACAAACCCTTTGAAATATTTTGGTTTCATGTCTGTGATAATTAAAGAGCAATGACCTTCTCATTAGCGCCAAGAGGGCTGATGATGATTGTTCCCCATTTTTCTTAATGGATGCAAGCTACACGCATGATCTTAGAATATCAAAGCAATTCTCCAAGATATTTATTAGAGTCAAAATTATGAAAACACATAGCAAACCTTTAGTTTGAATTACAAGTGTTAATATATGCAGAACCAAATGAATAGCTCATCTTTCTTCCTCTCTTGTATCTTAAATTTTTCATTACAAATTTCCAGGGCTTCAAAGTAGTATCTCACAGTCGGTCCCCTTTTTTCTCTCTTGCATGACAAAGAGCTGTCAAAAATTGTTCCTGTGTTTGTTAGTATTTTTCTCTTTTTTCTCTCATCTAAATGTCAAACAACTTAGCTTAAATAAAGCACAGCATTCTTCATCTGGTGCTTCTCAAAAGAAAAACAACACCACAGAAGGCGTCTAAAAAGGCCCTAATTAATGTTTCTCATTGATTTTCTTTTAGTATGATGTATTTTATGAAA
The DNA here is from genome assembly GCA_035222235.1 of Margarornis squamiger. Lineage (NCBI taxonomy): Eukaryota > Metazoa > Chordata > Aves > Passeriformes > Furnariidae > Margarornis > Margarornis squamiger. The sequence goes on from JAWWTY010000156.1 coordinate 12,618,086, forward strand.
AAAATATGAATCCAGAAGGCACTCTCATTAAAATCATTAGTGGCTCAATGTTAGCTGAAAACAGCTCATTCTTTGGTGCACTGTAGTGCTTAAAAGCACGTTCACACACACAGTTCCTTATTTAACATCACAAGCTAGTGTTAGATGAAAACTAGCATTAGTTTTGTCAGGTACCATTGAACTAACATGAGCACAATGTATAAAAGCTGTATCAAGGTGAATAATAAGAATGTACTGTCGCTGGAGCTTGCATATCTCTCTAAGACCTCTTTCGTGCTCAAGAAGGAAGCTTTCTGTAATTGATTTCTGTGTTATCTGTTTGGAAAACAGTAACAGCCAAAAGAAAATGAAATAATAATGCCGGGGCCTGTTACAGCAGTAAGACCTAGAGCTGTTCTTGTTTTTAGGCAAATTCCTGGAAGCTGATTGCCAAGATGGACAGAGATGTGTTGCTATTTGTAGAGCAATGTTCACGGTTTTGCTGTGGTGCAGCCACACAGTGACTGTAGCCATGTGCCCTTTCCAGCTGTACTGAAACACTCTCCAGTCAAAACTGGAAGATATTACATATGTACCTTCCAGAGGACCAATAAAGGGGAAAAACACATTAAAAGAATTAAATGTTTTCACAGTTTTAAAAAGAACCCTAAAACATCTGCTTTGTTTTTTTTTTTTTAATTCTAATCTTCTGCAATCATTATTATCTTTACAGGGCAAAATGGGCTTTCCAGAGCAAATATGGGTAAGTACTTTCTAAAGCACCGTATGATGGGAAACCATTTTCAGGTCAATACTGCTGTGTACTGAAATGTGACTTTTCCAAACAGAATTACTGCCAATGTAAGAAAGCAAGTTTAATGATTTAAATCTGTTGTATTCAAGTAAAGCTGACCACCTTCACAAATCATGTGCTGTTTATCAGAGAATATTCCAGCAAGTTGGACAAATTCTGTGGTGTTCCAGTAGAATAATGCAGTAGAATAGGTTCAGAAGTGAGAACTGTTGCTGTTGCCATAGTCTGACACAAGACATTAGAAATTGACTTGGGGTTTTTCAGATTTAGGATGTACAGAGCTACAAGTTAAGCAGAAACACATTTTGGCATCAAACATATGCATCTCATTTTAAAAAAATAATGAAACAATAAGTAATGTTATTTTTTCTACTGTCTCCTTTGGATTTTTATAAGAATCATTATGAGCTGCAATAGTGCAGATTGTAATAATATTTTTGTGTTATGGAACCATACTGACAAACAGGACTAGTGAGAAGTGTTGTATAAGGGGAATAGAAATTTCTGGATTAACAGTATAGCTGTTTCAGCTGTTTAAGCTTTGTAACATGTAGTGCAATGACTGAATTTTCATTAATTTGTGCCTTGGTTTTTAATATGCCATTCATTATAAAACTTCACTGAAAACTGAATTGCTGATGGATGTGTACTAATATATGGCATACTCTGCCAGAGAAGTTGCATTTTTAGTAGAAGAGGTAACATTTATTCTGGTCTGATCACTGTTAATGAGGCTGTCAACAATATTTTTGTAGAAAAATAATTACTCTGCAAGTAAGACCATTTAGATCTAGATATGAGTAGTAAACCTGTATCAATTTAGGATTCAGACTATGTTAATGTTTAATATTTTTTCTTTATAGAGAACACAATAGTGAGGTCATCTGTAATAAAGATGATAATACTGAACCTTGGTAGTTTTCCTTCCTGTATCTATAGGACATTTATGGCTGAAATATGGTTGAGAGAGCCTTAAAACGTTATTTTATGGCAACCTCTATGCAGTGCTATAAAGCACTTTCTGTTAATGATAAATAAACTATGGAAGATCTATGTCTTAAGGGCTGTGTTCTTCCCCTTGTGAGCAGCCTAACTTTAGCAATGTTTAACTTATCATAGATATGTGAGCTCTGATTTAGCCCTGTTGCAAGGAGATGTAATTCTATGAGCTACAGTGGATGTATAGACAGGCACAGTGTTGCTGAGTTCAACCTAAGAATCAAAGTACATTTTAGAGTCGCCACGATAGTTCTCTAACTCTTAAGTGACTCACTATCTCAGGAATTGCCTCATTAAAAATATGTATAAAATTGTCCTGGTAGTCTGCAAATAATTACTTTGGATGGTTTTTCCTAAAGCTGTAAGGCTGTCATCGGTACATGTTCCTTAAGAGGTCACTAATAAGAAATAAGATTGACTTTTATTATTTTCTGAAACATTGTTTAATTTATTAATGCTAATGAAGTGAAATACAATAGACATAGACTGTATTGAAAAAGATCAGGTCAGATTTTGTGTTAAAGCATCTGTGTATTGTACTGATGTACGGGGATATCAGGCTGGGGTCAAGCTCAGAAATAAACTGAACTACAATTCATAACTTATTCTTGATCACACAATTGCAAATCTGAGGTAATTTTGTTAAATTTAGAGTGAATTTAGGTCTTCTGTAAATGAGAATGTTTTTTTCTTTTCAAGGAGAATTGGCGATGAGGTCTGTATTCCTGCAATCCCTGTATCCATTCAGTGGCAATGGTGAGCTTCCTACTTTAGGATGGAGAAATATTCCTTTGACCTTAATGTCACAGACTGAAGAGTACTATTCATATTTCACAGCTTGATTACTCTCAATAAATGCTATTTGCTACTCATTTATTTTGTAGCTGAGCCTATGGCTGGGTCCTTGTGCACTTAGGCTATTTCACAATACAAACCTATGTTTGACTTTAAAAATCTGCAATTTGCAAGTAGCTAAGGCAGCATAGAAAAGAAGAGAAAAATAGAGAGAAAGAGGGGTTAAAGATGTGGCTATCACACAGGCAATCCAAGGAGAGCTGGGGCTTCTTCCAGTAACCATGTTATAACTATTATACCATGTTTTTGCTAAGATGTGAAGTATTACCTCTATTCCTAGTGTTTGCTGCAAAAGTAGAATGCTACTTGGTTGCACAAGCTCCTTCTTGCTAAAGAAAAAGCTTCAGGGACATGGATTGTGAGTGATAATTGTCTCAGGTGTTTTGGATGAGCCAAGAATCCATTGCCTCTGGGAAGGTGAAAAATTTTTACATTAAGAAGTTCCTGGCTCATATGAGTATAACCCAGTATATTTGTTTCCCTTCTACACGTTATGTCTGCATGTTATATGTGGTTCCTGTCAAAGTGCTGTGTACTCTGACAGAACCAGAATATGTTTTTTAGCTCTTTTGACTTAAAGAGCTTTACTCTGATGCACAATCATCACGCATTCTTCAATAACTGGTAGATAATGCTCACAGATAATTTGTTACAGCTGCATAAGAAAGCTGCCTGATGGACAGAGAGGAATCAGAGTGATGAAGCTGGCCTCCAGATCTAAACTTCATTAGTCCTTAGAAGTTCCTCCTACATGAGCTTTACAAGCAGGATCACCTGAATGAGTAGTATCTTGCCCTGGCTGCACTAAAAGTTATCGGCTCCTTTTGAACGTGTTGGACTTTAGGAAAATGTTTTCCTCACCGTAATAAACCAATTCTCATTGCAACCAGCCCATAACTAAAACAGTCAAGTGACAAAGTGTCCACCAAAGATGCAAGGGAACACAAAGCCATAGCACTGATTCTGGATTATCTCAAATTCTAATTAGAAGAAAGGATCTGCCATATTAAGAAGCTGCCTTATGCCTTACCTAATAAGTGACTTGAATTCCCCCTGGAATAGAGTTTGCAATTTTTTCTTAATTTTAATTGTTTTATTTTGTCAATCTTCTGGCATTGAAAACCATTTCTAATAAAGCATCTGTCTGAGATGCTAACCTGCATTTTTCTGATTTATGTTTACTAATGCAAATAATTAAAAAATAGAATTCTTTACAAATAAATTTTTTCTTTTTTTATGAAGCCCCCCTGCTCTTTAATCACAAAAGTCTATTTGATTGTTTTGTACTTTAAGAATTCTATCAAATTCACATTTTCTTTTTTTTTTTTGTTGCTGTATTTGCAGCCCTGAATATGTGTCCTGTATTGTGCAGTTCTTTAGTAAGTGCATCAACAGTGAACAGTAAGTAAAGGGAATGAATTAAGCAACATTCTTCAAACCCATGGTTTTAATTAGCTAGGGACAGGATTTAGCAAGTCACAGCTTTTATTTAAACAGTCTTGACATAGCTCAAGACAGCAACAGCAAATTTAACACTTAAGGCCATATTAACAAACACAGATGGTTTCAGATTCTCTCTTTAGAGTGATATTGTTGCTTAGATGATGCAGAGCAGTTGGAAACTTTTTGAAATAACTGCTGGATGCAAGTTGCAAGATTCAGCTGTGAGTTATGTCCACTATATTCTATCCATGCAAATGCCTTGATTCGTTTTATATATCATTGTAAGAAACTTGACACATCAATGGTTATTTGGTGTTCAATCTTTTACTGCAGGCCTGATTTGTCTTTATGTAGCAGTTTATACTGCCTGTAACAACTGCACTATAATTTCTTTTTTTTTCTTGTTTTTTTTTTTTTTTTTTTTTTTTTTGTTTTGTTTTTTTTTTTTTGTTTTTTTTTTTTTTGTTTTGTTTTGTTTTTTTTTGTTTGTTTTTTGTTTTGTTTTTTAAGGATACAGTTTGGTTGTTTGATAACTTTATAGACTGATGAAGTAGAATACAGAAGTGGCATGTGAGGGATTTGTTCATGTACAGCTTCAGTGACAGTGATATGAAACTTGATCAAGTCAGGCTTGGAAACAGGTATGTACAACTCATGTATAAAATATTTTATTGAAAAGTTCTCAACTTCCTGGTGATGGGACTATTCAAACAACTCCAAAGTAACCAGTTCTAGGACAAATGCAGCATCTGCTATCGACTTTATTTCTTACAAGAATACAGAAATAAAAATGGATCTGACAGGTCCATGAAGGTTGAAACAGAAGCTGAGACTTGCATATGCTTTAATAAATAGTTAAATGTTTACCTTTACAGAGAACTTAATTAAATTAACACCTTTAAATTTCATGTATTTGGTTCATTGTTTCTTTAGAATCTTTAATACAGGATGCTGCAAGCTTCATTAGACCAAACTGATAGACTAACCACATAGATGAGAGCAGTTAAAGGATTTGTATTTTTCAGAATAATAACAGTAATGACAGTAAATTATTGCTCACTGTACAGTGTAACTCTAAGGGTATATACTAAAAGAAAATGGGTGGGATGGAAAAAGTCTTTCATAACTTCACGGTTTAAAAGCTAGTTATTCAGATTCTTGCTATATTCTGTGGTTCAAACTATAACCTTAACACCAATCTATCGATAATACTTATCAACCTACTGGCTTCACAATTGCTCCTATATAAAAAACAAACAAGCAAAAAAAAAACAAAAAACACCAAAACCCCAAAAACAAAGGAGAAAAAAAAAAAGACAAAAAAAAAGACAAAAAAAAGACAAAAAAAAGACAAAAAAAAGACAAAAAAAAGACAAAAGATCCCCACAAACCTCCACCAAAAACCCATCCAAAGAAACAAAGACTAAAAAAAACCCTAGCAGATGAATCACTGTTGAGAGATGCTTATTTCTGAATTTCTTTCCACTGAGTACAGAATGACAGCTTTTGACCACAGAACTAACAATGCAGACAAACTTTTTTAGATTAGTTCTATCTATGCTTCTATGCTGAAAAGTTTATATAATTTTAAGAAATATCATATTCTAGAAGAGAATAGTTCTAAGCAGAATAGCAGGATGAGTATTGGCAGAGTAGCAGGTGACTCCTTTATGTCAGCAGTTATAACAAAAATCAATTTCATAAGTGCTTTAGTGGCATACAGTGGAAATTCACCAGTTAAAGGTTCATTCACTAGATCAGTTCTCTCAGTGAGGCTGATGTGCAGATACACATTGGTTAGTGTGGGTTTTTTCTGTGTGGTACATATAGATACTTCAATATTTGCCAAACAGAAGAAATTTACTGTGGGATATCCTTGCTTAGCTTGGAGAAAAGATTACAGATTTAACCACAATCCAAACATAAGGGGGAAAAAAAAAATAAAAAAAATCTTGCACTGGATCTGGCTGGGATGGAGTTAATTTCCTTCAACACAGCCTGTAGGGTGCTGTGTTTTGACCAGAATGGTGTTGATAACATGCCAGTATTTTGGTTGGTGCTGAACAACACTTGCACAGCATCAAGATTTTTTTCTTTTCCACTCTGCCCCACAAGTGAATAGGCTGCCTGCCAGTGGGGTTTTGTGAATAAATTACTTCTTTGTTTGCATACTCAGCTTTTGCTCCACCTGTTGAACTATCTCTGTCTGAGGACATGAGGCTTCTTGACTTCCACTTTCTCCCCATCCTGTAGAAGAGGACAGCGAGCAAGCAGCTGTGTGAGTGCTTAGCTGCTGGCAGGGGTCAACCCACCGCAGATGTAGATATAAAAAAGAAGACAATAAAAGATTAAATATTTTTTCAGTGTGAGATCTCTTCAATTCCATGATTGTTTCCACAAGCATATGCTTGTTTTATTGTTAATGATATTGCAGTCATGCTAGCTTTCTGCATGTTTTGTAGATGACAACCTGTCTTTAGTTCAAACTGAGTTAGGTATTGACTGAATTAAGAGATGAGAGCAATGAAAAACTAGCAAGGGAGAGGATGGATAGCTGAGAAGTAGGTTCAGTACAAGGTAGCAAACACGTACAAATACTTTGTATTCTATACCAAACAAGGTAGAACAGTCCCTGCTGTCAATAAATCCTAAGGGAGAGGCAAGTAAAAGATGTTACCTGAAAAAAATTGCTGAAAATCTGAGAGAAAAAATGTAACACCAATTTTCTCCTACAACATTTTAAACCAGATTGTTTTAAGCACAGTTTTATAGTGAATGAAGGAATGAAGTGTTAGTAGTTAAAAATTCCTAAGTGTTTTTTAAGACACTCTTTTGGCATACTAGTTTGTGCCAATCACTTTCAAGAGCACATTATGCCAAGTAAGTCAAGTTGCAGCCTAGCCCTTTTGTCATTGTTTTCCCATGATCAATCACAAATACTTCTTCCATATTTTTCATCCTTTTTTCTTTAAACAATACTATTATTTATTTGAAAGTTCTTTTAAAATAGCATTAACCATAAAATTGAAATTATAAACCCAACTGTGAAAAAATGAAACTGAAGATCCAAGTGAATGTGTGTAGACACTGAGCCAGGACAACAGTGTTGTATAGATACTTGTGCATGCGTTCCTTCATTCTACTAAGAATTTATAGTTCCATCTGGTTAGCTTAGGTTTCAGATGTTAAATGACTGAGAAAGTTTTCACAGGAAAAGTTACTTACCCTTTTTGCAGTCTTTACACTTCTGAAATTTCAATCACAGATATTCTCCTCTAAACTTCCTTCCAGTAAATTTACCGATATGTGTATATGGAATGTAACTGGAGTACTTTCACCCTGCACATCCTCTCTCTGTAACAAAAAGATGTGGAAGGCACACAGATTTTTTGCCATCTATTGCAATCTCTTTAGACATTTTTCCCTTTATCTGGAGAAGCATATCTTTGGTGCAATGGAGGAATGTCTGCTCTGTAGCTAGGACACAGAAATTTTCAGGACCCTTAGCATTTTCCTTGAATGAGACTTTTTTTTCCCTGACACTTAAAAAGTGCAGTACACCGAACAACACCATATTCTTAATTTTTGTTTAAGTATTAAGACTAAGACCTCAATTTTTATTATAGAGCTATTTTATCACTGAAAAATAATACTGATCCTCTATTCTAGATAAGAACTAGCAAAACAGAGCTAAAAGATTCTTCAGTTATCCAATCTTCAGAGAATTATGTCATCTAAAGTATAGGGAGGCCAATCTACAATCTGTTTCCTGAATTCTTTTTCTGTATCTCCATATCTGTTTCAGAGTGTCATGGAATTGTTCATCCCACAGTTTTAAATAGTTTACCTATTTTCTAGATACCATTTGAAATAGAATCCCTGTTGCTCAGGAAAGCCAGAAGAAGGCGTTTTGAACTAGTGTACCAACTATCAGAGAGTTTCGACAGCAGCATGCAAAATAGTATAGTAAAAAACTTTCACCTGTTTCTTCTTGAGGTGATCAGCAAGAACTCATTAACAGAACTTCCCACGCTGTGTTGTAAAAGTGTTGCTTCAATAGACCATGTTGATGTTTTAATAGGACTTCCATCTAAAAAGAAGACAAAAAGTGCTTGAGATACTTATAGTTTAAGTTCTCATTTTATTCAGTGTAACCAAGCCATATTGCAAGGCTTCTGTGACACAGAGGTACAAACTGTTTTTAATAATGAGGGTGTGTAAGCCTGTATAGTTTGCACAGGGGATGGAAATATGTTTCATGGGTATGGCCAAAATACCACAGTGAGATGAGATGGAACATGCTTTACTACAGTGTCATTACTGAACACTTATTTAAAAGCCGTGGAAATTTAAAACAATTGTGGTTAAAGCACATGACTAAACTGAAGTAATCTGTGTCAAATGATGGGTCAATAAGATTAATTTAGGATTCAGTTTTTGTCTAAGAGAGCACCGATTCAAGACCAGATCAAGGGTAGAGTTTAGATATTTTGCAAATTGCTGTCACCATACCATAACTGCAGGATCCAGAAATTTTAAAAAAATTTCTCTTGTCCTGAAGCTATTAACATACTAGATTAAAATTTTATTATTATGGATAAAAGTAGTCTGATTTTTACCTTTGAGGGAACGACTCAAAGGTAAAGAAGAGAGAAGTTGAAGAACGACTCCAGTCATGTTTGCACTAAATCCCAAGTCATAAAGTGACGAAGGGATTTTAGCCAAATAAATCAAAGCAGCATTTTATTTTTTTGTGTTTCAGGTATTGTTCTTGAGATTTATCTCTTTTAGTACAATGCTATTAGATTCAACAGTGGATTAAAACTTTTATATCTGACTTATAGATTTTTGATTTTTTAAATTAATTTTAAAAAAACCCGATAACCTTAAAAGATTACATTTTGCAATCTCAGTATAAAGAAAGTCCTCTGTTTGTTCTCAAAACTGTTATGACTTCTCAAATATGGCAGAATTTATCTAGTATATCCATATATAACCAGTACTGAACAAAATACCTGAAATATACACTAAAGACCTTTATGTGCTTAAACTTCCACTATCAGCTTGCTCAGGTGAAGCATTGATATTAGTCAATATACTGCAAAAAACCAAACCAATCCAAAACTGTGTCACAGAAACTGAAAAACCCTATTTTTGAGCAGTAAGTTTATTAGTAATATAAGTAGAGACACAGTAATTTTCTGTTAATTTAAGTCTGGTTACCAGAGTATTATGTAATTTCTTACAGGATCCTTGGTAGGAAACAGTGATTTCTCTGTCTAACATTGATCCATCACCTAAAAAACCATTAGGAATAAAAGATTTTCAATTACTGAGGTGGAAACTTCAAGAAGCCATTCAAAAGTCTGCAAATACAGCCTCTAAGAACTTTCCATTCCTAAGTATGATTTGTAGCCTCATTCTTCAAGAGAAGCTTCTGAAAACTAGACTTTAAACATGCACAAGTTATGGTGTTCAAATCAAGAGTAACTGCATGGAATCTTGTATCATACAGAAGGTTAGACTAGATATTTTAATGATACTTTCTGGTTTGATAATCAATGAATAGGTGGACCTTCTCTGAGGTTTTAATTTCACTCATTACAAACCTACACTCAAGAAAAACACTGTAAATGCATTGGTAGCAGAAAATAATATACATCTTCCTAATTTGAAAAAAACCCAAAACTTTAAAACAATCTCTTTTGTTACTTAAAATAGTCCCATGTTTCTAGCTAAATGATTCTAGAATTTTTATATATTTTAAAGGAAATTACTCTATTATCTCTCTTTTTTTGTCTCTCCTGTAAGCATTTTGTATCTATTCGCACTGTGTGGTTGTCAGTTTTTGCAATGTGTAAGAGTCTAAGATCTTTAATAATGCTAGAATGTATAATGTGATCTTTAAAAGAGGAAAATAAACAAGATAATGTGATGAATTTTAGGTAGCAATTAGGCTGTGTGCTTAGACAGACAAATTTGGACAAATAGACTGGTATTCAACTTGGTTAAGAATAGCAGATATTTATATAATTAGGACTGTAGTTATTCAGATCCCATAATTCAATTAGCAAATGTCAGTAATATGTGGGAATTATAGATGGGAGATAGAAAGTTCAAATGCATTTGTTATAAACTTCTGTGATTCTGATACAGATTTATAGCTTATTGTGGACTTTGTTATTTGCGTTTTCTTATATCCAAGTTGCCAGCCATATGAGAACAACAGAACAATCTGCCTATGCCAATGCAGTATGTAGACTTTGTTATGTACCTACTTAAATGTAATGGCCATTGATTTCCTATCATAAAATCTCTGCATTTTTTATAATACTTGTAAGGTGGCATATCACTTCTTCAGTTATTTAAATCCCTGTGCTGAAACTACAGACTATCCTGAATAGATTGCTGGCTCAATACTATGTCAAAACTGTACTTAGAGTAGGATAATTTAGCTTATTGGGACCTTATTTGTACAAGCCTAGGAGTCCAAGAAAAGCAGAAAGTAATTCTTAAGAATAACTGTTCATTCTTAAAATATTCAGCAAAACTGATAAGCCAACTATTCAGTGTCTACAGAAATACAAAAAATTTGGAATGTCTTCAGGGTTACATATCCTCCCTCTTCCTCTGCTCCACCCCTTCCAAAACCTCCCTCCTTTTTTTTTTTTTTTTTCTTTCTTTCTTAAGTTAGAAAGAAGTTGTGCTGCAAGGAGAAATTTTGCATCTTTCTAAAATGCGTGTTATCCCATTAAAAAAAAAAAGTGTAAGGGGAAGGACTGGAGCAGTCTTAATGGAAGAAATAGCTGTTAGACTGAGTCCAAATGGGAAAAGATCTCAAATTATTTCATGATATAGTGAGCCAATAACCCTCTTTATAAAAAAATTTGTCTACAATTTAGACAGCTGACACTGTAAAACCAAATGCATCTGAGCTTCTTAATACAATCCATATATCACAGTACAAGCCACTGTACTTCTAAGGGTGAGTCACAGACCTAATTCTTTGCTTTCTTTCTCTTAAGAAACTAGTTTATTGCAGTATGAAAGTAAATATACTTTATTTTAAAGATTTTTCTTATTTTGCTGTTGATACAATGGACATGTGAAGGCTAACATAAGGACACTCTGGATGGCTGCAAAACCAGTGCTTACTTCTATGTGGAAAAAAAAAAAAAAGAAAGGAAAGAAAAAAAAGTCAACCTCTTTAGACAATCCTTTTATTCTCTAAATTGTGTATTACACTAACTCTTAAATCAGTGATGCCATCTGTCTCATAATTCTGAACTTTTTATGACTTACAATGTAAAAATCTAGAAAAATCTTTTTAAAATCTAATGTATTTTTTTAAAAAGCTAAATATTTGTAATTATGCCTTTTGATGTTTGCATTTGTAAAGTTTTGACCTTGCGCTCCCTTCCAATTAATTGAAAATCCATTTATGACTAATATTTTATTTGTGTTCTGCTAGAATCATACAAGTATATGACAAAGGTAAAAGGTATAAGGCAAACATCTGAACAGATTTGAATTCAAAGAAGTGTGTAGGTTTCATGTCACACTATAATTGATCACTGCAGACCTCTTGCCCTCTAATCTATTGTCATCAGGGTAGATTTTTTGTTCTATCATCAGAATTTCCAATTACACTAGTAAAGAAGTGGGTGCAAGGAAATAAAGTCATAGTTCGTAACCCTTAGTTTAGTTTTCATGAGGCCATGGTAATGTGGACGATGCCTCAGTCACTACTTTTTGACAGTAATTCTTATAGAACTGCCTAGCATGGAAGGATACATGTAAGACAAAAGACTCCTTTCTGTCTAGGGGTTACTTCTAACGACGATTCCTAAATTAGGGGCACACCATCCCATTTCAGACAGCTTACAAATTCCCAAATGCAAGGCAATTCGGACATGGATATTTATAAGATTAAACTATTAAACTTATTAAATACAATAAAAATCAGAAATAGGTAGCATGTGGGGAGATAGATAAAAAAGATATGGGTTAAAGCTAGGGGTTACTGCGGAATTTTGCACATAGCAGGCATGTAAGTGGCAGAACATGTTTTATGATATGTAGCTTCATTTTGGGTTACAGAGACTTTCTCAAACCTCTCTCACTATTTTGCACATTAGCTGTATTCTTATAATTGAAACTCACTCAGCAATTTATGGCATATTTCTGGCACAGTCTTGTACCTACACTTACCATACCTACCTTAGTTTTCCATGCCACTAAAGTAAATATCTCAAATGTATAAGATGTGAGTGCATTTTAAGATGAATACAGCTGATTTGGATGACTTTGGTGAATTAAATGTAATAGGCACTGATATCATCCATATTAACTGTTCCTTTGGAGCAGTTTTTTTTTTTGTAAAAGATCAATGTAGATTAAGAATAATTGGTTTGTGCATGGAACCTACTGAAACCAATGTCATGTTGCCAGAAAAGTGCATGTGTAACACAATTAATTATGAAAAATGTATATAAATTCACAACTATTTTATTGATAATAAAAATAAATTGCACACATTTTCATCTGAGTGTGCAACACATTGTAAGTTTTAACCATAAGCTTTTTAGATGCCTGTATTCATTCTGTGGTTGATATTGTCAGTCTTAATGCCACTACTGAGCTATTGTATGGACTGGTCAGTACCTAAAACTTCATTACAAGTTGGTAACTAACATGCCTGTATTTGTGACTGTCACGTGTCAGGCATGCTCCCTGGCTTTCAGCAAATCATGTTAAAAGAACTACAAATATCTATTAAAAAATCCAAACAATATGATATACAGCCAAGTGAGAGATACAATAGAAATAAACACTACAGTATACATACTTTTTTCTAAGCAAGATCCAGTTCCAAAGTTTTATCTTTCCTTCTCTCTATATAAAACAGATGGATTGTGGATGCTTACCACATTCATTATGCAAATTCTTCTGGGTTGGAATTAGAGACTTTTGGTAAATCTTGCTTCCTTCTATACTGCATTCCTTTCTTGAGGGTTTTATTTGCGTTCCCCTCTTTAAAAAAAAAAAAAAAAATAAATATTTGCTTATATAGTACCTTTGATATCACCCCAGGTTATATGTACTGTCCTAACCACCTTAGAAATTCTAAGAGCTTTTTGGTAGACTGTCATATCTTAAACTTGACTCAAATAATAGTAATTATTATCCACTGAGAGATAATTGCATCCCTTTCTGGAGAAACAATGAATTACTCTCATTGTAAAACCACTCTATATAGAGAATTCTTTAGGGCCATGTGAATTAACAATCATACTTGAATTAAATGTGGAAATGAAATTAATGCATGTCACTGAAGGTAACGCAAGACAGAGTTCAGAGAAGGGTGTGTCTATACTTAAAAAAAAAATAAAAATAGAATAAGGGACCAGTCCCTGCCTCGAAACTCATGTGAAAATGTCTGACTTTCATGAGCAATGTTTAGAGCAACATTATAACAGAACTAAGGCAAAGTGAGTTCATTAGCACATGTTCAATTCCATCTGGATCTCTTTTGGATTACAGCTGAAGCCTGTACAACTGTAAGACACTATTTTCTGCAATTTTTTTCTAGTTTAATATTTACAATAATGTTAAAATAATGCAGTTCATCAAAGTGGTATTTTTTACGGTATGATGCTGACAGCATTCATAGTCTACTGAGGTAGTTTTGGAAGGGTGTGTTACATTAGCTGAGGCACACCTTGTTGCAATCATACTTCCCCTTGAAAAGGTTCTTTTGCAGGTGGTATCCTCTGATCAGAGCTTCGGACATGCTTCTTGGAGCACTTGTTGACAGGAGCAAAATTGTGCTCAGCAGTTAAGCTAACATTGTCTGGGTACCCTGGATTATCAGTGCTTGAACTTCCACCATTACTTTCTCAAAGGTATATATGCAGCCAATGACAGTAGATTTAATAGTGATGATTTTTAAATAATGATGTCCCACCTATCTTAGCAGATGAACATGACTCCTGAGACAATTACACCTTCAGCACAAATTTAGAATCATAGAATATCCTAAGTTGGAAGGGTCCATCCACTCCAGGTCCTGGCCCTGTACAGGACCACCCTGAGTCACACCACGTGCCTGAGAGCATTGTCCAAACCCTTCTTGAACTCTGTCAGGCTTGGTGCTGTGACCATTTCCCTGAGGACTCTGTTTCAGTGCTCAGCCTCCTTCTAGATGAAGAACATTTCCCTTATATCCAGCCTTACCTCCCCTGAAATAGTGTCATGCTGTTCCCTTGGGTGTTATCACTGGTCATAAGAGAAAAGTGATCAGTGCCTGCCCCAAATTTAAATCAGATGTTGTTTCCATACAATGCAATACAGTTCTTTGTCATTATTTACTATTTTTAGAAATATGTGAGTGTTTAAACATTTCATTCTCTGGAGTAATTTACTGGGAAAAAGTATTAATCCTCAATTGAGTGTGTTAGCCATTAAACACTTTATTGAGTGCTCTGTAGTAATTCTCTTTCATTGCCTTCTTTGAAGGATGGTACATTAAAAACATAATTAAATATCAACCGAGTAGATTGTCTGGGTTGCCTTTCCCCCCTTTTTAGGTTAGTGTCATAGCCACTGAACTGTAAAACAAAAGTGGGAATCAGTCCATGTAATCCCATCTGCATTGGAACATGTATCTAGGTCTGTCTAGATTTGTGGTCATCTGAAGGACATCTAACCTATATTAAGACTGTCATCGTCTGATGTCTAAGCCTTAATATGTGTATAATTGGAAGAGGTAAGCAGCTGACTAAGATGTTCTGGATATCACTTTGCTGGTGTACAAAATGCACTACTGAAAAATCAGAACTTACTTTAGATGGCCTGGATTGGCTTGTTGCCAAATTAGGTGCACCAGATTTCACTCTCAGTATCTCAATAAAGCTGCATTCTGTTTGGAATCAAAATTAAAAAGTGGTCTCACTTTTTTTTTCTGCAAAATGACCATGAACTGACCCTTACTAACAGAATTAAATGTGCTAACCTTACTCACAATCATATTTGAATAACAAAATTGTAGAAAAAGCAATTAACATAAATTAAAACATAAATTTTAAACAGCAAGCTCCTAAAAAAAATTCTAATCAGACACCTACTGACTCAAGATCTAATCCTGCTGCCACTGAAGTCAGGTCATATATTATTTTAATTTCTTTTATCTAGCTTGCAAGTTTCTTATTCTTATATCACTGTATATATCACTGCAGCATCTAAATGGCACTGAGGAAATAGTAACTGCTCTAACAACTGACCAGTAATCCAATTTTTAGCCTCTCTGCTTCTCTTAAGGCAGTTAGAATATATTTTTATTAGTTGTGTTTTTAACTCCATCTTATATCTTTCTTTTTCTTGTCTTCCATTTTAACAGCTCTTCCATTCCTCAGTGCCATTTTCATTAATTTTTGGGAAAGTTAATATTTGAATTGAAAGTGTGTTCAATTTATGTTTATTCTAGTCTGGTCAGATAAAGTTTTGGTCCTATTGTTGAGAAGATGCTGTACCACTTTTTTTTTTTTCTTTTCTTTTTTTTTTTTTTTTTTTAAGCTCCCTGCTACAGTCACACTGGCAGCTCCTACAGAAAACAGTTACATATGCAAGTCATCTTTATGAGGACAGACATACTCTATGTCAGGCATTAGAGATCAACAGAGATTAAATTTGAAGGTGTCTGATAAGAGATGACTGTTTCAGGAGTCATCACATTAAGCAATGTTCTGAGAGAAGATGGTGGTGATTTTATTTTATTTTTATAGATAAGCAGATGCCCACATTCTGAATTTGCTTATTTCTTTTTTTTTTTAGTGTTATGGTGCTACTACCACAAATCCAAATAGTAACAAGAGTCAAGAAGAAGGCCAAAATATCATGATCTATCACTATGAGAATGGGATAGAAGGGTTTCTTTTATTTTCCACTACTGAAAAGAATTATTAATTCTCAGTAAAGACTAAACTTGCAGTTTTTTCTGCAAGAAAATTAAGAAAACAAATAGTTCACTTGAAATCCACAAATTTAAAGATATTCTATTACAAATTATATAGGATGTAATTGGTGGAAGATAACACCAGAGACATATACCAAAGAAGCTGCAAAGCATAAGAGAAAGATAGAAACAAAGAAAGCTTTCAGAGTAGTTTAAGGATAAAACAAATAGGCTGCTCAACCACAACAAATACTTAAATTAAGACCACTGGCACCTTGAGGTTTCTTGATTATCTACATTGCACTATCCACAGAAGCATTTAGGTTCCCACAGCTGTTGCCAAAAAGTCAGACTTAATTTAATTAATCTATGTTCATTATCAGGATGGCACTCTTTCTCTGAAAGGATAGTCAAAGGAGAAGATGTATCATTAGTAGAGTTTTTAGAGAAATTTGCAGGATACTGAGGCATTAAATATTTTCTTCCCCTAGTGAAGTTCTTTGATATGTAACAATAACAATGACATCCCTAAATACAATCTTCAAATAACTACTTGAAGGCTTGCAAATCTGGTGCATAACAGAAAATGCCATTCACAGTAACCAGCTGCTTTCTCATTTCTTAATAAATTAAGGGGTGTTACATAGAACATATGGCCTTATGATGATCTAAATATTCTTCCAAGATTATGAAAAAACTCCTCTTGTTAGAAAAGAGATATGTAATTACAGCAACTTCTTAAAAAGAAAAAAAAAAGCCAACAAAAACCAACTAGTGTGAATTGGATTATGTTGTAGAAAAATGCATAACCTACTTGATCTCTCCCTTTCTGTATCTCTTCCTCTCTTTATGTATATTCTATAGCTATACAAGATAGATATGTGAAAGAATATGCTGCGTTTAAGTCTATTCTTTTAGGGCAAAAATACATTCTTTACTAGTATTCTGTTCTATACTAGTATTGGAAAGTTAAATACATAACTGAAAACTACATTAAATGTGAATTAAATCTTAAAAGGCAACATATGACCAAGGGGAATTTGTAATAGGAATATTCAGTAATTATAAACATACATATTGTGACTCCAGAAAATTAGTTCTAGATGTTGTACTTTAAAGAAAACAAAACAAATGCACATCGAAATCTGTAAACATGTGGATATTCCCCCACAGACACTGCCCTCCCAGAAGTAACAAATGATTATACATCTCTCCAAAACCAAATAGTTCTGAAAAATACACATAGTAATATTTAAAGAAAGTTAAGAAAGGGCAATGAAAATAAATTAAAAAAGGAGGGCACAAAGAGCTGCTGAGCTCAAAGACAACAGGATGTAACTCATATATTGTGCCTTTTTTTTGTTGTTTTTTTTTTGTTTGTTTGTTTTTTTGTTTTTGTTTTTTTTTTTTGTTGTTAAAGGGGTAAGAAAGCAGCTCATTTATTTCCTATCAACAGAACAGTGAATATAGGCCTTAATAGGTGCTAATTTTCATCGCAAATATATCACGGTATGTACCTGCCAACCCTATGTCTAAACTATTTAAAATTCCTTCTCACAGTGGTCATATGATGAGAGTTTAAAAATGGACTAGAATATGATTACACTCTGGTCTATTTAAGGTCTTAAAGGGCTACAACAGAAGACATTAATGTTGCTCTCTATAGGATTTATTTCTGGGTTGGATTAAGTGAAATGTTGAATGTCTTTTGATCCAGAAGGGTGGTTTTGAAATTTAAAAAAAAAAAAAAAAACCAGCCAATAATATCCTTCAAAAGGAGCTAGCAATTCATGTTACTGACTAATACTGTGGAAACAAAGTTAAGTGGATGCATAACAAGTAATCAATATTTTTAAAAAATTGGAACTACTGACATCTGCTTTTTACTAATAATAGTTATATTAGGCATTGTTATGAAATGTATATAAAACCTCAGAGTACAGAGGGACCAAAGACATATTAATTAAAAATAATACTGCTATTTTAGATTATGCTGCAAAGATGTAATCTTCAACATGACACATACTTAGAAAAACAAATGAACAAAAAATGCTGAGTTTTGTAAGGGAAGGTTTATATAAAAGATGAACTTTACAAAATTACAGCAGATCTGTTGTCATTACATTCTGATGGTGGACACTGTCAGCGGGTTGTATGTCCACTATCAGGTCATTAAAGTGACCAAATTTTAAACTGCCACCCAAATTTGGAGTCTCCAGCTTCATCATGTTTTCAAAGCAACTTGTATTAATCATAGGCAGCTTAAAGATTAATGCATAATTCAAATACTCCTGCTGACTTGGTCACCTCTCACATCACAGATTTAATGGGGTTTTGTGGCTAAGGACATAAATAGTATATCCCAGTAAATATAATTTGGCCATTAGTAGTAAAAGGTTGCAGGCCTTGCACTGACCTGACTAAACAGGGTCTCTGCTCTCATCTGAGCTTGTCCTGTCAGATGGTTTAAACTCTTTAGTACAGCCAGAGGACTTCAGAGAGAAATTAATCTCAGCCTGAAGTAGACATTTACATTTGACCAGCATATTCTTTGTTGCTTTAATTATATTATTATAGATTTCCCCCATATACTCGAGATGTGTCCCACTGCTCCTTTTCTGATTTGGCAGCTTGCCGGTATCAATTGCCCTTGTGACAGTGTAACATAGATGGTGCTGGAAGACAGAGACCATCGGAATCCTTCCTTGGCATTTCCTGATGAAAGAACAGAGAGAAACTGTAGGCAGCATGAACTTAATCTGAGCTAAATTTACCTAAAAAAATAATGCAGTTACATGTAAAGCCAGGTCTTCCTGGCTTTTAGGCTCTTAGGATTTACCAATTCAGGCAAATGCAGATATGATTAGAAGAAACAGTTACACTTGCTTGAGCATAGAGCTCTAATATATCTTGAAAAGATCTTAAGATTTTCTGTATTTTTATTATCTAACATGCACCTTTCCACATATTTCTGTGCTCTACAAATGTTCATTTTCTGAACAACATAAAAGAAAAATTTGTACTATTTCATATCTATAAGTTAATTACCAAAAAGGGAGAAAAAAATAAGAAAGGAAGAAAATCTATAATACCTCAAAGGAGGCATAAAATACAAGAACCAATATAAGGTGAAAACACATTTCATAAACATATATTTAAAAAGTCATAAATAAATTTTACATGTACTGTAACAGTGTTGGATAGACCACTAACAGTACTGCAAATTCAAGTATTTACTTGTTATTCTTGTTAATGTTTTTTTTTTGTTGTTGTTGTTGTTGTTGTTTTTTGGTTTTGTTTTTTTTTATTTATTTTATAAGATATAATCCTGAGGTCACTAAAACAATAAAGAACCAGACATTAATACAAAAGTCAGGTACAAAAATGTACCTTATTATTCAAAAAAAAATTAAACCTAACTTTAAAAAGTTGGGAAATACACCCACAGAATAAACCCATTAAACATTTACAAAGGCTTAGTTTCAGTAAATAGGAAGCATCTCCAGACATATTAACCTAAGTCCTTTAATTTGTCATAGCTCTCCTGAAGTCAGTGGAATAATATTTTTCACTGTATGAAAATACATTTTTAAAATATTTTTATTCTCTGTCATCATATTAGTTTCTTGTAGTTGCACAGAACCAGAGGATGACAGAATATGCTGAGTTGGAAGGGACCCAAAAGGATCATCGAGTCCAACTCCTGACCCTGCACAGGACCATCCCCAAGAGTCACACCATGTGACTGAGAGTGTTGTCCAAACTCTTCCTGAAGTCTTTCAGGCTTGGTGCTGTGACGTCTTCCCAGGGGAGCCTGTTCCAGTGCCCAGCCACCCTCTGGGTGAAGAACCTTTTTCTAATATCCAATCTAAACCTCCCCTGATAACAACTTCAGACCATTCCCCCAGTTCCTGTTGCAATCTTATGTACAATTTTTCTATTTATTTGTAATTATATAGAATTACTTTATGTACAGTCTGAGTTTTGTTCAGCAAATTGCCATACATACCTTCCAACAACAGCTATGTCTTTTAGTCTATGCAATGAGTTTTAGCTATGAGATTCCCATTAAAGTCAACAGGTAATGCTCTAGTAAAATAGCTGTTTGCCGCTTTGAAAATTTATAAACAAGAAACAAAATAAAAAATCTCAGTGGCTACAAAAAGAGTCTTTGTCATTAAACTTGCTCAGTATTCAGTAGCTCAGCTTGCTGAGCTGCAATGTGTGTGCTTCACTGGACACTATAGCTTTTAAAATCTGTACTACTGGTTATTTGTAAAACCATCACCCACTAACTTGTGGGGTTTGGGATTGCAGGGAATGGTCATCAAAATGCACAGTTATTTTTGAATTAGCAAGAAAAATACCAAGAAAGAGAAGGATACATCATTAAAAACATCTTCATGTTCTAGACAGTGCTTTTAATTTCCAGTCAGAAACAAGTCTGAGGCTACCTTCCAGCATACAATGTATTTTTGTTTACTTATCTGTAATCCAAGAATGAGAAATATAGAATAATGAAAAATGAAAGGACATCCTAAATATACAATCTTTTTCTTTTTCTTTCCTTGAAGGATATAATCATAAAAGAGAGAACACACTTTTACTGATCACTATCTGAAAACATTGCTTGGCAAAGAAAGTACTCAACAAAGAATACTCTCCATTTTATAAGACATGAAGACAAAAGAATGCAAAGCCTGAAACCATTACAAGAGTCAAGTTAGAAGCATTAGGCTGCAAAACACTCATACATTATTAAGTATCTCAGCTGTGGCATCAGAGTACTTGTTAATTTTCCTTTCCACTAAAATAAAAATTTTATTTGTTAATCATTAAATTGGACAATAAATCTAAGGAAAATACAAGAATTATATTCAAACATTTGTGAATACAGAAGTTTTGAGAAAATAAAAACTCAGCTATTTTGGAGTAATCTCTAGGGTGTGCCAGTACTTCAGAGGTCTTCTTTATGAATACGACATGTTTAGTGTCTTGTGCTTAGTGTCTTAATTTTGGTGTATTACATTAAGAGGTATTTGAAGATTGGATATGTAAGGAAGAAGTGTGAAGACACAGAAGGGAGAGGGCAGGCCTGTGTGGTAACCTGCACATTTACAGCTTGAAGGAGAGATTCTGGAGTGAACCTCAGACAATATAACTTCTTTGAGTCATTACCATATACAAGCCGTCTTCATGATTTACATTCATGCTGTGGGTTGTAGTAAATAACTTTTTGGCCACCTGTCTGTTTGGCACTCATGAGCAATGACAACACTTCTGTTTGTGGTGTAAAAAAAGGACCACGCCAGCTGAGGTGCAGTTTTTCTCCATCATCACTTGGCCCACCACCAAGTGTCTTACTGCTTTATTGACACCCCCCTTATTCTGCTAATTTGCATTTTTAGTTAGGTGATTTTGTCAATATATTAGTGGTGATTTACTTAACAATGTTTGTTGCACACTGAAACCTTTTTCATTTTGGCAAGATGGACCTGGGTCCACAATTCTGACAGGGCCCCGAGTGCCTCCCTGCCCCTGCCCACAGCCCCCGCACCAGGGTTCCTCCCACCCTGCCCACAGCCCAGGACCACATGTCGGCACCCCAGGGCCATCAGCCCCTCACCCAGTGACACTGCAACAAGACCAGTCTCCAGCTCCCCGCAGCCCTGCCCTGCCCAGTCACAGGCTCCACTACATGAGAACCACCCATGGGCCCATGGCCTGTCCCCATTTCCAGGAGATATCCAATGCTGGAACTGTCTCTTATATTTCCTGGCTGACCTGCTCATGTCAACCCAGATGGCCAGTGCAGCATCCTGGAAATATTCACCTTGATATTGTCCAGATGTGTATATCGGTTATTCTGGGATATTTTTCAGCAATGAACCACCACTCACAGTTTTGGTATATTTAATTTAATTTAGAAAATTACTTCTGAGTGAATCATCATCTGGGTGCACCTATGCTTCTGTACAATAGTCAGCCAAGTTATTAAGATGCAGACAGCAATCTTCTTTTATCTTGTCTTGTTTGAAACCATTATGGACATGGAAACTGTACCAAATATACCTAGGATGGGATATACCTATTAGATGGGGTCTGACGGTGTTTATATCACCATCATGGTTTAACCCCAGCCAGCAACCAAGTCCCACGCAGCTGCTTACTCACTCTTGCACCAGTGGGATCAGGGAGAAAATCAGAAGGCTAAAAGATGGAAAACTCATGAGCTGAGATGAAGACAGTTTAACAGGAAAAACAAAAGCCACATGAACAAGCAAATAAAACAATTAATTCACTGCATCCCACAAGCAGGAGGGTTTTCATCCATCTCCAGGAGAGCAGGGCTCCATCATGTGTAGTGGTGACTTCGGAATACAAAATATAATAACCTCAAATGTTCCCCCACTTTAAAGACTGAGCATGATGTTATATGGTATGGAATATCCCGTTGGTCAGTTGGAGTCAGTTGTCCTGGCTGTGTTTCTTCTCAACTTTCCATGTACGCCCAATCTCCTCACCAGTATGGCAGTACTAAAAGCAGAGAATGCCTTGGCTCTGTATAAACAGTGCTCAGACACAAGAGAAACATCTCCATATAATCAACTCTGTATTCAGCACAAACCCAAAACACCGCCCCATGCTAGATATTGTGAAGAAAATTAATTCTACCCAACTAAAAACCAACACAGTCACACACAAGCTCCCTTAGAGAACACAGCTCTTCTGGTGCTATAGTCAATCAAAATGAACAAAAAATTTCATGGAATGATAAGAAAGTTGAGAGGAGTTTTCAATGGCACATATTTCCAGTAATAAATCTCTCTATTTCCTGAGTCTTCAAGCTTGCAGTTTCAAGTAAAAGGCTTGTGCCACATGGTGACAAGAACTCTAACAGAGTGAAATCCTAATAACTGCTATTGACTTGGCTTCATTTGCTGCTTGCTAAATGGTACGAACCTCTATGCAAACTCCTATGAACACAAACATATTCCTGTTGTTTTGCTAGTTTCTAAAAAAAGGAGAGCATTCCACCTTTTCTGTTCTGTGTGTAAGGCATGCAGTGACCAAGGGGCTGCCATGCAGTGTAGATGCTGCACAGCAAGCAGTGAAGGAGCCTGTTTTCATATTTTAAATATGTCACATAGACAAAAAAAGAGCCCCACCTATATCTATGGGATAATGTGAATAAACACAATAGGAAACACTTAGAAAAAATATATTCTTGGACATATAATGCAATATCCTAAAGTAATTGCATAAATGAGAGCCACCTAATACAATTATAATGCTTATAGCAAGCCATTTCAGAGGCAAAAAATCTTCATACATGATTAAATACCAAACTTTGCCTGATCATACTGAGGATTTTTAAAATTACCTCAGCCCTTTTATTTCAGTTTCTTCTTCAGATATA
Source organism: Margarornis squamiger (assembly GCA_035222235.1). Classification (NCBI taxonomy): domain Eukaryota; kingdom Metazoa; phylum Chordata; class Aves; order Passeriformes; family Furnariidae; genus Margarornis; species Margarornis squamiger. Next base: position 12,641,549 of record JAWWTY010000156.1, read on the forward strand.
AGATGAGCTTTGTATATCTTTATTGTCAGGTTTTAATTTTATAGATAAACACTCTCTCTAAGGAAGAGATGAAACAGAGCTGAGACCACTAATGCACAAAACCTCTTCTTCAAAGACAAAGAATAATATGCTTATAAGTTTAGTGATGCAACTTTCAGCAACATAATACTTCGTTATTCATGACATTTTATCCATTACAGTGTGAGATTCCTCAAAAGACAGAAATAATAATCCAGCAGAAAATTCCAGCTAATTATCCATTGTCTGAGAAATTGAGCTAGGGGAATGGATGGAATATCAGTTACAGAAATTTGTGGTATCTACTGATAGAAGGAATGTGTCTGAAATTACCCAGAAATCTGAGTCCTCCTTACCTGACTTCACTAGGCATGTAGAAAAGTTTGTTTGCAGAAGAAAATAATATATATACACACATATTAAAAAAATTAAATGCCTAAAACATGATTATAGAATGTTACTTAAACATTACTTTAGTAGAATATACAAGCTACTGACTTATTTCTTATTGTTTTCGTAAAGCAATTAGTGATTCTGTAAGAGCTTAAGAGGTAAAAATGTAAGAAACATTGAAAGTAGGAATATATGATTTTACAAATTCTACTTTAGTCTATTTTTTTAAACATATAGTATTAAAAATGTACTTTGTTTATCTTTGTTTTAAATACATAAAATAATTCCATATTAAAGTTAACAAAAGGACAACATAATATGAATGCTTTAACATTTATGCATGACTTAGTAACTTTTTCAGTCCTAAGCAGCTAAAAGCTTTGTCAATTAAAATTAACAAATAAGAAGCAGGAAAATTTAGTCACTTGGGATTCCACAAAGAAAAGCTTTGACAATTGTATGGAGGACTTCTAGGACATCTAGAAAGAAAACAAGAAGGCCGAGAAAAACTTAATAGAAAATAAAGGAAAAGATGAAAAGAAACCATGTACACAGAATTTAGAAATGGACAATGAAAATAACGGCTTGAGATAGGGACAAAGTGGCAGAGTCAGGGCATTCGTATGAAAAGATAGAGGATAAGATTAGACATTTTTATAAAATTGATTTTGATTAAATTTGAGAAATAAGACCTGAGGAGAAAGGAAGATGTCTTACATTAAATGTTAATAGATTCTACTGTAAGAAAGTTGAACCTGAATTTTGCCTTCGTAAAAAGCACAGTGAGAAATGTATATAGTACAGAGGCAGGATTTGTCCCTTTTTCTTTGCCATTTTAAAGTGATTGAAAATAAAGAGAGGTCAGAACAAAAGGAGGTTGGACCACACGGTCACTGAAGTCCCTTCCAATCTGTTGTTCTATGATTCTGTGAGAAGGTAGCTGGAGGATTATAGGCCAAGTCTCTTTTCTCTGTAGTCTATTCCTATTCTTTTTAATTTATTTTGAGCTGTGCATCGTTTGCTGTATATGGAAAGGTTACAAGCTGGCATTCTCACAGGAGCTGGAAAGGAAATTAAGTCCTTAGGTAATAATCAAAGGTATAGAAATGGCTATAGTTTTCTGATGGAATGGTGAAAAAGAATATTTGAACTGAATCAGTTTTTTGGGTGCCTGTCTTACATTGTGTCATGTGAGATGACAAAACTGGCTATCAAGTTTTATTAAAATACTATTTATTTTAAAAAATTTTGTAACACCGGCTTTTCTGTTTCCAAATTTTATCATCCACACAGGGGAAAAAGAAAGAAAAACAAACAAACCAAAAACGTCAAATCACCTGCAAAATAGAAGTGTTGTGTATAAAAGACTTTTTTTTTTTTTTTAAGACTGTTCAAGGCAGTTAGATTTGCAAACCTCTGTATGTTTAGACCTCTGCTCAGTTCACAAGTTGAAGAGCAACCTGTATGAGAAATTTTCTTCTATTGTCTGAAACAAAAGTCATGACTAACTGTAAGACATGCATCCTGACCAATGAGTGACAGCATAAAGATTCAGCACAGTGGGAACCAAGCATCAGTGTCTAGAAAAAATAAAAATATGTATTTGAATATAATCTAAAAGCTAAATATTTTACCATGTGATTTCTTAGATTCATTCTAGAGGTAATATTGTTTAGGAAAAACCATCGAAATTCTATATAATCACCTCATACTCTTTGGAGTGTTCTCTTATGGCAGAAAGTTTTACAAGAAATATTGGGATTTTTTCAAGTTTTGTTATATTCTTACAAATCAGGAAAATGAAGCATATTAATAAATTAGTTGACATCTTCAGCTAGTTTATACACAGGAATATTGAAGTGATAATAAGGTCCATTGTACAGTGAACCTCCAAGGAGGGAAAAAAGAAACAGAAATGAAAACTTGTATGAAGGTATAAGGAGGACAAGTTAGGTGAACAAGAGTGTGATTATGGATTATTTGATATCAGCCTATTTCAACAACCCTGGTAATAACTGAGAATTCTTTGTGGCAAGTTTTAGAATGGAGACAAAGTTGAATGATTTAGGATTTAGTAAATGATTGTTTTCCTAAACCACTCTGTTAACTACCCAACACGGAATAGTTTTTGCCTAATTTAGATTGAATTTTAACCAATGACTAAGGCAACAGTAATAAATTGTTGATATAATAGAAGACAATAAAGTCTAATGCCCACAGTCCACACTGCACTTATTTTGCTGCATCTTGAGAACAGTATTATGGCATGCAGAAACAGTAGGTACACAATTAAATTGTAAAAATGGGATGACGTCAACAGTAAAGAATAGTGTAAATAATAAAGCTGAGAGCCACAAGTGCTATTATCAATGACACACTAAATTGTAATATAATATGGGTTACTTCTTAATATTTTGAAACAAATAAAATATTATTCTGATAGTCTAATCTAGCTATAATCCATTGATTTAAAAGGGCTGTGACATATATACCATTCTAAAATGTATTTGATGTACATGAAGTCTTAAATGGTGCAGACAATGTCATCCCTAGTTACTGTTTTCCATCTACCATGAACAATACTACAAGGAGGCATAAATGGATATGAACAGAAGTGAGGCTGAAGCACTGTTATCTAAAAAAAAATTAATTCACCTGTTGTGTTCCTCACATAGATCTCAAGTGATATAAAAATCCCCCTCTTGCAATAAAAATATCATGGTCTGTGCACCTAAATCTGATATCATTAACTGACACATAGCGTTACGAAAAGAAAAATAAATTTCTTACTCTGAAGCTCTCTTATGATCTTTCTGAAAGATAAAAGACTACAGAAGCTTTAGAATATTTACCGATTCATACTGAGTAGTTACAAGTCTCCTGAAACTTATGGCTATGTTATGGAAAAGTGTGTTGAATTTCATGATTTAGAAATCATTTTAAGCGAGTAAAGAAGGAGATTTGGCAACTAGATTAAAACAAAATAGGGTTGTTATTTCAGCACTCATGCTCACACAGGGCCCTTTATTGCCTGGACCTCCTGCAGACATTTTGGAGAATTTATACCACTAAATTACTTCTTTCTCTCACTGGTGATAAATACTAGAGCATCTGAATAGTCAAGTTTTTTGAGACTATTTTATGTGCATTTTAATAAGAAAAAAAGTTGATTTAGCACTTTTTTTTTTTTTTTAACCTCATCTTTTTCAGTATAAATTCTTCTGGGAACTATAATATTTACAAGACAGAATACTTTCTCAAAAAATGGAGATAAAGAGAGAGTCTAAGTATTCAACAGTAACATTCCCCTCCAATAATAATAATAACCCTAATAATAATAACCTGAATACCAACAACAGCAACAGTGACAATAACAACAGATGGCTGAGACATTTTCACTGTTGAAGACAACATTTAATTCTAGAGAGACTAGTGGAAGGCACCTAGATTTAGGTGCAGTGGGATTTTTCTCTGTTTCACATCCCAAGGGAGATTTCTAAACAAGGGCATGTAAGACAACATTCCACTGAACCTAAACTTTTAAGGAAGTGAAACCTCAGTTTTCTTGTAAATCCTACTAATACTTTTGGAGCTTTGTTCTGTACTTGCTCTGGTGAATATAAATTATTCAGCCTTAAAAGAAATGTCAAAACTGAATCGAGTCAATCCAATCTCTAACTGATTGGAAATGTATTTGTGCTGACAATAACTTTTAAATGTATGAAAAGGAAATAACCATTTAAACAACATGTAGAACCTGCAGTTGCTAAGTAAAAGATTAGAAAAAAGGTTGATCATTGATAAAGAAGTTTTGCTATAGCTGTCTTGTCCTATGAGGTAGACACTTGCTTAATGAAAAAATTGCTGCCACATTAAAGAAAAGAACCCAACCAATTCCATGTGTCAATTATCAAATGGTTTATAAGTTCCCTTTTACTACAAAACAATACAGAAACAAATCTTGATGATGCAGTCAGGCATGATTTGCTTCAAGAGATTGGTTTAAGTTCTACTAACTGAAAAAAAAAAAAGTAAAAGGTAAGAAATACAATCAGGTAGGGGAAGGCATTTTTGCTACAAGTATTTTTCCTACAAGTGATACATCCACATTTCTTGGTCTTATATCTTTAAGGAATATTACTTTCAATCTCTTTTCTTATGCTTCTGAATACCTACAATTAAATTATGCAAAATTTTAAACTTAATTTCATATATTTTATTAACTTATTTTAATAGGAAAACCATATGACATTTAGTGATCTTATCTTTATAAGACACGTTTATTTTCCCTGTATAGATGTGAATTTTTTAAAAAAATCTTAAAAGGACAGATATCAATCCGATGATTCACAATGGGGTGGGTTTTTTGCCAGATTCAATAAAATACGTGAAAGAAAAGCATTTCTAAATCACTGATTTTCATATATTGTGGCAATTAACATTTCAGATAAAAAAATGCTTATGTGTTAACTATAATGAAATTATATGTTGTTAATATTCAGTAATGTTCTAACCATTTTCCCATAAGAAATACTTAGTAATCTAAAAAGGAGCATATGTTTGTGCAAATTATATTCTCCCTTAAGATTTTGTAAGAAGCTCATCATAATAAGCAATTATGTGGTACTTCTTTAGCTTAAACTTTTAGATTAATCACAGAAAGGTTTTGTGCATAACCTTCTTGCCAAGAACATGCTTTAATGTGACAGGTTTATCCTCAATTAGCTTCTTTTAAAGAGTCTTCTTTGTACTATTTGTCATGTTTTGGTTTAGTACAAAGACTGTATTCTCTTTACATATATATTGATGTAAAAGATATTCTGTTGAGCATATTGCTTTTAGTTAATAATTAGTGTGATGAAATTGTTTTGTTTTTTTTTACTGATTGGCTTCTTTTGTATTCACAGTTTAGCTTTTGATGATCAAGATGGCAAAATCATCATGCAAACACTGTAACTAAAAGGTAAGCACTATGCTGCACTTTGAAGAAATGTATCTTTTGTGGTTTTATCTTATTGTTTGTAGATGTTAATTAACCCTGTATAATATGTTTTCTCACAAATAATTTGCATGTTTGAATGGTTCCATGCCTTTAGGGTGAGAGAGAAAAAAAGTCTAAGTACAAATTCCAGTCTTCTGTACTTTTATTTGACATTATCAAAATGTACCACAGAGGCAAAATGTCATGTTATGTCATAATATAAAATGACAAGCTCTGTAAAAACACATGAACAGCAAATCTTTAATCTGGTATTAGTGTAATAAGTAGCAGAGGTATAAATGTCTTAATTTACAAGAGATCTGGATACTGTAGCTAAAGACAAGTGAAATCTTTTAAAGCGAAGCTTTTAAATGACTGCTTATGCATAAAGTAATATGTTAGAATTAGAATGGGAATGCTCTTTGCAATAAAATAAATGGTGTTGCCATTTAAGCAGTTGCTTTTTCTTTGACAATTTTAGGTTCCTTCACTTTGTCTGAGCATTCCCAATTGACTGCATAGCACAAAGCATAGGGTATTTCTGGTGTGTCCAGCATGCAGAGGAGAGCTTTCCAGTGTCAGGGTGTACTTTACCAAATAGTGTATTACTATTAGAATATATTTACCATGTATTACCAGGTTGGTCACTGGCAAATTCTCAAGATAACAGTGATATTTGTGACTAAGTTTTTCCAGCTGTCTTCCAAAGACAGTTCTGCATTTGATGCAATTTAGACAATTAAATGAAGCATTACATTATGGAAAGGTGAGATATGACTCTACATAGTCTCATAGAGGTTCCAGTAAGAATAGCAAGGACTGCAGTAACATTGTCACTTAGAAATTAAGATATTCCTCAGGACAAGACAAGAGCTCAGATAGAGGTGGTTTTCATCTGGATGACTGTGCAAAGAAAACATATCATGTTTGAACACAGATTTATATGTATTATGCTAGTATAAAGTAGATAAATACAACAAAGAAATAACCATTATGAAGAAATATATTTTAATTGCTATTTTTGTACATGCATTGCCATAGTATGTTGCTCTTGGTAATAAAAGCAGTTAGTGTGGTATTTGTTACTTCAACATTTCTCTCTCAGATGTCTAAATCTTAACTGATTGTTTTAGCTGCACTAATGCAGAGATAAAACAGCTGTCAGAGTAAAAGTCACCCCAGCTATCGCAGATACTTATATTGAAATATAATGGTAATTTTATGGATGCTTCTTTTTTCTCCCACTGATTATGAAGAGAACTCAGGCCACATAATTCATCCTCTATAACACTTCTCTGATGACAGTATTAATAACCCTCGTGACTTCTTGTTTTCTTCTGTCCACTAGAGAAAGTATGTTAGATAATTATTTCACATGAATTAAAGGAGAAGCCTATAGTCATTCATTCTCAACTGACTTCAAGTTTGCTATTAGCACAGCAGATGATAGACTAATTATCTTTTACTTTTTAATCTATTTTTCTTTCTGTTCACAGAATAAAACCTGAAGAACTATTCTTTCTTTTCTAAGAAGGTATCTAATATAATTTCTAGTGTTGGAGATTTACACTGAGATTTTAAGCAAAAAATTATTCAGAAACCAATAAAGTAGAAATACATTCATAAAACTAACAATATTCCCATATGAGCATTGTCTGGGGTGGAGGGTTTTTTTTTGTTGTTGCTGTTGTTGTTGTTTTGTTTTGATTGGGTTTTTTTTTTGTTTGTTTGTTTGGTTTTGGTTTTTTTTTTTTTGTTGTAGTATAGAGCTACGTTTTGAATCTGGGGTGAAAACAGGATTAATAAATCCAGGGCTGTGTTAGCTATTGCTGAGAAGTGCTTACTCAGCATCAGGGCCTTTTCTATTTCTCACACTGCTCCACCAGTAAGGGGTGGGCAAAAAGATGGGTCAGGAAACTGGGACAGCTCACTACAAGTGATATCTAGTACCATTTGATGCTGTGGTCAACAATGAAAGCTGGGGAAAGAAAGAGGAAGGGAGGACATTCGGGTTTATGAAATTTGTTTTGACAAGTCAGTGTTATATGTGATGAAGCCCTCTGTTCTTACAAGTGGCTGAACACTTGCATGCCCATGTGAAGTGGTGACTGAAATCCTTGTATTCCTTTGCTTGCACACGTGGTTTTGCTTCATCCAATAAACCATTTTTATTCTGACACATGAGGTTTTTTTGGTTCTGCACCTCCAATTCCCTTTGGCATCCCACTGCTAGGAACTGAACGAGCAGTTGTGTAGGCCTTAGCTGCCTATCAGGGTTAAGGCGCAACGACCCCTAAATTCTTATGCATAACCAGTTTTGCAATGACTTTTGTGGTGGAAGTCCTTTTAAAATCCATCTCACCTGTTTTAAATGTGTTTGCATCTACAAGTATATTTAGTATTATTTTATTATCATTGCATTGAAAACACATGCAGAATCAGTCTTGAGGGAAAAAAAACAACTTAGGAAGAACTGTGCCTCACCAATACCGCCCTTGGAGACTTTTCACTGTGCCTTTTGCAATCGGACTTGCCTATCTCTCATTGGCCTTTTGAGCCATCAGCGCACTTGCAGCAAGTGTGGGTAAAGCCCTTATTATATCTTCATTCATGAAGCCTAGCCATGATTATCATTACATACAGAATAGGGATAAAGTGACTTGTCAGAAAAAAAAAAAAAAGGAAAAAAAAGAGAAAAATAAAAAAGGAAAAAAAAAAAAGTTTTATATAACTCCATCTTTACTGTTTAGAAAGCTACATATTCATTAAAGGAATTTATTCCAGTCCTTTAGATGTGCACAGAAGCACAGGTGCATGTGGGCACACATATAAACCAATGACAGGTCTATAAAACTAATTTTTTGAATCATGTCGGAATCTTTATTGGAAGCTGAAGTAGTTGCTTACCAAGGAAATTTTCCACAGATAGTTACAGATCTGGTGCTTAAATGCCAATTTCACTAACAGGATAGGGCAGTCACTGAAGGAAAAAGGTAGTGATATGTCACTTGAAATTCTGTACAAATGAATGATCACTGTGATCAGATACATCCAAAGGTCAACTTGAGTTCTGCAACAATATTCTAAGACTTTGACACAGCCTGATCAATCTCATCTTAAACACTCCATCTCGGTCAATTAGCTTCACTTTAGGTACTGGCTTTGTTTCTTTTCATCAGTGGTTTTGCACTGTTGCGTTATTATTTGCTTGGTGATTTTTGGCCCATTTTTTGTTTGGTTGGTTTGTTGGTTTGGTTGTTTGCTTTTTTTTTCCGCAGAGCCTCATATATTCAACACATTAATTAGTGAGAAAACTATATGGATCATATGAGCTTTCTCTGAGGACAGCGTGTCAAATGAGCTTTCCAGTGATGATGTGTGTCAGCAAGACAAAGTCTGAATAAGAGTTACAGAATTTACTTCAGTGTGGGAACATTATTTATTAAATACAAATTTTGCACTAAAAGACTGTGAAAGATGACGAATACCATACATTCTACACCTAAAAAGGGTATCAAAAATAATTCACAGAAAGAAAGAAGTGCCTGAAAGTTCATTTGAACCTATGAAAACATAGAAAGTGAAGGAAAAATATTATTTTTTTAGAAGTGTATCCTGGCCTGAGGAGACATTCAAAATCTTGATGAAAACTCTTTCATAATATTATTTTTTTTTTAGATTGAAGTCAAATTTCTAGCTTTTTTAATTCTGTTGAAAATTATAACAGTAGTTCAAGTAAAGTTTCCATATTAAATTCTTGTTTTCTGATTGTCTTAAGGAATTTCTGATTATAAATAGTGATTTTAAATTTGCTTTATGTCAGTGTTGATTTACTGGTACTTGTCTGTCAGAAGAAAACAATGATATGGTCTTTTAGACCATAGCGATATATTTTCTTTTTCCTTTTATTAGCTATTATTCTTCAATAAAAATTTTATCCTGAGCAGATAGATGAAGCCATATGGGCAGATATCAATCTTAAACTGACACAGTGACATACTTCAAATGCTGTGTGCACTTAGGGCTGAAATTGTAGACAAGAATAATCTTCTGTGTTGCATGCATGTACACTGAAATTTGAATTGATCTTAGGAGATGTTCCCAATTGGGCAGTAAACAAATGTTACACAATGTAGCAGTAAAACTATTTTTCTTTTTTTTTGGTTTGGTTTTTTTTTGTGGTTTTTTTTGTTTTTTTTTTTTTTTTTTTTTTTTTTTTTTTTTTTTTTTTTTTTTTTTTTTTTTTTTTTTTTTTTTTTTTTTTTGTTTTTGTTTTTTTTTGTTTGTTTGTTTTGTTTTGTTTGTTTTTTTCTTTTTCCAGTAGCTCATCTGAACCTCCCCTGGTGCAACTTCAGGCCCTTTCCTCTCATCCTTTCATTAGAGACATGGCAGAAGAGACCGAACCCCCACCTCACCTCATTACAACATCCTTTCCAGTAGTTGCACAGAGCAGTGAGGTCTCCCCTGAGCCTCCTCCAGACACAACAATCCCAGTTCCCTCAGCTGCTCCTCATAAGACAAGTTTTCTAAACCCTTCACCATCTTCATTGCCCTTCTTTGAAGACAAAGCATTCGGATAGACCAGAGACCTAGTCTTTAAGATGTATTTTGAGAATGTCTCCTAGATTTTCTGAAGACATGAGAAAAAGGATGGTCTTGATCCTGTCTAGGTCAAGTCCAGGCTAAGTATCAGATAACTCCTCAATGTCTCAACAACATCATACTGAAACACAGAAAGACCTGTTCAGAGTGGGGTTTAGGCACACAAGAAGCTTACCACGTAAGTCCACACATGCAGTTGAATGGGTAGCTCAGATGCCTAATCCATGGTTTTGTAATATTGTCCTATCTTGCAGTGTTGTTTATATGACATTTTCTGATTTACACAGATAATTTCACTTGGCAATTTCAAAAGTATTAAGCAGAAATAACAAAACCAAATTCAACAGTGTTATGACTTATGCTGATTCAGACCAGGTGTTTGGAGCTCCATAGAAATTTTTTTTTCTGAATATCTAGTCTTGTTCTTGACTAAAGGAACCCAGGCTTTAAGTTTACTTTGTACAATTCTTTTTTTTTTTTTTTTTTTTTTTTTTTTATTGTTGGCCAAGTAGACTTTGAAGGTTTCACATTTAAGATGCTTAAATCTTCAGAGGGATTCCAATTCCAGTTGCTTCAGTGACTCTCCAAGTAACTTGTTTAATCGGCAACTTAATGTAACACTTCTGTATGCCCAATACTTTCTGAAAAACGTGTAGGTGGAAGGAGCATTTGGATGACAACAGCACATGCAGTAGATAGAACGAATCATGGACATGTGATTTGCTATATATCTCTATGTACGGATCCATCACTGTATGTTTGGGAGATCTGTAGGTGGGAGAACTGGAAAACCTTTTATTAAGGTTTTTTGCTAAGTCAAAATAGCATGTAGTAAAGATACACCTTAGTAATTATGAAAATATTTGAATTGAAATACCTTGGCTTAAATTTCTTACACTGGGAATTTTTTTAATAACCAGGACTAAAAAGCTATTGTTGAGTAGTATATGGTTTGCTCAAGGAATTGCACCTTTTTCAGTTTGCCAGATAGGTATTTAAAGAAGTGTGTGGATCTTGTTTTCCTGTGGATGTCTATCTCTTCCTTCCCTCTGGTTTTGTAAATTCCCAAAATATGCATGCATCAGAAGTAATTCACTGGCTGTGCGTGAAACGGCTACGTGTGAAAACACAGTAACTGCTCTGTTTCTCATAGCTGAGTTCAAGCCAATGCAACTCTTTGTGCTATAAGGGATTAAACCTTCTCTATTTTGTGCTACAACGTCTGCAGAAAAACTTGGCATGCACATGGACCTTGTTTGTCATCTATATTGCTGGGAGAGAGAGCTGCTTTCATTTACTGTACACGGCTGCTGAAATTAAACCAGATAGACCTTGGTTTTGGTGTTTTGTTTTTTTTTTTTTTTTTTTTTTTGTTTTTTTTTTTTGTTTTAATAAGAAATGTTGACAACAATAATGCTAAAATAATATTTTAGTATTCAAGAAATAGTGAATACAGTCTCTACTCTATTGTCAGTGCATTTTGATAATGGAAAGTCAGTTTCTCATCTCTTTAGTCTGCTGCTCTTGGCAGGCTTCTGACATTGTTTATCCTGCATTTTATAATTCATTCTCATAAAGCTAACATCTCTAAAAATCTTTGTTTGTGGGTCTAAAGTGTATAAGATGAATTCAGCATGTGAATTCTGGATTGCATCAATTGCATCATATATAAAACATTCTTTTTACTAGCTACACATAGATTTTCATAACGTTTAAAACTTCTAATGCATATTATATAATAAAATAAATGCCAAAACCTTTATGTAAAATTCAATAATTTATTTCTACAGCTTCACTTTTACTGAGAAAAATGTTTTGTAAGCAGAGAAAATTCCTTTTCATTCCCTAACAGTATATCATAGAGAACAAATAATATTTGCAAAGGTTTCTATGATTATGAGCCAAAATATTAGGGAAAATGACGAATTATCTGTACTTCATGCAGCATAATACCTATCTGTATGTTCTTACTTGTACGTCTGATCCTGCATACAGAAGTTTAATTTAATTTACAGTGAAATGATCCTATTAACTCTTTCCTGTTCCATTCCTGTTGAACTGAATGGCAAAATTCCCACAAGACCTGAAGAACCAGACAAATTTCTTAATATGTAAAGTTAATTGTGTGGCTAGATTCAATTATACAGATATCATAGAACAAACAGCATTTACTTGCTCCCTTAGTACTGTTGCCTTCCCTCCCTTCTTTCCAGAGGCCATCTAAAAAAAGCATGTTTGTAGGCTAGAACAGAACTGTTCTACTCCTGTCTGTGTGTGACTTGTGTTTAACTTAGGTAAAAGCTTAGATTGCCTCCAGCATATTTATTTATTTTTTTTTTTCAACAATTCTGAAGTCCTTTCATCCAGGTTTTGTAGATTTCACAGAGATCACCTTGCAGTCTGCTCATCCACTTTTACCAAGTGCTTACAAAAAGCAGGAAAATGTGCATGCAATGAGTGCATATGTTTGGAAGGATTGTTTTTTTTTCTTTCAGAAATTAACCAACATAATGGGCAAAAGTGCTGACAAAAAAACCGCATTGAGTAAGAATATTTTTTGTGTATCCATCAATTACACAATTACACATTTCAGCTGATGTTTTAATTATTATACAATAGAACACTTCAGCATTGCATGCCATAGCATATTTCCCAGAGACTATTTCCCAGAATATTTTAGAGCAAAAGCAATTCCATTTGAAAAAAAAAAAAAAAAAAATCCAATTTCTTCTTATTTTTTTAGAAGATGATTTTCAAAGCTTATTAGGTAAACTGAAGATATTAAAAACACTTGAAAATACAAACAAATGAAGAGAGGAGGAAAGCTAAGGAAAGCAAGGATGTTCAGAGTAAACAACTATTAACCCTTTGTAGGAATACCTTGCTCCCATTTCACAGCAGAAAATGGCTTCAGCAACCCTATGCATAAAGCTGAAGTTTCATTAAAATAAATGACAGTTCAGCACATATTTAAAATTAGGCAATTAAATTTAAGTACTTCCTTGAATTACTGGCTTTTTTTTTTCTTCTTTTTCCAGATGCTTCTCAGTTATTATCATATGAAACATCCCTGGCAACAGACAGCTTTTTCTACTCACATGGTATTTAAAAAAAGCTGGTGGTGGGTTCACCCTGGCTGGATGACAGGTGCCCACCAAAGCTGCTCTATAATTCCTCTCTTCAGCTGGGCAGGGGAGAGAAAATGTAGCAAAAGGCTCATGGGCTAAGATAAGGGCAGGGAGAGATCACTCACCAGTTACTATCATGGGCAAAACAGATTCAACTTGAAGAAATTAATTTAATTTATTACCAATCCAATCAGAGTAGCAAAATGAGAAATAAAACCAAATCTTAAAATACCTTCCTCCTACCCCTTCCTTCTTCCTGGCCTCAATTTCACTCCCAGGTTCTCTCCCTCCTTCCCCTCAGTGGTGAAGGGGGATGGGGAATGAGGAGTGTCAGTTCATCACATGCTGCTGCATCACATCTCTGCTGCTCCTTCATCCTCAAGAGGAAAACTCACATTCTTTCCCTGCTCCAGAGTGGAGTTCTTCCTACAGGATGCAGTTCTTCAAAAACTGCTTCAGTGTGGGTTCCCCACGGGGTCATAAGGCCTGCCAGCAAACCTTCTCCAATGTGGGTTCCCTTCTTCATGGGACCACAGGTCCTGCCAGGAGCCTGCTCCTGTGTGGTCTTCCCACAGGATCATAGCCTCTTTCCATAGGCTGCCAGTGGTTTTCTGCTCCACTATGGTCCTTCATGGGCTGCAAGGGAACAGCCTGCCTCATAGAACCATAGAATGGTTTGAGTTAGAAGGGACGTGAAAGACCATCTCCTTCCAAACCCCCCCTGCTGTGGACAGGGACACCTTCCACTAGACGAGGTTGCTCAAAGTCCCATCCAGCCTGGCCTTGAACACTACAAGGGGTGGGACATCCAGTTTCTCTGGGAAACCTGTTCCAGTGTCTCACTACTCTCATAGTGAAGAAATTCTTCCTAATATCTAAACCTGCCCTCTTCCTGTTTAAAGCCATAAGCCCTGGTTCTATGACTATTATGGTTCTATGACTATTACTTATGTCCTTGTAAAAAGTCCCTGTCCAGGTTTCTTGTAGGCTCCTACACTGGGCATTTATTCATTCTCACAGTCACTTCCTTTGCCTTCTGTGACTTGGGTAGTGTGTCTGAAGCACTTGCCAGTGAAGACTGATGCAAAAACGTTGTGGAGTACTTTAGCCTTCTTCATATCCAGAGTAACCAGGTTTCCTGTGTCCTTCGGTAGAGGGCCCACATTTTCCCTAGTCTTTTATCACTGGCATACCTATAGAAGCTTTTCTTGTTGCCCTTGACATGCCTGACCAGGTTTAACTGTATCAGGGCTGTAGCTTTCCTAATCTGATCACTGGCTGCTCAGACAATTTCTCTATATTCCTTCCAGTCTGCCTGTCCTTGCTTCTGCTCTTTCCAGTCTTTCTTTTTGTATTTCAGTTTGTCCAGGAGCTCCTTGTTCATCCATGCAGCCCTCTAGGTTATTTTACTTGATTTCTTCATTGTTGGGATGCATCACTCCTGAGCTTGGAGGAGGTGATCCTTGAATATTAACCAATTTTCTTGGGCCTTTCTTGCCTCCAGGACTTTATCCCATAGACTCTTCCAAGCAGGTCATCACAGAGGCCAAAGTCTGCTCTCTGGAAATCCAGGCTAGTGAGCTTGCTGCACATCCTCCTCACTGCCATAAGGATCTCAAACTTCACCATTTCATGGTCACTGTGGCCAAGGATGACTTTGAGCTTCACATTCCTCACCAGTCCCTCCTTGTTGGTGAGAACAAGGTCCCACACAGCACTTCTACTTGCTGGCTCCTCTATCCCTTGGAGAAGTAAGTAATCATCAATGCCTTATGCCCTGCTATGTTGTCCCTCCAACTGATATTTGGTAGTTGAAGCCCTCCATGAGGACCAGGACTTGTGAATGTGAGGCTGCCCCTATCTGTGTATCGAGGGCCTCAGCCACTTGGTCGTCCCAGTTGCATGGCCTGTAGCAGACCCCCATGATTATGTCACTTGTTACTTCCCTCCCTTAGCCATCCAAAGGCTCTTGGTTTGCTCCTCATCCATCACCAGGCAGAACTCCATTCACTGCAGCTGGTCATTGACAAAGATGGCAACACCCCATCCTTATCTCCCCTGCCTGTTCTTCCTAAAGAGCCAGTATCCTTCCATTCCAACATTCGAGTCATAGGAGCCATCCCATCATGTCTCCTTGATGCAAATAAAATCACTGCAGGTGTGTGCACATCTCTTAACTCCTCTTGTTTATTCCCCATGCTTCTTGTGTTTCAATAGAGGCATTTGGAGTCCCAATGAGGCTGCCTTACTGGCTGGAGGGGCTGGAATTCCTTTGTGCTGTTCTGCAGGTGTTGTCCTGCCAACCTGCAGCCCCTCTCCAGGCTCTAAGTATCTCTTGCTGGCACTGCCATCAAACTGACAGGAGTGGGATGGATTAAGGTTCCCTTTCCCTTGGCAACCTCCATTGTTGAAAGTCAGACTGATGAATTACAGCAAAACCTAACAGTTCATTTCACTGAAGAAAGACAAAATGGGTGACTGAAAAATGCAGACTACTTGCTTTTTTAAAAAAAGGTCCATACTTTTTTCCTTGGCATAATATAGAGGGTGAGATTTTGAAAGCCCTCTGTATTGATCTAATCTTGTTCTCATTTAAGATACTTCTGGTGACTGCAAGAGAAGGGATTTTTGTCAGGCCTGAGTGCTATTGAAAACACTATACATCCTTTTTAGTTGTACTTATCACTTTGTGTTGTTTTATGAATACAAAGTGTCATATAAAACACTTAGTGGAAAAATCCATGACTTATAAGTGAGAATGTTATGCATTTCATTAGTGTCAACAGTGAGGGACAAGATTTAAGGCAAATATCTTCAGATGAACCTTTACAGTACTGAAAGTGCCACATATGCATTTCAGTTAAAATTGCCTATACTGATTGAGGATGAATAAATTAATATGGCTTTGAGAGGGACAAACAGAAAAGATGCTTGATGACTGGTTGTCACAAATACAGGCTTATTCTTATCACTGCTTTTTGTAACCAGTAACAGATACAATTTTTAATTTAATTTAATTTTTAATTTAAATTTTACATTTTTTTTAAATTTAATTTTTAATTAAACTTTTTATACTGTATTTCAACGAGTAAATAAATTTCAAGAAAAGGTATAGAACTTTTAATTCTCTTAATCAGACCTAGGCCACTACATTTCCATCATGAATTCTTGTGTTGTGTCCTAAGATCTGCATTTTTAATGAGTTCATTAAAAAATACGTTACGCTATTTGAATTAGAAAACTCTAACTGGATAAAAAATATAACTGCTGTGACTATTAGAGATTGTCTGGATTTCTGTCTCTAATTTAAATGTCATTCCACTGTCCACTGGCCTGTCAGTCAGATTTACTTCTTTTCCTTCTCTCTTCTCACTTCTAGTGTAAGTACTTGAACATCATGAATGACAAGTAACTTGGTCTTTCATAAAAAGAACATTTGAATTATTGCAGAAATTTGGGCTTGGGGGAGCTCTAGATCAATTTTCGTTATAATTTACAACATTTTGAAACATCTCAAAATCATGAACAACAAATAGAAAGCCTGAAAATAATTCCTGTGAGTATTTAGGGAATACTGAGCATGACAGGCAGCATAGGGAGGGAGTAACAATATTAAGTTGCCTGTGTGTGGTTCCACTACATTTGCACTTTTTCTGAAAATTTGGAACAGGATTCTTAATGGAAAAGGTCCTTTCAGAATTAATTCCATCTTATTGCTTTTCTTAGGCTTCTTGGTAGTATAATCTAATCAAACATTGCAAGTATCCACTGCACTAACCTCATTAGCACAGACAGGTCTGATATGAGGAAGGATGGGCTTGGGAGCTGTCCATTCCAGGTCATACTAGTGTGGGTAGGATTTAGAAGTTTGAATTGTTGCTTTTGTGTAGAAAAACAGAAATATGTAGCTTCCAGAAAAGTCAGTCTCTTTTAAGCTGTAACACTTTTAAATTATCCCTGATTTTGTTTAATTCTCTGTTCCTCTGCTGCTTTCTGTTTATGCTTCTCCTTATACCCTTTTCTCAAGTGGTAGTGAGTGAGAGTTCTCACCTTTCTTACAGATGTTCCATCCACAGCCGACTGATTTATTTCAGAGTGTTTATACAGTTTTCCAAAGGTGCAGATACTTGGCTTTGGCTTAAATCTGTGTTGTAGAAGTGACCCTGCCAAAGACTGCTGTGGAGCAACTGCAGTCAGAATTCTTTGTGTGTGTGCCAGGGCAAACTGTCAAGGGAAGAAAGGGAAAGCTGCAGGAAATGGGAAGAGAAGTCTTGGCATTGTCTAAAACAGAGCTTTCAGATTTGCTCTACATGACACATCCTTACCTCTTCTAATTTATCTCTGGGTTTTTTTTGTTGTTGTGGGGTTTTTTGTTGTTGTTGGTTTTGTTTTGGTTTGTTTTGGTTTGTTTTTTTTTTTAATATGTATTTATTCTTATTTGGAAATTGAATAAATAAGAAGAGAATATACTCAGAACTGTCATTTGGATAGAACAATATATAAAATATTCTGGTTATCAATATCAACTTGGAAGTCTAGATGAAAAGAATTAAAAGCTAGGACTTAAATAATTCACTGAATCTTTCAAAATAATTGGTAAAATTTTTATTAGATAGAAATCAAAAAACATGCAAAATCCAAGTCAGTTATGGTGTGGTAACAAGGAAAGCTGAGGTAAGAAGAAGGAAATCAAATAGAGTGGGTCCTGCATTGAATTTATTCTTTCTCCTGATGGTTATTAATCCATCTGTCTTGTAAATAAAAACATTCTTCACAATTCACCAATCCACCAGCTCTGCTTTATGAGCCAGATATTTGTCCTATTATTTTGTCATGTATGTAATGGTGCTGCAAGCAGCACACATATTACTTCCTAAGGTCAGTGACATTGCTAATTTCTTCTTACTTTGGGAATCTGTCAGTGACCAGCTTAATTTAATGCAGGTTGGATTCTACTATTGAACTATTCTAATTTGCGGAATAGAATTGTGCAGTGTTTCCAGAACTCATCTCATTTACAATTAAAAATCAGTTATAATCCAAGTTTTTCTGAAACTTGGGCATTGATTTAAGGACTTTATTTTAGCTGTCCCTTTTCAAAATATTGCCTATGTATAATTTTAGTATTTTCAGTGATTTAACTAACATATTAAAACACTAAAATTAAATTTGTAAAATGGATAACAAATAATTACATCTAAAGTTGCTTGCATTTATAATAATTTTCAGTGATATTTAATTGGCAATAAGATTTTAAATATAAACTAAAAATATCCACTTGTGTCTAACCTTTGCAGTCTCTTCACTATGATTTATTTCCCTGAAACTTTGTAGTATTTTCAAGTCATAAAAGGAAACAAAGGGTCCTTTCGAAGCTGGAATGACTTCATCTTTATGCAGGTAATGTTTATGTTTCTGATTGCCAGTGTATACTCTTTTGGCATTAAGGTGACCATGTTGCATTTCAGAAGGTTGTAACTGTTGCTGTAACTTATTTCATGTCCATTCTGGACATTTATTAATGCCATTAAGAGTACTTTGTTCTGGATTTATTTAATCTTCAGCCTGGATAAAATGTTGCAGCTTAACACATAGCAGTACCCTTGACATAGCTGCAGAGCTGATATAGGTTAATGTAATTGTTTGTGTGCAAGACCCTTGGTATTGACATCAGAGACATCAAATTCTGCCTTTTGTAACACTTGTATAAATCAGGAGTAGGTCCATTGATTTCAATTACTCAGTATTTACAGTCAAATGAAACTGAGAACATAATTTGCCCTATACATATAAATTTAACCTTGGCACAAACATGCACACTTAAATGAAGCAGTTAGGGAATTCAAAGATCATATTGGTAAGTGGAGAACAGTGATACACTGAATGGGTAAAAGAGAAAATAGTTGAACAGACATTAAAAATTAGAGAAGTCACAATTTCATCTTCCTTCTGCCTGCTAAAAAAAATCTTTTGCTTTTAACTTTCATAATATCTCATCAGATGTATCTGTGTTTAGAGTCACTCTTTTGGGTGACTGTGGTGCACTATGGATTACCCTTAATTTTTCTTCATGAAAAACTATTCTAAATTATGTATTTTGTGTCCAGTTTCTGCTACTTAACTCCATGTAAAGAGAAGAGTTAAACCTCCAGTCTCTTAGGAGAGATTGCAAGTTCATCTAAGCCAGAAAAAGTTATTCTTAACATGGGGTTTTAGTATTTATAGTGTACGATGGTTAATCTAAGCCTTAAATAATATATATAAAAAGTGAGATTAGGAAGATGATTAAAATGCAGCTTCATGTTTATACATTATGTATAGTGTGGGAAACACAGTTATGTGAACTGAAAATAAATGTTTATTGGGGTTTTATATCTAATGAGACTATAATAACTAGTCCCTTAAAATATTAAGCTTTTTCCAGGAAAAGAATTCTTATGTTTGCTTATGCCTGCAAAAAAACATGGAGTTCACAGTCTTCTATAAGTTATGATATTGGCTGTTCCTTGTGCCTCAACTTTGACTGTTTCAGCTGACTAAAGCTGAAAGTTTATTTTAAAGTCTACAGTATTCTCCATAGAAATTATTTTATATCTCTTGCTTTCAAAATTTTATTTATTTTCTGTTCCATAAATAACAATTCCTTGTGATATGGATATAATGATGTTTGCTAAAATTTCCTATAGGTGGTAAAATTTTTCCCATTTTCTGTAGCTGTCATTAAACTGTATTCCCTGTCCAGAAAATAACAAAAGATGATAGCATGAAGTACCTATCTGGGTCATCACAATTAAATTGTATAGAAATAGATAAAAGAAAACTTTAAAGAAAATTGGTTCCTTTCCTCTGCAGAGACTCGTTCCTCCAGGGTTTCCTAAGGATGAACATCTTTAATCTTTAAAACAAGACACTGTGCTGAAACTGTCCCAGAATAAAAATATTTTTGTACAGCAAATACATTTTGCAAAACTGAGTATTGTAGCTGCCATATTCATCAGGAAAACCTCAGCACAGGAAGCTATTTATTTCTCTGACATTGAGCCTACACTTGCATTCAGACACACTCTCCTGATTGGGAGATACAAACTTGCACTGCTCAAGCTGGGTCATGTGTTTTGGTTGTTTTTTTTTTTTTTCCTTCTCTCTCTTGCACGTAGGAATAACCTCTTCACTGATTTATTAGTTTGTAACAACCAATGCATTTTGTATTTTTTTGTATTTTCCTCTATAAAGGAAAAACTGTACGTTTTTAGAGATGTGTCAGAAGATACAGATGTGCATCGCGTAATAATATCAGTGGTGCATAAAAAATTCATTTACAACTCTATCTGTGTCAGAAGACGCCTAACCCTCAATTCAGAGGTCTTTAAATTTTATGTAGACATAAGAACCAAATGGTGGAAAACTCACACTTAATTCTTAGTTTAAGGCTGAATGACCTGATTTTTAGTCAAGCATCATGATATCAAAATCACATGAGCTAATTCTCTGATTTTTATGTGGTACTGATAAGCATTTTCACTGGTATTAACATTGCAATGTCTGTTATATGGATACAGAAGTGCTTCCACTTTTAGAGCCAGGTCTTTAATCTTGAAGAAATACTTTCTATATATCTGATGATATGAATTTGACCTTATAAAACCATGTAAAATTAAGATTAATTAAATTTGTGCTTTTATATTTACTCGGTCCCATAGAAGTTTAAGATAACCCCTTCTGCCTGCTGCAGATTTTACCATCTCTGTATGCCTGTAGTGAGCAAGGTGAACAGAATTCCCAAAATTTCGTAAGGCTCCTTGAATAAGGAGGGGCTGAAAACTCAGAATAGAAAATTTGTACAGGACTTCAGAAGGTGGTAGATTGCTTTCTCCTGTGGATAATCCTACTAGTAGGATGCTGCTTTCAGGGCTGAATGAGGATAACAGAAATACAATTACTTTTCTACTTCTGGTTTATAGGTGATATGTAGATAGCAGCTAGCCTGTATCGTATACATATATGCACTAACTTCATAATAATTTACTTTGCAAATTTTACCAGCTAAACTTGGGGCTGAAATAGGGGACTGTCTTGTAAAGTATTGATTTCATGTGAAGTAATGCAATATCAGAAATCTACTGTCAGCAATCCCTTCCAATGTAAATCAAATTAATTCTGGATGTGTTCACTAGTCCTCAAAAGTAGCTGAATTTTAATAGGATGTGAAAATGAGCATGGAGTAGATTTTTGTCCCACCACTGAACTTGGAAGGTAACAAAATCCTGTGAGGAAAACAAAAAAACACTGGATGCAAGTGTGGATACGGTGGAAAAGTTTTCTCTTCAGAGTTTCACAGCAAGGTTATAAGCTAAGTAACATTTTCATTATTCATCCACAAAGCCAATGATTAGGGACAGCCAGGCTTCAAACTACCGCTCAAGCTGCAGATAACATTATAAGGAATTTTCCCATGAATATCTACTGAATATATGAGGGGTAGATCTATTGCACATGAAATCCTGAAGTAATCCACAACTTAGGCATTTAATTACTAGGGAGTTAGAACAGAAGGATGTGAGTGAAGAAGAAATACATTGTTCAAAAAAGCTACACTGCAAGATACTTTTACTTCCCTTTCATAACCACAGAATCTGTTTTTCATCTGCTATGGCAATTTAGGGCAAAGTGATAAGAACTCAGAACAACAATGCACTGCTGAGGTATTTCCCTCACTGATTTTAATGTCCCCCCTCATCAAGCACTTACTGTCATCACATGGAAGGATGAACTGGTTAATAAACTATGGAAAATAGTGTGTCCCTAATGTATGTAGTCAGGGCCTGTGGGACACAGATGTTCCGTTGCTTATACTACAGTGTCCTAGCAGCATGTGGTGGGTGTAGGCAAGGAAAACTAATCTTAATTAAAGAATTAAAAAATTTACTCTATACTTACTGCCACGAGTAACTGGAAATCATGTGAGTCTTTTAAAAGTAAAATTAGATAAGAAAAATACAATAATATGTCATCATTAATTAAGGAAATGGAGGCGAAAATGTCTATGTAGTTCATGTATCCATGATCCCTCTTGGTCTTACCTGGAATCCATTACCTTTTTTTTTTTTTTGGTATTTCTTCTTGATTGGTTTCAATGAAATAGATGCTTTCAAGGCAAAGCGATGCTTTTAAGGCAAAGCAATGCTTTCATCCAAAATAACTCAGGCTCTTACAGAGAGAAAACCAGAATGAAGATAGCAAAATAGGAGCAAATTTGCACTGCTAAATAGTTTCAGTTTATCATGGGTACAATTAAAGGAAATCTTATCAATTCAGCAGTAGCTAGCAACAGAATTGCTTATTGTGGTGATTTGAATCTGGCTGAATGCCAGGTGCCCACCAAAGACACTCTATCACTCCCCTCTGCAACTGGACAGGGGAGAGAAAATGTAACAAAAGGCTGGTGGGTTGAGATAAGGACAGGGAAACTTCACCAAGTACCATCATGGGCAAAAGAGACTTGACTTTGGGAAATTAGTTGAATTTATTACTAATCAAAATCAGAGAAGGACCTTCTCCCCGGCCCTCCCTCCTTCCTGTGCTCTACTTCCTCCCCGCAGCAATGCAGGAAGTCAGGGAATGAGCGTCACAGTCAGTTCATCACATATTGTGTCTCCTGCTGTTTCCTCATCAGGGGGAGGAGTCCTTCCTCTGCTGCAGTGTAGGATTCCTCCCATGGGAGACCGTCCTCCACAAACTTCTCCAAAGTAAGTCCTTCCTATGGACTGCAGTTCTTCATGAACTGCTCCAGTGTGGGTCCCTTTCCACAGTCCTTGAGGGTGCAGTCCTTCAGTAACAGGCTGCTCCAGCATAGGTTGCCCACAGGGTCACAAGTCCTGCCAGCAAACCTGCTCCTCTCTCCATGGGTCTGCAGATCCCTGCCAGGACCCTGGCCAGCACAGGCTTCCCATGGGGTCACAGCCTTCTTTGGTTGCACCCACCTGCTCCAGTGTGGGGCTCTTCCAAAGGCTGTAGGTGGGTCTCTGTTCCACCCTTGACCTCCATAGGCAGCAGGGGCACAGCTGCCTCGCCAGAGTCTGCACCACAGACTGCAGGGGAATTTCAGCCTCAGGGCCTGGAGTGCTTCCTGCCTTTCCTTCCTCACTGACCCTGTTTCTGACACATATTGTCAGTCTTTGGCCACAATTACTTCTATGCAATAACTTTTTTCCCCATCTTAAGTATGTTATCACCGAGACATTACTGCCAGCTGTGATGGGCTCAGCCTTGGCCAGCAATGAGTTGTTCTTGAAGCTGGCTGGCATTGGCTCTGTCGGACATACAGGAAGCTTCTCACATAAGTCAGCCCTGTAGCATCTCCCCCCACCTACGCTTAAACCTTGGTGTGCAAACCCAATGTACTTGTTAGGGCAAGTGATTATGGTGATCCATGAAAAGAACCGAAACAAGTGCTTTGCACAATAGTAAGTTATTACTAGATAATACATTTTGTTTCTGTACTTTCTTTAACAACTGTGTTTTGGTTTGATTTTATTTTCCCAACCAGCGCTGGTTCTTTTTGTTGAGAGATTCTTGAAACTAGCTTTTCGTTATAGTAAAAGCAGTGCATTCATATATAGAGAGCATCTTTACTAAGTGCCTGTCTTATGTTTAAATTGAGTCTCCTCTTCTTCACTCTGAAAAATAATGGGAAATAAAATCCCTGAGAACTATTTAATACAAAGAAACATCTTAAATTCATAAATTCCAAGGAATATGACTGCAGAATATGCCAAGGAATTTTTATTGCATGCTACCTTGTTTCATACTCTTCTCTGAGAATTTAATTTACTGACTAATGTAGCATGCAGGTAGGCCAGTCTGACTTTTACTGTGCTTCATTTTTAGGGCTGTAACAACACTGTGAGGAAAATTGTAGATTTTAACAAATGTATGGTTTCCAAACAGCAAAGAAAAAAATAGGTGTAATGTGACTCATGCCCCAGGCTATATTCACGGTGGTAAAAAAACTTGCATTATCTTCCCACAATAAAAAAAGCTGCGATGAGAACATAAATTAACACTTCCTAAGAAAATAATTACTGTAAAAACATAAATTGATGTAAAGGAATCCATGCAAGGCCCATTAAAGGAATTAACATTTTTTCCCAATGTACACATGAAAGGATGAATACATTTATGTGAACTTGTTATGCAAAATGTTTTCTTTTGAATCATGTCTTGTTATTAACTCACTAGTAGTAGAGGTTTCATAAATCTATGAAGGGTAGTTGTTAGCCATTTGGTCTTTTGTGCTGAAACTGGTGGAAGCCTAATATTACTGCTTTCAGTCCTTCTTAGGTTATTTCTTTCAGTTCTTCAGCAAAGATTGTGATTTACAAACATCCTGATAAAATAAAGCGCTGTGTTTTCTTATGTTTCTCTGTGAGAATGCATATGAACTGATATGCAGATATTTCTTTTGTGTTCTTTGGTACTATAACCTGCCAGAGCTAATGAAGACAATAGTTTCATTCAACAGCTCTGCATGTGTAGGAGTCTTTCTACCTCCTCCTGGTCTTGTTTTTCATTATGATGCCTATGGAAATACTATATGCAATCTTTATTGTTTTCATGATGTTCCAATTTCTTCTTACACTTTCCTCTTCACAATTTTGGTGTGTTAGATAGGAAGGAAGATAACAAGTAGCGCTGCTGCTGCCATTTCATCTGCAGATATGCTGGAGGTATACTCTACACCATCATCCAGATCATTAATGAAGATGTTAGAGAGAATTGGACTCAAAATTGAGCCCTGGGGTGCATCACTAGTTACTGGACTCCAAGTAGACTTCATGCTGCTGATCATCACCCTCTGGGTCCAGCCATTCTATTCCCCTCACTGTGTACTCATCTAGCCCACACTTCATCATGTTCTCTGTGAGGACTGTATGGCAAAGAGAAGTACTTCAGGAGTACCTTAAAATGGGAAGACTGTACTGCAGAAAATGCAGTCACTATACTGTCATTCTTTCCATATAGCATAAAGTTGAAAATAAAGAGTAATGGTTGCTACCACCTACCAACTTTAAAATAGAAGAAAACAAAAACTTTATCTCTACTGGAGGTCTGTTTAAGAACTATAATGGGAATTCTCCATTTTCCAGCAATTTTCAGATGCACAGGTTTTTTTACTACTTTCTTTTTGAAAATCGTTGCTAGCTGTAGTCAAAATTACCCAAGTTCCACAGTCTTTTGGGAAAGCATTAAGAAAATAAAAAAAGTAATATTCAATGTAGCAAAATCACCAAACCCCTCTAAATTACATTTAATTTTTTTAGAATTTGAATTTAAGATTGCTAAATTAAAATTTAAGTCTGTTATCTAAATGTAATGCATTTGTCTAAAAACAGTAACCTATGAATGGCATCTTGTTTTTGGAGGGAAATATTTTAAGGATTTCTTGTTCTTTCTTTGTACATTTATATTTCCTGCTAAGGTTTTTGGAATTTGTCAACAAGTAGATACTATATGGTAAACGAATTTTAGGGTTTAATAGAAAGATAGTAAACACCTTGTAGTAAATATTATCATCTTCGACAGAGTTGTGGGTGAGTATCTTTTTGCTCTCTATCACAATCCAGAAGTAAGAGCATGTTCTGTATCTTTTGGACTCCTTCTGCTAGTTTTATACCAAGAAGCTAAACACGACAGATGCAAAACAGAGAAAAGATATCCAAGTCTGTATGAATGCAGTTAAAAATACCCAGACATCTTTAATTTATGGAATCCCAAACAGATGGCAAAATATGTTTACTGAACTCTTGTCTCTTTTTCTCCAAAGAACCAGAAGCTTTAAATATCACAGCCTGTTTCAGAATTTGGCAGTGAGGATGTGAGTGTTCTCTGGTTTCTTTTTCTTCCTTTTTTACTTTTTTTTTAAGTCCTAATAAGATGTTCTTAAACTTGGAACCCTGTTAAGATTTGTGATAGCTACAAATCTGACTCAAATTACTTATTTGAAATCTCAATGGAAAAAAATTATTTGTAAAAAATATATGAAAGAAAAATGTTGTCTTACTATTTTCAGTGTCTTTAGTACAATTTGATTTAGGAATTATAATTTAACACTGTCAGAATTAGGCTGCTCTGAAGGCCAAAGTTACAATTAAATTATGTATTCTTTATTCATGTATAACAGGATTAGAATAAGATGATTTAATTATTTTTGCACAAAAGGACAATGTAGAGTTTGTCTGAAACATATCTCTCAGATAGATATTTATTCCTGTTTTGGGACATCAAAAGATTGGAGTCCTGCAGCCACTGATGGTTTGTTTCAGTCACTTACTGGGGATCCTCTTAGAACTTTCCTCTCTTTTTAATTCCTTCAGTTCTGTTCAGTTAAGATGGTTTTAATTTTCCTTCATTTTTATTGTTATTATTTCTTTTCCTGTGTAGATTCTTAATCAAAATTCAGTTTTGGAAATTAATGAACATAATTTAATTGATAAAAGGAAGAGAGTAGGTGAGAATCAGAACTACTGTTGCCTCTTATCACTAAGTGGTATCAGATACCATGTATCAGTTATCTTTTTGTACATGCTTGTGGCTCCATGTTCAGGTGATTATTTTAGTAATGTGTTTGGTAATATCCCTGTTTGAGGATTATACAATAGTAGTGTTCTGCATACCTAGATAAATACTAATAATTATGCTGTGCTTTTGTGTACTCCCAGGTAGTCATGTACTTGTTTTAAGTTATTCTGAGAACTTATTTGATGTTCAGAAAATCCAAATTATTCAAATCTTTTCATTCCCACAATCCTCAGGATAATGGAAATGCACTGTTGGCCTTCTGCATGAGGTTATTGGTTTTTGAAAGTGATTAGATGCAATATTTGTTAAAGGCTGTGTATACAACCTGTGTGAATCTATCTGAAAAGATCAAATTACAGTATAGATCTTCTGAATACTTTGCAAAAGTGCATGACTGTGAGAGCTTCCTTAGAAGCCTGTCTAAACAAGAAGAAGGCAGAGAGCAAGCTGTGGCAGGGCAACATGCAGGAAGGAAATAGCAGGCAGTTTCTTCAGGGTTATTTCTCTGAATAAATTCCTGAAGCTCAGTGTCCGGGTGAAAGAGAAAAGATGGATTTTTGGACACTAAATTTTTATGGGCCTTTTAATGGATTCTGAAGGAATAGGCAAACTACATGTGAAACAGAAACAGAGTACTATTGTCATTACCTATGTATCAACAATTTGAAGTGAAACTCCTGTCCATTTTATGACTCATGTTTCAAAAATCTTATGAGTATTACTGAATTTAGACTTTTTCCTCTGTGTCTGAAGATACATAATATCATAAGAATCAATGACAAGAGGAAGTATCCTCATGCAAACAACTCTGTATTCTTAGTGTTCTGAATGAGAGCTATAATAGCAGTTCAGGGATGACTAAGCTTCAAAGTCTGAGTAAGGAATGTATGTGTATGTGTAGATACCCCATGTTATACATTGAAAAATGTGGGGAACTGTGTGAAATTGAATTTTATGTACCTCAATCTGCAGGTTTTCCATTCAGCAAGTATAATTTTAATAAAGAGGAAGAGTACATTTAAATATGTAACACTTGACAATTGAATTTGACAGCAGAGAACAAAATTGGGTGGTTTGGGGAAGAAGGTTACAAAAATATGCAGAAGTGCACTTTTAGGATGGAGACATAAATTTCAAAATATTCTTTAATATATACATTATTGCAATCTGTTTAAAGACTTCATTTTTTTTTATACATTCTTTAAATTTGTATTTCTTTGGTTCCACAAATAATTTTTATAATAATTTATTTGGTTAATAATTATATTGATTCTTTAGAAGGTTTTTGGAGCTTTTAACTGCCTAGAGTAACATCAAATATGTATAAACATGGAGTTATAAATAATACTTGACATTCTTGACATGTATAATTTAATTTATTCCTTTGAACAATGACCTCTCAAACACTGACATTCTAAGCTTGTGAAACATAAATGCTGCTCTGTGAAAACTTCTAAATAATGGTTTTGAAGGAATTGAAAGTGTGAAGTATGTATATTTTAAAGGAAATTTGGAAATGGTTCTCTAGAAAAATCTGGTTGTGAGTGTGGTGTTAATTTTCTCTTGAATGTTCCATTAAGCATAAGAATGAGAATTCACATCTTTTATTTGCATCAAAAGCTTGTACTACTCTTTTATGATTGCTAGTTATAAGCATTTGAACTGCACACGTAATTAAATATTTCTTAAATTGGCTGTTCGGGAACTACAGTCTTGATTCTCAAAAATGTCTGGAACTAAATGTCAGCAACTTGACTGAAAATAAAGATAGGGATATGAGAATTGTGGCTGTGAAAAGCATGTTTTCAGCTGTGTCCACTCCTGACAGACATCTGAAACCTAACTCATCCTTGTCTCTTCTTCCATTTCATCCAGTGAATTAATAAGAGAAGTGTACCTTTTTTTTAATTAAATTAGTGGCCTTAATAAAAAAAAAGGTAAACAAATATTTTACAGCCTAGCAGGTATCACTCGCTTGGTAGTTTAGGATGTGGAAATATTTTTGGATAAACAACCTGTATTTTAGTCTTTCTGGAGGAACCAAACACTTTCATGTGGTTTTTAATTACTTCATAGGGAGGCTTTGATTTAGTAGAATCAAAGTGGAAAGTAAGCTTGTCAGAGGTATTTAATGCCTGGTCACTGGTCCGCCTATATCTTGCACAAGGGTTTGGACCAGAACTGCTGGAATCCCTTTTTAAAAAGTTTAAATTATAATAATTTTTTATGAATACTTTACCTGTAAAGTCAAATAAGTTATGGGTTCCCTTATTTGTTTTTGAACACATCAGTTTGTAATTCTGACATCTGTTTTATGACCGTTGTCTTTCTGATCCTGACAGTATAGAAGCTAGAGTTGTAATAGCTATCAGAATACATTTTCTAAAGTTTTTTGGTTTTTGTTACTATTCTTCAAACTTTTTCCTTAATGCACAAGTCTTCAACAATACAAGGAAATGGATCTAGTGAACTACTTCTTTTCCTTACTTAAAGGTGCTTGGTTGTCCCTTAAAAGTCATATAAGAGGAAAGGAAGGAAGCATCCTCTGCAACTTGGTCGTCTCACATATAACAAAATTTCACTTAAACATTTTCTGGTTTTCCCATGAAAAGAAGCACTGTCAAAATGGGACATAATGTTGAAGTACTAGAAGAACAACAAAGTATAATGATAAAAATAGAACTCACCGTTTTGAATAGTATCTCTAAATATATGTGTGGACAGTAATTCAAACTTGTACACTTGTAAATCAGTACAGTACACCTTAAAATCAAGACAGCAGATATTCTAAATTTCATTGGTATAGGACAAAGTTCCTCCCAAATGCTGGTGTTGTCCTTAAGACTCTATTTATTTACTTGTTTTCATATCAGTTCCTAAATAATAATGCTAATTGAATATGTTCCTTTTTTTTTTTCCTCTTAAGGTTGTAAGAAAAAAACTCATTGCAAATCTACTTTAATTAACTGCATCGAGTGTTGTGATACAGTATTTACACTATATTAGAGGAATTGTAATTTGCTAGTTCCTAATTTATATTTAAATTGTGATTTTTATATTTAAATTGTGATTACATCAAAGTCTGCAATAAGGAGTCTTTTCCTGCTGTGGAAAATTCACTATATATAAACATGTATTTATGTTTATGTGAGGATATAGCCATAGCCTGAAGTGCAGATGTAGCTTGGACAACAAGGGATGCAACATCAAATAACAAATATTTCCTGTGAGATTAAAGTAAATTCAGCAACTATATACCCAATTTTGGATTTAAATGGTCTGAAAAACTTTTGAAGGAAAGATGAAAAAAAGAAGTGTTCAGGACTGCTAGAAGCCAATCCAAGATAATTTCAAAGAGGCAAAACAGGATATGTAGCTTAGCAGACAATCTGGGCCATGATTACAGAATATGCCGAGCTGGAAGGGACCCATAAGGCTCATAGAGTCCAACTCCTGGCCCCGCACAGGACCATTCCCAAGAGTCACACCAAGTGCCTGAGAGTATCATCCAGACGCTTTCTTGGACTCTGTCAGGCATGGTGCTGTGACCACTGCCCTGTGGAGCCCGTTTGGTGTCCAACCACTATCTGGGTGAAGAACTTTTTTCTAATATCCAACCTAAACCTCCCCTGACAGAATCAGGGGTAAATAATGCCTGACTGTTCCGATTGTCTTCCATAATAAATGACTGGTTCTTCAGGTGGGGTATCATTTACACTGAGTTTAGCAAAACTTGTGATACTATTACCCACATTAAACATTATGATCTGGATGGGTGGAAAACCAGATGGGAAAAAACTGCTTGGATGATTGGACTCAGAAAACAATGGTTAATGGGTCAGACACTGTCTAGAGGCTGGTAACAAGTGGTCCTGTCTTATTTGACACTCTTGTCTATGACTGGAAAAAGGCTGTGGAGTGCACTGTCATCAGCTTTCTAGGGAACACCAACATGGGAGGAAAATAAATGTAAAAATTAATAATTAGTAAAACCTCTTTTAAAATTTTGTAATGAATTAGAAAGGATATATTTCAAAGAACAGAGTGAATTAACCTGAATGTCAGATTAATTCATTAATCTCTTATAAAATACAGCAAAATTAGTATTTAGAAAAATTCAGAATGTACAAAAAATCAGCACAGTACAGCTACAACTCATAGATCATTCTCTGTTTTATTTCACTTAATAAGAGTGTAGGAGAAATATCTTTCTAAAACTTGGTTTCAAATGATCAGGTTTTGGAAATGTGAATAAGACCTAAAAAAGACTCTCTTCCAAATAGAAATGAATTACATTTCCAGGTTGGAAACACTCAGAATTCCAACAGTGAATTTGCAGATAAACTTCTAAAAATGTCTAATTTTTCTCTATTTTTTTAAAAAAATATTCTTTGGTATTTACCATGTGAAATCTGTGTCTGGGTCTTACTCTATCAGCACAGCTGTTGTTAATGCAGTCCTTGTTTTAAGAACCTCATAAACTTTTATGAACCAAAACCTGCTTCTGACTGACTGAACTCAGTGCATAGTCTTTCAGTGGAACATTTCAGTATGAAAGCTTTTTTAATGGAGGAGAAAGCTGAAGCAAGGTGTGTTGGCAGATATAACACAATTAGTGATTATACAGACTGCTAAGTTTGAGGTTTAATCTGCTATGCTCTCATAAGTAGGGTAACACAAAGCTAAATAGCTTATGTTTCTTTTTTTTTTTTCCTTGGGTGCTAATGTTATGCCTCTGAAGTTAATTTTGGAATTTTTTTTTTTTTTTAAAGTTTTATGCATTAAATTAGGACCAGATTTCTCCACTATCTTTTGGGTTATGATGCCATAAACCACTCAGGTTTAACTACATATGGAGTTACTAACTTTGGTGCCATTTCTTGATATCATTAGATGGTATCATATAATTTCCTATAAAATATTTTGTTGCCAAGTAGGTTATATTATCATTATGAATGCAGGTGAACCGAAGGAACATAGAAACTGCATACATTACTATAAAGTTAAGCTGCTTGTAAAATTATCTGCAAAAACACCCAAAGAAGCAGAAGTACAGGTTAGCCATGCAAGTAGACTACTACAGGCATAATAGAAAGAAAACAGGCTTTCAGTTCATAATTTGGCACTTTTTTTTTTTCCTGTTTTAATAGAAAAAAGTATGTTTCATTTCTACTTTAATTAGAAATGCAACAGTCAATGAAATGGAGATCAGGTTGCAGGAGATCCAAGTAACAGCTCCTGTTTTCCTTTTCCTTGTTTTGCTATCTTATTCTTGTTCTTACATTCTTATTTTCAGCTCAGGCTTATTCTCCTTACCAGTAAGGATTCAGGTATACTCTGAACAAAGTACTATTTGGCTAGTCATGTAAGCTATTGATAGAGATTGTTTTTAAGATCATGTTGCCCACTCTTAAATTGCCTTTCAGCCTCTATTTTCAGTTTTTCTGGATCTTTCTAGACAAATTCTGTCAACTGAATAGTAAGCAGAAAATACTGATAGAACCCAAAATCTGATAGGCCTTTTCCCCATTTTGTGCATGAGGAATAGGACAGAGACATTTGAGCTCGTAGGATGCCACAGAGGTTGCGTAGCAACGGATGCGAGAAGCAGCTCATCTCTGCTGACTGTCAGACTCCCAGGACAGCAGAGGAAGTATTTCAGGGATTGAAACTCCAGATCTTTTAGACTTTTTAACATTTTGTGTTTAAAAGAAAAAAAAAAAAAAAGCTATTTTAAACCAGCACTGAATAAGCATACATAGCTTTTCATGTTCCACTGAGACAAAGAAAGTTGAACAGGTATATTAATAAAACTTTTTTTAAAAAAATCTTTTTCTTCTTTGTACTTCCAGGGAATAAAGCTGCATATGGGAGAAAAATATGAAAGGAAAATAAAATACTGTCCATTGAAAACATGATGCTATAATTAATTTTTGTCCATGATAAAAACCACTAATTGTTGTATGTTTTTTGCATCAGTGGATCCTTTGTTGTTTAGTGAGAACCGTAAGAGATGCATGATACACACATAATAAAGCAAGGGTTGGAAAGAAGGATTGATAGTTAAAGGTGACAATGAAATGGTTCTAGTTGGGATTGCTAACACTGGTCACTAAGTAGGCAGCACTTAAGTGTTAACGTTTCTGATATCTTAGTTTCAAAATATTCATACTTTACAAAGTAGAAGTGGGACTTTACAAAGTATTTTCATTTCTTTGCAAAGAAAACGTGAATCCCAGTAACATTTCACACATCTATAACTGTTCCTTTAGAAGATTATAAAGCCCTTTAACAACGCTAAGCAACAAAGCTTTGTCTCAAATTATTCCCAGATATAAACAAAAAACAAGTATGGCTCCACAGAGAAATAATTAGGACAAAGTCACACACTATTTAGACTGGAAATTATCATAGCATAAGATTGCCTTTTTAAGCCTCTGAAGAGCTTGAAGTGATAAATTAATTTGTCAATGAAATGTAGACACCTCCTCTGTTGAGCTGAGTGAGGATTTTCAGGATCAGAAGTCTGGATTTAGGTGCCTAAAACCCACATACATTTCCTCTGATCAAGAGTCCTTTACGATAAGTGACTTAAACCAAACTTTTTAGGTAGTCAATAGTTGTATGTTTGCCAGTAACCAATCCAAGGTCCCAGAGGCTGAGTTTTCAGGAGCGCCAAGACTTACAGTTCCAGGGGAGGCCAGAAGCAATGTGCTTTTCAACTTGTATGAACTTAAGAAGGGTTACATACTGCTAAGTAGCGTGAAAAATGAGATGATTAAATATAAACTTTGTAATTACTTTTGAATTTGAAGACTGTGTGATTCGATTCTTCTCCTGTAAACTATATTAACTAATCTAGCATGGATATTTTTTGTTGAAGCCATGTTTACATTTTGGTAACTGGATACTTGTAGAGGTGGTCCTCTATCTGAGGCACAGGCACTGTATTTCAGTGATGAAATTGTCTCTGGCATTTCACATGCAGGCTTTGTTTGTTGTGATTCAAGAGGTGACCAATTTGTTATGATCCCTATAAACGAAAGGCTGACCTAACTGGGAATGGTATCTCAGTGGTTGAAAACGGCAGGTTTGGAGCTGTTGCTGAGCAGACAAAATTCAGATCCTCATATTCCAAGATGAGAAAATTAATTTCCATGCCTGAGAGCAAAAGTAGTGCCAAGTATTAGAAGTACCCCAAGGTGCAAAGACTCCCAGGCATGCTTACACAGATAAACAAAGCCTGGGATGCATTACATTAACTGCATGAATACAGTTTTCTAAAAAAATGCAATATGTTAGTAACATTCTTGCCCACATAATGATGTTATATATTTTTAAAGAACTATATTAAATAACATACATAAAAAGCTAATTAAGAGAAGGTCATTCTGCCAAATACATTAGCATTGCCATTAAAACATGATTTTGAAGTAAATACTGTGAATTCAGAACCTGCTTCCATTTTGGAAAGGAACACGAATTTGGAACCTTCAGTTTTCATAAAATCCATTGAATAAACTAAAATAAAATTACTAAATAATTTCACCTCTTTAAAAATTTTAAAGGACTGTTCATATTCACCTGTAACATTGAGGGTAAAACTACCTATACTATTTGAAATATAAAAATGTTTGGAAAGCTGAACAACTGATCTTTGTTGAAGCATTGTTATTGTCAACATGTTCTAACACGTAAAATAAAAAAGGAGAGGCGAGGAGAGGAGAGGAGAGGAGAGGAGAGGAGAGGAGAGGATAGGAGA